>CM069918.1:24809915-25409915 GCA_036172225.1 Cryptocoryne crispatula var. balansae | reverse complement strand
TTGTATATGATACAACTTGAGGGATGTGAGTCCCAAAACATCCAAAAAATGTGTACACGTTGGTAATGTCCATTCATGGACTACAACAACATTCTCAACCTTGAAATATAAGATTTGATAAGATTGAATCTTATGACTTCATTTGGAATGAAAAGAACCTTGTGTGCATAAAAAATGCTAGTGGGAGTGCTATTATATTCTAGACATTTTATATTGATGGCATACTACTCATAATGAATGATGTAGGTATGTTATCATCCATGAAGCCTAACTATAAAAATGAATCCTCCATAATTATGATGGGAAAAGCTTCCTAAGGATTTATGTCTATGGAGATAAATATAAAAGGAATGCTTGGCTTGACCCATTTGTTGTACATAGACACTATTGTCAAAGGGTTTGACATGAAAACTCCTATAGAGGTGCCTTGCCCATACGATATGGAGTTTATCTCTTTTAAAAAGAGATATAATACATGAATATAGTCTCTTATGCCATAGTCATAGGGTCTATCATGTATACTATGTACATAGCCTAATGTGATTAGTACTTTAAGTGTTATGAGTAATCATCGGGCAAATCGAAGTGAGAGTCACTGGATAGTTAAGAAATATATCCTTAAGTACTTAAGAAGTACTAAGGATGCATTTCGAGTATGGAGGATAGGACTAGAAGTTTGAGTTAGACTTAAACTTCAAGTTACATTTGACTGGTAGTTAGGGTACATGTTTACCTAGATGGTGATGCAGTGAGCTGGAAAAGTTCCATTATATAAACACTATAGATTTTACAAATCATAATTGCTGCTGACTACTTATGAAGTAGTCCAGATGAAGGAGTTCATCTTATTTTAGGGATTTGTCCCTAATATCTCTGATAATGTACCATTATTTTATGAAAATGATGGATCATTACTTTTGTAGTGGAGCCTTTGTCTCATCAGAAGTTTAAACACTTTTGTGGCAATACTACATGATCAGAGTGGATGCAACTTAAGAAGATATGATTAAAGATATAGTATCTTAAAATATAAATATTACAGATCCACTAACTAAGGCCCTGACTCAAAGTGTGTTTGAGGGTCACCTTGGGCTGATGGAGATTAGACATGTGGGTGATTGGCTTTAGTGCAAGTGGGAGATTGATAGAAATGTATGCCCTACAAGCCAATCATATGTGATATGATTTTACATTTCTTGTAATATCTTATTCAGTATAAATGGCATAATCTTCATTACTTGCACTATCTAGATGCGTCTATCATAATGAAGTCCAATGTTGCATGCAATGATGATTGAATTATGATGAGATCATGATAATGAGATCAATCATCTAGAAGCATGTACTATAAATGTTCCTAGTCATAGGATCCTCGAGATAGGACATCAAGGATCCGATAAGACTAGTGTATATGATATCTTTTCATATGATGAGAATGATCGATCTCGTTGGTCATCAGTGTGGGGACACTGAGATACATGTACAGGTGCTCATTAGAGGAATGAGTTCACTGAACTGACTAGTATAGAATCCCTGAATGGTATCTTACCTAACTGTCGATCAGGGTATTCTATCATCAGGATTGCATGGTTGGATTTTTGATCTGAGTTGCCAAAGATGTCTTGTCGGGCGTACCATGTACTTTGACTATTGACTTATGGATCACTTAGTATTATGGTCCTGTATAGTTAATGGATTGGGTATATGGAAAACCCGGTGGAGGAAACTGAGCGAACAATAGGGGATCGTCCACTCTCGGTAGGAGAGAGAGAATGTCCTATGGATAGTACTCTAAATCCTTGGCCAAGGTAGATAGGATAATTGGAAAAGAGTTTTTCAATTGATCCAATTATGAGTACATGATTCTATAGCGTCGGTATATTTAGGAGTTGACAATCAATGTCGTACTCCTATCCGACTGGGACATTGGATGGACGAAGTTTTATATCTGTGTGATAACCGATGATGGAAAGGCTTTTTGGAGAGGAGTTTATCCCCAAAGCCGTTTGGGATCATAGGATGTGGCTTGTACCCTTCATGATTGGTAGGCCGTTAAATCTATTATGAGATAATAAATTTAATTTAAAAGAAGTTTTTCTTTTAATTAGGCCTCAACCAAATGGGCTATTGAGCCTAGTAGGTCACACACATAAGGGCTAATCCATAAGTTTGGGGGCAAGGGTGTAAATATAGAGAAAGGAGGGGTTTTTTGTGAAAAACTCCAAATTCTCTATATAATAGCGAATTGAGCATGAGCCCCACAAACCAAGGACTGTAAAATTCATCCCTACTTCTCTCCTTCACGTTTTCCCATGTTGGAGGCCATCGAGAGTCGATGGGACTTCATTCGGGGCAAGTCGGAAGGTTCGATGTGAAGGAGAACCCGACTATGAAGGTGGCTCGTGCGGATATGACTAGAGGCCGCACACTTGAGTGGCTGAACAAACATGGGAATGCTCAATCTTCTCCGATATATATGGATTGTTTGAATCCCACAAAGGTACATTTTCTAAATCGTTTCGAATATCGGTTTTGACGACGTCGTTCAGTTTCGATCAAGACCAAGATAATGATATACGGGGAATCAGATTTTTTCCGTTGCGCCAATCTGATTAGACCGATTCCCAACAAAACTGACCGCACCCTCCTCTTTCAAAGGGAGCGAGGGTGCGCCCTCGGACTGAGGGCGCGCAGGGCACACCCCCAGTGGGACCGCGCCCTCCCATTTCAAGGGGGATGGGGACACGATACACTCTCTCTCTTGTGTGCGTGTTCCGTAGGCCATAACTTGCAAACGGGATGTCTGATTTGGCTCCCATTTGTTACATTTGAAAGAGGGCATTAAACCACAACTCCTAAAGTTAGTAAACCAGCTAGCATGACTCTTGAGACGTTCGCACGGGGCTTTCTACCTATTTACCCTCTCGCAGAAAGCCAAAAACCACGACGGAGATCTAAAAGGGAACGATTTTGATCAAGGAATCTTAGGTCAACTCGAGATGACTTAAAATGATGACCGAACAAGTCCGGTATGGTCATAAAACCTGAAATCATCAAAAAATCTGAGATTAACCCGGTAAACGTGAACAAATGCTCGGAAAAGTCGAGAAATCCTAAAATCGACCGAAATGGCCATATGGCCCCAGTTGATGAAATGTACAGCTAGGATCAACCCGGATGACCCATAAAGACCTAGGTATGACTGGAAAGGCCTAACACGTGGTTCGGGATAGACGTGTCAGTGCAAATCGAAAAGTCATAACGAAAAGCCATTTTATACCAACGCCTACCGAAATGACTTGTCAAAAACCCTGAATATTACGGAACACACGCAGGACCCCTGAGACCTTCAAGTATGGACCATTATAGGTCGATCATTGAGTAGGCTTTGTGTTTTCACAATTAACGTGCGGCTCTTTCTTAAAGGTTATGGCATTACTTCTGAAATCATCGATCCATTCCCAACTCACGAGGGGCTCGACCAACGTCCTTAGCTCATATCCACGAGGTAATCCATATCAGATAACAGTTAAATAAAGGATATTGTCAATGGAATAGGAATCTGGGGCTCTAAATCAGGCCAAATTGGCATGTCTACAGCTTGTCTCGCCTTGATGTCGGCTTTGCAAGGGAATGGTGTGTAGCGGAGCGGATTGAAATGTAGAGAAAGCATAGTGAAGCGAGACGGATCGTAGTAGAATGTAGTGGAGTGAAATGGTGATGGACTGAAAAGGTAGCATCAAGGTGTAGATATAGACACGCTCAACGACCAGATTCGGCAAAGTGAATCTCCTCGAGTGTCCTGGATGACCGCCAAGTTTCATCAAGTCTTCCTATGTTCGATTGGTAAGAGATGTGCCATGGGCATGAGAGAAGAATAGCCAACCCCCAATGTGGTGTGGAGTCCTCAAGACATAGGTTCATAGGTTCATCATCAGCCAGTAACCCGATCTTTGCGGTGTTCCTGTACTGTGATAGGCTAAAGTTTAAAAAGAAATTTGTTTTAAAAATAAAAGAATACCAATCAAGCACATTTAGGCTCTCAGATTTATTTAAGTCTTCCAAGAGACAGATTCAATTCGAAATGAAATGATCTCAAATTCCAAAAGGCAATTGTCGAAGCACATACCGTGAGGATAATGGCAATGCAAGTTCTGATTAAATAGGAGGCCCTCGGCGGGATGAATTGATTGCCATGGTGGGATGAATAGCAAGAAGGGCATTGTAGTGGCCACAGTTGGGATAGAAATGAAAGATTTGGGGGCACAAGGGGATTACCGAACACTGTGGTATTTAACTAATACGGTGAGATTAGAAAACACGGTGGGATATTAGAAATATTGGAATCAGGGTATATGATGGGAGAACATCCCTGGTATGGTTTAGAGATATCCTGACGGATGTAGAAGATCATGAATGGATGTATGCAATGATAACGACAAATGCAATCTAACTCATACTACATAATGCATGTTGGGCTCAAGAAAACAAAAACAAGACTTGTTTAACAATTAGTTGAAGATATAGATTGTCTATGAGGTCAAGATACCCATTTGGGAGCCATCTTCCCTCACAGCACAACTTTGGCTTATCTGTGAGTACGAAAGATGACCCGACCGTCGTAGATTTTGGTGAAGGGGATCTCAGGTCAAGTCTTCTTCGTAGTCATGGTCTTCAACATCAATGCATACAATAAGTAGTAATGAACCTAATATATGCTAAGAAAGGAAATGATGTTGGTGAGTTTGCAGTATGATGACATGCATTTTCACAAAAGAGTTCATGTGTCTTAATGAAGACACAGAGCAAAAGTTCCTTGGCAAAGTTGAAGCCAAGGTAATGATGACACCTCCTCCTGAGAATCCTCAGGGGAGGGAAGTGGTGAGCATCGCCTTATTGAAAGTCTTGAAAAAATGCTCCTCGGCGAAGTTGAGGTTGAGGTCATGGTGACACCTCCTCCTAAGAATCCTTGGGGGAGGGAAGTGGCAAGCATTGCCTTGTTGGTAAGTTCTCCTTGTTTATTCTTCATGCCTGAAACACTTGAAAAAAGAAATTAGAATGCTAGTATGGCTTATCCCCCTTGCAAGTTACAATCTGCCTTGACCTTTGTCAAGGGGTATAGCCTTCTTAGGAGTGTAAAAATAAAGTAGCAAATATGCAATGAAGAATTTGAAACATGAGAGATTGAAAGTAAATATGAATGTAAAGATGAAAATTCAAACCAAGCATGGTGATAAAATTTCTAAAATTTTGAATTTTTTTTTGATTTGAAAAAAAAAGTGTTCTTTTTTTGAAAAGATTCATTTTTTTAAAAAAATATGTTTTTATTTTTTTTGTTTCTGATGATATTCAACTTTTTTTGGAGTTTTTGAAAATATTCAACTTTTTTTGAAGTTTTTTTAAAAAATATTCAACTTTTTTTGGAGTCTTTTAAAATATTTATTTTTTTAGGAGAAAAAAATCAGTATTGACACAAGTTCTCGTCACTTGGTTGTTTTTTTTAGTTCGTTGGTAGACACCATGTGCAAAATGGGGTTCCTTACCCAGAATCTTTTGACCTTCAACCTTTGATCGGCTAGAGTTTAGCTTCGATTTGGTTGGTCCACCCACACTTTGGAGATGTCGAGAGGGATTTCTCTACTTGCACCTAATTGCCCATTGGGGTTCGGCCTCTTCGGGTCTTTTCTTCTTTATTGACAAACCTATTTTTCTGGCACACATTCAAACAGGTGCTTTGACATGTGGGGTCATTGCCCATTTTTTGGCACCTTTCTCTTTTCCTACATTTTTGGGTACTCATTCAGACAGACTCATATTTGTTTAAACCTGTGGGGTTTAATGCCCATATTTTGGCACCCTTTTTCTATTTGAGAAGTTGGACCTTCTGAGATGGCCTCCTACTATGGTGGCGGATGCTTTCGATACTCTCCCCCTCTAATCCCCTTCACCCATCTTGGAACGAATAGAAGATAGTAGTGTGAGGGTTTTCCTTCCACCTCTATGCCTTGCCTAGCTTCTCTCGGGTGTTGGGTCATCTTGATTCTGGGATCAGGACGTGTTGTGTGTGTAGAATGGTATCTACCCTCGACTCCTAGACAACAACCTAGAACATATGGACTTAAGTCATACTAGTAGTTCTCTCCATTTTTGAGGTAGATTACATTCCATAGGTGAATCAATTTTTCGCAATCCTTGCATTGTAAAGAATTTGTTTAAAAAAATAAGGTAGCTAAAAATATCGTCAATCATGAATTTCTCTCAATTAAAATTGTCATGTGAAATTCAAAATCATTTTAAAAAAGTATTGCCTTGCAGATGACATAATGATGATGAATGCAATTTCATGTAATACCTAAGAGAAGAAGAAGTTCATTGTTGATGATGGCTTTACTTGTGCTTGCCTTGCCTTGCCTGCTATGCCTTTCCTTGCCTTGCCCAACTGCTTCCACTATTGATATACTCCACATTGAATCGAAAAATAGGAGTCATACAGTGAGGTGCAAGATGTGGAGGATCTGATTTGGCACGGAAGAACTAGGATTGATGATGTAGAAGGTAAAGATTGGGGTATCACCCAAGAAATTTCTCTACCTAGATTTTTTTGTTAAAAGTAAAACTTGGAAAAACAAAGAGAATTGTAAAAATAAAGAAACATGCTTGAAAAATAAAAGTGAATTAAAATGGGCTCTTGGCCCGAAAATGGTTGGAATCAAGATGCACGTGGGGCCCAAGGGTTGAATGCGGGCCAAAGGACCTAGTTGATGGGCATGAGGGCCCAATTGGAGGTGTTGGGCTCGAAGACCCGATTGGAGGTTGAGCCCGAGGGACCCAACGAAAAGATCGGGCACATGGGCCTGATTTAGGTTGTCGAGAGAACAATTGTAATTGGGATTTGTGATGGGCTTGTGGGCGCCATTGAAGAGTATGGGTGTGCGAACCCGAATTTGAAGAAGTGGGGGCATGCAGGCCTGATTTGTGAATGAATGGGGGCACGTAGGCCCTAAGTTATAGTGTGGGAATGTGTGCCTGAGGTTGATTGAAGGTGGGCATAGGAGCTAGATTTAGAAGGATTTTGGGCACATGGGCCCAGTTGCAAAAAAAAAGTGGGCATGTGAGCCTGGTTGAGGTGAATTGTGGGCACGCGGGCCCGATTTAGAAAAATTAAGGGCATGTAGGCCCAATTGGGAAGAATTATGGGCACCTGGGCCCAATGGAAGGAAAGGGGCACGTAGGCCCAGTTGGGGAAAAGGGGTGCATGGGCCCAGTTGAAGGAAAGGGGCACGTAGGCCAAATTGATTAAAAGGGGCACATGGGCCCAGTTGGATAAAGGGGGCACATGGGCCTGGCTAATGGAAAGGGGCATATGGGCCCAGTTGATGAAAAGGGGCATAAGATCCCGATTGATGAAAAGGGGCATAAGTGCCTAAGAATGGGGCATAAGGGCCCGAAAATAGGGCATAAGGGCCTGATTGCAGAAGAGGGACATAAGAGTGTCGACTCCGAAAACGGGTTACAGATCGGCACCTCAAGATAAGAAGGTGAAAGATAGAAGAGGGGGAAAAAGGGGGGAGTGAATTGAAAACACTCAGAAAGCGGTAAAATGTCCTCACCTCGATCCCACACTCACATTGATCCCCGAACTTTCATCTCACGGCGTCGCTCGAGCACCGGAGATGGTTCGGGTCATGTGGGAGGAGAGTGAGGAGGAGATGAAATTAAAACATGAAAGATGTGGTCACTAGGAGCCGCGGGCTCCGCTTTATAGAATAAAAACAAGAGATGAGTTGATTTGACCGTGTACCTTAGCACGGGAGATCGGGATATGGGTTCAACCTTCTTCTTCCTCGGCCGGCCGATGAAGAAGAGTCTCCAACCGATGCTAGCTTGATAAACCTGTGCAACTAGAACAATAAACCAAGTGAAAAAAAATGATTAGAACTATGGGAAGTGTAGTAACTGTAGAGAGAATATGAGAAAGAAGCAATTGGAATCGAACTCACCGGATTGGGGCCAGTCCTAACCCCTTTCTTTGTATTTTTGATTATTTAAAAATGATGTAAATAAACTAAAATATGCTTTAAAACAATAAATAAACTGAGTTAAGGGAGTTGAGAAAGCTTATGGAATGGATCTGCTTGAGTTGAAGCCGAGTTGGTTGAAGAAGGCCGGTTCGGGTAGCCTTTGCACCCTTCTGGCGCGACTTTGGTTAAGAGGATGCTACGAATGACCCCAATGTCAGAATAGAGTGAAGTTCATTATAGGAGACAGAGGACTCAGAGAGGAAGAGTTCCTATGTTGATGAATTCTCCGAAATCCTCCTGTATAAGTCTGTAAAAATTCTGAAAGTGGGTAGATATAGAAAACAGAACCTGGATGCGCGCCCTCAGTGTAGCAATCGCCACGAACAAACGGCAAGTTAGAATTGAGTACCATCAGTTGGAGATGAAAGAGGACGAAGATATGAACATATTCTATGTTAAAGACTTTTGCAGAAGGAGTCTCGGATTTTATGCAGAAGTCGATGAATTTGGCTGATGCTGAACACCCGGATCGAGCCTTCTCCTTCACCACGGGATCGATCTCTTAACTTCGAATCGCCTTTGGACGTTGGGACGGCTTTGGAGAAGAGCTTGGATGACCTCTGGACGAGCTAGGCACGGGGGATTAACCTTGGGTCATTGAGAATGGCCCTCAATTTATAGAGGAAGGAAGCCGGTGCAAAATTTTGAAATTGGACCAACCGCGCCCCCGCTTTTCAAAGGGGACGAGGGCGCGCAGGGCGCGCCCCCAGTTCGGGGGCGCGGTCTGCGCGCCCCCTATTTCAAAGGGAGCGGGGGCACGTTACACGTCTCACTGCTAAAAATCGATGGAAACTTCCGGAAATTGCTAAAAATTGACTTGACATACGAAATGCGCCCCCGAACTGGGGGCGCGGTACAAATAATCGAAAATCAACGCCAGAAACCTTCCAAAAATCCGGTTTAGAAGGTGCTAATAGGGGAAATTTCCGATTTAAAGAAATTGACCGCGCCCCCGCTTTTCAAAGGAACCGGGGGCGCACAGGACGTGCCTCCGGTTTGAGGGTGCGCAGGGCGCGCCCTCCTCTTTCAAAGAGATCGAGGGCGCGGTAGACTCTCTCTCCTGCGCGCGTGTTCCGCGAGCCGTATCTTGCAAACGGGATGTCCGATTCGGCTCCCGTTTGTTGCGTTGGAAAGAGGACCTTAAGACACACCTCCTCAAGTTGGTAAACCATATGGAATGACTCCGGAGATGTTCACACGGGGCTTTCTACCGGTTTACCCTCTCGCGGAAAGCCGAAACCCGGGGCTAAGATCCAAAAGAGCACGGTTCCAATCGAGAAATCTCGGGTCAACTTGGGATGACTTAAAATGATGACCGAACAAGTCCGGTACGACCGGAAAACCCGAAGTCATCGAAAAATTTGATATTAACCCGGTAAACGTGAACCGAAACTCGGAAAAGCTGGGAAAACCTAAAATTGACCGAAATGGCCATATAGCCCCGGTTGATGAAAATATTCGGCTAGAATCGACCCGGATGACCTGAAAAGACCCTGTGATGACCAGAAAGGCCTAACATGTGGTCCGGGATAGCCGTGTCAGCACAGATTGAAAAAGTCGTAACGAAAGTCATCATTGACTGACGCCTACCGAAATAACTTCTCGGAAACCCTGAATGTTACAGAACACATGCGGGACTCCCGAGACCTTCAATTATGGACCATTCAAGGTCGGTCATCGAGTAGGCTTCGTGTTTTTACAATTCACGTGCGGCTCTTGCTTGAAGGTTACGACAATATTCCGGAAATCATTGGTCCATTCTCAACTTACATGGGGCTCCCCCAATGTCCTTAGCTCATCTCCACGAGGTAATCTGGATCAGATAACGGTCAAATAAAAGATATCGCCTATCAAATAAGAGTCTAGGGCTCCGAATCAAGCCAATTTGGCGTGTCTACAGCTTGCCTCGCCTTGATGTCGGCTTTGCAAGGGAATGGCATGTAGCGGAATGAAGTGAAGCGTAGAGAAAGCGTAGCGAGGCGAGATGGATCGTAGTGGAATGTAGTGAAGCAAAATGGTGATGGACTGAAAAGGTGGCATCAAGGTGTAGATATAGACACGCTCAACGACCAGATTCGGCAAGACGAATCTCCTCAAGTCTCTTGGTTAACCACCATGTTTCATCAAGTCTTCCTATGTTCGATTGGTAAGAGATGTGCCATTGGCACGAGAGAAGAATAGCCAACCCCCAACGCGGTGGGGAGTCCCCGAAACATGGGTTCGTAGGTTCATCATCAGCCGGTAACCCGATCTTTGCGGTGTTCCTGTACTGTGATGGGCTAAAGTTTAAAAAGAGATTTGTTTGAAAAAGTAAAAGAATACCAATCGAGCACATTCAGGCTCTTAGATTCATTTAAGTCATTCAAGAGACAAGATTCGATTCGGAATGTAATGATCTCAGATTCTGAAAGGCAAATGTTTAAGCATAGACCGTGAAGATAATGACTGTGCAAGTTCTGATCAAATAGAAGGTCCTTGGCAGGACGAATTGGCTGCCATGGTGGGACAAATAGCAAAGAAGTTGCAATGGCCACAGTGGTGAAAAGAAATGAAAGATTTGAGGGCACAAAGTGGTTACCGAACACGATGGGATTAATAGACATGGTGGGATATTAGAGAGGTTGGTGGGACTAGAGATCATGGTGGGATTAGAGAACACAATGGGATTAGAAAACACGGTGGGATTTAGAATGATCGAGAGAGTGAGAAGGTAAAGTTTAGGAAATGATGTATGCAATGACAAAACAAAATGTAATGCAATTAATGCTACATGATGCATGTTGGGTTCAAGAAAACAAAACAAAATTTGTATAACAAATAGTTGAAGATATAGATTGTCTATGAGGTCAAAATACCCATTCGGGAACTATCGTCCCTCACAGCACAACTTTGGCTTATCCGTGAGCATTAGAGATGACCCGACCGTCGTAGATTTTGATGAAGGGGATCTCGGGTCAAGTCTTCTCCGTGCTCATGGTCTTCAACAAATAATGCATAAGATAATAACACACGACTAGCGACATATATGCTAGTCGGCATGTTATGGGGGTTTCCCATGTCCGTTCTTCTATTTTCGCGAGCAATTCCTATCTTTCATCAAAATGTTAGTTCCGAATGAACAATGATGTTCACTCGACCTTAATAAAGATCAAACATAAATATATTTGATTTAACTAATTTTTATGATTTTTTATGATTTTTTATGATTTTTTCTGAATTTTTGAGAAATTTTCAAAGAATTTGACCGAACGTGCCCCCGAACCGGGGGCGCGGCCTGCGCGCCCTCAGTTCGGGGGCGCGGCCAGTGCGCCCTAGGTTTGGGGGCGCGGCTTGCGCGCCCCCACTTAGGGGGCGCGTTCGATCCCAGTTTCCTATTTTGATCGGATCCGAATCCGATTCAAATCAGGACCGATTTCCCCTATATGAACACATCTTAGGACGACCAGATCGTCCTACCAACACTCAGGATGGCTCCTCCTTTGAAAAAGCAATGTGTTGGCTCGGTTCGAGGTATTTCAAGCATCCCGGGTCATCTGAAGGCCAGAATCGGCGCCGACTTGGTAAGTTCGCTTCCAATTTTAGCTTTCAGCCACTCTCTTCTTTTTTTTCTTAAAGAATTTTATCTTACCTCCTGTTTGGGTGTAGGATTACCCAAACTTCCCTGGGCCTCGCCGGTATTGCTCTCCTCCCTGGCTTTCTGGCTTTCTTGACATCCTCCGCTTGTCGGTCAGAGCGATTCTTCGAGATTGGGGCGTAACCGGACTCTTGATCCATGCCAAGCAATATTCAGGCTACTCCCTTGACTTCGATTTGATGGGAGCTCTTGTTGAGTTGTGGCACCCCGACACTCACACATTCGTGTTTGGCAGCTTGGAGTGTACAGCTCTCCTTGAAGAGGCGGAGCTCCTTCTCGGCCTCCCTCGGACTAAGAAGGGAGAGACTGAAGGTATGTTCATCCCTTCAAGACCCCTCTCTTGATTGGAATTCTTGCAGGATTTTGTCGAGGCTCGGCAGATTAGCACCTTGTTAGCCGGCAAGCGAATCAGTATTCCCAAGTTGGCGGCTTGGATAATCTCTCTTATGATGGCTCCCGGTCTGGACGAGGACCGGATTCTGCGCGGTGCAAAGGGTTTCGCGGCTTGCCTTGCCGCGGTGTTCTTGTTTCCTGCGGAGGATGGTTTCCTGGAGGTTGATCAACTTTCGTGCATCCGCGTCATCTGGAGCGGTGTGCGGTTGGGGCCTTCAGTTCTGGGCTTCTTGTACTGCGGACTGTCCGCAGCTTGCGTGGGCTGTCCTCCCTTCGGCAGTGCGCTTCTACTGGCTTGCTGGGCCGATCTTCACTTTAAGTTCGATCCAGCCGGTGAGGTGGCCACCAGGTCGCAGCTCTTCCTCCGTAGCCCCTTGTTCCCATATGCCGATGCACTTGGCTTCGCCAACAGGTGTGCATCAGTGAAGAAGAGGCCGGACTGGCGTGCTCACTTTGCCTCCATGAACCGTTCTAGCTTCTTGCACTCTTCTGCTGCCCAGATGCAGAAGGACTTCCAGGTGTGCTTTGTGCCCGGTGTTGATCTCCGCCTGGTTACGGGTTTGGCCTTCGTGTTGTACAACGCTCACCGTTGCCACTCTCAGATTGGCTTGCCTCGGTACGAGTTGCCCAAGCTGTCCCACTTGACACCTATCAAGGGCAGGCAGCTTGGCTCAGCGGATGACAAGGATGAGGCGATCTCAGCCATTGCCTTGTGGGAGATGAGTCGGGTGTGCCGCCCAGGCCTCCTGATTGAGGAGGACCCTGACCGGAAGCGCCGCTACATCTCCGCGTTGAAGCTTCTACTTGCCTGAGAGTCTTCTTTTCCTGCTTTAACTTGTCAGCCATGTTGTTTTTATTTTGAACAAACAATGAATTGTTTATAGTATGTTTGAGTGAAAATTCAATAGAAATTTACCTTGTTTCAGAAAAATGCAAGACAGATGTTGACAATTATGATGAATATGCCTTGTTATTTTTCAACACCTTGAATATTTTTTAATATGAAACAAGATATTTTTGAAAGGTTTTAACATGCCTTTTTTCTTTAGGTAATTTTTCAGAGCAAACCATGAGTCTGATGAATTTTCTTTCGGTGACTCCTTGATCGGCTCGATTTTCTGAACAGCTTGGCGCTTTCTGAAATTTTCGCCATTTTTATCAATTTTGCTCCTGAAAAATACATTTTCAGCCATTTCTGACTAATAAATGTAAAGAATTTTCTTATGACCCCTGAAAAATGTTAGCTAGTGATGATAAAAAGCATGAATATGTCTAGCCAATTTAGTAATTGAGACATTCAAATTTATGTGAAAAGAGGGATTTTTGGTGAGAATTTAAAGAGAATTTTTCATCACAAAATTATTTTTAACAAATCGTGCATCAGATCGGAATTCTTTTAGTGGCATTGCGATCAGCTCGATTTTGTGAACCTTGGGTGATATTTTCAAATTTTCCCATTTTCACATTTTTACTCTATAAATACCCCCTGGGGGTAAGTATATCTCATTTCCACCTGTACACCATCTCTCCTCGCACCAAAAGCTCCAGAGTACCAACTCAGATCCAGAGTCCAAAACTCCATCAAAGGTTAGTGCCCCTGTTACAAAATATGTAGATCAGGTTTTGCTCTTCGATTTGGTTCAAGTTTCACGCGATTCCGAGTTGATTCGACAAAGTTATCGCGAAAATAAGGATCGAGCAGGTGAGAGGGTGCGGTCAACGCAAAACGTTGACCGCGCCCTCGGACCGGGGGCGCGCAGACCGCGCCCCCGGTTTTGGGATGTGCAGACCGCGCCCCCAAGAGGAGGGCGCGGTCTGTGCGCCCTCTCTCTCCTCACCGGACAGGGGCTGAGGGCGCGCTCGGCTGATGATTTTTTTTTATGAATGAAATAAATAAAAAATGTATGTAACAATGTTTGATGTCAACTTCCCTTTTGGCACATATGCTGAGACGTGTTCGCCGCCACGACTCCGATTCCGAGGAGCCCAAGCTTCCGGCAGTCCGAGAGGTACGTTTTCTTTTCCTGCACTTAATGATTAGCTCCTTTGCATTTTGGCAATAAAAATTGAGTGAACTAATGAAATGAATCTCTTGCAGGTATGGATAAAATCCCGGATCTCGTGGGACTTGGTGCATGCTGCCTACCTAGGCCTACCGGACTTCCAGCAGGTTCGGTTAGAGGAGATGGGGTTTGGGCCCATCCTCCGGGTGACTCCTTTTTGGGAGGACCTACCACTGGTGCAGGTCCTCCGCGAGTCCTGGGACCCAGACTCCTTTGTGTTTCTGTTCCCATGTGGGCACATGGTGCCCTCCCTAGAGGATGTTGCACACATCACCGGTCTTCATGTTTACGGTAGGTCGTTGGTGTGTGCCACCTCTTCTGACTATTCACGGGAGTTCCGGGCCCTCTTCGCATATGAACCCGAGTTCGACCCGGAGGATGGCCTACGCACCATCGCCAGACTAGAGGCTGGTGAGATGGTAGGCTTGGTTGATGCCGAGCATGTCTGTGGCGAGAGCCAGGACAGCTTTTTCTACCGCATGGTCAGCAAGGCTTCTGCGGCATTTACCGGACTATCTAGCTCCTTGGAGGCGGACGTAGACTTGTGCTGTTTCCTCCTCTTCTTCTTCGGGTGCCTTCTGTTGGGCTCGAAGACGGACCGCATCCATCTGCGGTTCCTCCCTTTGCTTGCTGACCTGGAGCAGGTTGGCACATACGCGTGGGGGGGCAGCGATGCTCGCCCATTTGTTCTGTGGCCTCCAGCCTGAGGCGAGTTCTGTTTCGGTTGCCGGCTTCTCTCCTTTTTCCAGGTGACTTTTAGTAGCTTTCCTTTCTTGTACACTTGTATTTCTCTGCTTTGTTCTGATGAGTTGTGCCTTTTACAGGTCTGGAGCTACCTCTACTTCCCCCTGGGTCGGGCACAGCAGTCCTACCCTGACCTCCTCCCCCTGATGGCTCATTGGGAGCCCTCCGCCCTACTGGGGGCCATCGCACCCAGTTGGCTTCGATTCGTACACAGATTCTCTGCCTCCCACACACTGAGGTATGTATTTTAATTTGTGTATAGATATTCTCTTGTTGAAATAATAATCATGATTTTGCTTTCCACAGGTGTGTTGGAGGCCATATCTCATGACCGATGACCATCTCCAGCCCTGGATTGCCCACTCTGGTCATGTCTTCGGCCGTGATCTTCATCTTCTGTGCGTCAATGAGCTGGCGCCACTGTGGCTTCGATTCTCGGCATGCGCCCTTGGTATGGAGCAGGACTGGTTGGAGCCTCCTCCTCCTCTTCCCCCAGTTGGTGCTCGTCCCAGGCGCCTTCTCCTCCCCGCTGATTGGGTGGATAGGTACCACGCCTCGATCACTTTGTGGTATGAAGGCTGCGAGGTAGTTATTGGCTGGGCAGAGGATAGCCGAGACTACCTTCGCCGATACGCGGAGGCGTACGACCACTTGTTTGTTCCAGAGGGTCAGGTAAATGCTTCTTTCTTTCTTTCAATTCTGTGTTGTTGTTCTCTTCTAACCATCGTGCCATTTCAGGAGGCTCGGGCTTTACTGCTACGCCAACAGCTAGAGATTGTTGATCTTCGGCAGGAGGTGGCCACTCTTCGTGGCATGCTGGAGACTGAGGTAGACACTTCCTTTGACCTTCATTTGTATCCTTGACATATGATTGTCTTGCTCTAATGTGTTTTTCTTCTGTTCACAGCGGAAGGCTCATGCTGAGGGTTCACCTCCTTCTCTGTCGAGGGAAGAGGTGGCTGAGCTTCGCCAGCGTCTTAGTGAGGCGAGAGAGGCCCTGACGACCAAGGAGGCAGAGGTATCTTTCATTGTTGTCTATTCTGGTTGTTGATTTTTCTTGGTTCATATTCTTCCTCTTCTTCCAGGTTGCCGAGCTTCACAGTAGCTTGTCCTCCCGTATCCAGTCCTTGGAGTCTGAGGTGGAGACATTGCGGTCTGCCCCAGCCGATCTTCGTTCCCAGATGATCGTCTCGGATCTCCGCCTTCAGCATGAGAGAGCCATGCGCGAGATGGAGCGCCAGCATAGCCAGGCCATGCGATCTCTGGAGCAGATGCACCTGCAGGCGCAGGTTCGTTTGTCGGCAGCAGAGGCGACATTGCAGGTTTACCGCCAGGGCATCCCTCCACAGCCGAGCCAGAGTTGCACCCATCAGAGCAGCTCCCATCGGAGTGGTACGCACCGGAGTGGCGGCGCCGCTCGTAGTCGGGGTCACCACGGGCGGAGCCAGCAGAGGCAGAGTGGCCAGAGCCAGAGCCATGAGCACGGTGCTTCTGCGTTCCTGGCCACTTCTTCACAGCGTCTCCGTAATGAGGCGGCCGCAGCAACTTTGGCAGACACAACTACCATGCCTCCTCCACGTGGTCATTCTCCTGGAGAGGGTAGAGCAGGCACTGATTTCTGTAGCAGGCTTAGCTTTTCTGATGTTGTAGCTGCTTTTCTTCTTTGTTGTAGCACTTAATGGCATAATCAGATCTTCACTTGTTTGCTTCAGTGTTTGTTTGATCTGCTTGACATCGCTCAAAAGGGTAGTTAGTATCACATTTCGGCTTAGCCCCTTGCAAGTTTGTCAAGGGGTGAAGCCTTCTAAGGGATGGCAAATAATAAAAATAAGTAATAGATGTAGGGTTAAGAGACATACCTGTTGGCGAGATTCTCACCCCTCCATGACTTGTGTTTCTTTTCTGAAATACTTAATAGAAGGGTTAAATCTGTTCTATGGCTTACCCCCTTGCCTATTGTCATCTTGCCTTGCTTATATGTCAAGGGGGGCAGCCTTATCAACCAGGTAGAATGCACAAAATGACAGACAAGGTAAAAGTTAAGAGTGCTTACCTGCTATGGCGAGAGTCGCTCCCTTCTTGATCTCAGAATCCTGAAACGCTTAATGAAGGGGATTAAATCTTCACCATGGCTTATCTCTTTGCCTATTGCTGTCTGCCTTGACTTTGGTCAAAGCGAGGAGCCTTATTAACAAGGTATAAAAATAGACTAGATGACCGAAATGAAATGGTTAAGAGAACTTACCTGTCGTTGAGAGAACCTTCTCCTCTTATTTTAAAGTCCCTGAAAACACTTGATAAAAGAGGATTAGATCTTCACAACGACTCATCCCTTTGCCTATTATGGCCAACTTTGACTTAGGTCAAAGGGAGGAGCCCTCTTAATGGGGTGATAATCAAGATAAATATGCGATGCAGAAATGAAACATGCAAGACATAAAAATAAACATGAATGCTAGCAAAGGCAAAAATCAAGGTTATGCCAAGTTAAATGATGCAAAAAAATTTTAGAAAATATTCATTTTTTTATTTTTGAAGATATTCAATTTTTTTTGGATTTTTGAAAATATTCAAATTTTTTTAACTTTTGAAAATATTTGATTTTTCTGGATTTTTGAAAATATTCAATTTTTTTTTTTTTGATTTTTGTGGAGAATGTGCCGGTATTGAAACAATTCATCGATCTTTAAGTGTTAATCAAGATTCAAGTGATGAACACCACGTGAAAATAAGGTTCCCTACTCACAATCTTTCTTGCCCTTTTCTCTTGATCGGTTTGGATTCCCCCTGAGTTTGGACAGTTTACCCTACCCTAGGGGTTTTAATATGGAAGAATAATAGAGGAAGTCTTTGATAGGATTTGGGGGTGTTGAGGAGGGTTTCTCTACTCATGCCCAAATTTCCCGTTGGGGTTCGGCCTCTTCGGGTCTTTTCTACATGTGGCACGTATTTAGACAAGTCTTTGAACTGTGGGGTCATTGCTGTCGACTCCAGAAACGGGTTCCAGATTGGCACCTCAAGAGAAGGTGAAAGATGGAATAGGGGAAAAAGGGGAGTGAATCAGAAAAACACTCAGAAATCAATGAAAGGTCCTCACCTCGGTCCCACACTCACATTGATCCCCGAACTTTCATCTCACGGCGTCGCTTGAGCACCGGAGATGGTTTGGGTCATGTGGGAGGAGAGTGAGGAGGAGATAAAATTAGAACATAAATAAAAGGTGGTCGCCAGGAGCCGTGGGTTCCACTTTATAGAATTGATAAATAAAAGAAATTGAATCTGACCGTGTACCTTAGCGTGGGAGATCGGGATATGGGTTCAACCTTCTTCTTCTTCGGCCGGCCAATGAAGAAGAGTCTCCAACCGATGCTAGCTTGATGTACCTGTGCAACTAGAACAATAAACAAAGTGAAGGGAAAACGATTAGAACTATGAGAAGTGTAGTAACTGTAAAGAGAAGATGAGAAAGAAGCAATTGGAATTGGACTCACCGGCTTCGGGGTGAGCCTTAACCCCTTTTTTGTGTTTTTGATTATGTAAAATGTTGAAAATGAACTGAAATATACTTTAAAACAGTAAATAAACTGAGTTAAATGAGTTGAGAAAGCTTATGGAGTGGATCGACTTGAGTTGAAGCCGAGTTGGTTGAAGAAGGCCGGTTCGGGTAGCTTTGCGCCCTTCTGGCGTGACTTTGGTGCAGAGGATACTGATAAGCTGGATCATGGACGATGAAGTTCGGGAAACAATTTCTATGAAGGATGTATAGGCTGAATCCACCATTAAATATACTGAAATTGACTGAGAAGATGATAACTTAGAAGAGAACACTTCGGATCTGTCTGTGCAGCGCCGGTGTTGAAGCCGTAACAAGCCGAGGGAATATCAGAATTGATCTATGTTTTTTGGAGATGAAAGATAACTTGATGATCCACACTTATTATGAAGAAAGTAAGTCCGGTAAATGACTATAGAGATCTGTAGAATCCAATAATTAGCAGTGCAGCACGTCGGAGCATAGACCGGCTTCTTCTTCACTTTGGGATGATCTCTGGGCACCAGGACGAAGAGAGGACGATTTGGGGAGGTTGGGACGAGCCAACGGTGGCTGGAGGGTGAGGATAAGAGTGCTTTATGATGGGGATGCCCTTCTTAGGTCGTTCATATCAGTCTCCCTTTATAGGGGATGAAAAACAGGTCAAAAAATAGCAAGTTTTGATACATCCGACCATAGGTTGGATTTCCTCCATTTAATGTTGCTAATTTTCATCCTGAGGCATCTAGAAACTTACCCAAATAATTTAGAGAGATTTTAAACCATGGATCACTTTCCCCATGTTCAAAATATGTCTCCACTTGAAGAGGAAACAAATCTGGTCCAAAAATGGCAAGTCTTGATATACAAGACAACAAGTTGGATTGCCATCATTAGATGATGCTAATTTCGACCATGAAGCTTCCAGATACTATAACAAGTGATATGGAGGATGAAAAAGGAAGGTAAGGTCGTGAATTGGTCAGATATGTGCCCAATGGGCTGGGCTTGCATGCAATTGGGCTTGATTGGTGCTGCGTGCGGACAGAACTGCGCATCTGACTTCTAAAAGGCATTGCGGACAAATGGTAGATCAGAATTGAATGCCGTTTGTTGAATTGAATAGAGGAATCAGAGAGGAAGATTATTTATGTTGAGTACTTCTTCATTGGATGTCCACATAATCATGTTAAAAATTTTCAAGTAGAGGATATGCTGGGAAAAGCATAATCTGGCACACCACCAAGAGTCTCTTGTTCGGCAAACACATATTTGATTAGAAATTATAAAATAATCCTCATATTTCTAATAAGCACCTCATCTCATCCAAAAGGGTGGTTCATCATGATTTTGATGGTCTAAAAGAGATGTTGCCAATGGAATAATGGTTTAAGCTCTAAATAAGGCCAAATTGGCGTGTCTACAATTGCCCATCTTTTGGTGCCTTTTCTTCATTTTCTATTCTTTCGGGTACTCATTCAGACATGCCCATATTTATTTAAACCTGTGGGGTTCATTGCCCATCTTTTGGCACCCTTTTGCACCCTATGAGACGGCCTCCTACTAAGGCGGCGGGCATTTTCGATACTATCCTCCTCTAGTCCCCTTCACCTATCTTGGACCAAATATAAGAGAATTGGGTAAGGTTTCCTTTCCTCCTTCAGGGTTCTGCCATGCTTCTCTCGAGTGTTGGGCTATCTAGATTCTGGGATCGGGAGGTGTTGTGTGTGCAAGGTGATGCCTACCCTTGACTTCTAGCTAACCTTCTTGGATTGATGACTTAATATCACACCAGAAATTCTCCATTTTCTCTTCTAAGGAAAATATTTTTTGAGGTAAACGCCGTTCCATGGATGGTTCAATTTTTCTCCATCGGCATTGGTTAGCTAATATGCATTGCTTGGATATTTTTTAGTTATAACAAAAGGCCCTTCCCAGTTAGGTTGCAACTTAGAGCGGGGACCACCCAGCTTAGCGAATATGCGTTTTACTAACATCTCACCGATTTTGAACTTTCTCTCTACCACCCTCTTTTGATAAAACCTTTTCAATCGGTTCTGATAAGTCCGGGCATGCTTAGAGGCGGCCAATCTTCTTTCATCTAGGAGTTCAAGTTGTGCAAAGAGAGATTCTCGCCTCGCATCGACAGGGATGTCCCTATCGAGTTGAACTCGAAGTGATGGAAGGAGTACTTCGTACGGGACCACCGCTTCCATCCCATATGCGAGAGCATACGGGGTTTGACCAGTGGGGGTCCGTACAGAAGTACGATAAGCCCATAGGGCATCTACAAGCTTATCTGGCCAGTCTGCGAACTTGCTAGACTTACAGGTTTTCTTGATGATTTTAATCAAAGTTTTGTTGGTGGCTTCTGCTTGACCATTGCCTTGCGGGTAATAAGGAGATGAATGATGCAATGCAATGCGGTACCTGTTGCAAAGATCACGCAGATCTTGAGAGAGAAATTGTGGTCCATTGTCGGTGATAATGTCGCTGGGTATCCCGAACCTGGCGATGATGTTGCGTTTGATGAAGGAGCGCAGTGTTGATGCCTTGATCTCCACGAACGCTTCCGCTTCTGCCCACTTGGTGAAGTACTCTGTTGCCGTCAGGATGAATGATTTGGAACGGATTTCAGAGTTAAGATCACTTAGAGGGCCAATGATATCGAAAGCCCACATGGCAAAGGGCCATGGGGCATGAATCTGATGAAGGGAAGATGCGGGAGAATGGATCTTGTTGGCATGGAGTTTGCAAGAATGACAGTGCCGGACAAAGATGGAGCAATCCTCTTATAGGGTTGGCCAATAATACCCCTGCCTGATGATTTTCTTGGCAAGAGCTTGAGCATTGACATGGCCCCCACAGACCCCGGAATGATCTTCCTTAAGCACCAATTCTGCCTCTTCTTCATCAATGCATCTCAATAAAATTCCACTCAGGCTCCTCTTGTAGAGCACCCCTCCTAGGATGGTATACCTCTGGGATACTCTCCTGATGGCCTTCTTTTCTTTTACATTGGATCCAGGTGGATACCACTGATCTTGACAATACCTTGCGATCTCATCAAACCAAGGCCTCTCACCCTCATCTAACTCTTCCAACTCGATTAGAGAAACTTCCGCTTTCTGCTCCAAATATTCCTTCATGCCAAATCTCTCCTTGACTTTTAGAAATCGACCATCCTTAATCGCCGGTATCGACCTCCTACGGACATGGATAGTCCGCACCTGTCTACCTAGCGGGACTGATAGAGATGAACCTAAGGAGGCTAGGGCATCAGCAAGGATGTTCTGAGCTCGAGGAACATGGACAAAAGTGAGTTTGGAAAAGAGTTTGATGTAGCAAGAGGTGAGTTCTTGGTAAGGTTTGAGGTTTGGATGAGAAGTTTGGTATTTGGTTAGGACTTGACGAAGAATTAGTTGTCTATCACCTATCACCCTCAATTCCATGGCACCATGGAAATGAGCGGCCTCCAGCCCGGCCAGCAAGGCTTCGTATTCAGCTATATTGTTCGTTGCTGGGAAGTCAAGCTGAAATGCCTGTGGAATGGTGACACCCTCGGGTGATAGAAGGACGATTCCTATTCCCTTACCGTGTGAATTAAGAGCCCCGTCAAAATATAATGTCCAAAGGTGGGAAGATCAGATCAACATTAGTTCGTCATCTGGGAGCTCCGATTGGACCGGGTTAAAGAGGGATATAGGGTGATGGGATAGATGTTCGGCAATGGCATAGCCCTTAATCGCCTTCTGGGGGACATAGGTGATATCAAACTGGGAGAGGAAGCTCTGCCAACGACCTAACCGATCAGTTAGAACAGTTTTCTCCAGAAGGAATTTGATGGGATTGATGCGGGCAATAAGGTTGACCTCATGAGCTAAGAAATAGTGTTTAAGCTTCTGAACTACCCAAACTAGCGCAGCACAGGTCTTCTCCATTACAGTATACTTCTGCTCACATGGATCAAAGATCTTTGACAAATAGTAAGTTGCCCTCTCTTTCCCTTCTTCATCCACTTGTGCAAGGACTACCCCAAGAGAATTCTCCAAAACCGAGATGTATAAAACTAATGGCTTTCCAGAGACTGGTGGTCTAAGCACAGGGGGACTAGCCAGGTATCTTTTCAATCCATCGAATGCATCCTGGCACTTCGAATCCCATTTGAACTCGGCCCCCGCCTTGGTCAACTCATAGAAAGGTTTACACCTTTGGGAGTGTTGTGAGATGAACCGGTGGACAAACTGTAGCCTCCCGATTAATCCTCGAAGTTCTTTCATATTTCTTGGAGGAGGCATACCAATGATTGCCTTGGCCTTGTTTGGGTCGATCTCCATGCCCCTTTTGCTCACTATGAACCCCATCAATTTTCCTGAGGATACTCCGAACGTGCATTTCTTTGGGTTCTTTTTCAATTTATATTTCCTAGCCCTTTGCAAGACCTTTCTTAACAATTCCGTGTGATCTTCTCGGCTTTTGGACTTAACGACCAGGTCATCCACATACACCTCTACAAGGGTATGCATCATGTCGTGGAAGATAGCCATCATGGCCCTCTGATAGGTAGCACCAGCATTCTTCAATCCAAAGGGCATGACGACATAGCAGTAGGTTCCCCAAGGTGTAGTGAACGAGGTCTTCTCTTGGTCCTCTTCAGCCAACCGGATTTGATTATAACTGGAATAGCCATCCATGAATGATAGCATCTCGAATCCAGCAGTGTTATCAACCAGTACATCAATATGAGGTAGAGGAAGGTCATCTTTAGGACACGCTCGGTTCAAGTCCCTGAAGTCTATACAGATCCGAACTCTACCATCTTTCTTCATTACAGGGACTATGTTTGCCACCCATTGCGTATAAATGACAACCTTAATAAATTTTGCTTGATGTAACTTGTCGACCTCTTCTTTCATCTTAAGTGCAACATCAGGTTGGAATCTCCCTAAATTATGTTTGATCGGGGTAACTCCAGGTTTCAAAGTTAGACGATGTTCAACTAAAGAGTTGTCTAACCCCGGCATGTCCTCATATGTCCATGCGAACGTCTCCTTATATTCTTCCAAAATTTCAATTAAACTCTGTTCCTCAGTGGGAGTGAGGTTTGCAATTAGAAGGATTGTCTTGGGATCTTCCGGTGTTCCAAGATTTAATTCTTTTGTCGGTTCATCCACCGTGGCTAATGGTTCTTCAAACCTCTTAAGTCCAGATGCATACGCATCAGCCAAGTCCTCAATTCCATCCTCTAAGTCAGGATCCTTTTCTGATAAAACCTCGTAAACTCCCAGTGTATGATCTACATTGAATTCATCCTCATATTGGATTTCATCAAGCTGGATAGCATTTTCCAAAAACCTTTATAGCATTGCACATTCCTTGCATTTTTGAGCTATTTGCTAGAGATATCTCTCTGGCACACATTTACCTCGAATTTTCTTCTTTTCTACCCTAACTACTTCTAAAGAAGACGGAATTGAAAAGGTGGTATTTACAATGGGTGAAGGATCGAGCAGATCGATCAGTGAGTTGGAGAAGAGGGGTCCCTGGTTGGGAGCACCCTCCGAGACAAGTAGAGACGTCTCCTCAATAGAAAACTGAGTTTGCGAGAGGACATTTTTTTTGGGTATTTTGGGTATTTTCAATAACAAAAAGAGAATGAGCCGATGGGGCTCGAGCAGAAATAGAAAGCTTAAGCAAATGGGAGAAAAATGGGCTCGCGGGCCCGATGATGACAAGAAATGGGCAGATAGGCCCAAAGCTAGTGAAAAGATCTAAGGGGCACGTGGGCCCGAATGGTGGGCACGCGGGCCCAAAGCAAGAAAATAAATCTAAAGGGCACGTGGGCCGGACTGGTAGGCACGCAGGCCCAAGGTTGTTGGATTGGAATGGGCATAGAAGCCCAGTGGAGTAAGAAGATTTGAATGGGCTCTCAGGCCCAGTGATCAGTTCAGGTGGCCATTTTGGCCCAAAAGTGGGAATTGGGCTAGATAGCCCATCAAGTGAATCCAAGAGGGATAGAGTGAGGATTTTGAAAAACGTGACTGTAGGATACGGCTCACGCGGGATGTTGTTTGGAGGTGGGTTCAAGTGGACAAGTTATTTAGAGATGGACTTGCCCTCTACTGGTTCTTCCTCCTCTGTGAACAACCGAGCCAAAGATAAACTCAGGTTGTCCACCTCCTCCTCTTGCTCTGGTGCCTTCTTTCTCTTGACTGGTTCTTCTTCTTTGTCCCCGGCCATCATCATGGTCTCCCCTTGGATAAAGAATTTTTGGAGTCCCATGGCATTTTTTGGCCAGTAGACCATCCTCGAAGTGAAATTGGGCTCGTAGCCAAGCCCATGTCTCTTTGGTCTGTGTACGGCTTTAATGGGGTGCACAACCCCCTGCAGCTCCTTTCCCAAACCCTTTCCTGGCTGATAGCCCATCCCTTTCATCATCCGCCATGCAACTGAATCTGGAGGCGTTGTCAATACCATGACCTCAGGTAGCTTTGTAGTTGAAACCAACAAATTTGGATGATTTTGATATTGGTAGTGCAGAAGAGGGGTCATCCACGTCATTTAGAATGGGTATGTTGGTTACTTTGATCACCTGGCCTTTGTATGGGAACTTCAAACACTGATGATTAGTGGAGGCAACAGCTCCTATTGCCTCAAGGTACGGGCGTCCCAAGATAGCTTTAAACGTAGGGTCCAGTTTTAGAACATGAAACTCGGCGGTGACAGCACATGGTCTGAGCCCTACTTCCAATGTAACCACCCCTCGTGCCGGCTTCCGGGAGTTGTCATAGGCTGTCACCGTGATGGCATAAGGCTCGATTTATTCATCGGAGATGCCGCAAAGTTGCAATGTTTCCGGCGGCATGACATTTATCGACGCTCCGGTGTCAATCAAGCAAGACTTAATCTCCATGCCTCTGATGACTACTGCAATGCGCAAGGCGTACTTTCTGATCTCTGGCCGTGCCAACTCCTCCTGTGTAAATGTGAGTGCCGGATGTTCACTCCTCGGGGTCAGGACAGTAATGATCTTCTCGGGCGGGAGGTCCTCATTGACCATGACCCACTGCAGATATTGTTTTAGGATGTCTTGATGGTTCTTTGACCTCTTTATCAGCTCTAAAATTGAAATCCGTGCCGGCATTTTGTCCAGATGCTTCAATAGTTCATATGTCGTGCCGGGCAACAGTTCTTCCACTACCTCCTCTTCTACTTGCTCCTGTGGTTGCATCCCGGCCTGGGGGAAGACCCTTTGGAACATCCTCCCGCTACGAAGTACCGGCGCCAGCGTGGTAGGGGGAAGTGGTGATGATGGTGATGGTAGGGTTGGTTGGTAGGTTGAGGAGCCCATGGTAGGTAGGGGTGGTGAGGATCGGATGATGAGGGGTCGTGGATTGGTGGAGGCCGGTATGTTGGGTGATGGTTGGGGTGATGGTCTAATGATGAGGGGTCGTGGAGTGGTGGAGGCCGGTATGTTGGGTGATGGTTGGGGTGTTGGTGGTGATGGTCTAATGATGAGGGGTCGTGGGGTGGCAGTGACTGGTAGGTTAGGTGATGTACGGGGTGTTGGCGGCGGTCTAATGATTAGACGCCGCGCAGGATTAATGGGGGTTGGTGGGTTAGGTTGGGGTGATGGTTGGGGTGCTGGTTGGGAGGCTGGTGGAGGTCTAATGATTAAGCGCTGTGGAGGGTTAATGGTTGGTGAGGGTAGTGGTGTTTGGGTAGTTTGTGGGCTGGGGGCAGCTCTCGGTATGGAGAGTATGGTGCGGTTTGTAGGTGGGGTTGGTATGGCGGGCATGAAGGTGATTTGATCCTCGACCTGCCAACCCTGGGAATGGTGGGTTGACTCCTCGATGGCAGAGTGGACGAGGCTGAGTCGTTGGTTTGGTGGTGCTAGTGCCGGTGCTTGTATGGGTGCATGTACCGGGAGCGGATCTTGGACTATGCCCAGGCCGGGTTGCTGTTGTGCTTGCTGTCGCCATGGTTGATTCTGACGTGCCTTCATTGCTTGAATGGATTCCCCCATTTGTGCCCAATCAATGTTCCCCTGATCATTGAGGTCATGAATGTAGTCTTTAAACTGGAAACAGTCATCCACTGTGTGCCCGGGATACCGATGATAAGCGCAGTACTTTGTTGTGTCAACATTTGCTGGCCATCCTTCTCTCTCCTTTGGAAGTTCCAACTGCTGTTCAGCCATCAATGCATTAAAGATATTGGTGAGGGGGAATGGCAGTTGAGGATAGTATTCTCTCTTGGGTCCCCCCCTCCTAGGTCGGTTGGCTGGTGGTGGCACTTGGTTGTAGGCTTGTTGTTGTGGTTGGGGTCGGTTGTTGACATGTTGTTGTTGAGGCGCTCGGTTGTAGGCATTTGGTTGCTGGGGTGCTCGATTGTAGGTGGGTTGCTGTGGTGGTGCTCGGTTGTATGCAAGTTGCTGCTGGGGCTGAGGAGCTGGTTGAGAAGCTAGGCGGTATTATTGATTGGGTGGTGGGTTACGATATTGGCTTTGGCGATACCCACCCTGGTTACCCATGGCATTGATGCTCTCATTGTTTACTACCCCTTCGGTGGTGGGTCCTACAGGTGTAGGCTTTCTAGTGTTACAGGGCTTGGTGTCGAATGAGTTGATCATGGATGCGTCTTTAAAGTGGGCTTGGAGGTAGCGGGCGCTATCACACAACTCACTCATGGTTGTTGGGCGGTGCATGATCAGGAGGTTGCGAAGGTTGGGCATGGTGTTCCCTATGAGCATCCTCACCTACTCCCCCTCTGAGATGGTATCCACTAGCCTCTCATCCATTCCCCTCCACCGATCAACAAATATGGCAAAGTCCTCATCCGGCCTCATCTTTTCAGCAATTAAATCAGTTATCGAGCAGGCTGGCCCCACCCGATCCTTTTACCTTTGTAGAAACTTTGCCTTGACGATGTCGAAATCTTCCGCCTCAATGGAATCAAGAGAATAGAACCAGTCCAGGGTAGATCCTTCCAATGACCGACGGAATAGGAAGGCAAGGGCTTTGCGGTCATTTTTCCAGAATGCGGAGTCGTAGGGAAAGCTCTTTAGATGGTTGAAAGGATTACCAGTTCATTGTAACGTTGGAAGACTGGTATCTCTGAAGGAGGAAGGTGTAGAACTGGGAAGGATGGGACAGAGATTTCAGGGATGGCTTTAGAATCGAGGCGGTGCCTCATTTCTTCAAAGCACTCATCCATCTGGTTGAGTTTGTTCATTAATGCCTGGGTGAGGCTGGATTCCTGAGACACGGGAGTAAAGTGTTTAGGTGACTGAGTTGGAAGAGGTAGGTTGGAAACAGGAACTGGAATAGTGTTATGTGAATGCCCCACAACGGGGTGAGTGGAGACACGGCAGGGTTGCCCAGGAGAAGAAATGATTAGGGGCCTGACTGCCGGTTGGGGTGGTGAGGGGGCTTGATTTCCCTCGATCGGAGCTTGATTGGCGGGCATCTTGCCCTTAGTGGCAGATTAGATAATTGCAAAGGTCTCGGGATCAAGGTGAAGAGATAGATCCTTGAGAGCTTGTTCTATACTATGTGAGGCAGATCAGTGAGCGGGATCTTGGACCTCAGGTTCCATCAAGGCATTAACATGGCCATTTGGTTGGACCATGGGTTGCTGAAGCTCGTAGTGACCCGTCTCGTACTCCTCTTCTTGGCCGTAGTAGTCCGACATCCCGACGTGTCTTCCGGACCTTAGAGTGGGCATCCTGTCAAATTTCCTTACAAAATGGTTGAAAGAAAGCAAATGAAATGTGTAATTGCAAAGAGAATTTTGTTTGGTTATGAGTGTTTGTTTGATTTGATTTGGTTTCACTTTGGTTGTTTGGCAAGCAAGTTGAACACAAAGGTTAAAAGGAATTTTTTTTAGGTGTTTTGAAAGAAGAAGAATTTTTTGGTTGTTTTCAATTGTTGTGAGCAAACCAGTTATGCAAACAAGGTTTTAAAATGACTACTCGACAATTTTTGGGTTAAAACCTTAGATTAGATAGATTGTTAGCAATTGTTCACTCAAGTAGGTATGATTCCTATTGCTTCAATCTTTAAGACCTAAGGTTATCACTCAATCACCATGAGTAGGTACTTGGGTTCTTCGGGTTTTGGGAAAGTGGTACAACCGGCCCAATCGTGCGGAGAGGAATACTCCACGGATGGGGAATTACGGAGGTCTTGATGGAAACAACCAAATCAACTAGGAAGAAATATCCCAGAAGAGAGGTTAGAATCCACCAATAAGGTGTTTGGAGGGTGAGGGTGTATTGGGAGAGAGAGCCCCCGCCTCGAATGTCCTACAGATCGGAGCAAGTCCGGTACCCGATGCAAAAGCTAATGCAAAAAATGAAAATTGGAGGGTAAGAGAAGAAGAAGCAATCAATATGCAAACATGAATGAAAGCTATTAAATAAATCAAGCAAGTGAATGCAATCAAGACAAGCAATGATAAAGTAAAACAAATAACTAGCAACAAGCAACTAAAAGGTGGTTCGCACGGGAACCGGCTTGTGTTGGAGTGTCCAAGTGGGGACAAATCTGAATTAAAGGTAAAAGGTTGGTCCACGTGGGGACCGATTTGAAAATAAAGTGGCTCATGCGGGAGCCGGGTATTGGAAAGGTAGGTGGTTCACGCGGGAACCGGTTTTTTGAAGGAAAATGGGTGGTTTGCGCGGGAACCGGTTTGTTGGGTTGGAAAAAGAAAAGGAGGGCCACGTGGGGCCAATCTAATTGGTGCAAAGGGGTGGTCCACGCGGGGACCGATTTGAAAGTGAGTTGGTTCACGCGGGAACCGGTTTAGGAAAGGGTTTGGTTCACGCGGGAACTGGTTTTAATGTAGAAAGGGATGGTTCACGTGGGAACCGGTGTAAGAGTTGACAAAATAGAAAGAGGGCCACGTGGGGCCAATCTAAAGGTTATGTAAAGAGGTGGTCCATGCGTGGACCGATCTGAAAGTTAGTTGGTTCACGCGGGAACCGGTTTAGAAAAGGGGTTGGTTCACGCGGTAACCGGTTTTTGTGAAGAAAAAGGGTGGTTCACGCGGGAACCGGTGTAAGAGTTGACAAAATAGAAAGCGGGCCACATGGGGCCAATCTAAAGGTGCTGTAAAGAGGTGGTCTACGTGGGGACCGATCTGAAAATAAGTTGGTTCACGCGGGAACCGAGTTGGAAAAGAAAGGTGGTTCACGCGGGAACCAGTTTATAAGAAGAAAAGAGGTTCACGCGGGAACCGGTTTGAAATTAAAGACAAGTAACTCAAGTTCACATGGGGGACAATCTTAAAGAAAGAGTAAACAGCAAGTTTAAAGGTAAATTGACATGGAAAAGGTAAAGGACAAGCCGGTTCGCGCGGGAACCAAGTCGGAAAACAACTAGTTGCACGAATGAATCAAGCTATCACGGTTGAAGACATTGGTTGTCCCACCGTGATCGCCAAAAATCTGTCGACTCTGAAAACGGGTTCTGGATCGGCACCTCAAGATAAGAAGGTGAAAGATAGAAGAGGGGGAAAAGGGGGGAGTAAATTAAAAACACTCGGAAAGCGGTAAAATGTCCTCACCTCGATCCCACACTCACATTGATCCCCGAACTTTCATCTCACGGCGTCGCTCGAGCACCGGAGATGGTTCGGGTCATGTGGGAGGAGACTGGGGAGGAGATGAAATTAAAACATGTAATATGTGGTTGCCAGGAGCCGCGGGCTCCGCTTTATAGAATAAAAACAAGAGATGAGTTGATTTGACCGTGTACCTTAGCGCGGGAGATCGGGATATGGGTTCAACCTTTTTCTTCCTCGGCCGGCCGATGAAGAAGAGTCTCCAACCGATGCTAGCTTGATAAACCTGTGCAACTAGAACAATAAACCAAGTGAAAGAAAATGATTAGAACTATGGGAAGTGTAGTAACTGTAGAGAGAATATGAGAAAGAAGCAATTGGAATCGAACTCACCGGATTGGGGCGAGTCCTAACCCCTTTTTTTGTATTTTTGATTATGTAAAAATGATGTAAATAAACTAAAAGATGCTTTAAAACAATAAATAAACTGAGTTAAGGGAGTTGAGAAAGCTTATGGAATTGATCGGCTTGAGTTGAAGCCGAGTTGGTTGAAGAAGGCCGGTTCGGGTAGCCTTTGCACCCTTCTGGCGTGACTTGGGTGCAGAGGATGCTACGGACGACCCCAATGTTAGAATTGAGTGCCGTTTGTTGGAGTAGACAGAGGACTCAGATCGGAAGAGTTCCTATGTTGATGAATTCTCCGAAATCCTTTTGTATAAGTCTGTAACAATTTTGAAAGTGGGAAGATATAGAAAACATAACCTGGATGTGCGCCCTCATTGTAGCAATCGCCAAGAACAAACGGTAAGTCGGAATTGAGTGCCGTCAGTTGGAGATGAAAGAGGACGAAGAGATGAACATCTTCTATAGTGAATACTTTTGCAGAAGGAGTCTCGGATTTTCTGCAGAAGTCGATGAAGTTGGCTGATGCTGAACACCCGGATCGAGCCTTCTCCTTCACCACGGGATCGATCTCTTAACTTTGGATCGCCTTTGGACGTCGGGACGGTTTTGGAGAAGAGCTTGGATGACCTATGGACGAGCTAGGCACGGGAGATTAACCTTGGGTCGTTGAGAATGGCCCTCAATTTATAGGGGAAGGAAGCCGGTGCAAAATTTGGAAATTGGACCGACCGCACCCCCTCTTTTCAAAGGGGATGAGGGCGCGCAGGGCGCGCCCTCAAACCAAGGGCGCGCCCCCAATTCGGGGGCGCGGTCTGCGCGCCCCCCTTTTTCAAAGGGAGCGGGGGAGCGTTACGCATCTCACTGCTAAAAATCGATGGAAACTTCCGGAAATTGCTAAAAATTGACATGACATACGTAACGCGCCCCCGAACCGGGGGGCGAGGTACAAATAATCGAAAATCAACGCCGGAAACCTTTTAAAAATCCGGTTTAGAAGGTGCTAATCGGGGCAATTTCCGATTTAAAGAAACTGATCGCGCCCCTGCTTTTTAAAGGAACCGGGGGCGCGCAGGACGTGCCCCCGGTTTGAGGGCGTGCATGGTGCACCCCCGGGTTGAGGGCGCGCAGGGCGCACCCTCCTCTTTCAAAGGGATCGGGGGCGCGGTAGACTCTCTCTCCTATGCGTGTGTTCCGCGAGCCGTATCTTGCAAACGGGATGTCCGATTCGGCTCCCGTTTGTTGCGTTGGAAAGAGGACCTTAAGCCGCACCTCCTCAAGTTGGTAAACCAGCTAGCACCAGCTAGCATGACTTCCGAGATGTTCACATGGGGCTTTCTACCGGTTTACCCTCTCGCGGAAAGCCAAAACCCGGGGCGAAGATCCGAAAGAGCACGGTTCCGATCGAGAAATCTCGGGTCAACATGGGATGACTTAAAATGATGACCAAACAAGTCCGGTATGACCAGAAAACTCGAAGTTATCGAAAAATTTGATATTAACCCGGTAAACGTGAACCGAAACTCGGAAAAGCCGGGAAACCCTAAAATTGACCGAAATGGCCATATGGCCCTGGTTGATGAAAATATTCGGCTAGAATCGACCCGGATGACCTGAAAAGACCAGGTGATGACCGGAAAGGCCTAACATGTGGTCCGGGATAGCCGTGTCAGCACAGATCGAAAAAGCCATAACGAAAGCCATAATTGACCGACGCCTACCGAAATGACTTCTCGGAAACCCTGAATGTTACGGAACACATGCGGGACTCCTGAGACCTTCAATTATGGACCATTCAAAGTCAGTCATCGAGCAGGCTTCGTTTTTTTACAGTTTACGTGCGGCTCTCGCTTGAAGGTTACAGCAATATTCCAGAAATCATTGGCCCATTCTCAACTTACAAGGGGCTCCACCAATGTCCTTAGCTCATCTCCACGAGGTAATCCGGATCAGATAACGGTCAAATAAAAGATATCACCTATAGAATAAGAGTCTAGGGCTCCGAATGAAGCCAATTTGGCGTGTCTACAAAGAGCTCAATCGAATGGTATGAAGTATGGGTTGAGGCCCCAAGATTGAAGAATTAGGGGCCCATGGGCCATTCGACAATTGTGAAGAAGATGAATATAGGGTGGTGGCCCTAAGATGGATGAATTGTGGGCCCATGGGCCCGATCGTTGATTGTGAGGAGAATGTGGTATGGGTAGGGGCTCTAAGATTGATGCTATGGGATTTGCCTGCCTAGCTAGAGGAGGTCCTAGAATCCCCTTGCTAAGGTCTGCATCTTCCTTCTGTAGGTTTATAGATTCCTTCCCCATTTCACTGACCAATTCGGTCTCCTTGCTTCCCAGCTCAGGGGTGAATTCAATCTGACCAACTTCAGGAATCAATTCCAATGATGACGATAGTTGATCTATACCTAGAGAATCCTTGCCTAGTCCTTAACAATTAACTAAATTTATGATCTCCTCATCTAAGCTCCTTACAGTAGGCTTCTCCTTAGGTTGTCCTAGGGAAGAGGGCATGCCTAGTTTAGGGGATTCTAGAATGATAGAAGAGTTTGGTTCAACCTCCCCTACTAACTGACTTTGATCTTAAGAGATAGCAATGATATGTTGAGGAGTTGATTCCTCTGCTAGGGCAGGAGCACAAATGGTTAGAGCAATTGAATCATCTACTGGGGTAGGAGCTTGAAGGGTAAAAGGGACTGAATCTTCTATCGTAGTAGGAGCAAGAATAGTAGGAGTGATTGATTCTTCTATTGGAGCAAGAGCACGAGGAGTCAGAGTGACTAAACCATATACCATGGCAAGGGCATGGATGATCAGAGTGACTGGTTCCTCTGCCAAGGCAGGAGCATGAAGAGTTAAAGTGACTAAATCATCTATCATAGTAGGAGTAGGAATGATTAGATTAATTGGTTCCTCTACTAGGGCAGGAGCATGAATGACATGAGTGACTGGTTCCTCTGCTAAGGCAGGAGCAATTGAAGAAAGAAGAGCCTTAACTGACTTAGGGTGAACCCTATTTTGAAGGGTTGATTGAATAGCCAAGGGTTGTTCAATTGGTGTCAGCATAGAAGTTGGTTTAGGCTGAGGAGCTAATGGCAAAATTGGTTGAGGGGCCAAGGCATGAATGGTTGACTAAGGGGTTGTTGGTGGAATAGGCTAAGAAGCGAAGGGTTGGATGATTGACCAAGGGGCCTTTGGAAATGTTGGTGGAGTCAAAGTCTGGGGAGCCAGTTTAGGTAATGAGGTATTTGCACAATGGACAAGAGGAGCTTGATTATGCACAATTGATTGTGCCATTGACATGGGTTGCATGACCGACTGAGGTTGGGGCATGGGTGGCCTAATCAACTAGCGTCGAGGAATCGGCTGAAGATAATTATCTGGATGGGGTTGAGAGGGCTCCTAGGTTGGTGCATAGCATCAATGTTCCTCTCAGCCATGGACCACAATTCATCATGATATTGCATTAATTTCACATCTCTTTTTGCTTCCCTAATTATTGAATAGCTTGGCCCATATCGTTGCAAGAATTTGGCCTTGACAGTTTCAAAATTTCATATTTCTATTTCATTCAATGAAAAAAACCAATCTAGGGCTGCACCCTTTAAAGATCTCCTAAAAAGAAAAGTAAGAGTCTTTCTATCATTCTGCCATAGAGATGATTTGCTCAGGAAATCATTGACATGGGTGAAGGGATCACCTGAGTCATTGTAGTGATGGTAGGTTGGCATTTGTGATGGGGGGATGTAGATAGTATAGAGGGGAAATTCGATGGTTTCTTTATCCTTGGCAACAGGTGAGGAGGAATTCAACAGGGGGTGTACATGTGGCACTCGGATGGGAGGGAGGTGGGTTGGTGTGAAAGCTGAAGAATGACCCACAATGGGGTGAGTAGATGAAGTAACATGGCAAGACTGCCCAGGTGGGGTTATGGTAAGAGGTCAAACTGCTGATTGGAGAGGTAAGGCAGCTTGGTTGATTTTGGCTGGACCTTGATTGATAGGTGTCTTTCCCTTTGCTAGGGGCTACACGATTGAGAAGGATTTAGGATCAAGGTGGACAGAAAGACCCTGAAAGGAGTTGCTCCATGTTGAGCGGAGCAGGCTGATGGGTGGGATTTTGAATTTCAGGTTCTCTGACGACGTTAACATGGCCCTCTAGTTGGACCATGGGTTGTTGTAGCACGTAGCGACCCATCTTGTAGTAGTCTGACATCCCGATGTGTCTTTCGGACCTTAGCATCATGGACAACATGTCAATCTTTATACAAAGATGCTTAAGAAAAAAGAGCAAGCAATGCATACAATTGAAGATATTTTTGTTATGTTTTGTTTTGTTTGATTTTTTTGTTTTTTTTTCAATTTAGTTGTTTAGAAAACAAGTTGAACACAAAATTAAAGAGGCTTTTTGTTTTATTTTTTAGGTGTTTTGAAAAAAGGAATTTTTTATTGTTTTCACTTGTGGTAAGCAAGCAAGTTATGCAAACAAGTTCTTAAAATGACTACTCAGCAATTCTTTTGGGTGGAAACCTTAGATTAGATAGATTGTTAGCAAGTGTTCACTCAAATGGGTATGGTTCCTATTGCTTCAATCTTCAAGACCTAAGGTTATCACTCAATTACCACGAGTAGGTACTTGGGTTCTTCAGGTTTTAGGAAAAGGTACAACTAGCCCAATCGTATGGAGAGGAATACTCCATAGATGGTGACTTACAGAGGTCTTGATGAAATACACCAAATAAACTAGGAAGGAATATCCCAAAAGAGAGGTAAGAATCCACCAAGAAGGTGTTTAGAGGGTGAGAGTGTGTTGGGAGAGAGAGTCCCCACCTCGAATGCCCTATGGATCGGAGCAAGTCCGGTACCCGATGCAAAAGCTAATGCAAAAAAAGAAAAATGGAGGGTAGGAGGAGAAGATGCAATCAATATGCAAACATGAATAAAAGCTATTAAATAAATCAAGCAAGTGAATGCAAGGAAGACGAGCAATGATAAACTAAAACAAGTAGCTAGAAACTAGCAACTAAAAGGTGGTTCATGCTGGAACCGGCTTATGATGGAGTGTCCAAGTGGGGAAAAATATAAAGTAAAGGTAAAAGGGATGGTCCATTTGGGGACCGATTTGAAAATAGGGTGGCTTACGCGGGAGCTGAGTTTTGGAAAGGTGGGTGGTTCACGTGGGAACCGATTTTTGAAGGAAAAGGGGTGGTTCACGTGGGAACCGGTTAGCTTGGTTGGAAAAGGGGAAGGAGGGCCATGTGGGGCCAATTTAAAGTAGTGCAAAGGGGTGGTCCATGTAGAGACCAATCTGAAAGTTGTTTGGTTTACACGGGAACCGGTTTGGAAAAGGGGGTTGGTTCATGCGGGAACCAATTTTTATGAAGAAGGGGTGGTTCACGCGGAAACTGGTGTAAAAGATGAAAAAATGGAAAGAAGGACATGTGGGGCCAATCTGAAGGTGTTGTAAAGAGGTGATCCACGTGGGGACCGATCTGAAAATAAATTGGTTCATGCAGGAACTGAGTTGAAAAGAAAGGTGGTTCATGCGGGAACCAGATTATAAGAAGAAAAGAGTGGTTCATGCGAGAACCAGGTTGAAATTAAAGACAAGCAAATCAAGTCCACATGGGGGGACAATCTTAAATAAAGAGTAAACAGCAAGTTTAAAAGTAAATCAACATGGAAAAGGTAAAGGACAAGCCGGTTTGTGCGGGAACCAAATCAGTAAACAACTAGTTGCACGGATCAATCAAGTTAACACAGTTGAAGACATTGGTTGTCCCACCATGGTTGCCAAAAAGCTGTCAACTCCAAAAATGGGTTCCGGATCGGAACCTCAGGAAAAGGTGAAAGATAGAATAGAAAAAAGGGACTGAATCGGAAAACACTCGGAAAGTGGCAAAATCCTTACCTCAGTCCAACACTCACATTGATCCCCGAACTTCCATCTCACGGCGCCGCTCGAGCACCAGAGATAGTTCGGGTCATGTAGGAGGAGAGGGAGGAGTAGAATGACTTAACGCATGAATAGGAGAAGAAGTGGTCGCCAGGAACCGCGGGTTCCAATTTATGAAAGAAAAATAAGAGATGAATTGATCGTGTGTACCTTAGCATTGGAGATGATATGTGGGTTAAACTTTCTTCCTCGTCGGCCGGCCGATGAGGGAGAGTCCAACCGATGCTAGCTTGATCAACCTGTACAACTTAGAACAATAAACCAAGTGAAATAAAAGATTAGAACTATGGGAAGTGTAGAAACTATATGAGAAGAGATAAAAGAAATAAGCAATCGGAATCAAACTCACCGGATTGGGGCGAGACCTAACCCTTTTTTTGTATTTTTGGCTATGTAAAATGATGCAAACTAAATAAAATATGTTCTAACAAGTAAATGAACTAAGTTAAGATAAACTTATGGAATGAAATGGCTTGAGTTGAAGCCGAGAAGAGTGAAATAAGCCGGTTTGGGTAGCTTTGCACCCTTCTGGTGCGACTTTGGTGCAGAGAATTATACAGACAACCCCAATGTTGGAATTGAGTGTCGTTTGTTTCTATGGATGGAAAACTCAAAGAGGAAGAGATATTCTGTTGATGACTTCTCCAGAATCAGTCCATAAGTGCCTGTATAAAATTTTTAAGGGAATGGATATAGAAAACAAAACCTAGATGTACGCCCTCAGTGCAGTAATCGCCACAGATAAATGGCAAGTCAGAATCAAGTGCCACTGGTTGCAAATGAAAGAAGAAGAGGAGAGGAACAATCTCAGAAGGGAGCTTGGATGACCACAGGATGAGCTAGAGTGTGGGTGGTTAACCTTACTTCATTGGGAATAGCCCTCAATTTATAGAGGATGGAAAACCGGTGCAAATGGGGGAAATTGGCCAACCACGCCACCCTTCTTCAAAGGTGGTAGGGGCGTGCAGGGCACACCCTCCACTTGAGGGTGCGCAGACCACACTGTCACCTGGGGTGCAGTCTACGTGCCCCCCCTTTTCAAGCGGAGCGGGGGCGCATTATGCGTTTCATTGCTAAAAATCACCGGAACCTTCCAGAAATTGCTAAAAATACACTTGACAAGATGAACATGCCCCCGACTCAGGGGCGCAGTCAAAAGAATCGACAATTAGCGGAGGAAACTTTTCAAAATCTGGTTTAGAAGGTATAAACCGAGGCTGATTTTTAGAAACTGACCATGCCCTTCTCTTTCAAAGGGAGAGAGGGCACATAGGGCCACCTCCAGACTGAGGGCACGCAGGGCACGGTTACCGTGCCCTCCCATTTCAAGGGGGGTGGGGGCACAGTACACTCTCTCTCCTGCATGCGTGTTCTGTGGGCCGTACCTTGCAAACGGGACGTCCGATTTGGCTCCCATTTGTTACGTTAGAAAGAGGACATTAAACCGCAGCTCCTCAAGTCAATAAACTAGCTAGCATGATTCTCGAAACATTCACATGGGGCTTTCTACCAGTTTACCCTCTCGCGAAAAGCCAAAAACCACAGCGAAGATCCGAAAGGGCACCGTTCTGATCGAGGAATCTCGGGTCAACTCAGGATGACCTAAAATGATGACCGAACAAGTTTGGTACGGTCAAAAAACCCGAAATCATCAAAAAATTTCTAGATTAACCCGGTAAACGTGAACCAATGCTCGAAAAAGCCGAGAAATCCTAAAATCAACCGAAATGGCCATATGGCCCCGGTTGATGAAATGTACAGTTAGGATCAACCCGGATGACCCAAAAAGACCCGGTGATGACTGGAAAGGCCTAACACATGGTCCAAGATTGACGTGTCAGTGCAGATCGAAAAGCTATAACGTAAAGCCATTGTAGTCCAACGCCTACCGAAATGACTTGTCAAAAATTCCAAATGTTACAGAACACATGCGGGACCCTCGAGACCTTCAAGTATCGACCATTCAATGTCGGTCATTGAGAAGGCTTCCTATTTTCATGATTAACGCACGGCTCTCACTTGAAGGTTATGACATCACTTCTGAAATCATCAGTCCATTCCCAACTTGCGAGGGGCTCCACCAGCATCCGTAGCTCATATCCATGAGGTAATCCGGATCAATTAATGATCAAATAAAGGATATCGCCAATGGAATAGGAGTCTGGGGCTCCGAATCAGGCCAAATTGGCGTGTCTAGACTTGTGGCTCCTAGTGATCACACTTTCATCTTATTTTAGTCTCATACATCATCATTTGTTTTTATCCTTTTCAACCCACATGATCTAAATAGTCTCTTTAACATCCTAGTGATGTTGAAGGCTGAGTATTTTAAGGATAAATGTAAGTGTGAGTAGTGAAGGGATCTCTCTCCTACCTTTGAGGTGATGACCCATGGATCTCTCACACACTAGCCATCTCTGGCATCAACACACATGAGTAGAGTCCTCTATGCCTCAGCTATATCGTTTATCATATTTTCTATGTACATAGCTTGATGTAAAACATGCTCTAATTATTACGAGTAGTCTTCAAGTAGAGCTAGGTGAGTCACTTGATTGCTAAGAAGTGTGTCCTTAAGTACTTAAGAAGAACTAAAGATGTATTTCTGGTGTATTAAGGATAGGACTTGAAGCTTTATAGATAGACTCAAGCTTCTATTCTGATAGGACTGATAGTAACACAACTTAAAGGTATATGTTTATCTTGGATGGTGATGTAGTGAGCTGGAAAGGTTTCAAGTAGTAGACATTGTGGATTCTTCAACTTCTATATAATATATAACTATTCTAAACTACATAAGAAGTGGTTCGAATAAAGAAGTTCATCCTAGATTAGAGAGTTGTCCCAAATATCCCTAATAGTGTACCATTGTTTGGTAAAAATAATGGACTATCAAATTCATAGGGGAGAAGTTCTTTCATCATAGGTTTAAATACTTATGTGGCAATACTATTTGATCAGAGTAGTTGTAACATAAGGAAATAAAATTAAAGATAGAGTATCTTAAATCATTATCATTCCAGATCCACTAGCTAAAGTAGTAACTCAAAGATGTTTGAGCATCATCTCGAGTTGATAGACATTAGATGGCAGGGTGATTGACTTTAGTGCAAGTGAGATATTGATAAAAATGTATGTCCTACAAGCCAATCATATGTAATACGATCAAACATTTCTTGTTACATCAAATAAATGGGATTTGTTCATTACTTGCACTATTTTAATGCATATACCATAATGAAGTCCTAAGTTGTATGAAATGATAATTGAATTATGATGAGATCATGATAATAAGATCAATCATCTAGAGGCATGTGATCTAAATGTTTTTAATCATAGGATCATTAAGCCAGAACAACAATGATGTAGATAGAGTAGTGTATGTGATATCTTCTCACGTGATGAAGATGACTTATCTTATTAGTCATTAGTGTGGAGACATTGAGATACTTGCACAAGTGCTAATTAGAGAAATGAGTTCCCTAAACTAACCAGTAAAGAATTCTTGAAGGGTATCTACATATATGTTAATCAGGATATTCTATCACCACGGTTACATGATTAGATCTTTAACCCAAGTCACCAAAGTTACCTTGGCAGGCACTTTATACTTTGACTATTGACTTATGGATTACTTAGTTCTAAAGTCCAATAGTTAATGAATTGGGTACATAAGAAACTAGTGGAGGCAATTGTGTGGTCAATAGAAAACCGTCCACTCTAAGTAAGTGAGAGTGAATATCTTATAGGATAGTACTCTAAATTCCTTGCAAAGATAGAGAGGATATTAAGAAAAATAGTTTTACAATTGCTCTGATTCTGAGCATATGATTCTATTGAGTTGATATACTAAGGAGTTGATAATTGATGCCACACTCATATCTTTCTAAAAAATTGTTTTGGATGAAGGTTAATATCCATGTGATAACTGATAATAGAAAGGCTCTTTGAAGATGAGATTATTCCCAAAGTCATTTAATATCAGAAAATGTTGCTTGTACTCTTCATGATCAAGCTTGGCCATTAAGTCGGTTATTAGATAATCAATTTACTATAAAATATTTTTTATTTTAGCCTCCACCAAATGGGCTTGTAGGCATAGTCAGTCACACACATAAGGACCAATCTATTAGTTAGAGGTATGGGAGTTATTTATAAGAAAGAAGGGAATTTTGTGAAAAACTCACCATATAGAAATACCAATGAAGTGGGCAAGATACCTTACAATCCTAGGAAAGCCCCATTTTAACCCTACCTTTTTTAGCACATCTTCCCCACTCTAGAGGATGCCATAAGATGGTGAAGTTTCGTTCAAGGTGAGTTGTTGATGTCACTGCAAAGGAGTACCCTACTTTGGAGGTAATTTATATGGATATCGCTAGAGGTTACACTCTTTTGTAACTCAACAAGCATAGGAAAGTTCAATCTTCTTTTATCTATAAGGATTACTTAAATCCCACAATAGTATGTATTTAAAATCATTTCGAATAGCAATTTGAAAAGGTTGTTTGGTTCCAAACAAGACTACGATAGATATTTGAGAATTAGATTTTTTCACTACGTCATATTAGATGGACTGATTCCTTCCAATTATAACCTAAATTATTAAAGTGAAGGGGATGGAATGAAATTTTACAAATTTAATATATTTGTCAAACTTAGGTAAACCACTCAAATACATATAATCAATAATGACAATGTCTACTAAGATGTGGTGTCTTTGGTAGTGTAGTAGGTAAATATTTGCATCAACCATTTTTTGTCTTACAAATGGAATTTTGTATTGGTATAAAACTAATTTTTAGTAGTAGTGTTAATAAATAATCCAAAAGTCTAAATTCTTAATTTTATCTTCAAAATATTTGTCTGGTTTAGACCTTGAAAATAAAGAGTGAATTATCTATTTTTATGATTAAAGAAGACCTTGAAGTGAGTTAGTACTTAATCCAAAAGTCGTTTGTGGATAAAAAGTAGGACTAGTAACTTGATTTTAAATGCATCATTTTTTACCATTAAATAAGTGAGTTATCTATTCTTTTAGAACATAAATTAACTTCTCAACCAAAAAATAGAAATGTCATGATCTTGTATATATAAGAATTAGTCAAGTGATTAAAACGATAAACTATTAATAACTCAATTAACTATCTTTCAATTTTTTAGTTGTAAAGAAGTTTGAAGTTAAACATATTAGATTGAATGTAATCCCACAATAAATAAATTTATTTTCTGGAAGACTAGGTAAGATTACAAAATAAAATAGTGATTGTTAGTTCAATTATCATTTTAATCATTAAGTAAATGATTATAGTTATGAAATAATGAATGCAATGAACTATGAGAGATTTGAGTTCTTGATATGACATACGTATTTGATCTTGATGATGAGTATGAGTTGAAAGAATGATTAATTTGATATTTATATTTTTTTCATAGACACTTCAGACCAAGGCGAGCAGGTAAAGTTGTGAACGGTCAGATTTGGTAACAATATTATCAGCTTGTGATTCTGATTATTATAAGAGTTAACAAATTTTGATTATATATAAATAAAAATTAATTTAATAAATTTTTAATAATTTTAATAGTTTTTTAATAAAAATAAGTAAATAAATTTAATTTTATTATTTTTGTAATATAATACATTTAAATTTTTTCTTTTTATAACATTTATATATCACAATTTATTTAATTTATAATTTTAATTATTATAATATTAATTTTTACAAATAAATTAATCTTTATGAATATTAAATAAAAGTATAGAATTTTAATAACCTTTTTTGAAAACTTATAAGATATAAGAATATGCCCCCACATATAATAATTTTATTGGAATCGTTCTGATTTTCAAGTTCCTTTTAGACACAACAAGTAGGCAATTAAACTAAAGAATGAAAATTAGGTTGAATATTAATTTATCTCGACACAGACATATTAATGATATTTAAGCATCTTATTCATGTAAAAGTAAACATTTGAGGGATACTAAAGTAACTGATCATGTATCTCTAAAAATATAAAGTACACTTTTATAAAATATGATGTTATTATCAAATCAATAAAACTGTATATACGCAGATATACACGAATTGACTCGTAACAAGAAGTAGATTGGTTTGCGCGGCATGCTGATTTGGAGCAAAATAAATAAATATGATTTGGAGTTTAATACCAACAAACATATGTATAATTAATTAAAAGAGCACACCGTTTCCCGGTAAACAAAAGGACTTTCACTTCCCATTTAAATATCACTCTTCAAACTATTCAAACAGATATGCAAATTTAATAAATTACTATGATTTTAAATCACGTAGTTTTGGTATTGTTGAACCATAGATCGTAACAGACATACAATGATCTTGTTCTCATTATAATAATTCTCTATGATTAAATTGAAAATCTGATATATGAAATCAAGCTGACTATAAGCAGCAGAGAGAACGAGTCGACAATTACACGTGTATAGTATTTAAGATACACGGTAAAAACAATTAAGACTCTTCAAATAACGTGGCGACATTGATTTTTATTTATTTACCAAACCCTCGGAACTAGCGCTGTTTCTTGATAATAGGGACACCACAGTTAAAATAGGATCTGTTTCGAGACTGAAGACATTTTTAAAAAATAAAAAGAGATTAAAAAAAATATCCATTCATGAAAACTGGGGACGGACACTGATTTCCGCAATATGAGGCTATACTAATTTTAATATTCAAACAAAATACTCCCCTCGACAAGCCGTACAGAAGAGAGAGAGAGAACTGCTTGTTATTTCTCTTGGGCTATTATTAAAAGCATGTTTCTATGAATTCAATATCTTCTTTGAATCAAACTAAGCATCAACAGTTAATAGAAGAAAAATTTTATCACACCGCAACCAAGGAGTTGCCCCGTTTCTCCCAGGAAAAATTACTACTTTTTTAAGTATTCATTTTATGATTATTTTAATATTCGTAAAATCTAACTTAATATAAGAAATGTGAGTGCCCATTTTTCATCCTATCATTTTCGACCGTCCGATCATTTCCGTCCTCCAATTTTTGACTGTCTGATAAATCTAACCTTTGGTCATTCCATTTGCGTCACTGCTGTAACCACCTTGCGGCATCCGGCTTCCGACTTCACCCCTCTTCCGCTCCACTCCCTTGGCCGACAAACCCTCATGCGATGAACCTCTCCTCCGCATCCTTCTTCGAGTTCAATTCTTCCTGGTGACTGTGATTACCATCTTTCACATGATTTTTTCTCTTCTACACCGCATTCTCCACCCGACACCACCGTTTCTGCTGCTCGATGGGCTTGGGCTTCTCCGATCCATTCTCTGCCCTGCGGGCTGATAGTTTCGGCTTCTTCACCCGTTGTCCGCCCCACAACAGCGTTCTCTGTCCTATTTTTCCGCCACACAGCTCCTTAATAGATTTTCCGCTCTATTTCGCCTCCTTTTTCATTCATGGCATGTCCCCGTCCTGCAGTATGTTTCGTCCTCCATCACGTCTCCTCTATCCTTTGAGGCTTTGTCGCCCCAACGATGTCTGCCATCCAATGGAGTGTTTCGTGGCTTGTCTCCACTCCGTAGCAAATTTCCTTCTCCATCCCATCTCATTTTCCTTTCCGTGTTTGCTTTCTTGTTGGATTTCTCCGCGGCTATTTTGCTATAGGTCAAAAATCCACGTTGTTGCCTCCTCCAGTCAGTGGCAGGAAGATGTCAGAAGGACCATGCTTTTACAGTACATGTGGGGTATGTAAATCTCCTAGTTTCTTCCACTCTCCCTTCATTCCATACTATTTAGCATGATCCATGGAAGGTTTATTTCATTTTTTTCTCTTATGATTTCTCTGTTATATTCATATATTATCAATCTTCATGCAGTATCTAAATAAGGTTTTTCAACACCAAGCAAAACACAAATTCATATCTCCAAGGGTCAATCACCAGGATAACTCACCAAGGTATGGAAATTAATCTTTTTTTAATTTCTTATTTTAACTTTTCTATCAGCATTGAGTTTTGATTTCGATCTTTTATCATTAATTGTGTCATGTTCTTTCTTTTCTCTGTTATTCTTTTACTTTTTTCTAAGTTATGTCTCTATTTAGTTTTATTTGGTTTGTAATTTTTTGCCCTATTTATATTTATTTATTTCATATTTAAATTGACCTTCAATTCTTTGATTGAAGCACTTCACATATTTTCCATATTCTCTCCCTTATGAGAAATTTTTTTTCCAACATGCTTTGTTGTGTCTTAAATCCCTTCAGGGAATTACTTCTTCGTGAAAAATGTGACATTTCATGATCCCATTTAGAACTCTTAGATAAATTTATTCGAATTGCATTAATTATGGCCTTATTACAATCTATGTTTTTTTAATCATAACTTGATTCTGTTCGATTCTCTAGGCTTTGCCATGCCAAGAAACAACATGTAAAAAAACTAATACATTCTTTAGAACATGCAGATGGAAGGTATTTGATGTTAACTCATTATCACTAAGTCCCGTGGTATTTAGGCAGAAAGTAATACTATTTTATTTTATTTTCAGATTTTGATCACAGATTTGGATTTTATTTTTTATTCTTTTTCAATTTGCTGATATGACCCTTTTGGTTTTGTATAGAACCCCTTATATATGGTTCAACATAATCCCCGTACTTTTGTGAACTGCACTCCATTCTTGCGCCAGCTAAATTTTACTGTCAATATTGCATTGCTTAATCCACCAATTATCTAACAAAGTGAGAAATTACAACTAACGGACTAAGGAAGTTCAAATATGAAAACTCTAGACCTTGTCGTAATGTTGATTCTTACCTTAATGTTAATTCAATTATGGTGAGATGCAGTTCAAAACCTAAAAGAGCAGCATGCTTAACAATTTAGCCTAATCTATTTTGTTACTGTTGGCAACCAAAAAAAAGTTTCAAGAAGTGGATTAAGTCTGATCCATCTCCATTAAACCATATTGGGTCCATTTCAGTAACAAAAGAAAAGAAGGGGTCAAAGAGCACTGACCAGACCATTTTTTTCCAAAAGAAAAAAAAAGAAAAGGGGTTAGACTCGGTTCTGGTACCAGCATGGGCTAAGTCTGACAGTAATCTGGGTCAAATTCAGAGATATTTTGTGATCCAATAATTATTGAAAATAGATTGGGGTTAAATGTCAAGAGTAAGCCCACTTCAATGCCCAAGCGTAAAGAAAAGGGACATTTAACTCTTTCCCAACAAAAATGGTGCATACAGAGCCAGTTGAGGGAGGAGGCAGGTTCGGGAAAGAGGTGTGAGTGGCGTAATCGATCCTCGGTCGGATCCCGTGCAAGGTGGAAGTCCTCCGACTTTGGAAATCATGCAAAGAAGGAAAGACTTCCAAAACAAATCGATTCCGAGTATTTTGGGAGTCTTCCGAGTCCGTCTTGGAGCTGAATGCCAGGTTTCGGAAGGTCTCCAAATGGAAGCAAGGTTCGTCGAGGCTTATATAAGCAAAGCCATACCATCCCGAAGGGGAGGATGGAGAATGGGAAGAGGAGGATCGAGAGAGTGAAAGAGAGGTTTACTGTAGTCGCTTCCAACGTCTACACGCGTCACTGGCACCGTCAGAGTGCCTGTCTTCTCCAATCAAAGCTATCAAGCCCCTTCATCTTCTCGTGGGAGCACCGGCAAGGTCCCTTCTTCACCTGTCAAGGCCGGTTTCTCTTACCGGTCGTCCCGATGCTTTGGTACCTTCTTCTAGTCACGTAGAGTAGCCGGAGAGGCCAGGTGCCTTTGTCGCAAGGAGGCTTCGAAGCTCCCTCCGCAACAGGAAGCGTCATCGGCTGGTTCCAAATCAGTTGCCGCCGTCTCCTCCTCCGAGCACCTCGAGTGGCCTCCGCAAGCAAGAGCAGCCTTCCATCAAGGCTTGCGGACGACAACGAGGCCTGGGCTATCGAGAGATGAAGCCGTGCGTGGGGAAGGGGGGGAAATAATGTCCCCCAACTTATGTCCATGGCGGAAAACACCGTGGGGCCCACCGAGAGAAGTTTTGTTAAGAAAAAAGGAGAGGCGGTTGACCGGGCGAAGCCGGCTAGCCCCATGGAGAAGGACCGCCAGTCTAGAACAGTACTCGGCCGGCCCCAGATAGTGAATAAGAAATCCCTCTTCAGATGAACAGTGCCCGGCAGGGTCCTTCAACAAAAAATATTAAATTAAAACAAACATCCAACTGAAATTAAATAAAAAAATACTCTTTTATTCAACAAATCGAGAATAGTTGGGGGGTCGACTAACCATCCACCCCTATGTCTCGACTTAACCTAAAAGAAATCAAAATTCGAACTAGTTGGGGGATCGACTAACCATCCGCCCCTATGTCCTTAAGGTAGACATACAAAGGTTTATAAAAGATCCCAATATCTTACCATCCAGCTATATGAGGCCGCTAAGCCGATTATATGCTGAAAAAAAAAACAATGGGGATACCCATAAGTCTATCAAGATCGAGTACATGCCACCCATGAATTGACAAATCCATCAAGGATTCAAAGACCGAATTTCTGCTCAAGTTGTAAATCATGTCTCATGTTGAGAGAACAAGTGAAAAAAAAAACTTCATGTTTGGTGCATAGATTTATGCTAAAAGGAGAGGACCGTTCCATGAAGTTTTGGAAGGTAAGACAACGAAAAGAAAAATCCGAAAACAAAAATCTAAAATTTTTAAGTAAATCTAAAAAATCTAAAATTGTAAAAATTTGAACATGTAATTATCTGCAATCCGTAAAATTTGAAACTCAAGCAAGTCTAAAAAAAATTGAATCTGAAAATTTTGAAACATGTAGAATCGCCATTGGGAAAATCTAGAACATGTAGAAATCTGAAATTTAAAATTTTATATTTTGTAAATCTGAAATCTGCAAAATTGAGAACATCCTCAAACAACTCAAATCAAACCCAAACCAGGCCTAAAAACCTACAAGTAAAAAAGGATCCAGACAATTTAATCAACTCAAACCCACGAACCAGTCAGATCTCCTGTTTAGCAAATCAAATTCAAACTCATTCAAGCCGCAACACAATCTCTCAATTAAAATCGAATCAGACATAACTCAATCCAGAAACATTTGAATCTAATCAAGATCAAATTAAAAATCAACTGGGCAAACTTCAAATTCCTTGATTCAAAACAAACTTAATGCAATAGAAATCAGAATTTCAATCTCAAAATCTGTCAGAAGGCTGAACGCACATTTTAAAACCAGATTCCGATTTGGAGTAAGCACATTCAAAATAAATCATATTCTGCAAATAAATCTAAACATTCCAAACCCAACTTCAAACAAACAAGAGGGCCAAGATGCTAATTATGCTTAGAGATTAAAACTCTCTTAAAAAAGCAATGTCCAGAAGTCCATAACACTCAAAGCCAAACCACCAACAGAAAATCCAACTCAATTGAATTCTGAATAAGTAATTTGGACTAGGCCTTAAGCAATTCACAAACCCAAATTGATTCATATACAGGATATGAATTAATCTCAACAAAACCATATATGGCAAATCACCTATCAAGGAGGAAATCCATCATAATTCACAAAAAGTTCATCTCAAAATGGACGTTAAAATGAACTCAAATCAAGCAAACAAAAAAAAAGTGTATATATCAAACCAAAAGAACTCAACATCTGAAGATAATCTCAATCCAAAACAACAAATCAAATTTGAATTTAATCACAACAGATGCCAACCAAATCTAAACCAAGCAATTCAAAGAACTTTAATCAACCCAAACCAAAATATTAACCAAATATTGAACAACTCAAATTCAGCCAACCATCAAACTCAAAACTTAATCAAATCTGTAAAAAAAATCTATAAAAATTAGTTTTCAAGCAAATTTACCAAAAAAAAGTCACAACTCATTAATAGGTCAGAACTCCCAAATTCAGTTTAAATCATATTCTTAATCAAGACTCAAACCAAAAATTTGTAAATCTGAATTCAAAGAAATTAAGACACTCGTAAACAAATTTCAAGTTCAATCAAACCAGTGAATAAAGTTTAAACCAAGTGAAATAAAACCAAATTAAGTTAAACATCATTCCAACCAGAGCTTAAAACATTCCAAATCAAATTCAAGGTCAAGTGTAACCAAATAATTCCAATGCAAAACAAATTAAAATTAAACCAATAAGAAATTCATGATCTAAATAATTTGAAAGCCAATATCCAAACAAACTCAGTTCTTTAAATCAAAACCCAAATCCAAGATTCCCAAATCAAATTGAAATCAACAAATTCAAACCAATAAACAAACTGTCAAATACCAAACCCAAGTTAAAATTCAACTAAACAAGCTTAAATCAAATTGAATTTAAATCAACAAACAACTTACAAATCAATCAATTTCAACTCAAAATAAAATCATATCAACTCAACATTAAATCAAACCAAATTTAAAACACATTAAGTGTTTGCATTCCATCAAGTTCATGGGGCTATTTTCTCCTATGTGTGAATGTTTATTTTGTGGATGCATGTTTTCTATTTCATGAGTTGCTATGACGGATAATAAAGGGTTTTCGAGCATTCTCGATATAATTAACGTCGGATCTTCGCACCATCCGACAGGGAGAGGTCAAAATAAATTTCAAAAAATCTAACAACCAAAAATTATAATTTTATACATATCATAGACCCTAGTTAATACTTTTATGAAATATCATATATTTTTTTAAGAAGTCAATGCTAAGGTCAAACCAAATCAAATTCAAATTCAAACAGAAAATTGAATTTCCAAAATCTTAAAAATGTTAAATTTTGAGGTTACATCAGTTACTTCAGCCAATTTGTTAGTGAAAAAAACATGGAGTAATAATTTTGTTTATATCATTTGTTATCAATGTCGAATCCACCAATTATCCAACAAACTAGAAAATTACAACCAAGCAAATTCAAATATGAAAACTCTAGATCTTTTAGCAATGATGATTTTTGCCTTGATGATAGTTCAATTCTGGTGGCATGCAGTTAAAACCCTCCAAGCATAGCATGCTTATAATTAGTGTGCTAATTTTGTTTATATCATTTGTTATTATTAAAATTTTTGTTAATATCCTTATTTCTTATTTTTTTATCTATGTGTGATATATGACTTCCTAATAATCTTTTTTGTTTTCTGCTTTATCCATATTATGACTAATATGTTTGTCGACCTTATTACAGTACCTGAAGCAGGGGTCTTTGCATAGCCAAATCCTTCAGTTTAGGTTAAGGTAATAATATAAACTTCTTCTCCCTACTTTTCCCTTTTTTATAAGTTGTTATCTTATTTAAGTAAGATCTTTTACAAAACATGTTTCCCTTTATGCATACGTAAATTAGATGTTACTCTCTTTTCGTAATAATCCTAAGAGGTTAGTCGACAACATTCGCATTGCACTTGGAGAAAGGGTCTTTGAATAGCCAAGCGTTTCTTCTTAGGTCTCCAACGATACTTCACAAGGTGATGTTAGAAATGTCTTCTCAACCTCTACTTTTCTCCTTCTTTTATATGTTGTTATCTTTTTGTATATGTCCTCACAATGACACATTAAGTTTTTTAGGTGTATACTTCTTTTTGGAAATTTGAGGTTTAACTTGTTAGTTTTTATATTCTCTTGATATGAGTGTGTATTTATTTGAGATTTGAGATTTAAAGCTGTTAGTTTTAGTATTTCTTGGTTTGAATTTGAAAATTTAGGATTCAAATAGATTGGAATTTTCAGTTGTAGTTTACATCACAATTTCAGTTTTAAAGTGTTCCAATCCTTTTATTCGAAACATGAAAATTCATATTAAGGGAGCTTTAAACTTAAGATTCTCAGTTATGAGAATTAGGATTTAAATTTTATTGTGCTTTTCATCAAAATTTGGGATTTTGGAGATTTCAACTTTGGATTTGAAGGTGATTCGATACTTTAGATTTAAGATTTTATAAAATGTTTGGATTTCTGCCATCTAGGAAAATACACTTTATCCCAAATTAAAAAGGATAAAAAATTGGCAGTCATAGTTACCACATTTTTTATCACTATGAAGGTCCAATCTTAAGGATGTACTCATTATTAGAAATAAGATCAAAAGTAATCGAATGAAATTTAAAATATAACAATTACTTTAATATATAAAATAGGATGATTTGAATAACACAATTTATATGGAAAGAAGATAACACAATTGGTTAATATCAAATAAAATTGCCAAGTTATCCCTTTGTTTCTTTTTTCATCCCTTTAGCTACTCTTGAGTTCCCTCCTAAAGTTGCTTGTTTTGTCATCTTTTTCCTTGGAGTTTCAGCAAATGCCTAAAATAGTCTAGATGATTGGAATGCTTGATGACCTTCATGTTGGATGCTTTTAAGTCCTTAGGATATCCCCAGTTAATACCCGATGGATAATATTTACAATGATCTCCGTGACAATTGGACATAGATGACTAGGCCAACCTCTTCAAATGAGAACTAAGTATAGATGTCTATATTGGATATTAATAACCCATTTGTAATAAGAAATCGGGTCTAACGCTTGAAGGTTTCAACTTTTGTTTCTTTTTATCACATTTAGAGTGTTTTTTTTTTGCAACTTTCCTCTTCTAAGTGATGATTGTGGGTAGGAATTAGTATCTAATTTCTTCTTTCATCATCATTGAGGTTCAAGATCAACCTAGGCTTGCTACAATTTATTTATTTATATTGGTTCTATTTACTCTATGTTGAATGATGAGATCATGCTTGACATCCAAGCATATTCTTAAAGATGTCTCCTGGGTGGGAGGTTGGTTCTTATCACTCAACGCTAGGAGGTCCACCTAGCAAACAGCCAAAAAGACATTTGCTTGGTTTTACTTGTCAATCATACCAAATCCTTCTGTGCAAAGAGTTGGCCCACCTTCTATGTTATCATTATAAAACCAACAACAAAAGGAATTATAACAGATAAACTGGCACAATCAAACACTAGTGCACTTCCTACCAAAGATACTTTTCATGTCAATTTGAGCTTTGGCTTTTAGGAGATTGTTGGCATCAAAATTTTCCGCTTAGCTTGCTTGATACAAATTTCAGCAATGCCGAAGCCGGTGCAAAAAATCTTACCCAGATTCGAAAAATTCGTGAATAGATGATGTAAATAGGCTTTGGAAATGCCTTGGCATGGCCTTACATGCTAAAAATGGCCAAGATAATGTGTTCATTACATAGCCCCGGTCAAGAGCTTCGCAACGGTGCCCTAAACATGAAAACGGACACCGAAAGGCCGAAATGACCATTTTGCCCCTGACACTTTGGGACGAATTGGGACTCTAACATGGAATTCCAACTTTACCACATTGTCAATATTGGATAGAGCTAGGCAACGCTCAAAATGGATCGAAAATCCGACTCCCGGATGAAGAGATATGCAAGAAAGAGCAAATCCGGACGGAAAGCCGTATGTTCTCGCACCAGGGGCATAATGGTCCGATTAGCTCAGGATAGACCCATGGGCTTAAAATTTAAATTTTCATGACCCAAAACTTTGATCTCATGAATATTTATGCATGAAAATTAAATTTGGCCAATGGGAGAAGGTAATTGCACTCAGATACAGTTTTTGACATTATCGACGGCCGAGATCGCACCGATCAGATAAACTAGCTAAATTAAGTGATACGTTGCAATTCAAGTGATATCTGGAATTTTTTTGAAGTCAATTTGGGATTTATTTAATTAGTTTTGGTCGGAATTAATGCTAGTCGTTGGATAGGGAGCACTTTGATTAAACCAGAGGGTTAAACCTAACCCAAGATGGGCTAACCCAACCTGTCATGGTCGAATTCCATCCTCCCTCAACGGATGTGTGCGCAAGAAGCCCTAGAAAATAGGGGAGGGAGGCGCACCCACCTCCTCCTTCCTTGGCTGGTGGGTCCCACTCAACCACTTCCCTCAACCACCTCCCATGGCTTATCCTTATCTCTCCCTTGGTTTATCTTCATCCTAACTAATCCTACAACTAACCAAGCTTACCCTCATCCAAGCCTTGGTCGAACCAGCCTCCTTTCCACATGTCATGTGTGCACACCTCCTTGAAAGGAGGAGATGGTGCGCACCCTTCTCTCCCTCTCTTTCTAGTTGGCGCATAATCATCCTCAACAACCAACTATGGGTTATCCTTATCATCCCCAACCTCCCTTGAGTTATCCTTATCTCCTCTCAACAACCTCCAGACTTATCTCCTCCTGGAGATGGCACCCCTCAGCCCCTATAAAAGCCCCCTCAGCTGGCCATGTGCAGGACAAGCTGATCACCCTGCGGAAGCCCTGCCTCTCCTCCCTCTACCCTGCTCCAAGACAGCTTCTCCTTGCTTGGACGTCTTCATCAGCAAGTCAGCAACCTCTCCATCCCCCTTGTGGTGTTCCAAGTGAAGAAGAAGAAGGAGAAAAGGCCCCCCTCCAGCAGGCGCGCCAGCAGCATGTGCAACCAGCCCACATGATTGGTGTGCCAACTTCAGCAAGTGCAGCAAGCTCTCTTCATTCCTTTGCTCCATCCATCAACATAAGAAAGGAGAAGACCCCCTTTTCTCATCCAACAGCAAGAGAATAAGGGTTTTGTGGCACCTTCAGCCCATCATCTTCAACACCACCTGCAGTGCAAGAGAGAAGAAAAAAAACCGGTGAGTTGAAAAAGTGTGTTCCGATGTAGCCTTTTAATTCAACTCTTCCCCTTCTCTTCTCTACCCCTCTCCATGGTGGCATACCCTCTGAGTAATGCCCATTCATCCCCATTTGAGTCCCCTTCACGTTTGTCTACAGAAAGCCCCAAGTGTACCCTCTATTTGGCCATCACAAAAACAGCCCCTTGCTGCCCCTTAAAACAGGCCTCTGAACCAGCCCCTTTGTGCACCCTTTTGGCCCTCCATGTTGGCCTCTAAACCTTCTACTATCATGCTTGGTTTTACCCCACTGATGGTCACTTGGACATGCACCTCCTGCCTTCCCCAATCAGGCCCCGAATGGCATGCAAAACAGGCCCCCTTGCTGACCCAAGTTCTGCCCCCATTGTGAGCACTCATGTAAGGCCCCTTTGATGGTCACCTAGTTTTCCGTATGTGAAACACACCCAATACAGCTCCTACAGCACCCCCAAACAAACCAAACATCCTCTTTGATGTGTGGAAGAAGGGGTGACAGCCCGGGCGTCTTGGAATCTGCCGGACGGGCCAAGAGTTAAGCCGGGTGGCCCTGATTTCTACATGTCAAAATGCCTTTTGTGCATTCCTAAACCAGTCCTACTTCACACCTAAACCTGCCCCTTGTGCAGTCCTACCAAAAGCCTACCTAAACAGCACCTTAGCCAACCCATTCCAGCCCCTCTGAGGCTCACCTACTCCGCTGCTACAGCAAGATGTCAAGGTGCAAAAATGGAGTGCAAATCAGGTCATTTAGGCCATCGAGGTGCAAATCAGGCCCATTGGGTCATGAAGCTCAAAGCAGGCCAACCGGGCCATGGAGACATGAAGCTTGAATTCGGCCAACCGGGCCAACATGACATGAAGCTGGCCTTCTCAAGCCATGAGACATGAAGACCAGCCCATTGTGCTGATGAAGCTAGCCCATTGGGCCTTGGACACTTAAAATAAACCTTAATTAAATCTGAAGGCGAAATGCCAAAATTAAATAAGGAGTTAGTCCACAACTGGACGCTTCATTGGGCGGCTCATCCGGCATGCACCGGAACGTTGACCCGGGCGTAGGCATGGGACATGCTTCCCACTACAGACGGACCCTTCCCACTACTTGGAAAGTCAAATGACTATGCCTTGTAGGACGGGTAAAATTCCACACCGATTGGAAAATAAGGCGGAATGCTGCCAAAATTTTCCCAATCAAGTGGTATTTTACACCATGGGAAGGACATTCACACATTTGCACCATTGACAGCATTGAACATGGTATATGAACTGCCACATCTGATGTACACCAGCATAAACATGAATATTCAATGAACATTTCAAGTGCGTTGATGCATGTATTTGGGCATCGACACTAGCCCGACAGACCGGATGTGATGCAAACCGAACAAGAGTTAAACAAATCAGAAGTTAACTTAATTAAATCTGAAAATACATTCAAACCAACCTTAGAACATGCTTAAAACAGATCATTAAAGCTTTAACATCAAAAAAAATCAGATTGAATACAATCTGGAAAAATTGATTCAATACATTTAATCCATTTGAATTCAAATGCTTAAACAAGTGCAAATCAAACCAATTGAAAAGAACACATAAAGAAAACATTAATGTATATGAAATTCATCTTAAAACATTCCAAATTCATATCATTAACAATCTGAAATTCAAGTTTAATCAATTTGAACCAAACTTCAAAACACTTAAAACATACCGAACACACCCGAATTGGTATGAAAACACCAACCGACATGAGAAAATCACATTAAAATGACTCAACACATGTCAACTAAATTTAAACAAGTCAAAATTGATAAACACATCTAAAATATCAAGTTCAAACAAAAATAAAATAAACTTCAACCAATTGAAGTAAAACAAACCAAACAATTAAAACAAACCAAAACAAGTAACATTCAAATCCAAGTCAAATTGAAATATGAAATCAACATTCCAAACCACATCAAAATCCATTCATAAATCAAACATAAATCAACTTCAAACAAAATCTAATCAAACTTGTTTGCATCTCATCGGGCCTAAAAGGTCGGGGCCCTTTGTGTTCTTTATATGTTGTGGATGTGCATGCTCTCGTCAAACAAGATCGCTATGGCAGTTAATCAAGGGTGTTCGAGTGCTTGCTCGATGTAAATGAACATCGGATATTCGCACCATCCAATGGAGAGAGGTCAAAAAATATTTTCACAGAACCCGAAACTCGGTTCTATACTCTTCTTTTTATCACCCGAACTATCTAGTATTTTTATGGTCTATTACCTACTTTACTAGAAAATTCGGATGTCGATATTTCAAAACATACAAAAAACAAAAAAATATTTTACAAGAATCAAAAAACGATTCCCGAGGTTCCCACAAATTGGCACGCCCGGTGGGAACCCTGCGGAAGCCCTGCCTCGGGAACCATTTTTTGTGGGAACCTCGGGAATCGTTTTTGATTCTTGGAAAAGATTTTAAAAGATTTGTTTTTGAATGTTGAAAATATCGTACCTGAATTTTCTAGTAAAATAGGTGATAGACCATAAAAACTACTAGATAGTCTAGGTGATATTAAAAGAGTATAGAATTGAGGTTCGGGTTCTGTGAAAATATTTTTTGACCTCTCTCCAACGGATGGTGCGAATATCCGATGTTCATTTACATCGAGCAAGCACTCAAACACCCTTGATTAACTGCCATAGCGATCTTGTTTGACGAGAGCATGCACATCCACAACATATAAAGAACACAAAGGGCCCCGACCTTTTAGGCCCGATGAGATGCAAACAAGTTTGATTAGATTTTGTTTGAAGTTGATTTATGTTTGATTTATGAATGGATTTTGATGTGGTTTGGAATGTTGATTTCATATTTCAATTTGACTTGGATTTGAATGTTACTTGTTTCGGTTTGTTTTAATTGTTTGGTTTGTTTTACTTCAATTGGTTGAAGTTTATTTTATTTTTGTTTGAACTTGATATTTTAGATGTGTTTATCAATTTTGACTTGTTTAAATTTAGTTGACATGTGTTGAGTCATTTTAATGTGGTTTTCTCATGTCGGTTGGTGTTTTCATACCAATTCGGGTGTGTTCGCTATGTTTTAAATGTTTTGAAGTTTGGTTCAAATTGATTAAACTTGAATTTCAGATTGTTAATGATATGAATTTGGCATGTTTTAAGATGAATTTCATATACCTTAATGTTTTCTTTATGTGTTCTTTTCAATTGGTTTGATTTGCACTTGTTTAAGCATTTGAATTCAAATGGATTAAATGTATTGAATCAATTTTTCCTGATTGTATTAAACATGATTTTTGTTGAATGTTAAAATTTTAATGATCTGTTTTAAGCATGTTTTAAGATTAGTTTGAATGTATTTTCAGATTTAATTAAGTTAATTTCAGATTTGGTTAACTCTTGTTCGGTTTGCATCACATCCGGTCTGTCGGGCTAGTGTCGATGCCCAGTCACATGCAATCAACTCGGCACTTGATTGCATCAATGGTTTTAGTGAATATTATCAACGTTAACTCCGGGCCCGCGCCCGCATCTCCTCAGTCAAGTCTGCGCAAGCTTCTGCTTGAACATGGCTCCCGTCGTAACTTGGAGGTTGGCAATGTACGGTGCCCATGGAACCGTACCCGCCCAGCCACTTTCATCAAGAATACTTCTGAGTTTAGGGTAGAGAAGTGCCGCCGACCGCGGCTTATTGTTCTACCCCTTGTCAACCGGTTCATTGCTCTGAGCCAGTTGGATAATAACTCACGGGCCCCTGCTATGCCCGTTATTAAGAATATGCCAACTGTACGGGGGAAGAGTCAACCTTCTGCCCATTCCAAGAAGACCGGCCAACCAGTGGCCGGGGATGCTATTGAGATGGGGCAGCCCTCAACTAAAAAACTCGAAGACTCGAGCCGATCAGCGGCTCTCAAGATACCAGCTTGGTCGAGGGGCCATCCCTTGGCTCGTCTTCCTTCCTTGGACCAATCAGCAGTCCATGCTGAAAAGAATCTGCAGGTGCTGCCGCCTGCCCCTCAAAAGTTCTATGTGAACGGTCGATTTGTCGACCAACAATTTCGTCCTCTCGCCCAACCGATTGGGGGCAAATTCCCTATGATGTTTTTGGCTCACCCGGCTGACCGATCAGTGGTCCAGCCCAAGAAGACCCGGCAACGACCGCCTACCATAGTGAAGACTCCAGCAGTCAGCCCTACTACTGACTTTTCATTTCAGCGACCAGCTCCGCCTATTGGGGGCATGTTCCGCATTCAAGCTTCTTCCCGCCGAGAGCCCTGGATAGCGGACTCTCCTGCCAACCGGGGGAAAGGATTCAAACCCTCTGTCCTGGTCCCGAAGGTCTGGCACCCTAAGGCCACCTCTGTTCGGCTAAAGGCTCAGTTTGCTCTGCCCCACCGGCGACAATATTATCATTTCAATAACAGCCATGCATACACCACCCTGCGGGACCTGCCCTGTAGAAGGGAGTTGGTGCTTCATCAGCCGATGTTTCCTGAAGACGCCCCCGAACGTCAAGTGACACACGGGCCAGCACGCCAAATGTTGGCTTTCACATGTTGCATTGTGGGAGCTAGTCGCCTTGAAGACATACCAGAAGGCTCTCGGATTGCAGCTCATCAACAGCTCGCTATCATTACCAATTCCACACACCATCACAACGAGAAAGACACCATGCAGAATGAGGGGAATGAGGCCATGCCTCCAACCTTGACAATTGAAGACCTTTGGTGTGAGAATCAACAGCTCAAGGCCCTCCTCTCCAATGCTAATTTTCTCCATTCTCGGCCGACACAAGCATCAGGTGCTGCTGAGGTTTCAGATGGGCCCCGTGTTGCCCAAGGAGAGCTACCGCCTGTAGTACAGCCTCGTCCTGCTGCTCCTATGCAGCCAACCCCAAGGCCATACATTGACGATGAGGTCTTCATTGCACGTCAGTATCAGGCACCAGTGCCTCCACCACCGCAAGAACCCTTGGAGCCCACTCAACGGGTTGTGATAGATCAGATGATTTCTAGGCGACTTGCACAACAGAATGATGAACATAGCGTGGTGGACCTTTACCAGGTTCCATTCCCGCCACACCACCAATATGTCAGACTCCCCTCTGACATCTCCAAGGTGCCTAAGTGTTCCAAGTTTGATGGGTGTGGGTCCCCAAGGGAGCATTTGATGCTTTACTACACATATGGGTTAACTAGCACACTGCGAATCGTACTTGCTCAAGTACTTTGGTACCACTCTAATAGGTACAGCCTTTGAGTGGTATTCTAGCTTGAAGCCCGGGTCAGTAGCCGATTGGCCCGACATGCAGAAAAGGTTCATTGAAAGGTTTAGCTTCTTCGAGAGGTCACACACCCTGGTGGAGTTCACTACTGTGTCCCAAGGGCAAAACGAGTCAGCAGTAGACTACATTCGTCGCTGGAGAAATATATGCATGAAATGTGTCAATCCCCCTATGAACGAGGAGGCAATCGCGCTATGCAAAAGGGGCCTACGAGCCGAAATCCAGGAGAACGTGCTTGGGACAAGAATCCAGACATTTGAAGACTTAAACATTACCGTTGCTGACATAGAACACTTCTATGTCAACAACCCTTTGATGGCTACACCAAAGCTAATGCCGATGAAAGACAAGCAGCCAGCTTCCCAGAATGTCAACATGGTGGACACCTCTTCCTCCTCAAGGAATAATGGCCCTGGGGGTAAAAAGAAAAATGTTACAAAGCCTCTTCTAAAGACCGTCAACAGTTTGAGGCCACGAGCCTCGTGGGCAGAACGCATGGCCAAGCCATATTCCTTTAGTCGAGAATACTCAAAGAAGCTGTTTGACATCAATATAAAGAATGATTTGATCAGTTTACCACAAATGAAGCATCCCGATGATGCTCAAAGAATTCGGGAACCTAACTTCTGTCCTTTTCATAGGATGGTTGGGCATGTCATTGAAGACTGCTACCAGTTCAAGGATGTCATCGAGTCTCTGATCAATAATGAGATCCTTAGCCTTGGAAAATAACTAGTGAGCCCGCCACAGCCTCACTATCAGACTCAGCAGCAAACAGACTTCACCGTTAACACAGTGCATTTTCAATCACCGCACCCTCACACGAGCTCCTCTTACGTCACCCATGCCAGGCTAGAGGACAATGTACAGGAGGATCAACAGACTGGGGACACTTTGCGTGAGTCCACTCACCCCCGGGATTCTTCCTTATTTCAAAAGCTTATTCAAGATTTGATCCAAGAAAACATCCAGGCACTGGTCAAAACTACAAAAAAGATGACCAACGTACAACGAGATGAGGGTGGTGAATCTAGCAGCACAACCCTAGTCTCTAATGAGCTTTCCAAAGAGGAAGATATCATCTTTTGTGGCTCAAACATTGGATGCAGCCCTATCACGACACCATCCTCTTCACATGCTTCTAGCGTCTTTGATGAAGGCAGCACTTCTCAGACAGGAACAACAACACAACATAGCCAACAAGGGAGTGCACCATTTAACCTCACAGTGGCGGACCTCTGGCAGCAAAATCAACAACTTAAGGCCATCTTGGCCAATGCTAGGTTGTTTTCACCGCAAACAACTCAAAGTTCAGGAGCTCTTGAGATCTCCAGGCCCTATGTCACTCAGGTTGGGCCCTCCTTGACAACCCCACTGTGTCCGGTCACTTATCAACAATCAAACCTAGGGGAGTCTTCAAAAGATGAAGCATGCATGATCCCTCATAATCAACCACCCCAAGTGTGCATGGATCTCTCTAAGATGGCTATGATTGAGCAGTTGATCGACTTGAGGCTATCTCAGCATGAGAAGAGACACAACATAGTAAGTCACCCTCAGTCTACCTTGTGTCACCGGCAACAACATCCTTGTCTTAGTGACCCACCGAGGGGAAGGTTTCAGTCAAGGCATGCAAATAGCAAGCAACCAGCAGCCTGTGGGGGTAACATCGTCAATGCCTCCTCATCAAGGGGCAACAACACTGGGGGAAAGAACGCCACCATGGCTCCCCTTCCAAAGACTCCTTCGACAAGATCCACATGGGAAGAGCGTGCACTGAAGAGGTACTCTTTCCCACAAGAATGCACAAGAAAACTGTTTGACATGTGCATGGAAAACTATTTGATTCACTTGCCTCTAATGAGACGTCCTAACGAGGCTGGAAGGACCCGGGAACCCAACTATTGCCCCTACCATAGGGCCATAGGGCACCCGATTGAGGATTGCTTTCAAGTCAAAGACTTAGTTGAAGCCATGATTCATAATGAGGTCATCGACATGGGAGACCTACTAGTGGCCCCTCCTCAACTCCACCATAGAGTCAAGTGGCCAAACAATGCCACCATGAGCACGGTACATCATCAACAACCAGGGACCAGTCAATAGAACACTTTGTCCAGAAAAAAAAGATAAAATGGGCTAAAAATGGAGATGCCTGACGGACTTAGTTGGTCAAACACAGTGATCGGCTAAGGGTAAAAATGTCAAAATAATCCAGTCAAGGTGAAAACCTGCAAAGGAGCCTTGAGCAAAATTAGATAACCCTGTTGTGTGAAAATCTCACAATGGGACGCACAGGCAAAATTGAAAAGGGGTCAGCCTGGGTGAAAATATGCAAGAAATACGACTCCCGGATGAAGAGATATGCAAGAAAGAGCAAATCCGGACGGAAAGCCGTATGTTCTCGCACTAGGGGCATAATGGTCCGATTAGCTCTGGATCGACCCATGGGCTGAAAATTTAAATTTTCATGACCCAAAACTTTGATCTCATGAATATTGATGCATGAAAAATAAATTTGGCCAATGGGAGAAGGTAATTGCACTCAGATACAATTTTCGACATTATCGACGGCCGAGATCGCACCGATCAGAGAAACTAGCTAAATTAAGTGATCCATTGCAATTCAAGTGATCTCAACCACACATCAGGATAGAGCATAATATCAATGGCCATTAGGGCATGATCTGGAATTTTTTTGAAGTCAATTTGGGATTTATTTAATTGGTTTTGGTCGGAATTAATGCTAGCCATTGGATCGGGAGCACTTTGATTAAACCAGGGTTAAACCTAACCCAAGATGGGCTAACCCAACCTTTCATGGTTAAATTCCATCCTCCCTCATCTGATGTGTGCACAAGAAGCCCTAGAAAATAGGGGAGGGAGGCGCACCCACCTCCTCCTTCCTTGGCTGGTGGGTCCCACTCAACCACTTCCCTCAACCACCTCCCATGGCTTATCCCTATCTCTCCCTTGGTTTATCTTCATCCTAACTAATCCTACAACTAACCAAGCTTATCCTCATCCAAGCCTTGGTCGAACCAGCCTTCTTTCCACATGTCATGTGTGCACACCTCCTTGAAAGGAGGAGATGGTGCGCACCCTTCTCTCCCTCTCTTTCTAGTTGGCGCATAATCATCCTCAACACCCAACTATGGGTTAGCCTTATCATCCCCAACCTCCCTTGAATTATCCTTATCTCCTCTCAACAACCTCCAGCCTTATCTCCTCCTAGAGATGGCGCCCCTCTGCCCCTATAAAAGCTTCCTCAGCTGGCCATGTGCAGGACAAGCTGAACACCCTGCGGAAGCCCTGCCTCTCCTCCCTCTACCCTGCTCCAAGACAGCTTCTCCTTGCTTGGACGTCTTCATCAGCAATTCAGCAACCTCTCCAGCCCCCTTGTGGTGTTCCAAGTGAAGAATAAGAAGGAGAAAAGGCCTCCCTCCAACAGGCGTGCCAGCAGCAGGTGCAACCAGCCCACCTGATTGGTGTGCCAACTTCAGCAAGTGCAGCAAGCTCTCTTCATTCCTTTGCTCCATACATCAACATCAGCTAGGAGAAGACCCCCTTTTCTCATCCAACAGCAAGAGAATAAGGGTTTTGTGGCACCTTCAGCCCATCATCTTCAACACCACCTGCAGTGCAAGAGAGAAGAAAAAAAAACCAGTGAGTTGAAAAAGTGTGTTCCGATGTAGCCTTTTAATTCAACTCTTCCCCTTCACTTATCTACCCCTATCCATGGTGGCATACCCTATGAGTAATGCCCATTCATCCCCATTTGAGTCCCCTTCATGTTTGTCTACAGAAAGCCCCAAGTGTACCCTCTATTTGGCCATCACAAAAACAGCCCCTTGCTGCCCCTTAAAACAGGCCTCTGAACCAGCCCCTTTGTGCACCCTTTTGGCCATCCATGTTGGCCTCTAAACCTTCTACTATCATGCTTGGTTTGACCCCACTGATGGTCACTTGGACATGCACCTCCTGCCTTCCCCAATCAGGCCCCGAATGGCATGCAAAACAGGCCCCCTTGCTGGCCCAAGTTCTGCCCCCGTTGTGGCACTCATGTCAGGCCCCTTTGATGGTCACCTAGTTTGCCCTATATGCAACACACCCAATACAACTCCTACAGCACCCCCAAACAAACCAAACATCCTCTTTGATGTGTGGAAGAAGGGGTGACAGCCCGGGCCTCTTGGAATCCGCCGGACGGGCCAAGAGTTATGCCGGGTGGCGCTGATTTCTACATGTCAAAATGCCCTTTGTGCATTCCTAAACCAGTCCTAGTTCACACCTAAACCTGCCCTTGTGCAGTCCTACCAAAAGCCCACCTAAACAGCACCTTAGCCAACCCATTCCAGCCCCTCTGAGGCTCACCTACTCCGCTGCTACAGCAAGATGTCAAGGTGGAAAAATGGAGTGCAAATCAGGTCAATCAGGCCATGGAGGTGCAAATCAGGCCCATTGGGTCATGAAGCTCAAAGCAAGCCAACCGGGCCATGGAGACATGAAGCTTGAATTCGGCCAACCGGGCCAACGTGACATGAAGCTGGCCTTCTCAAGCCATGAGACATGAAGACCAGCCCATTGTGCTGATGAAGCTGGCCCATTGGGCCTTGGACACTTAAAATAAACCTTAATTAAATCTGAAGACGAAATGCCAAAATTAAATAAAGAGTTAGTCCACAACTGGACGCTTCATTGGGCGGCTCATCCAGCATGCACCGAAACGCTTCCCACTGCAGACGGACCCTTCCCACTACTTGAAAAGTCAAATGACTATGCCTTGTAGGATCGGTAAAATTCCACACCGATTGGAAAATAAGGCGGAATGCTGCCAAAATTTTCCAAATCAAGTGGTATTTTACACCAAGGGAAGGACATTCACACATTTGCACCATTGACAGCATTGAACATGGCATATGAACTGCCACATCTGATGTACACCAGCATGAACATGAATATTCAATGAACATTTCAAGTGCCGAGTTGATTGCATGTGACTGGGCATCGACACTAGCCCGACAGACCGGATGTGAGGCAAACCGAACAAGAGTTAACCAAATCTTAAGTTAACTTAATTAAATCTGAAAATACATTCAAACCAACCTTAAAACATGCTTAAAACAGATCATTAAAGCTTTAACATCCAACAAAAATCAGATTTAATACAATCTGGAAAAATTGATTCAATACATTTAATCCATTTGAATTCAAATGCTTAAACAAGTGCAAATCAAACCAATTGAAAAGAACACAAAGAAAACATTAATGTATATGAAATTCATCTTAAAAAATTCCAAATTCATATCATTAACAATCTGAAATTCAAGTTTAATCAATTTGAACCAAACTTCAAAACACTTGAAACATACCGAACACACCCGAATTGGTATGAAAACACCAACCGACATGAGAAAATCACATGAAAATGACTCAACACATGTCAATTAAACATAAACAAATCAAAATTGATAAACACATGTAAAATATCAAGTTCAAACAAAAACAAAATAAACTTCAACCAATTGAAATAAAACAAATCAAACAATTCAAACAAGCTCAAAACAAATAACATTTAAATCCAAGTTAAATGGAAATCTGAAATCAACATTTCAAACCACATCCAAATCAATTCATAAATCAAACATAAAACAACTTCAAACAAAATCTAATCAAACTTGTTTGCATCTCATCGGGCCTGAAAGGTCGTGGCCCTTTGTGTTCTTTATATGTTGTGGATGTGCATGCTCTCGTCAAACAAGATCGCTATGGCAGTTAATCAAGGGTGTTCGAGTGCTTGCTCGATGTAAATGAACATCGGATATTCGCACCATCCGATGGAGAGAGGTCAAAAAATATTTTCGCAGAACCTGAACCTCGGTTCTATACTCTTCTAATATCACCTAGACTATCTAGTAGTTTTTATGGTCTATCACCTATTTTACTAGAAAATTCAGGTACGATATTTTCAACATTCAAAAACAAATCTTTTAAACACATTTCAAGAATCGAAATGATTCCCGAGGTTCCCACAAATTGGCACGCCCGGTGGGACCTCTCTTTCCCTTCATCTCTCTGCCATAACAATCTGAGAGGGTGCACATCCACTATCTCTTTAAAAAACTCTCTACATCTGATCAAGTCGGCCTTGTATGTTTTTGCAGGTTCAATGGACTTTGACAACGGTGTTCGTTATTCTGAGGCCTACGTCAATAGCCGTTGCATCAGTGCCATCACCGCTGGCATCACTTTTGGCCGCTTCCCCAAAGTTGTGTTGCACCCTGACCGTCTAGGTGCCGCACTGGAGGAAGCATTCGCTACTGAGGAGGAGGTCCATCCCCTCCAACAACTTCAAACAAAATCTAATCAAACTTGTTTGCATCTCATCGGGCCTGAAAGGCCGAGGCCCTTTGTGTTCTTTATACGCAATGGATGTGCACGCTCTCGTCAAACAAGATCTCTATGGCAGTTAATCAAGGGTGTTCCAGTGTTTGCTCGATGTAAATGAACATCGGATATTCGCACCATCCAATGGAGAGAGGTCAAAAAATATTTTCACAGAACCCGAACCTCGGTTCTATACTCTTCTTTTTATCACCCGGACTATCTAGTATTTTTATGGTCTATTACCTACTTTACTATAAAATTCGGATGTCAATATTTCAAAACATACAAAAAACAAAAAAATATTTTACAAGAATCAAAAAATGATTCCCGAGGTTCCCACAAATTGGCACGCCCGGTGGGAACCCTGCGGAAGCCCTGCTTCGAGAACCATCTTCTGTGGGAACCTCGGGAATCATTTTTTATTCTTGGTAAAGATTTTAAAAGATTTGTTTTTGAATGTTGAAAATATCGTACCTGAATATTCTAGTAAAATAGGTGATAGACCATAAAAACTACTAGATAGTACAGGTGATATTAGAAGAGTATAGAACTGAGGTTCGGGTTCTGTGAAAATATTTTTTGACCTCTCTCCATCGGATGGTGCGAATATACGATGTTCATTTACTTCGAGCAAGCACTCGAACACCCTTGATTAACTGCCACAGCGATCTTGTTTGACGAGAGCATGCACATCCCCAACATATAAAGAACACAAAGGGCCCCGGCCTTTTAGGCCCGATGAGATGCAAACAAGTTTGATTAGATTTTGTTTGAAGTTGATTTATGTTTGATTTATGAATGGATTTTGATGTGGTTTGGAATGTTGATTTCATTTTTCAATTTGACTTGGATTTGAATGTTACTTGTTTTGGTTTGTTTTAATTGTTTGGTTTGTTTTACTTCAATTGGTTGAAGTTTATTTTATTTTTGTTTGAACTTGATATTTTAGATGTGTTTATCAATTTTGACTTGTTTAAATTTAGTTGACATTTGTTGAGTCATTTTAATGTGGTTTTCTCATGTCGGTTGGTGTTTTCATACCAATTCGGGTGTGTTCGGTATGTTTCAAATGTTTTGAAGTTTGGTTCAAATTGATTAAACTTGAATTTTAGATTGTTAATGATATGAATTTGGCATGTTTTAAGATGAATTTCATATACCTTAATGTTTTCTTTATGTGTTCTTTTCAATTGGTTTGATTTGCACTTGTTTAAGCATTTGAATTCAAATGGATTAAATGTATTGAATCAATTTTTCCTGATTGTATTAAACATGATTTTTGTTGAATGTTAAAATTTTAATGATATGTTTTAAGCATGTTTTAAGATTAGTTTGAATGTATTTTCAGATTTAATTAAGTTAATTTCAGATTTGGTTAACTCTTGTTCGGTTTGCATCACATCCGGTCTGTCGGGCTAGTGTCAATGCCCAGTCACATGCAATCAACTCGGCACTTGATTGCATCAACGGTTTTAGTGAATATTATCAACGTTAACTCCAGGCCCGCGCCCGCATCTCCTCAGTCAAGTCTGCGCAAGCTTCGGCTTGAACATGGCTCCCGTCGTAACTTAGAGGTTGGCAATGTACGGTGCCCTTGGAACCGTACCCACCCAGCCACTTTCATCAAGAATCCTTCTGAGTTTAGGGAAGAGAAGTGCCGCCGACCGTGGCTTATTGTTCTACCCCTTGTCAACCGGTTCATTGCACTGAGCCAGTTGGATAATAACTCACGGACCCCTGCTATGCCCGTTATTAAGAATATGCCAACTGTACGGGGGAAGAGTCAACCTTCTGCCCATTCCAAGAAGACCGGCCAACCAGTGGCCGGGGATGCTGTTGAGAGGGGGCAGCCCTCAACTAAAAAACTCGAAGACTCGAGCCGATCAGCGGCTCTCAAGATACCAGCTTGGTCGAGGGGCCATCCCTTGGCTCGTCTTCCTTCCTTGGACCAATCAGCGGTCCATGCCGAAAAGAACCTACGAGTGTGCCGCCGCCCGCCCTCAAAAGTTCTATGTGAATGGTCGGTTTGTCGACCAACAATTTATGTCCTCTGCCCAACCGATTGGGGGCAAATTCCCTATGATGTTTTTGGCTCACCCGGCTGACCGATCAGTGGTCCAGCCCAAGAAGACCCAGCAACGGTACTGCCATAGTGAAGACTCCAGCGGTCGGCCCTACTACCGACTTTTCATTTCGGCGACCAGCTCCGCCTATTGGGGGCATGTTCCCCATTCAAGCTTCTTCCCACCGAGAGCCCCGGATAGCGGACTCTCCCCGCCAACAGGGGAAAGGATTCAAACCCTACGTCCCGGTCCCGAAGGTCTGGCACCCTAAGGCCACCTCTGTTCGGCTGAAGGCTCAGTTTGCTCCGCCCCACCGGCGACAATATTATCATTTCAATAACAGCCATGCATACACCACCTTGCGGGACCTGCCCTGTAGAAGGGAGTTGGTGCTTCATCAGCCGATGTTTCCTGAAGAGGCCCCCGAATGTCAAGTGGCACACGGGCCAGCACGCCAAATGTTGGCTTTCACATGTTGCACTGTGGGAGCTAGTCGCCTTGAAGACATACCAGAAGGCTCTCGGATTGCAGCTCATCAACAGTTCGCTATCATTACCAATTCCACACACCATCACAACGAGAAAGACACCATGCAAAATGAGGGGAGTGAGGCCATGCCTCCAACCTTGACAATAGAAGACCTTTGGTGTGAGAATCAACGGCTCAAGGCCCTCCTCGCCAATGCTAATTTTCTCCATTCTCGGCCGGCACAAGCATCAGGAGCTGCTGAGGTTTCAGACGGGCCCCGTGTTGCCCAAGGAGAGCTACCGCCTGTAGTACAGCCTCGTCCTGCTGCTCCTATGCAGCCAACCCCAAGGCCATACATTGACGATGAGGTCTTCATTGCACGTCAGTACCAGGCACCAGTGCCTCCACCACCGTAAGAACCCTTGGAGCCCACTCAACGGGTTGTGATAGATCAGATGATTTCTTGGCAACTTGCACAGCAGAATGATGAACATAGCCTGGTGGACCTTTACCAGGTTCCATTCCCGCCACACCACCAATTTGTCAGACTCCCCTCTGACATCTCCAAGATGCCTAAGTGTTCCAATTTTGATGGGTGTGGGTCCCCTAGGGAGCATTTGATGCTTTACTACACATATGGGTTAACTAGCACACTGCGAATCGTACTTGCTCAAGTACTTTGGCACCACTCTAATAGGTACAGCCTTTGACTGGTATTCTAGCTTGAAGCCCGGGTCAGTAGACGATTGGCCCGACATGCAGAAAAGGTTCATTGAAAGGTTTAGCTTCTTCGAGAGGTCACACACCCTGGTGGAGTTCACTACTGTGTCCCAAGGGCAAAACGAGTCAGCAGTAGACTACATTCGTCGCTGGAGAAATATATTCATGAAATGTGTCAATCCCCCTTTGAACGAGGAGGCAATCGCGCTATGCAAAAGGGGCCTTCGAGCCGAAATCCAGGAGAACGTGCTTGGGACAAGAATCCAGACATTTGAAGACTTAAACATTATCGTTGCTGACATAGAACACTTCTATGTCAACAACCCTTTGATGGCTACACCAAAGCTAATGCCGATGAAAGACAAGCAGCCAGCTTCCCAGAATGTCAACATGGTGGACACCTCTTCCTCCTCAAGGAATAATGGCCCTGGGGGTAAAAAGAAAAATGTTACAAAGCCTCTTCTAAAGACCGTCAACAGTTTGAGGCCACGAGCCTCGTGGGCAGAACGCATGGCGAAGCCATATTCCTTTAGTCGAGAATACTCAAAGAAGCTGTTTGACATCTATATAAAGAATGATTTGATCAGTTTACTACAAATGAAGCATCCCGATGATGCTCAAAGAATTCGGAAACCTAACTTCTGTCCTTTTCATAGGATGGTTGGGCATGTCATTGAAGACTGCTACCAGTTCAAGGATATCATCGAGTCTCTGATCAATAATGAGGTCCTTAGCCTTGGAAAATAACTAGTGAGCCCGCCATAGCCTCACTATCAAACTCAGCAGCAAACAGACTTCACCGTTAACACAGTGCATTTTCAATCACCGCACCCTCACACGAGCTCCTCTTACGTCCCCCATGCCACGCTAGAGGACAATGTACAGGAGGATCAACAGACTGGGGACACTTTGCGTGAGTCCACTCACCCCCGGGATTCTTCCTTATTTCAAAAGCTTATTCAAGATTTGATCCAGGAAAACATCCAGGCACTGGTCAAACCTACAAAAAAGATGACCAACGTACAACGAGATGAGGGTGGTGAATCTAGCAGCACAACCCTAGTCTCCAATGAGCTTTCCAAAGAGGAAGATATCATCTTTTGTGGCTCAAACATTGTATGCAGCCCTATCACGGCACCATCCTCTTCACATGCTTCTAGCGTCTTTGATGAAGGCAGCACTTCTCAGACAGGAACAACAACACAACATAGCCAACAAGGGAGTGCACCATTTAACCTCACAGTGGTGGACCTCTGGCAGCAAAATCAACAACTTAAGGCCATCTTGGCCAATGCTATGTTGTTTTCACCGCAAACAACTCAAAGTTCAGGAGCTCTTGAGATCTCCAGGCCCTATGTCACTCCGGTTGGGCCCTCCTTGACAACCCCACTGTGTCCGGTCACTTATCAACAATCAAACCTAGGGGAGTCTTCAAAAGATGAAGCATGCATGATCCCTCATAATCAACCACCCCAAGTGTGCATGGATCTCTCTAAGATGGCTATGATTGAGCAATTGATCGACTTGAGGCTGTCTCAGCTTGAGAAGAGACACAACATAGTAAGTCACCCTCAGTCTACCTTGTGTCACCGGCAACAACATCCTTGTCTTAGTGACCCACCGAGGGGAAGGTTTCAGTCAAAGCATGCAAATAGCAAGCAACTAGCAGCCCGTGGGGGTAACATCGTCAATGCCTCCTCATCAAGGGGCAACAACACTGGGGGAAAGAACGCCACCATGGCTCCCCTTCCAAAGACTCCTTCGACAAGATCGACATGGGAAGAGCGTGCACTGAAGAGGTACTCTTTCCCACAAGAATGCACAAGAAAACTGTTTGACATGTGCATGGAAAACTATTTGATTCACTTGCCTCTAATGAGACGTCCTAACGAGGCTGGAAGGACCCGGGAACCCAACTATTGCCCCTACCATAGGGCCATAGGGAACCCGATTGAGGATTGCTTTCATGTCAAAGACTTAGTTGAAACCATGATTCATAATGAGGTCATCGACATGGGAGACCTACTAGTGGCCCCTCCTCAACTCCACCATAGAGTCAAGTGGCCAAACAATGCCACCATGAGCACGGTACATCATCAACAACCAGGGACCAGTCAATAGAACACTTTGTCCAGGAAAAAAAAAGATAAAATGGGCTAAAAATGGAGATGCCTGACGGACTTAGTTGGTCAAACACAGTGATCGGCTAAGGGTAAAAATGTCAAAATAATCCAGTCAAGGTGGAAACCTACAAAGGAGCCTTGAGCAAAATTAGATAACCCTGCTGTGTGAAAATATCACAATGGGACGCACAGGCAAAATTGAAAAGGGGTCAGCCTGGGTAAAAACTCCACAAAGGAGCAGTCAGGTTGATTTTAAAAAAAAAAATTCTTGGCCATGGTTAGCTAGTCTCCATGGCTCATAAAAAATTTCAGTCCATCATGATCCTCCCGGTATGCACGGTTTGAAAGGTTATCCAAACTTGTACCATCTTGACCACTCAAGTCATTTTGGTTCACAAAACCTCTATGTCATCCCGACCACTCCGGTCTTGATGATCTACAAGAAAAAAAAAAACATTCTCAAAGTTGTCTGGAACCTTATTCTAGGCGATTTCAAAACCCACACCACCTTGGCTACTCCAACTTTGGTGGTCCAAAGAAAAAGCTTCTCATCCTTGGGACATCAAGCTATCCTTGGGGCCACTACAGCTCCTTTGGATTCGTCCCCAGGGCCACAACAGCTCCTTGGAACACCAAGTTATCCTTAGGGCCACCACAGCTCCTTGGAACACCAAGTTATCCTTAGGGCCACCGCAGCTCCTTTGGATTCGTCCCTAGGGCCACAACAGCTCCTTGGGACAAAAAAAAGCTATCCTTGGGGCCACTACAGCTCCTTTGGATTCATCCCCAGGGCCACAACAGCTCCTTTGAACATCAAACTATCCTTAGGGCCACTACCGCTTCTTTGGATTCATCCCTAGGGCCACAACAGCTCCTTCAGACATCAAAATTATCCTTAGGACCACTACAGTCTCTTTGGATTTGTCCCTTGGGACACAACAACACCTTTAGAACCAAAACCTTTCCTTAGAGCCGTAGTGGCACCTTTTGAACCAAAATCTTTTTTAGGACCATTATAGTCCCTTCAAACCCAATAAAAACTATTCTAAGGATCATCACAACTCCTTCAGATCCAAAATCTTCTGTTCCTTACAATCTCAACCATAGGACCATAAATGACCTCGATTTCTAAAACTCATCCTTAGGGCCCCAACACACCTTAGGATCTACACCTATAGTTTGAATCCACACTTGGATTGGTCTTGCCTTAATTGAAACTCTCTATGTGTCAGTTTCAAAAATTTGACCCTCATGCTGAGTTGTCTTAGGCACTTCGAATGGTCATATCTTGTTTGAAATCCCTTCGAGATAGTTTCAGTATTAGTCCTCCATGCCAAGCAGCCTTCAGCACTTGGATTGGTCTAATCCTATTCGGAACATCCTTTGCATTGGTTTCGCACCTATTTGATTAATCCCTCATGCCAAGTTTCCTTTTGCACTTGGATTGGTCTTATCCTTGTTAGGAACCCCCTCTGTGTTGGTTTCTCCACTCACTTGTTTGAAGCCCCTTGATTGGTTTCACAACTTTGATTGGACCCCCGTGTTGAGTTATCACTAATCTCAACCTGGTTCCTTCTATTTGCATATGGCTTGAGGGAAGCCTTAATTCCCTATACAATAGAGAGAAATAAAAAAAAGAAAAAAGAAAAAAAAGAGAAGAAAACAAGAGAGAAAACCTGGCTAGAGTGAAAACCTGAAAGGGCACTCTAGGTAAAATTAGGTAACCCCGCTACATGAAAACCTCTCTGGAGGCGTGTAGGCAAAACATCAAGGGGGCTAGTCTGAGTGAAAATCTTGCAAGAGACAGTCAGATCAGTAAGAAAAACAAAACAAAACAAAACAAATAAAAACAAAAAAATGAAAGACTGGCTCATTCAAAAAGCTTGCTGGGGAGCATGCAAGAATTGACACCATCAGATATGCCTATTGAATGGAGTATGGGCAACCAATCACAAAAATAAGCCAACGCTGGTCATGTACAAGGGCCCAAGCCCTTCTTAGTCCTAAAGAAAGCTCATGTAGCAGAAGCGGTGGATAAATTGCCAGGGATAAAGCAGAACAAATATCGGAGGCCAACTTACATGGGCAGTCCCTTCTCGACTCCCATCTCCAAGAAACTGCCCATGGGGGGCATTTGTTGGCATCAAAATTTTCCGCTTAGCTTGCTTGATACAAGTTTCAGCAATGCCGAAGCCGGTGCAGAAAATCTGACCCAGATTCGAAAAATTCGTGAATTGATGATGTAAATAGGCTTTGGAAATGCCTTGGCATGGCCTTACATGCTAAAAATGGCCAAGATAATGTGTTCATTACATAGCCCCGGTCAAGAGCTTCGCAACCGTGCCCAAAACATGAAAAACGGACACCTAAAGGCCGAAATGACCATTTTTCCCCTGACACTTTGGGACAAATTGGGACTCTAACATGGAATTCCAACTTTACCACATTGTCAAGATTGGATAGATCTAGGCAATGCTCAAAACAGATCGAAAATCCGACTCCCGGATGAAGAGATATGCAAGAAAGAGCAAATCCAGACGGAAAGCCGTATGTTCTCGCACCAGCAGCATAATGGTCCGATTAGCTCTGGATCGACCCATGGGCTGAAAATTTCAATTTTCATGACCCAAAACTTTTATCTCATGAATATTTATGCATGAAAAATAAATTTGGCCAATGGGAGAAGGTAATTGCACTCAGATACAATTTTCGACATTATCGACGGCCGAGATCGCACCGATCAGAGAAACTAGCTAAATTAAGTGATCCATTGCAATTCAAGTGATCTCAACCACACATCAGGATAGAGCATAATATCAATGGCCATTATGGCATTATCTTGAATTTTTTTGAAGTCAATTTGGGATTTATTTAATTGGTTTTGGTCGGAATTAATGCTAGCCGTTGGATCGGGAGCACTTTGATTAAACCAGGGTTAAACCTAACCCAAGATGGACTAACCCAACCTGTCATGGTCGAATTCCATCCTCCCTCATCTGATGTGTGCGCAAGAAGCCCTAGAAAATAGGGGAGGGAGGCGCACCCACCTCCTCCTTCCTCCCACTCAACCACTTCCCTCAACCACCTCCCATGGCTTATCCCTATCTCTCCCTTGGTTTATCTTCATCCTAACTAATCCTAAAACTAACCAAGCTTATCCTCATCCAAGCCTTATTCAAACCAGCCTTCTTTCCACATGTCATCTGCGCACACCTCCTTGAAAGGAGGAGATGGTGCGCACCCTTCTCTCCCTCTCTTTCTAGTTGGCGCATAATCATCCTCAACAACCAACTATGGGTTATCCTTATCATCCCCAACCTCCCTTGAGTTATCCTTATCTCCTCTCAACAACCTCCAGCCTTATCTCCTCCTGGAGATGGCGCCCCTCAGCCCCTATAAAAGCCCCCTCAGCTGGCCATGTGCAGGACAAGCTGATCATCCTGCGGAAGCCCTGCCTCTCCTCCCTCTACCCTGCTCCAAGACAGCTTCTCCTTGCTTGGACGTCTTCATCAGCAAGTAAGCAACCTCTCCAGCCCCATTGTGGTGTTCCAAGTGAAGAAGAAGAAGGAGAAAACGCCTCCCTCCAGCAGGCGCGCCAGCAGCAGGTGCAACCAGCCCACCTGATTGGTGTGCCAACTTCAGCAAGTGCAGCAAGCTCTCTTCATTCCTTTGCTCCATCCATCAACATCAGCAAGGAGAAGACCCCCTTTTCTCATCCAACAGCAAGAGAATAAGGGTTTTGTGGCACCTTCAGCCCATCATCTTCAACACCACCTGCAGTGCAAGAGAGAAGAAAAAAAACCGGTGAGTTGAAAAAGTGTGTTCCGATGTAGCCTTTTAATTCAACTCTTCCCCTTCTCTTCTCTACCCCTCTCCATGGTGGCATACCCTCTGAGTAATGCCCATTCATCCCCATTTGAGTCCCCTTCATGTTTGTCTACATAAAGCCCCAAGTGTACCCTCCATTTGGCCATCACAAAAACCGCCCTTGCTGCCCCTTAAAACAGGCCTCTGAACCAGCCCCTTTGTGCACCCTTTTGGCCCTCCATGTTGGCCTCTAAACCTTCTACTATCATACTTGGTTTGACCCCACTGATGGTCACTTGGACATGCACCTCCTTCCTTCCCCAATCAGGCCCCGAATGGCATGCAAAACAGGCCCCCTTGCTGGCCCAAGTTCTGCCCCCGTTGTGAGCACTCATGTCAAGCCCCTTTGATGGTCACCTAGTTTGCCCTATGTGCAACACACCCAATACAGCTCCTACAGCACCCCCAAACAAACCAAACATCCTTTTTGATGTGTGGAAGAAGGGGTGACAGCCCGGGCCTCTTGGAATCCGCCGGACGGGCCAAGAGTTAAGCCGGGTGGCCCTGATTTCTACATGTCAAAATGCCCTTTGTGCATTCCTAAACCAGTCCTAGTTCACACCTAAACCTGCCCCTTGTGCAGTCCTACCAAAAGCCCACCTAAACAGCACCTTAGCCAACCCATTCCAGCCCCTCTGAGGCTCACCTACTCCGCTGCTACAGCAAGATGTCAAGGTGCAAAAATGGAGTGCAAATCAGGTCAATCAGGCCATGGAGGTGCAAATCAGGCCCATTGGGTCATGAAGCTCAAAGCAAGCCAACCGGGCCATGGAGACATGAAGCTTGAATTCGGCCAACCGGGCCAACGTGACATGAAGCTGGCCTTCTCAAGCCATGAGACATGAAGACCAGCCCATTGTGCTGATGAAGCTGGCCCATTGGGCCTTGGACACTTAAAATAAACCTTAATTAAATCTGAAGACGAAATGCCAAAATTAAATAAAGAGTTAGTCCACAACTGGACGCTTCATTGGGCGGCTCATCCGGCATGCACCGGAACGTTGACCCGGGCGTAGGCATGGGACACGCTTCCCACTGCAGACGGACCCTTCCCACTACTTGGAAAGTCAAATGACTATGCCTTGTAGGATGGGTAAAATTCCACACCGATTAGAAAATAAGGCGGAATGCTGCCAAAATTTTCCCAATCAAGTGGTATTTTACACCAAGAGAAGGACATTCACACATTTGCACCATTGACAGCTTTGAACATGGCATATGAACTGACACATCTGATGTACACCAGCATGAACATGAATATTCAATGAACATTTCAAGTGCCGAGTTGATTGCATGTGACTGGGCATCGACACTAGCCCGACAGACCGGATGTGATGCAAACCGAACAAGAGTTAACCAAATCTGAAGTTAACTTAATTAAATATGAAAATACATTCAAACCAACCTTAAAACATGCTTAAAACAGATCATTAAAGCTTTAACATCCAACAAAAATCAGATTTAATACAATCTGGAAAAATTGATTCAATACATTTAATCCATTTGAATTCAAATGCTTAAACAAGTGAAAATCAAACCAATTGAAAAGAACACATAAAGAAACATTAATGTATATGAAATTCATCTTAAAACATTCTAAATTCATATCATTAACAATCTGAAATTCAAGTTTAATCAATTTGAACCAAACTTCAAAACACTTGAAACATACCGAACACACCCGAATTGGTATGAAAACACCAACCGACATGAGAAAATCACATGAAAATGACTCAACACATGTCAATTAAACTTAAACAAGTCAAAATTGAAAAACACATCTAAAATATCAAGTTCAAACAAAAATAAAATAAACTTCAACCAATTGATGTAAAACAAATCAAACAATTCAAACAAGCTCAAAACAAATAACATTTAAATCCAAGTTAAATGGAAATCTGAAATCAACATTTCAAACCACATCCAAATCAATTCATAAATCAAACATAAAAAAGCTTCAAATAAAATCTAATCAAACTTGTTTGCATCTCATCGGGCCTGAAAGGCTGGGGCCCTTTGTGTTCTTTATACATTGTGGTTGTGCACGCTCTCGTCAAACAAGATCGCTATGGCAGTTAATCAAGGGTGTTCGAGTGTTTGCTCGATGTAAATGAACATCGGATATTCTCACCATCCAACCTCGGTTCTATACTCTTCTAATATCACCTGGACTATCTAGTAGTTTTTATAGTCTATCACCTATTTTACTAGAAAATTCAGGTACGATATTTTCAACATTCAAAAACAAATCTTTTAAACACATTTAAAGAATCAAAATGATTCCCGAGGTTCCCACAAATTAGCACGCCCGGTGGGACCTCTCTTTCCCTTCATCTCTCTGCCATCAGCGCCTCCCGACGCCAGCACGCGTCGTCAACCCGCCAGCCCCGCAATGCCATGCGGCACCACCCCATGCAGCACCACGCCACCACTTTGCCTCCTTCGTCACTGGCCGATGCCGCAGCCCAGCCTCGCGACGTCACCCACCCGCGCAAGCCCGTCCGTCCTGTGCCGCACGGCCACCCGCCCGCGCGCTACCTCCCCCCCCCATCGCCGACAGCTCGTCGCCCAGCTGCCTGCGTGACCGCCGTCACCCGCCGCCGTGCCTCTTCGCACGAGCCCGCCCTCGCGGCGCCAACGAGGACAGCTGCCCGGTCGCCGTCCGCCAGCGCGCCGCAGCCGCGGCTTCGCCAGCCGCTGTGCGCCGGGATGCTATGCGCCATCCGTGCACCCGCCCCTATCGCGTGAGACTCCTCTCTCTCTCCTATTCTCCTCTCTCTCTCTCTCTCTATTATTCTTGGTATATATATTTTTATTATTTTCCCTCTCCATTGATCCGATGGTCTGACCCCCCTATTGTCTTTTTCAACAGCCTTGGATGTGGAGGGTCTTTAATCTAGGTGGTTTAATTTGTGCGCCGCGTCGTCATGTTCGGTATCATTTTCGGTTGCCGATTCTCGAGTTCCTTAGCGTCGATCCGGTAGGCACCCTTGACGTGTCTATTATCATTTAAAATTCTTATTTAATTCTCCATGACTTGTAGTGATTACTATTGTTTTAATTAGCCGGGTTAGCATTGTATGTCATGGTTAGCGTGGTTAGCGGTGTTGGTTCTTTCGCATGTAATGGAGATCGTAGTAGGGTTATTTTAGGTTGTTTATAGTAGGTTAATCATCGTGTTCTTGGTTGATTATAATCTCTTTTTGATAACCTATATCTAGTTAGTCCTTAATTATTCTTCCGAGTTAATATCATGTATATGTAGGGCGATAGGTAACTAAACTAGATATTGTTTAGCTAGCCTAATTAACTACTTGATTTCAGCCATGTTTATGTCTTTAAACCAAAAGATATGGTCTGATTGGGTCTGTTCATATCATGTTTTGATTGAGAGTCTGTGGTGGTATCATACTAGCTCATATGTATTATTGTCATTTTATGATTCTAGCATCATGAACATATTATTTAGGTGTAATTGGTCATGGTATTTGCATTGATGGTATATTTTTCATAGCATGATATGGTGTATGTCATTTATCTTTTAAGTGTGATCATGGCATGGCATGATTGAGGTGAATGCATGATGCATTGAAATTATAATGAAAACAGCTACACCAGGCTAGTTAGTCGTGACCCGAGGGTAGCGGAGGTTAGAACAGTCCGGTGCATCCTTCGATCCCGGATACCGCGGTTTGTCCTTGTGCCACCACTGCCTAGGTGCACTATGGGATTTTGTTTAGCTATATGGTACTGCTATATATGATAGATCTGGTGGTAGCTGGTTGAGGTGGCAAGACGACGCATTCCTTGCTAATAAGAAAAAGGTGTGGTTCTTATTAGAGGATAAGTGCATCTATGTGAATGTCATTCTTATTAGAGGATAGGTGCATTATTGCATGGTATTGTATAGGTGGTGATATATTTCATTTTGGTCAATTATTATGTTGTGTTGCATGGTGTATGCATGGTTTGTCTCATTTATAGTATATCATCTTATGGAGCATATAGTAGGTGATTATGCATATGTTTACCTCATCATTTCAGGTCATTTTAAGGTGTTTATAGGTGCTGGTTGGTGTGTCTATAGGTGTTGGTTGGTAGTTTAAAATGCATGGATTAAGTCATATATATAATATATTGACTAGTATATATTTGTATATAATCGGTGCAGGTCTGGGTACCTATTTTAATTAACATCTAGGGCCTTTTAACTATCCGATTGGACAGATGATGGGGTGTCTACTGAGTCATCGTACTCATCTCAATCCTCTTATCAATTTTTCAGGTAATTAGGTATAGCGCAGCAAAAGTGTGGTGGATCGATTCTCGAGAAGACAATTAGATGATCTTTATGTCATAGATTGGTATATGTTTTATTAGATTGTATTATTACCATGATATTTTAGAAGGAATCTTGGGAATTGTGATATTAGTCTCATTTTTTCCAAATCGATATGTTTTTTTTGGGTTATTTCCCCAGTTGCGTCGTCGGATTATGTTCCACTGTGTAGGATTGAATCTGGGGCGTGACATTAGTCTTGCCCACTTCTTATCTTTTTTTATTCAAGTCTTCAACATTCATTTTTTTAGCATTCTCATATCAATTTGAACCTTGTATGTGAGAGAATGTTGTTTTCTTGGTTTAACACTGCTTGTAAATTAATGAATTACTTGCAGTTTGCACTTGCAATCCCTCAATCACATGATTATATATGCATAATGACTATATTGGATATGTTTTCATATTTGCATTAGCTATAGCTTCTTCCCATCTAATGAATCTCGGTTGATGTTACTAATTTTTGGGATGAAAACAATATCACGACATACAATTACCATCACAACATTTGGATATATGCCTCAATTTAATTGGCCAGGTATGACACTTGGGAAATTGACATATAACTTTATGAATATCGGGTGGTGAGCAACGCAGTATAATGACTGTATTGGATCTATTCAAAATGGGTGATTGTGATTCAGTAAATGGTCTGGTGAATCATCATGTAATCAAGTGGGTTTGGTTGTCTACTAATGATGACATAGTAGGTTATATAGTGAGAAAGGCTACAAAATTAGTTGTCTGAAACATTGTGATGTAGAGGAGATGTTGGCTTGCTCTTGCTCCTCTTGTAACATTTCAACTACTTTTCATATAAAAAAGTATTTTAAATTTTTTTTAAAATATGATTATTTATAGTTGATCAATTCTTTATTTAATTTGTCATCTTCTTCGTATTCCAACAACCATGACGTGCACACAGTCGAGCGATTGACCAACTAATTTTATACTCAAATTACTTGCAATTGAAGTTCTGATTATGTTTGTAGGTACGACAAGGTACTTTGTCTAGACAGAGAGTTCTCGAGAGAGAGAAAGTTGAGTACGATTGGAGGCATAAATGTTTCAAGTGATGCACTATACATGAAATTTTGTTGCACTATTTTGTCTTGTGTGTTCAACTCTTTATATTTCTATCTTTTTTCTATTTTTGTGCAATTAATTTTTAAGCAATAAATATATGCAGTTGGGTATCATTGGTATGTAGTTGACACCAATTCACAAGATGAGCAAATAGACCATGAAGTAGAAGAGTTCAATGTCCTTTAGATGTTGGTAGTTATTCATACTGCTTAACAATAGTATTTTCTCTTGTGCTTTTAAACATAGTTAATATCTAATTGCTTGCTTTGAACACATAATGGCTATTATTGAAGGCCAGTTTTTCTCAATGAGAGGGCATACTGAGTGGTTTAGAATGCCAATTCCTCCAAAATGCATAATAGCATCCGGTGGAGCGATATTTGACCACAGTATTCTCGAGTCATTAGCTGCAATATTTCGTTCTCCAATGTACATTGTGCATAGACTTGGTATTCCCTTGTGTGTTCATTCCTTTCTTGTGCGCATGTATATATATATTTGTTCATTGATGGACACATATGGTCTTCAATCGTTTTAAATCCATTTATTTTTTCATCCGACAATGTGAAGAAGGTCCCTCTCTATTTATAACTACATGTGTGTTCACTTAATTTTCTGTTGTACTTAACTTTGTGAAACATTGACTTAAATTACAATTTAGATTTTAGTTTTGGACGATTTTGAGTTGGTTCTTAAGAATTTATTGATGCCTAATTTTGATAGAACTCTTGATTCTCTCATTTTTCACTTGACCACCTTCGTATTTCTCATTGTAATAATCTTTTAAAATTTTTGGAAGTACTTCGGACTATTTGGCAAAAAAATGTTCTCGCGGAAGTCTTTGTTGAACAAGCCCTAAAATCATAATGTTTCATTGTAGGTTGAATGATAGGTACGTGTTAATAGGGTATAATGTTATTTTAATTAAACGTAACTACTTTTAAGTTTTAATATCTATTTTGCGACTTGAACTATTAATGTTACTTATTTATATAATTATTTTTATATATTTTTGTAATGGTTGTCAAATATTTTTTTTTTAACTTGTAAGAATAAAACAATTAAATAATAAGAATATGCAAACGACGTCAGATCAAGTCAATCACAATGACAGCCAAAGAGATGGGGGAAAGGTACCCTTCTCATGGTTGATCGTATATTTATTTTCTTATTAGAGATACTTTTAATTAAATTTTATTAAATATTTATATTAATATATTATTTTTGAAGTATATATGACATAACAACCGCACACGTGCGAAGCACGTATTTTAATTAGTATTTAATACGTGGCAGCACAAGATATTTAATTCATGTTTTTATTTAATTTTTTCCTTTCCTTTGAAAATTAGGTCTCCCAGGCATTCCTTGTTCATCGTCGCTCTCCTTTCCGCCGGACACCCTTCAGTCTTCAACTGTTCCGTGATCCTGCTGATCTACGTCAAGTGATTAAAACAATAACTCAATTATTCTCTTCAAAAAACCTCAATTGACTATCTTTCAAGTTTTGAATTGTAAGGAAGTCTGAAGTTAAACATATTAGATTAAAAGTAATCTCACAATAAATAAAATTATTATTTTGGAAGACTAGGTAATATTATAAATTAAAATAGTGATTGTTAATTCAATTATCATTTTAATCATTGAATATATCATTATAGTTATGAATCAATCAATGTGATGAGCTATGAGAGGTTTGGGTTCCTGATATGCCATACGTATTTGATCTTGAAGACGGTTATGAGTTGAAATAATGATCAATTTGATATTTATATTTTTTTTCATGGATATTTTGGACGAGTCGATAAGGTTGTGAACAGGTCATATTTAGTAATAATATTTTCAATTTCTTATTCAAATTATGATAAAAGTTAAATGATTTTTATATTTTTAAATAAAAAAAATTTAATAAATTTTTAAAATATTAATATTTTTATTGAAAAGTGAGTAAATAAATCTCATATTATTATTTTTTAACATAATATTTTTACTATCTATCTTCTAGTATTTATATATCACAATTTATTTAATTTATAATTTTAATTATTATAATATTAATTTTTACAAATAAATTAATCTTTATAGAAATTAAATAAAAGTATAAATTTATAATATCCTTTTTTGAAAACTTATAAGATATTTCTTATTCTAATTATGATAAAAGTTAAACCATCTGTAAATATTATTTGAATCTAACAATAGTATGTATTTAAAATTGTTTCAAATGTCAATTTGAAAAGGTTGTTTAGTTCCAAACAAGACAATGACATAGATATTTGAAGAATCAAAATTTTCCACTGCGTCATATTAGATGGACCGATTCCTTCCAATTATAACTTAAATTATTAAAGTGAAGGGGATGGAATGAAATGTTACAAATTTAATATATTTGTCAAACTTATGTAAACCACTCAAATACATATAATCAATAATCATAATGTCTACTAAGATGTGGTGTCTTTGGTAGTGTAGTAGGTAAATATTTGCACCAACCATTTTTTTTTTACATATGGAATTTTGTATTGGTATAAACTAATATTTTTCCTGTATTAGTGTTAATACTTAATTCAAAAGTCTAAATTCATAATTTTATCTTCAAAATATTTTTATCTGCCTTAGAGCTTCAAAATAAAAAGTAAAATATCTATTTTTATGATTACAGAAGACCTTGAAGTGAGCCAATACTTAATCCAAAAGCTGTTTGTGGATAAAAAGTAGGCCTTGTAACTTGATTTTAAATGCATCATTTTTAGTGATTAAAGAAGTGAGTTATCTATTCTTTTAGAACATAAATTAACTTCTCAACCAAAAAATAGAAATGTCGTGATCTAGTATAAGAATACATCAAATGATTAAAACAATAAAATATTAATAACTCAATTAACTATCTTTCAAGTTTTGAGTTGTAAAGAAGTTTGATGTTAAACATACTAGATTGAAAGTAATCCCACAATAAATAAATTTATTAAGATTAATTTAGATCCAGGACTTAAGTTGTCCTGGCCGAAATTGGCCAAATCAGTCGAATCGATCGATTCTAGGATTAAATCAATCGAATTGGATCGATTCAAACCGATTCAGGCCGATTTAACCAATTCCACTAAAATACCGACAGGAATTGGTCCTTTAAGAGGGAATTGACCGATCCAATTCCAGAATCGACTGATTCCAATCTGATTCGACCGATTTTGCAATCCATGTGCCAAAATGATAATAGCATATGACCCAAATGAATAGATATCAATGAAAATCAAGTCCGATTGGAGAATTCATAATCCAACTATATATAAAATGTAAAATGTTGACATTTTCTCCAAGGTTCCTAGTGAACACAATTAAATGAAGAGCCCAATGGCTATGATCAAGCATATGATGATCAAATGATGATGTTAATAAGCCAAGATGATATCCAAGGCCTACAAGTGTCAATTGAAGAATTATTTGACTGATGAGGTAATTTAAATACATGCTTCATATGTAAATGAGCTGAATTATATATCAATCATGGATACAATTTTAGCCAAGATCCAATTGCTGTGATTTGATGATGAGAATTAAGTCAATTTGCCAAGATCTGGATGCAATCAATATGAATAAGTATAACTTGCAATAAAATATTTCTCCAACTTCACTCACCTGATTCTGAGCAAACATGAATTTTCAGGCCCTTTTGTGTTGGCACACCCGATCCCTAATTATAGATTCTCATTCAAAATTCTGAATATTATTGCATTGAAATATCCTATTTTAGGTAACCAAATGCACTGTCCCAAAACAATTCTTCATAATGTCAAGATTTACACTGTTTTGTGGCAAGTTCTTATTTGTTGTTTTGTTAACACTGACCTAATTGTGACGGGGGATGATCCTTCGGGTGAGGAGCTCCCTTGTGATCCTCAGAGCACGCTGTCTATGTTTGTAAAATCCGATGCAAATGTCGCAAATCAAGTTAATAGAAGTTGAGAAATTCTCCAAAGAGAAATCTTTCTGGTGGAGTTTCTCCTTCCTGTGATCGGTCTCATATTCTATCACCTTGGGTAGTGGTGTTGCTGCAATTACCTTTTTGGAAAGGCCATGAGACAAACATTATCAACTATCATCTTTTTTCTGCGGCAGTTTACCCGTTGCAGTACTGGTATAATATCTTCAAGTCAATCTTTTTGTTTGTAAGCAAGTTCAAGGTTTGGACCAGGTTTTATATCTGTTCCATACCTGTAAAAGTATTACTTGCAATAAAATATTTGTCCAACTTCACTCGCCTGATTCTGAGCGAACATGATTTTTCAGGCCCTTTTGTGTTGGCACACCCGATGCCGTAATTATAAATTGTAATCAAAATTCTGAATATTATTGCATTGAAATCTCCCATTAGATAAGCAAAAGCACTCTGTCCCAAAACAAAATTTGATATTTTCAAGATTTACCGAGTGTTTTGTGGCAATTTCTACATTCACAACATTGATTGGAGCGATGCTTTCTTTTTCTAAAGTTTTAATATGTTCTATACTTTCTACGCATTATGAGCTGTTTGAGGATGAACAGATGGGTTTACTTGTCATTGAATTTGCTTATGTTGCTGGAAGTAGTTTTAATTTTTATATGTTTTGTTTTTTATTTAAAATATGTATGCAATATGATGTTTGTCAGTGATGTACTAATGCACTCTCGAGAATGTAGCTTAGAGTGTGATGCATTTTTAAGACGTTTGATCTTTGTTCTTTATTGGAGTTTAGTCTAGAAAAAACTACATTGTCAAATATTGTTGAAAATTTAAAGTCTGTTTAATTCCCGAAGTAACTTTGCCAGTTATACTGTACACAATTAGATTTAAAAAGTTATGTGAAATGGCTGGTTTGATGCAAAGAAAATGGGTATCGAACTGGAGATTAAATTTGTTAGTTCTGGATAAAAAATGTTGTCAAAAGTAGGTGGAGGGTTTTTAATTTAATTTTGGATTTTATTTCTATATAAATGATGTGAAGATGGACATGAAATGTTTGTTGATTGTATATTTGTTCTTTTTTTTGGGTCTTGTATCTTTGTTCTTATTTGTCACCTTTCTAATTGCGACGGGGGATGATCCTTCGGGTGAGGAGCTCCCTTGCGATCCTCGGAGCAAACTGTCTATGATTGTATAATCCGGTGCGAACGTCGCAAATCAAGTTCATGGTAAGTCGAGGAATTGCCCGAAGAGAAATCTTTCAGGTGGAGTTTCTCCTTCCTGTGAGTGGTCTCATATTCTATTGCCTTGGGTAGCGGTGTTGCTGCAATTACCTTTTTGGATAGGCCATGAGACAAACATAACCAGCCATCATCTTTTTCTGCCGTTCTATCTGGTGTTTGTAAGCAAGTTTATGATTTGGATCAGGTTTTTATACCTGTTCCATACATATGAAAGTATAACTTGCGATAAAATATTTGTCCAACTTCACTCACCTGATTCTGAGCAAGCATGATTTTTCAGGCCCTTTTGTGCTGGAACACCCAATGGCCTAAAATTATAAATTCTCAATCAAAATTCTGAATGTTATTGCATTTAAATATTCTATTTTAGATAAGCAAATGCACTTTACCAAAACTAAACAATTTTTTTAAGATCTACAGTGTTTTGTGGCAATTTCTACTTTTGCAACATTGATGGGAGTGATGCTTTCATTTTTTTTTTCAATTTCCAATTTGTTCCATACATTCTACCCGCCATGAGCGGTTCGAGAATGAACGTGTTGCTGGAAGTAGGTTTAAATTTTAATTATCTGTTTGTTTTTTGTTTGCTAATTAAAATATGTATGCACTGCAGTCGGATTGTTTGTCGGTGATGTAGCAGAGCATCCTCAAGAATGAAGCTCCGAGCCGGATGCCTTGTTATGATATCGGAGTCTTTGTTGCTTATTGGAGGTCAGTCTAGAAAAAAAAAATGCTTTGTCAAATACTGTTGAAACTTTGTCGGTGCTTGATTGCATGATAAATTACGTTTTTGCTTGGCACGTATTGCAAATGTATGTTTTTAAAGAGATTTCTGTTTTTTGGACAAAAGAAATATGAGTTCTTTTTTATCGTGTGGTCTCCCAACTGATAGCACCTGCTTTTTTTGTCGTCGTCACGTGATAATTTTATATCGTTGGCCATCTTATATTTTATTTTAATATAATTTTTATAATGTATAATAATTTATTGTGTAACCAAACACCTTATTAAAACTTGCTTAAGTTCCAATGATACCTTGTTGAAATTTGCTCCACATTTAGATTTAGAATGTCACGCCCCAGATTTTTGTACATGCAGCGGAATTAATCCGGCGACGAGACCGGGGAAATAAACCCCTTAACTACGTCGGTTTGGAAAGTTGAAGACTAAAACCAGGATCGAAGACATAATTCAAATAATTCAATAAACTAAAATCATACCACGAAACACCAATTCATGGATCATCCAAAAGAATACATCACGCTCTTCCAAATAAATCTTCCATATCCAATATCACCACGCTTCTGCTGCGCTACTCTAATTACCTGAAAAATTGTTAAGAGATTTTGGGATGAGTCACACCGACTCAGTAGACACCCCTTCATCCGCCGAATCGGATAATAAACACCTAAATGATAATTAAATAAGTACCCAATGCTACACTAGTTCTATATATGTATAGAACTAACAATATAATAATTATCTGGCTTATCCACATATTTTTAAACTACCAACAACCAACTAAATCAGACCCAATCAGCACCTATAAATATCAAAAGAAGAACTTAACTTGAAAGAATAAAACATGCATGAATACATGTTACCAGACCTATATGATGAAACCACAACAGATGAGACATCATGCATCTTATGCAACTCGACTCGGTCAAGACAAACTAATGCACATCTAATGACCATATACACTGAATCATGCATTCAATGCACCTATCCTCTAATATAATAGCACATCTTTTTCTTATTGGCAAGGAATACGTCGTCTTGCCATCTCAACTTGCTACCACCAGATCTATCATATATAGCAGTAATATATAGTAAGCTAAGTCCCCTAGTGCACCTAGGCAGTGGTGGCACTTAGGACAAACCGCGGTATCCGGGATCGAAGGATGCACCGGACTGTTCTAATCCCCGCTGCCCACGGGCTCGACTACTAGTCTGGTGTAGCTCAGTCTTCCATTTCAATTAATGCACACATGCATTGATTCCAACCATGCCATGCCATGCCATGCAAATAAGATAATTAACATGAATATATGCAACTAATGCATCTAACCATCTATAAATAGAAATGCACATTTACTTGACATAACCTGACCACATGCCATTAACAATCCATCTATGATGCTAAACACTGCATGCATGAAATATGCCGACATAACATATACACCCAATTAAATGATCAACGATATGAAAATTGATGAAAAACGCTAGATAATCAAGTTTATTTATTAATCTAAAACTCTATCTAATCCAATTGATATGCAACCATAAATATTAATAAAGACCCAATCGGGTTAATCAACAAGGACATATCAAATTCACAAATTATGCAATTAAATTCTACGGCACATGCTAATCAATAATTAAGATCAATTGATTAATAAAATCAGGATCCATGTAGTATGCATCTAATAAATTAATAAGATGTCTAACTATCACAAATCACCACATCCAATATTCACCGATAAATTTAAATCAACATCTAAAATTGATTGATAAATTTTAAGTATTGAATTTAATGATAATAGACACGTCTGGGATGCCTACCTGAACGATGCAGGGGGGAATCTTGAATTCAGCGGTCGGAGGGACGATTGGGTGATGACAGAAAAATCAGACCGGAGATATCTTCTGGTCCTGCTAACATTAGAGAAGGAAAATAAATTTAGAACAATAGTTATTGGAATAAATATAAAAGAGAGAGCATGAGAGAGTAGAGAAGGCGTGAGGGAGATAGGGGAGAGAGAACAGTGGGTGAGAGAGAGGGGGCTTGCGCATGATGTGTGCTTGGAAATGCCCAAGGGTGCTGGGGATTGGGCACGGTGTACACGCTATCGTGCGTGAAAGGTGCGTGCGGAAGATGAAGCCGCGGCGGCACCAAAACAGGGGAGGAAGAAATATTTTTCGGATGGCCGGGGGCTGTGCGGCAAGCATTGCCGGGAGTGCAACGGTGAGCAAGGTGAAAACAACGGGCGCCGGAGATGCGCGTGAAGGGGGGATGCACGGGCGAAGCCGCGACGGTGCGGGGGCTGTGCATGCGATGCCGCGGTGGCGACGGAGACATCGCCGGAAGCAACAGCGGCAAGCCTGGAAGGGGAATCGTGCGGGCGACAGGGAAGGGTGCACAGGTGGGTTCCGCGGCAGCACGAGGGCGACGGCGGCATGTTGCATAGGGGCAATGGCAGCGCGCATGGGTGAAAAGGAAAAAGAAGACAACTAACCGGAGCGATGGGCGCAAAGGAAGATGATGCAATCAGACAGCTCGGCGGCGACAACGTTGAGAGAAGGAAAGAAGCAGCACGTTGATGAGGAGACGACGAGGGAAAGGAGACGATGGCGACACCGAGGAGAAGTAGCAGCGCCAACCAGTGGGGCGACAGGAAGGGATAAAGTAAGTCAGTAAAATAAGGCGGTGGAAACTGGGGGGGTGCAGGGGAGAAGGTTCGAGAGAGGGGGCTAAGGCGGTGGCGAGGCGGTGGGATTTTATTTTTTTTTGTTTTTCTTTTGTTTTTGTAAAAATCAGGATATTACATTCACTACCCCTTAAAATAAATTTCGTCCTCGAAATTTGAATATTCTCACCAAGTACCCAAGATTATCCTATTCTTCCAAACTCCTTGTTCCCATTCCCTTAAACATATTCTAATCTACATGATACAAATATCGAGATTCTTAAAATCTTCTTCTCTATTTTATATCGGCATTTACAATCGTCAATCTTAATCATACTCAAGCATCGGTATCCAACATCAATTGCTATGATATCTCAAACAAAATCTAAATCCTCTAGGGATCCCACACACATCAGCTTGTGACTGAATTCTTATCAAATATAGTATATCAAAACTCTAAACCTTTGATAAATTAGAGCGTAACTAAACTTCCATCTCTCATCTTCCATATACTAAGAACAATTTAAATCCCCAAAATTATTCTTGCTTGATTCTCTAATAATATTCTCACCTCAACTAAAAACTTTATCATGTCCGCAAATATGTTTCAATCTTCTCTTCATCCTCTAATGCTATTCATATCAAAAAGTCAATATCATTTTTTTTTCTCCATCTAAACCTTGTTCATTCATAGTACCATACACCAAGTATGGTAGAAAACCACATAATTACTATCTATAAACAATCATGACAAGATTCTCCTTTTCTTTTCCATTATAATCATTCAATATCATTATGTAGTCTAGTTATCCAAACATCAATTCAAAAAGCTGATATACAGTTGCATTTCTTCTAATAATCATCATCTTTATACCATTCTAAAAGATTTGTCATTATAAAGCTAGACCTGTCTTGACAATTCACTTATCCTCAACCTACACCTCTTCTAATCAAGTCTTATCATAATTATCTATATAATCCACACAAAGTAAAGAATATGCGTATCCTTAACGATTCTCCTTATCTAAAGATCATTTCTAATAATTTGTAGTCTAACTATTTCTTATATTCCAACTCAATCACAACCCAAAAGTCAACCCGTCACCATCCACTAAGGCCTCGATATGAGCATATAAAGTCTACACTTAACTAAGTTTGTAACTCAAGATTTGAAGAGATAAGAAATTCTCAATCAGATGCGACATATACATATCATGATGGATAGAAAAAGGAATGCTCGAGTTCGAGATTGACAAGTAAAAGATGATAATCTGGATGATATGATCACACTTTAAATCAGATTGCCAATAACTTAAACTAATTACAACCATGTCTAGATAATCATCCATCCTCTAATATTGATTGCTAATCTTCTAAATACCTCATCCTCAATATCAAAAGATTACCACCCTATGATAACATCTAAATTTTTTTTTAAAATATAAATCATATCCAAAGCTCATGCCAATAATTCATATTCTAAACATGACATCTTCTCATCTTATAAAGTTATTGCATTCTCTTAGCCAAACTTCTAAAAGAAATGATGCCATAAGATGAAGTAAGTCCAAAAAGTATTGTCATCCACTTATCCAATCAATGTAAATATTCTTAGCCTCTATATCATTCACATACATATAATCAAAAAAAAAATCTAATCACCTCATACCACCTATATGATATAGGTCTCCAAGAGGATCAAATCTCCAACTTCCAATAAAATGATTCTAATGAGTTAAGTACTCCTAACATCATTAACATCACAGAAAAATAATCATTCTCTCATTATCACTTTCATTCAAACATTAATCAATCATATCAATCACAATTTCTTGTTCAAAGTGTTTGCTATCAAATTATCCTCAAGATATTCATCTCTAACCTCCAACATACAAATAATATCTATTACAATCACATATGATGCGCAAAAGATTCTCATCCTTGAATATTTGCTATTTTTTTCAAACATCTCCCCAAACATGATTCTTACATGATATAACACCATTTCCTTCTTATAAAGATTTTAGCTCTAATTCTAATTAATTCTAAACAACCAATAAGATAAGTCTAAATTATCCCTTTACTTCATCTAATCTAAAAAAAATTAGCTCTAATGAACCGAGGTCCAACTTCGCATATGACCAACCAATGATTCGACATAACCTCTAACTAAGATTATCTAAAGTCAAGATTTGGCTAAATTGATCAAACAAGATATGAAGAGATAATGAGTTCAAAATTTGATAATGAAGATAAAAGATCTTGATAATGGAGGACACAATTATCGTACCAGGTGATCATGAGTACCTAAATATATCACCAAAAGAGGATCCCTCATTCACGAATCATACTTCATAATACACATCTTATTCTCAATACTATTAAAGTACCATGCATAATATTATCCAATTTCCAACTTTGGCTCCCAAAATTTAGATTGATAATCTCATTTCTACGTTCAATACCCCTTCATCCAAATCAATATCTCAACCATTTGAATCTGGTATCAAATCTATGATAAACAAATATTATATCCTCAATAATACCTATCATCTTCTCTTTATGCCACATATATTCTCTTTCTTTGATAAATCATCTCATAAAATCCTTTTAAAATTTCCTCTTTCTTCGATTCAAATACCTATCCATCCATGTATCTATCTCGTTCTACCATCTCTTCTATCTATCTCTATCGGCATATCAATCTCTCTTCATTATAACTAAGACATTTATCTATTCTAGTTATCACTCAATCTAATCATCCAAGTCTCTCCATAAGTTGTCTATATGTCGATCTATAAATTTCATCAATCTACCTATCTATCTCCTTCTAATTTATCAAACATTTACATCTATCATCTTAATGAAATCATATCCACTCTATACACTCAAAAGATTACCTTAATTTAAACCACAAAATATATTGAATCCCAAAATTCAATCGTCCTGGAGTAAGATCCACTAATTATAATATTGGCAAAAATCTAATCATCTGACATCAAATTTCCATACAAACTAAAATTCTTAATCCGATAGACATTCTAAAATTTTTCATATCAACTTAAGATAAAAATCTTCTCATCATCAACTTCATCTAATCCAAACCGATCACATAAACCTGGGCAGGTCAATATAGACCTTAAGGCCAGGTTAGGGCTCTGATACCAAGCTGTCACGCCCCAGATTTTTGTACACGCAGCGGAATTAATCCGGCGACGAGACCGGGGAAATAAACCCCTTAACTACGTCGGTTTGGAAAGTTGAAGACTAAAACCAGGATCGAAGACATAATTCAAATAATTCAATAAACTAAAATCATACCACGAAACACCAATTCATGGATCATCCAAAAGAATACATCACGCTCTTCCAAATAAATCTTCCATATCCAATATCACCACGCTTCTGCTGCGCTACTCTAATTACCTGAAAAATTGTTAAGAGATTTTGGGATGAGTCACACCGACTCAGTAGACACCCCTTCATCCGCCGAATCGGATAATAAACACCTAAATGATAATTAAATAAGTACTCAATGCTACACTAGTTCTATATATGTATAGAACTAACAATATAATAATTATCTGGCTTATCCACATATTTTTAAACTACCAACAACCAACTAAATCAGACCCAATCAGCACCTATAAATATCAAAAGAAGAACTTAACTTGAAAGAATAAAACATGCATGAATACATGTTACCAGACCTATATGATGAAACCACAACAGATGAGACATCATGCATCTTATGCAACTCGACTCGGTCAAGACAAACTAATGCACATCTAATGACCATATACACTGAATCATGCATTCAATGCACCTATCCTCTAATATAATAGCACATCTTTTTCTTATTGGCAAGGAATGCGTCGTCTTGCCATCTCAACTTGCTACCACCAGATCTATCATATATAGCAGTAATATATAGTAAGCTAAGTCCCCTAGTGCACCTAGGCAGTGGTGGCACTTAGGACAAACCGCGGTATCCGGGATCGAAGGATGCACCGGACTGTTCTAATCCCCGCTGCCCACGGGCTCGACTACTAGTCTGGTGTAGCTCAGTCTTCCATTTCAATTAATGCACACATGCATTGATTCCAACCATGCCATGCCATGCCATGCAAATAAGATAATTAACATGAATATATGCAACTAATGCATCTAACCATCTATAAATAGAAATGCACATTTACTTGACATAACCTGACCACATGCCATTAACAATCCATCTATGATGCTAAACACCTGCATGCATGAAATATGCCGACATAACATATACACCCAATTAAATGATCAACGATATGAAAATTGATGAAAAACGCTAGATAATCAAGTTTATTTATTAATCTAAAACTCTATCTAATCCAATTGATATGCAACCATAAATATTAATAAAGACCCAATCGGGTTAATCAACAAGGACATATCAAATTCACAAATTATGCAATTAAATTCTACGGCACATGCTAATCAATAATTAAGATCAATTGATTAATAAAATCAGGATCCATGTAGTATGCATCTAATAAATTAATAAGATGTCTAGCTATCACAAATCACCACATCCAATATTCACCGATAAATTTAAATCAACATCTAAAATTGATTGATAAATTTTAAGTATTGAATTTAATGATAATAGACACGTCTGGGATGCCTACCTGAACGATGCAGGGGGGAATCTTGAATTCAGCGGTCAGAGGGACGATTGGGTGATGACAGAAAAATCAGACCGGAGATATCTTCCGGTCCTGCTAACATTAGAGAAGGAAAATAAATTTAGAACAATAGTTATTGGAATAAATATAAAAGAGAGAGCATGAGAGAGTAGAGAAGGCGTGAGGGAGATAGGGGAGAGAGAACAGTGGGTGAGAGAGAGGGGGCTTGCGCATGATGTGTGCTTGGAAATGCCCAAGGGTGCTGGGGATTGGGCACGGTGTACGCGCTATCGTGCGTGAAAGGTGCGTGCGGAAGATGAAGCCGCGGCGGCACCAAAACAGGGGAGGAAGAAATATTTTTCGGATGGCCGGGGGGCTGTGCGGCAAGCATTGCCGGGAGTGCAACGGTGAGCAAGGTGAAAACAACGGGGCGCCGGAGATGCGCGTGAAGGGGGGATGCACGGCTGAAGCCGCGACAGTGCGGGGGGCTGTGCATGCGATGCCGCGGTGGCGACGGAGACATCGCCGGAAGCAACGGCGGCAAGCCTAGAAGGGGAATCGTGCGGGCGACAGGGAAGGGTGCACAGGTGGGTTCCGCGGCAGCACGAGGGCGACGGCGGCATGTTGCATAGGGGCAATGGCAGCGCGCATGGGTGAAAAGGAAAAAGAAGACAACTAACCGGAGCGATGGGCGCAAAGGAAGATGATGCAATCGAACGGCTGGGTGGCGACAACGTTGAGAGAAGGAAAGAAGCAGCACGTTGACGAGGAGACGACGAGGGAAAGGAGACGATGGCGACACCGAGGAGAAGTAGCAGCGCCAACCAGTGGGGCGACAGGAAGGGATAAAGTAAGTCGGTAAAATAAGGCGGTGGAAACTGGGGGGGTGCAGGGGAGAAGGTTCGAGAGAGGGGGCTAAGGCGGTGGCGAGGCGGTGGGATTTTGTTTTTTTTTTGTTTTTCTTTTGTTTTTGTAAAAATCAGGATATTACATAGAAGTTAAATGTAACGACGAGTCTGATGCAACTGAATTAGGTCTTGAACTGGAGATTGAATCTGTTAATCGTTGTTAGATAAAGAAAGTCGACAACGGATGTGTATTGTTGTCATTTAGATTTTATTACCAAATATACGGTATGATGATTATGAAAATGAAAGGGGTTTTTAATTTTGGGTCCCATTACAAACTTAAAATTATTTAAAAGTTTCACCATTATCAGAATTAAAATTTGAAGTCCCCTCGGTCCTCTCCCTTCATCTATAATTTTTTTTCCCAAATTATCTCAACTGGTCTACTTCTGAAATCGTTGATCGAAACTTACTGGCAGCGGTGGCCAACTTTCCTCTTTTTTGAAGGCTCATCTCCTACGCCTTCGTTGTTGCGGCCGCCGCCTGAAGCTTAACCCACTGTTGTTAGAAGTCTCTAAGTTGTTGACACCGCAGGAGATCCCCAATTTGTCTGTTGAAGTCCGGGTGTAGAAGAAATTCAACCACATATGCAACCTCCAGATCGAGCTCCCGGCCGGTGATGTCGGTATGGAGAACGACATCCTGCTAAAGTGGAGGCAGAGTTTGAGAGCAGTTTTAGAGTTGTCATATTGGGAGGGACACATATGGATTGGAAGACAGTCCTCGTCGTCGGAGGATACCGACAATTTTCTCGACTCTTTTTACACCAACGGAGGGTTGAAGTTGTGTGATTTGGATCGTCAGCTCCATGATCGCAACTTCTGCGAGGCATTACCTTCTGTTTTAGATTATCAAGTTTCACCTGACACTCATAAGCCTCGTCTTGACGGTTGCTGTCGGGTAAGGTGATCTGAGCATGGTGCAGTGACAGTGGAAAGTTAGGAGTAAAGATGGAGAGGTCAACCGTGACAGTGGAACATAGGGGTGGGACATATTTTTAAAATATGGGACAAAAAAATAAGTCTAAGATGTATGGGACTAAAAAATAATTGTCCTTAGTGCAACGGCGGTGGAAGTTGATTTTCTCAAAATGAGAGTTACTTTAAATGTAAATATTATTTGTTGAGTGTTGTCTTATTAACGATGTTCTAACTGCGATGGTGGATGATTTGGGTGAGACTTTGTTATCTTCGGTGTGAATGATCTATATTTGTATGATCCTACGCGAACATCGTAAAACTAGTTCACAGAGGTTGATGAATTTTCCAAAGAGGGATCTTTCATATGCAGTTCTTCTTCCTACAATATTCTATTGCCAACAACAATTGGTGTTGCTCAAGATATAGTTTCGAGAGAACTTTTGTTACTGATGTTTGAGTAAAAGATTGTGTTTGGTAGATATATATATAAGTGATAAAAGATATATATAATAAAATAATCACTAGTATACATAATTAGAAAAAAATAAATTTTTTATTTCAATTAGTTTACATTAATGATTTGCAACAAGTTATAATTTTTTTACAATAGTTATGAACGAAGTAATAAATATTATTCAAGATGATGTTAATAGAAAGTTAAAATTGTGAAAAATATTTAAAAAAATTAGGGTTTTAAGATAAATAAAATTAAAATAAAATATATGTATTATAAATTTAATAAAAATCTAAAGGGAAGAAAGTGAGAGTGTTATTTTAGAAGAGGTAATATTATCTCAAAAAAATCAATTCAAGTATTTTGGATCAATTATTTAAAAAGACGGAGATTGTGATAAAAATATTAATTATAGGATTAAAATAAGTTAGATGAGATAAATATTAGTTATAGGTTATATCTAAAGTAAAATTCTACTAAAGTTTAAAGAAAAATTGTACCATATAACTATAAAATATGTAATTTTGTATAGTAGTGAAGGTTTAGACAATAAATGGAAAAATATGTTTTAAATTAAGTGTTATCGTAATATGGAAGTTAAGATAGATTAATGATCGTACTAATAAAAAAATGAATATCTTAGAAAAAAATACAAAAATATCAACCGTTGTATACAAATCAAAAGAGGAGAGATTGAGGCGATTTCAATGTATTAAACATAAACCCAAGGAGACTCCAATTAGAAAAATAAAAAGCATTGAAATAATACAAACAGAAAAGAATATGTTAGTCCTAAGTTAACTTGGAGAAAGATAATTTAGTATGATTTGGATGATCTAAATATCCCAAAATTAATAATTCAAAATTGACATAAGTGTAAAAAAGAATCTATATGGTCCACCCTAAATAATTTGGAACTAAAACTCGAGTTGAGTTGAGTTATAAAGAATGCAACGAGAATGTTAACAATAAGATTAGAGTAAGATGAATGAAATGGAGATTGTGTATAGGAGTCATGTGTGATTGTAAGATTCTATAAAAGTTGAAAGAAAAGTTTTGTTGTACAATTGTAAGACTTGTATAATAGTCAATGTTAAGCAACGAACAAAAAACATATTTTCAAAATAAATGTTTGGAATGAGAATGCTAAAATGGACATTTGGTCATACTAGATTAGATGGATCATAGAATACATGATAAATATATTAAAGAAATCATAAGAATGATAATAATTGTGGACACATTGAAAGAAAGGACATTGAGGTAGTTTCAGCTTATTTAATATAGAGTTGTTTAGGTCTTATTTGGTAACACTATCAAATATCTCTATCACTGTCAACTTAAAATTGATATTGGTGGTAATCAACTTAGAGGTGTTTTACTAATAATATCAAATTTTAAATTTGTAATATAATAAACCATGTAATGTAATTTAAGTGTCAACTGGTATCAATTTTGATATTGACACAATATCATTTTTGATATTATTACTAAAGAGGTCATTAAATAATTTTAAATAGCTCAAAAACACAATTGAGTGGTGTAAGGTAGATTGAATTTAACTTGGATTAGGATAATTCAAAATGATTTTGGTAACTTTTAAAACACAACTCAAGATCAACGTGAGTGGAGTAAGAGAATATGCATGGTTGCCTTGAATAATTTGTAATTAAGGTGTGCTGTGATATGTGAAAAGTATCTACGGTTGTAGAAAGAATGTGAATGCGAGTAATATTAGTAAACATCGTGTTGCAAGATCTCGCAGCGCTTAATGCCTTCGACATTCTTCATGGAAGATTGGCCAATATTCTGTTGACTACCAGTTTCGCTGTTTGGGTATCAGAATGGTTTTTCTTCTTTAGGTGCACATGCAAGGAATGACACCTAACGAGATGGAAAGGATATTATGATCTTCTCTTAAAATTGGAGGAAATGTTCAACATCAAACGTGAACTTTTTTGTTCTGTTAAGAAGTGGTTGGTTGTATACACTGATGACGAGGATGACATGATGTTTGTTGGAGATGACATGTAGTAGTAATGATCATTATCTGTGCCTATTTCTCCTCTAGGTAGCAATGATTTTGGCCGACTAATTCCATGCTTCTCCACATTGTCCTTTCTGCAGTGAGCTCTGCAGCATGGTTAGGAAGATCATCATTTACACAAACGAGGATGCTAATAGGCTGACACCCAAGGCAATTGGAAGCATCATGAAGTCTAGTCATGAGAAGAATGATAATCTATTGTCGACGGTGGCTAGGGTGCTAGAGTGGTTATCTGCGTTGACAAGGTTGCTGCAACCTCAGAATGGAGGCAATTTTTTGAGGATCTAAGTTCTCTCAAGTGGACACTTGGGGGAACTCTTTCTATTATAGACATAAAAAGTCTGTGAGATCCACTCTGTTGTGTGCGTCTCACGGATCACATCATGACAAATCATGAGATCTACCGAGACTTTGTGTCTGGGTGGAAAGACTTCCTTCAAGTGGCTTGAGAGAACTCAGACTCTTTCTTGGGATCTACGATCACTTAGCTTGGGAGGACCCAACTGTCCATAGTGTGCATATTCGATCTGAGACCAAAGAGGTCATTGCATTTATCCAAATGAGCGGTTGCCAAGCTAGTTCTATGAGTTCTAAGTGTGTTTTACCCAACTGAGCGGTTGCCAAGCTAGTTCTTGGGGAGAAAGCTTTCACATCAGGTGATGCCTTGTCTTATTCGCTTGATGGGTAATAACATACATGGATATTACGCCTCACATGAAAATGCTAGTAGCAACGCACTTCCTCTTTGTCAAATTTTTTGCAATGGTCTCTACTTTAAAATATTAAGCCCTACCGGTATAATTTATAGCGCATGTAGCTAGTTGGAGGCAACGGTTGCCTATTGGTGGAAAAAACTTTGGTACATATCATATACTTCTAATAACATTGGAGTTGGAATAATTTTAGATAGTAGGTGGTGTTTGTGATTCAAGTGGATGATAGGATCATTCTAATTAAGGTGATTGCTCATCAAGTGGTAATCAATATAATTAGCGCCTATGCACCCCAAGTAAGGGCCAATAATAAATTGAAAGTTCAATTTTGGGAGGACATGGGCAGTATCTTGCAATGGACAAATGAGAAGAGAATCATGATTGGAGGTCTCAATAGTCATGTTGGGTCCCAAGGAAGTTGATTTGAGAGTGTCCACGAGGGCTTTGGGTATGGGCAATAGAATGAAGTGGGAAAAAATATCTTAGAGTTTGTAGTGGCCAACGGTATGATCCTAACAAATACCCATTTCATTAAGAGAGACTTCCACCTAGTAACGTGTAAGAATGGGAAGAGTAGAAGCCATATTGACTTTATCCTTACTAGGAAAACGATGTATGCCCTGTGTAAAGATTGCAAAGTCAAACTTAGTGAATCACTCACAACCCAACATAAACTCTTGGTCTTGGATTTTAAGGTTCTGAGACAGTTGCAAGTAGTGTGGCAAAAGAGTGCCCTTAGGATCAAATGGTGTAAACTAAGAGAAACTAAGTAGGAGGTTTTCAGGAATGAGGCCTCTAAGCTTAAGATATGGGATTTGAATGGAGAGGCCAAGTCAATGTGGGCTAACATGACATCGAAGATTAAAGTGATAGAATTTTTTTTTGGTGAGTACTGGGGGAGGTCCACCTATGAAGGAATTGTGGTGATAGAATGATAAATTACAGAGAGTAGTGAAGAGCAAAAGAAAGCAGTTTAAGAACTTACCCAAATATGACACTAGCGAAGCCTTTGAACGATATAAGAGTGTTAAGAGCACGACAAAAATGACATTTTGACGAGCTAGGAAGTGCTGCCCCAGAGTGCTGGATGGCTTCTAATATGAAGTGGAGGCTCCTTCTTGTAGCCAATATGTAAATGAAGCAAATGGCAAGGGGTTTGAATGTTGGATGGAAAGGGAATGGTAAAGGTAGGCCTTCAAAGTTGAAGAAAAATCATGTTTCTGGGTGACAGAAACAACAAATTTTGGGCTTTTTGAAAGAGAAATTTGGATCGGTTTGAAGGCTTATGGGGGATACTAAGGGCTTAGAAATGTAGTGTTGGATGAGCTCTAGGGTGACACGGAGTTGGAATCTCCCTAAAGCTTCAAATGGGTCCCTATTTATAGCCAAAAGAGGGCACTTTGGTCAATTTCGAAAATATGTTCCACGTGGCAAAGCGCCCTATATATGGGGCGCTAGCATCATGAGCCGTGTAAGTTCGATAAAACGAGTCCTAGTGAGTGGTCAAATCAGCCGGTCGAGTCAATTCGACCGGGTAGCCTGTGCCCTATAAGTAGGGCGCCCGGTGCTCTATATATAGGGCATCAGGTGCCTTATATACAGGGCGCTAGGTGCTCTGTATATTGGGCGCTTTGACCCTGGTCAACGCCCTATAGATCTTTTTTGAAATGCGCAGAAAAACTTGGTTCTCTTGAAAGGTTACTCAAATATTTTTCATGAAAACACGAATTTAAGCTCTTCGACTGGATCAAAATTGCGTGTCTACAGATGGATGTCAAATGAATGGAGAATGATTATTATCATCCCGCTATTTAAGGGAAAGGGATGTTCAAGATTGTGAAAACTATAGAGGTATAAAGCTTATGTGTCAAACTATAAAGTTGCAGGAGAAAGTTACAGAAAGGAGACTTCGAGAGTATACTGATATCTCAGCAAACCAATTTAGGTTCATGCAAGGTAGATTGACTACGAAGGTTATCTTTCTAGCTAGATCAGTAGTAGAGAGATGCAGAGACTTGAATAGAGATCTTCATACGATTTTTCTTGATTTAGAAAAAGCCTATGACCGACCTACAAAAGAGGTTTTTTGGTGGGTGCTAAGAAAGAAGATGGTGCATAATGGATTCATTAACATCATCAAGGACATGTACGAGAGTGCGACTGCCCAGATTTTCTCCCCAAATGGGGAATTAAGAGTTTTCCTTGTGTTAATCAAGATAAACCAATGATCCGCTCTAAGTTCATATCTTTTTGTCCTAGTCATGGACGAAATAACTAAAGATATAGAAGAGAGTTTCTTGGTGTATGACTTGTGTAGATGATATTGTTTTAATTATCAAAACTCAAGAAGGTATTAACAGAAAACTTGAATGATGGGGAACCGTGTTAGAAATTAAGTAATTCAAAATTAGCAAGACGAAGACGGAGTTTATGCACTTCAGATTTAGCAAAACCCTGGAAACTAAAGAGGTCAAATTAACCTTGGACGGAAATATCCTCACATCAGATATCCAATTTAAATATTTGAGTTCAATCGTGCATATGGACAAGAAATGTTTAAAGTGAAATGGCTAAAATAGAGGCAGACAACATGGATTCTATGTGACCATAAAATATTTGTAAAATTGGAAAAAAAAATTATCACACGACAATAAGACTTGTCATGCTCTTGATGTCAATAGGGCTTTCATCTTGCCCTTGTTTATCGTGACTCCACTAGCGATGGGGGGTGTAGATGTGTGGTCGCTAGGAGCCAAGGGATCCAAAAGAAAATAAAAGAGAAGATCATTGCATTAGAGAGATTAGAGTGACCGTGCACACCTTTTGTAGACGGATAGTTGTGAGGTTTCGACTTCCTTCTCTTCGGCCAACTGAAGGGAAAAAGCTTGAGAAATGCTTTTTTGCTCCTACAAAACTGAGTGAAGACAAGAAGAAATGTGAAGAGAAGTTAGAAATACATGAAGTGTAGCATCTTCTTTAAAATGACAATAAAAATCATAAAGGAAGATGACTAACCGGATTAGGACTATCTCCTAATCCCTAATGAATGGTTTATGGTGAAAAACATAAAGTAAATATGATGTGCATGCTGATGTTTATCATAATAGAGATGCAAAAGACTAATATGGTAAGGGAAATGTTAGAGCAAAATGGAGGGTTGATTTAGAAATGGGTTTGGGGTGCTGGAATCCCTAACATTTTGACAGTCAGAGAGTTTGACATCCCAGAGTCTAGGACGTCTGATGTTGCATCTAATGGGTCATTTCTTGCTCCTAGAATTGATATGCGTCTGCCAGATGTCACTGACATTGAACATAGAAGGTGTCTGATGTCCCAAGAATTGGGATGCCTAACGTCTCGACTGGGGTGTCTTTAGCTTCTTCTGAAATTGATCTTCTTCAGGCTGGTGCTTTTTGATCTTCAATGCTAACTTACTAAGCATGGAGTAGGTACTTTGTGAACTTCGTAGAATGTAGAGGCTTTCAAGAGCTTGGAGGAGAGGTGATGTGGTTTGGCTATGAAAAATGGATGCTTAGAGGTGGAAGACAGAATTCTTGAGGGGATTGGGGGATGATCTTCTTAAAAACACTCTTGGCAAGGAATGCTGGTACTTGAAGTCACTCTTGAATCTCTTCTTAATAGTTTCTAGACAGCCTCTAACCAATTTTCAACCTTTAAAACGTTGTTAGAGGGGCTCCTTTTATAGACACAAAGTAGGGGCATTTTAGGCATCAATTGACATTGTCGATAGCACCTAATGTCTCGACATATAGGACATCAGATGTCCTGGTAGAGGGGATGTTTGCTAATCAATTAATTAATGCCATTAAATGCGTCCTGTGTCGAAAATGGTGCATTCGTCGACTTCGCCTACTACAGTACCTGATGTCTCGATGATAGTCATCATCGTACTATACCATGTCTAGTCACAAGTTAGGTCTGTGTAGGTTGGGGGTCACTTCATTCAGTCTGAATGCTATAGTGCCTGATGTCTTGGCCAATGGGACATTTTCGTACCTGACCAGTAATGAATGCCCCACTTACCGCAATTAGAGCAGTCAACTGTGCGCGGGAATATGTAACGTCTTGGTAGTGTCGTTGCTAGACGTCTTGCCTACTAAGACATCATGCATCCTAACTCCTAAGCTTTGAGACGCTAGACGTCTTACCTGAGGGGATGTTATCCACTCCAGCGACCAATTTCTATTATGTTTTGGGAAATCGGTTGGTTCATCAAGAGAATTAAACATTTTCTAAGAAAACATGAGTTTTAGCTCTTTTGACTATGTCCAAATTTGCATGTCTACACTCGGTAGTGAGTATTGGGCAACTAAAGAGTGTAGATGAAATGTGGATGCTAAGATGGAAGTGTGGCCACATAAGGATAGATAGAATCTACAATGAGTATATTAAAAATAAAGTGAGAGTTGCGAGAATCGATGATATTGTAATTGAGGGAAGACTTCATTGATTTGGGCTTATTAGGCGGTGCTTGCTTGAGGTGCCTATCAAACAAGTCGAGACCCTAATGTTGCTGGTGCATAAGAGACAAAGAGGTATCCCCAAGTTAACATGGTGTAAACATATCCAATATTAGTTAGAGGAACTAGGCATACAACAAGAGTTAGTGAAAGACCATGGATAATGGAAACCATGTAGCCAACCCCAATCATTTGGGGCTAACACTTTGAGTTTGAGTTTGGATTTCATAGTCATTGTCTACAACGAAATCAAACGACGTTATAAAGAACAAATTAAATTAAAATCCAAAATACTATCGCGAGATTCTGCAGATCTCTCAAAAATTGAAATGATTGAGTACAAGACAATCCACGCTTTTAAGTCATCTAAGCACATTGCTTCAATGATATAAAAAAGTACCTTTATAAATAGATTCTCTCATTCACCAAACTCCAAGACTCATCCCAATAATTGCTCCATCATATGTTGGCAACCACTGAAATGAGAGAGAGTACTAGAGAAGGTTGGGGTCACAACCATGAATCCATAGCTTGTTAGGGTTCAACTAGAGTTGTCATTATTTATAGAATTTTTAATTTTTTTACAAAAAAAATATTTTTTATAAATTACACCCATGCTCTCGTAAAAGTAGATAATTCTATGGCGTATGACTCATTAAGCTTAATAGATCATTAAATTTGAGACCAATTAAAATAGCTCATTCTTTTGAATCAAATTTACTATCTGATAATGGATTTAATTGATGTTTTAGTTTAGTAAAAGTCATGCCCCATGATCCCAATTAGATGTGGGGATAAACTTATCACCAATGAGTCTTTCCATTATTAGTTATCACATTTATATAAAATCTCATCTATCCAATGATTTGATCTAATAGGAGTATAGCAACGATTATCAAATTCCTTAATATCTTGACACTTTGAGATCTTTTATGAAATCAAATTAATCAAAAAACTTTTTTTAATTATTCTTTATATCGTCTAAAAATTTAGAATATTATCTCATAGAACAGTCTCTCTTATCTTATTGAGAGTGAATAATTTCCTATTTTATACTCAATTACCTCATCGATTTTTTCCTACACCTGGTTTGCTAATTGTGCTAAATCATTATGCCGGTGATCCATAAGCTAATAGCTAAAATATAACATACAATTAATGACAAATATTGGTTATTTAGGTCAAAGATTCAACAATGCTATGTGTAGACACACTAAATTGGCTTCGTTGAAGAACTTAAAACTCATGTTTGATAAATGATATTTAATAATTAACATGAATAAACCTAGTTTTTCTGAACAATGCTAAGTGCCCCGATGTCAAGTCACCCGACACCCTAAAATCAACCCACTCACTATGGTGGGCTTTTTTCTGCCTGTTTCTATTGGATCTATTGTCAAGCAAGCTCCCTGACGTTGAGGCACTTTGACCCAAAGTGATCTGAACGATGGAAAGAACTATTCAGAGCAATTTTTCACCATGTTGGCCTTCGATTCACACATCTTTTTGCACATGTCATTTAATGCAGTCGAAGCACCGGACAAGAAGGTGCCCATTGCCGGAGTATCGGGCACTTTAAACCCGCAGTTTGCGTCTGCCTTTTTCAAATTTTTAGCATTGCACATAGCCCAACTTTAACAAGAGATTATTTTAATTTTATGAAAAGACATCACGTACATTAGTTTATCTAGATTCTTAATGTTCCATTTCAATGATCTTATGACTAGAAATATTTATATTATTTACATTTAGATGATTGATCTCATTATCACGATCTTATCATGATCTAATTATCATTTTATGTTATTTTATTAAATAATATATTATAAAAAATGACAAATTATATCAAATATGATTAACTTATAAGGTTGACATTACTATCAAGTTGTTAGTATGAGATGTTGGGTATGAATTGTTAGTTTGTATGGGTTATTTTGTATAGATTGTTAGTTCTACAAGTTGTTTTGTACGAATTGTTAGCTGTGTATAGGTTGTTTTACATGCATTGTTGGTTGTATAAGTTATTTTACGTAGAGGATGGCTGTATAGGTCGTTAGTTATAAATATTTTATTTATATAAATTGTTGTTTGTATTGGTTTATTTGTATGGGTTAGTTATATAAGTTGTTATTTATATGAGTGGTAAATTATTTGAGTTGTATGAGACACTAGTTGTATGGGTTGTACATAGTGTATGAGCTTATGTATTTTGTATGAGTTGTAACATGAGTTAATCCTATGTTGTATGCGATTATAATAGTTGTGTAGGTTGTTGTATGAGTTGGCTGTACATCACATTACTTGTAAAGTTTTTTTAAATCAATAAAAATTACAAATAAAATATTTTTTATTTTTAATAAAATATATCCTTGGCGATGACAATGGTTATTATTGGCGATAGATAAAAATTTAATAACAACGATTAGGCAGCGATAGGTAAATTTAATAACACCGATTGGGCAGCCATCATCAACACTATAGCGACAATTAGAGAATCGTCATAATACCTGGTCTCTTTTGAAACTACGTTAACCTGCTGCCGGATGGTCTTTATGGCGATGGATGCTCTTCAAGCCATGGCCAACCGTGTATTAACGACGAAATTATTCTGGACAGACATGTAATGACTTGGAGGTCATCGCAAACAACTAACGTGTCACATAAAATAACCTCTAAGAAAATAAGTAAAAAATATATATACACAACTGGAGTTTTCTTACTTTTTTTGTTTGTGTTGAACAATCTAAATATTCTTAAACATCGAGATATGTTTTAAAATTGAATTAGGGTGCCTATGGAAAAGTTGTCATTTTGCACAATTTCAACTAATTTCCATCTTTACACATCAAAGAAAGACACTGATTTTCATAAGACTTCCTAGGGCCTTGTTCCACCGAGGGTCCATTTGGTGACGTGTAAAATCAAAATTCAAGAAATTTTTTTTTCTGGAATGCATTTTACGGGAACATTTTCCTGAAAATTGAAAACAACGATAGTTACTTGTAAAAAACTTTTTGACAAATACAAGATGGGATTTTTTTCCCGGTGGTCTCCCTCATTTTTATAAGCGTACCTAATTCTCACGCCTTTTGTTATCATATATCACCAAATATGGTAACATCTTATTTTTATCATATTAGATTGTTATTACGAATGACGCTGTATAAAATTATTGCTTTACCAGCCATTACATGACGTGTTTGATTACGTAATAAATTTGTACGTATTTTTATGATATAAAAAATCTAAACTAAATGATAACGTAAAACTGTTGTGTTTGGAGGGATGTGATCGATAATATCAAGGACCAAAAAGACGAGAGATAACGTTACAGAAAAAAAAGGTCTGCCTATTTTTTATCCAAAAATATAAAAATTGTATATATTTTGCGATAAATTTTTAATTTTTCATGTATGCAGACAGCTCACAAGCGATGAACGAAATTATGAAAATAACATTGAATAAATTTGGGCAGCAGCTGCCCGCGGGCAGCCTCCTCTTCCCTGGTGTCGCCTACGACGTCGGCGCGGGTGGCGGCGCATGCACGAACCTCCTCATCTCCTCCATGAGCGGCGCCGCCGACGCTTCCAGTCCCGGCAGTACGTAGAATCCGTGCACGGCGTCGGGGTACTCGACGAGCCTCGCCTCCTTCCCAAGCTTCCTCAGACTCCGGTGGTACCTCCGCTGCCAGTCCTGCAGTGGGTCGAACCCGCCGACCACCACCATCGACCGCGGGAAGCGCTCGCCCAAACCTGCAGCCACGGCGGCGGCGGGGTTCGCCGCCTCGTGGCTCCGGTCGGCGCCTGCCGGTAGGAAGGCCCTCCAAAGCCAGTCCGTCCGCTCGGTGTTCACCAGGGGACACCCGGGAAGGCGCAGCTCCGACTCCACCCTCTCCTCGCCGCCGAAGAACGGCTGGATGGCGAGAAGCCCCTCCAACCTCAGGTTGCCGCGCGTCGGCGGCGCGTCTCCCTCGGTCCACCGCCTGGCGACGTGGTGGGCGATGTTGGCGCCGGCGCTGTCGCCGGCGACGAAGCAACAGGAGAGGTCGGCCGTCTCGAAGAACTCACGCAGTCGCATGTTCACGGATGGACTGCCGCCGTTCCCGGATTCATGCGGAGCCGCCCCCGGCGGCGGATAAGCGTCGAGAGTTGAGCAGCACAAATTGTAGATCGACTCACGAGATGCAGAATTTCCAGAAGCACAACAGAGAAGAGGAACCAGAGAGTGGAACGAGAGAGGGATCTGAAAATGTGCGGGAAAGCTCCAATTGAGCTCCGCAATGTAATGAATAACATTTATATATCTGTTGTACATGAGGGCATTTGCCCAATTGTAAAAACAATACAATGTACAGTAATTGATTAATCTACCCAGGGTGTATTTTAAAATTATGTTCTCTAACACCACCCTTCAAGCTTGGTCCGAAAAGATTCAAACTGTAATGTCCCTAGAGCTTTTGTGAATATGTCAGCAGTTTGGTCCTGGGAAGAAATATGACGCATGTGAACTTGTTTATCTAGAACCAACTGTCTTACAAAGTGGAAATCAACTTCTATATGTCTGGTGCGTGCCTTGAAAACTGAATTGCCAGTCAAGTATAGAGCAGAAATATTATCACACCAGACCTTGGGAGGCTGAGATAGAGTAATCCCCAATTCTTGAACAAGCTGAATTGTCCAGAGCAGTTCTGTAACTGCTAGCGAGATGGCCCTCATCTCTGATTCTGTACTGGAGCGAGCAACAGTGTGTTGCTTTCTTGCTGACCATGAAACTAAATTACATCCAAAGTAGATACCAAAACCTGAGGTTGATTTTTTGTCGTCTGGACAACCTGCCCAGTCAGCATCCGTGAAGACATCAAGGCTGAATTTAGTGGACTGTAACCGCAGACCAAAAGCATAAGTTGCTTTCAAGTAGCGAAGAATCCGCTTGACAAGAACCATGTGAGAAGTGGTCGGACAAGAGAGGAACTGACAAGCTTTGTTAACTGAAAAAGCTATGTCTGGACGCGTTATAGTAACATACTGTAGAGAGCCTACTAAGGTTCTATACATAGAAGGATCTGGAAGAACATCACCTTCATGTTGAGATATAGCAGACCGAGGAACCATCGGAGTGGATATTGGCTTAGAATCAATGAGCTGTGCCTTTTGTAAAAGATCCAATACATACTGTTTTTGACTAAGATGAATACCTTCAGGTGTTCTGAATACTTCAATTCCTAAGAAATGAGATAAGTCTCCCAGATTCTTTAGAGCAAATGTAGTAGACAAGGTAGAAATAAAATCCTGAACTGAAGAGACTTTGTTCCCAATTACAATAACATCATCAACATAGATAAGAAGATAAAGAAGAACACCATCATGAGAGTAACTGAACAATGAGGGGTCACACTTTGAAGCTTTGAATCCAATATGGATAAGATGAGCATATAACCTGAAAAACCAAGCTCGAGGAGCTTGTTTTAAGCCATACAAAGCTTTATGAAGCTTGCACACATAGTTTGGATTGGCTTTGTCAACAAAACTAGGTGGTTGGAGCATATAGATCTCCTCATCTAAGGTGCCATGAAGAAATGCATTGTTCACGTCTAGTTGTTTAATCGGCCAATTATAACTCACAGCTATGGACAGAAGTAACCGAATGGTTGGTTGCTTTACAACAGGACTGAAGGTATCACTAAAATCAATTCCATACTGCTGCGTATATCCCTTTGCTACCAAACGAGCCTTGTGTCAAGCTATGGTGCCATCAGAGTTCTTTTTCAACTTAAAAATCCACTTACACCCAACAATGTTAACATTAGGTGGAGAAGGAACTAAAGTCCAAGTCCCATTTTTATGGAGAGCAGAGAACTCCTCTGACATGGCCATTCTCCAAGAAGAGTCCTTATGGGCTTGACTAAAGCATGTTGGTACAAAATCAGATTGTACGTTGGCTGTCAAAGCATACCTGCTGGTTCTATTCTGAGTGATAGGTGAGGTAGTAGCCAGAATATCTTGTAGAGACCGGTATTTCTTTGGCATATCTGTCTGAGTAGATGCAGAAGAAATATCACGAGCAGATGACAAAGCTGGAGCAGAGGATGGACTAGCAACCAGAAAATCTTGGGCAGAAGATGTATCATGAACAGGGGTAGAAGTGCTAGTAGAGCAGTGATGCTCAGCATGACCAGAGGATGAAGCCGCTGTACCAACCAGAAAATCAGGTACAGAATTGCTATGTCCAGATTGCTGTGTAGACGTTGTAGGAAAAATTGAATTCTCATGTGAATTGAGAACCGGGGCATGAGTACAAACAGTGAGAGGTAAAGGAGGTACTGGAGCTACAGATTCCACAGACTTGCAAGCACTCAATATTTTGTACGGAAAATTAACTTCATCAAAAACAACATTGCGAGCAATATAAACTCTGTTCAACCGAGGTAGGAAACATCGATAACCTTTGTGATCTGAGCTGTACCCAATAAAAACACAGCATTCTGAACGAAAAGTGAACTTGTGGGTGTTATACGGCCTGAGATGAGGATAGCATGCACAACCAAAGGGGTTGAGAAAGTGATAATCTGGTGGTTTCTGGTACAACTTCTGAAATGGTGAAATGCCTTTAAGAACTCCAGTGGGCATCCTATTTATTGTGTAAACGGCACATAAAACTGCCTCATCCCAAAAACTATATGGTAAATTAGCATTGCTCAAGAGAGCAAGAGTGGTTTCAATAACATGCCGATGTTTCCTTTCGGACAAACCATTTTGGTTGTGAGTATAGGGGCATGCAATGCGATGAATAATTCCATGGGTTTTGAAGAAATCTCTTAATGAACGAAACTCACCACCCCAATCACTTTGAAAATATTTGATTTTTGTAGAGAAAACATTTTCCACTTGATTTTTGAAATGAACAAAAACTTTGAAGACATCTCCCTTAGTGACAAGAGGAAAGATCCAACAATACCTACTAAAATGATCAATGAAGGTGACATAATAACGGTGTCCATTGTTGCTAACATAAGGGGAGGGACCCCACACATCTGAAGAAACTAATTCAAGAGGTTGCTTTGAAACATGAATTGAAGAAGGAAAATGAAGGCGATGGCTTTTAGCCATGGCACAATGTGAACAAAAAAAGGTACTATCAGAAGTATAAGAGCTACCAAGTGTTTGTAATACTTGACAAACTGTCTTAAAAGCTGGATGACCCAACCGAGTATGCCATGTAGAGAAGGTAGAAGCCGAGAGAGCCACTGGTAACTGTGCAGAACCAGCACTCATATCCATTGCATAGAGCCCATTAGTACTGCCTCCTCGGTGCAGCACCATCCTGGTCTTGAGATCCTTGACAAGATAGTATGTTGGAAAAAATTCAAAAGACACATTATTGTCTTTAGCAAACTGAGAAACCGATAATAAGTTCTTGGCTAAATGAGGAACACATAAAACCTGTCTGAGGTGAAAAGATTTAAAACCTGTGTTTCCCACATGAGATATATTGAGACCTTCTCCATTACCCACTTGGACTTTGTCATGACCAGTGTAAGGAACCGGACTCCTTAATATTCCAATATCTGAAGTCATGTGGTTGTTTGCGCCTGAATCTGGATACCATATGGAGTCGGACTGATTCTGGTTTGAGCCATTAGATGCTAAGTTAGCAGTGTACGAAGAAGTGTTGTTTGAATTCCCAGATTGCTCAGCATAGTAGTTGCGAAAACTAACATCAAATCTGTTCCAGCATTGTATGGCTGTGTGGCCTCTCTTTTCACATAACTGACAGATATGAACAGTCCTCTGATTTCTGTCAAAGCCGCCTGTATTATTCCTCTGAGTATTTGAGCTGCGATCACCTTGAAACCTGCCACTATTCCTTCCTCTATAACCGCGACCACGGCCTGAATTGTTTCTATAACTAGGTTGTTGTTGCTGACTTGACTGAACGTTAGTTTTGGCAAAATTAGCAGTGAGTTCTTCAACTTGTTGATGACGTTTAAGTATGAGAATCTCTTGATTAATGAGTAAACCTTGTAATTCTTCTACAGTTATCTGAGCCGCATCCATCCTAGTGGTGACGGATGTTACAAATGGATCATATTCTTGATCAAGACCTCCTAAAATGTATAAAACCAGATCTGCAGGTGGGACTGGTTCCATAGCCAATGCGAGAGAATTCGCAATACTTTGGGCTTTCTGTATGTACTCTACCATTTTCATTCCACTTTTCTTTAATTGCTGTAGTTGAGATCTCAACTGCAGAATTCTTGCCTTAGAGATGTTACCGTAAGTAGACTGTAATGCATTCCAGATTCCATACGTTGTACTGTGTCCAACTACCATAGGTAAGATAGTATCGGAAACAGCAGAAATTAAGAGCGCCTTCACCATACTGTCATACTGTTTCCAGACTCGTAGAGCTGGATTTTGAACAAAAATCCCAGATCCAGATGGATCTGAAACAGAAACTGGCGGAGAAACAACCGATCCATCGACAAAACCGATGAGACTATACATTTCCAAAACTGCTAACAACTGTGCTCTCCACACCATGTAATTATCACCGTTTAATTTCATTGAAACATAGTGTGACAAATTCGGAGGAGACGAAAAAGAAGATCCAGAGATAAACATAGAGTTGGATGAATCTGTATTCACCGTGAAGTTTCCCGCTGGTGCTGGTGCTGCTGAAGACACATAGGAGGACTCCTCCATAGCAGGCTCTGATACCAAGTTGAGCAGCACAAATTGTAGATCGACTCACGAGATGCAGAATTTCCAGAAGCACAACAGAGAAGAGGAACCAGAGAGTGGAACGAGAGAGGGATCTGAAAATGTGCGGGAAAGCTCCAATTGAGCTCCGCAATGTAATGAATAACATTTATATATCTGTTGTACACGAGGGCATTTGCCCAATTGTAAAAACAATACAACGTACAGTAATTGATTAATCTATCCAGGGTGTATTTTAAAATTATGTTCTCTAACATCGAGAAAGCGGAGGACGTCCATCCCGTCATCGTACGGCGCGGCGGGGCAGCGATGCTCCGGGGCGAGACGGTAATTGACGGAGACGACTGCCGCCCCGACCTCGCGACATATGCGCCGGCAGGCGGCGTCGTATGCTCGGCTGGCCGGCGAGAGGAATGCAAAGCCACCGCCGTGGAAGAACACGATCACCGGCAGGCGCTTCCCCTCCCCCGCACCGCCGCCCAAAGTTTCAGGGAGGAAGAGCCGGAACCAGAGGCCCCGTCCCCCGTTGACCGTGACATCCGCCGTGCGGACGCCACGCTTAGGGGTGGCGTCCGCGCCCACCTTGACATCCAGGCGGGAGATGAAGCGGCGCACGGTGCCGTCGCGACGGCGTGCGGCGTCGGTGAGAAGGGAAACGAGGTAGATGAAGACCTTGGTCGTCCGTGGGAGCGGCGGAGAGGGGCAGTCGCGGACGTGTCCGACGGCAGAGGCATGCTTCAGGCCGTTCTTGACGGCGGAGACAACGGAAATGTAGACCCCCGTGCTCCTCCACGGCGGCGGCATGGCGGCGAAGAGATTGGGTTTCCGTGAGCATCGTAGAAAGAGAATGAAGACGAAGATGAGGAAGGCTAAGAGCTTGGCCTCGTCCATGTCCACCGATCGATCAAGGGGTATTCACGGCTTTCTCTTGGCGTTCTTCTGCGGCGATGCTTGAGCAGAAACAGAGAGCCTGGAGACGATAGGAGGATGACGGCGAGCAGCAGGCATGCGTGTATAAAGAGTTCTGGCGACCATTGACTAGTCAACGGTCCGACCGCTGTAAGACGTGGACGGGTGCGTCGTCTATCATATTATCCCCGTAATGCATGAGAGATTTTTCTGTAAAATAACAGGTTTTAAAATATTATTTATAAAATTAAAAATATAATATCTATTTTTTTTACAGAACTGACATATTTTGGTAGAAGTCAGATCAAAATTGAAATCTGATTTTTGAAGTCCAGATCAAACATAAATTTTAAAGAAACTGAATTGTGACAAAAAATCAAGTTTAATTTAAAAATCTCAAATCTATGGTTAGTTCGTTTGACTGTTTGCTGCACAATAAATTTTTATGATGAATAATTATATTAAAATAAAATATAAACTATTTAATGACATAAAATTATCACGTTTGAGAATATACGATACACAAAAGAAGTGAATACTATGTATAACCAAAATAAGGTGAAAGACCACAAGATAAAAATGCAACACTTTATTTTTTTTTGTTCAAGAAGGAAATTTTTTTAAAAACATACAATTGTAATGATTTGCAACGAGTTATACTTTTTTTATAATAGTTATGAATGAAGTAATAAAGATTATACAAGATGATGTTAATAGAAAGTTAAAACTGTGAAAAATTATTTTAGAAATTTAGGGCTTTAAGATAAAAAATTAAAATAGAATATATGTATTATAAATTTAATAAAATCTAAAGAAAAGAAAATGAGAGTGTTATTTTAGACGAGGTAATATTATCTCAAAAAATTCAGTTCAAGTATTTTGGATCAATTATTTAAAAAGACAGAAATTGTGATAAAAATATTAATTATAATATTAAATTAAGTTAGATGAGATAAATATTAGTGTTATATCTAAAGTAAAATTCTACTAAAGTTTAAAGAAAAATTGTACCATATAACTATAAAATATGTAATTTTGTATAGTAGTGAATGTTTAGAAAATAAAATAAAAAACATGTTTTTAAATTAAGTGTTATTGTAATATGAAAGTTAAGATAGATTAACGATCGTACTAACAAAAAAAATGAATATATTAGAAAAAAATACAAGAATATCAACAATTGTATACAAATTGAAAGAGGAGAGATTGAGATGATTTCAATGTATTAAACATAGACCTAAGGAGACTCCAATCAAAAAAATAAAAAATATTAAAATAATACAAACATAAAAGAATATGGTAGTCCTAAGTTAACTTGGAGAAGGATAATTTAGTATGATTTGAATGATTTAAATATCCTTATATTAATAATTCAAAATTGACATAAGTTAAAAAAAGAATCTATATGGTCCATCCCAAATAATTTGGAACTAATCGGGTGTTTGGTTGCATGATAATGGAGGTTTTTATTTTAATTTTTAAAAATTATAAGAAACCTTGTTAAAAGAGGTGTTTGGCAACCATGATAATTTTATGTTTTGAAAGTGATTTTCTTCTTAAACAAAAAAAGAGGGTCTCACCTTTTTCTTTTTTCTTGTGGTCCCCCACTTTGTTTGGTCATGTATGGTGGTTACTCTTTTTTGTTATCACATCCCTCCAAACATGATAATTTTATGTCATGAGTTGGTTCACTCTTTATTTTAATACATTTTTTTATCATTAAAGTGTACAAAAATTATCATGCAACCAAACACCTCATAAGAATCAAGTTGAGTTGAGTTATAAAGAATGCAATGAGAATGTTAACCATAAGATTAGAGTAAGATGAATGAAATGAAGATTGTGTATAGGAGTCATGTGTGATTGTAAGATTCTATAAAAGTTAAAAGAAAAGTTTTGTTGTACAATTGTAAGACTTGTATAATAGTCAATGTTAGGCAACAAACGAAAAACATATTTTCAAAAGAAATGTTGGGAATGAGAATGCTAAAATGGACATTTGGTCATACTAGATTAGATGGATCATAGAATACATAAAAAATATATTAAAGAAATAATAAGAGTGGTAATAATTATGGACACATTGAAAGAAAGGACATTGAGGTAGTTTCAGCTTATTTAATATAGAGTTGCTTAGGTCTTATTTGGTAACACTATCAAATATCTCTATCACTATCAACTTAAAATCGATATTGATGGTGATAAGCCAAAAGGTGTTTGACTAATAATATCATATTTTAATTTTTTAGTATAAATAAAACATGTAATGTAATATAAGTGTCAACTTGTATCAATTTTGATATTGACACAATATCATTTTTGATATTATTATTAAATATTTCATTAAATAATTTTAAATAGCTCAGAAATACAATTGAGTGGTGTAAGGTAGATTTAAGTAAAATTGAAAAGTTAGGAGTAAAGATGGAAAGGTTAACAGTGACAGTGGAACATAAGGGCGGGACATATTTTTAAAATAAGGGACAAAAAATAAGTCTAAGACGTATGGGACAAAAAAATAATTGTCCCTAGTGCAACAGGGGTGGAAGTTGATTTTCTCAAAATGAGAGTTACTTTAAATGTAAATGTTATCGGTTGAGTGTTGTCTTATTAATGATGTTCTAACTGCGACGGTGGATGATTCGGGTGAGATCTTGTTATCTTCGGTGTGAATGATCTATATCTGTATGATCCTACATGAAGGCCGTAAAATTAGTTCACAGAGGTCGATGAATTTTCTAAAGAGGGATCTTTCAGGCGCAGTTCTTCTTCCTACAATATTCTATTGCCAACAACAACTAGTGGTGCTCATGATATAGTTTCGATAGAGCTTTTGTTACTGATGTTTGAGTAAAAGATTGTGTTTGGTAGATATATATAAGTGATAAAAAATATGTATAATAAAATAATCACTAGTATACATAATTAGAAAAAAACAAAATTTTTATTTTAATTAGTTTACATTAATGATTTGCAACAAGTTATAATTTTTTTACAATAGTTATGAATGAAGTAATAAAGATTATAAAAGATGATGTTAATAGAAAGTTAAAACTATGAAAAATTATTTTATAAATTTAGGGCTTTAAGATAAATAAAATTAACAAAGAATATATGTATTATAAATTTAATAAAATCTAAAGAGAAGAAAGTGAGGGTGTTATTTTAGACGAGGTAATATTATCTCAAAAAATTCAGTTTAAGTCTTTTGGATCAATTATTTAAAAAGACAAGACGGAGATTGTGATAAAAATATTAATTATAGGATTAAAGTAAGTTAGATGAGATAAATATTAGCGTTATATCTAAAGTAAAATTCTACTAAAGTTTAAAGAAAAATTGTACCATATAACTATAAAATATGTAATTTTGTATAGTAGTGAATGTTTAGACAATAAAAGAAAAAACATGTTTTTAAATTAAGTGTTATTATAATATGAAAGTTAAGATAGATTAACGATCGTACTAATAAAAAATGAATATATTAGAAAAAAATACAAGAATATCAACAATTGTATACAAACTGAAAGAGGAGAGATTGAGATGATTTCAATATATTAAACATAGACCCAAGGAGACTCCAAACAGAAAAATAAAAAGTATTAAAATAATACAAACATAAAAGAATATGGTAGTCCTAAGTTAACTTGGAGAAGGATAATTTAGTATGATTTGAATAATTTAAATATCCCTATATTAATAATTCAAAATTGACATAAGTGAAAAAAAGAATCTATATGGCTCACCCCAAATAATTTGGGACTATGACTCGAGTTGAGTTGAGTTATAAAGAATGCAACGAGAATGTTAACTATAAAATTAGAGTAAGATGAATGAAATGGAGATTGTGTATAGGAGTCATGTGTGATTGTAAGATTCTATAAAAGTTAAAAGAAAAGTTTTGTTGTACAATTGTAAGACTTGTATAATAGTCAATGTTAGGAACGAACGAAAAACATATTTTCAAAAGAAATGTTGGGAATGAGAATGCTAAAATGGACATTTGGTCATACTAGATTAGATGGATCATAGAATACATAATAAATATATTAAATAAATAATAAGAGTGGTAATAATTGTGGACACATTGAAAGAAAAGACATTGAGGTAGTTTCAGCTTATTTAATATAGAGTTGCTTAGGTCTTATTTGCTAACACTATCAAATATCTCTATCACTATCAACTTAAAATAGATATTGATGGTGATAAACCTAAAGGTGTTTGACTAATAATATCAATTTTTAAATTTGTAGTATAAATAAAACATGTAATGTAATATAAGTGTCAACTTGTATCAATTTTGATATTGACACAATATCATTTTTGATATTGTTACTAAAGAGGTCATTAAATAATTTTAAATAGCTCTGAAACACAATTGAGTGGTGTAAGGTAGATTTAAGTAAAATTGGAAAGTTAGGAGTAAAGATGGAGAGGTTAACAGTGACAGTGAAACATAGGGGCGGGACATATTTTTAAAATATGGGACAAAAAAATAAGTCTAAGACATATGGGACAAAAAAATAATTGTCCCTAGTGCAACAGGGGTGGTAGTTGATTTTCTCAAAATGAGAGTTACTTTAAATGTAAATGTTATCGATTGAGTGTTGTCTTATTAAGGATGTTCTGTCACGACCCGGAATTTAAATAACATAACCACAAATACGCAACGGAAATACACAATGTCGTGACAGTGGGATGAAACCCAACACTTGGATTCCACAACCCAAACTTAAACAATTAATTTCCTAAGATCCATCCAAACAAGATAATAGAATCATACTTCTAAGTATATCCACACTCTTGTTCAAAAACAATCAAGATCATCTACCTAAGTAGAGAATACCAAGAATCTCCATGTGCAAATGACTCTGATTCCCTTGGTTCCACCTAATCCTCATCTTCAAGCTCTTAAATCTTCAAAACCTGTTGAAAAATTTAACCCACAACGGGGTGAGTCCGGGGACTCCGTAGGATTTACACCCTTCACCCATCGATCGAGTAAATAACATATAATCAAGCAATGGTACGTAACATATCTAAATTGAGATGTAATACAAAAGTATAGAATGTCTTCTATATTAATCTCACAACCCATATCTGAAACATAATTATCTTCAAAGAAAAGATTATGCCAAAGCCAATTAATTCTAGACCAATGCACACAAGACCATACAAGCTAGACAAATATCATCTAAATGACCACAAGACTTAACTTAACATGACCAAATTAAAACAGACAAATCTGATTTTTCTAACATGACATGGTTTAACATCCATACATGACACATAAGTAACATATTTCATATCCTTTCCAGAACACATAGCCAAAGAGCAAGGAATTGGTCGTCTTGCTTCACATGTACAAAATGCATTCACCAGCTCTAATATATATATATATATAGAAGTAACATATACTAAGCTAGCCCAAAGTGCACCTAGGCAGTGGTGACACTAAGGGAAAAACCGCGGTAATCCGGGATCTGTGGGAGGGCCGGATTCATCTAAGTTACCCGCTGCCCACGGGCGATTGTCTAACATAGGCTGGTGAAGCCTTCATAGCACGTCATATCAAGAGTTCATAACATAATTTCAAATCATGACATACTTGATCATACCATGCATACATGACATAACCATCAATTTCATAGCCCTTCATGCAAGACATAACATCCACCACGAACTTGACAAGACATATGATAACCCGACATAATTGAACTTGTTCTGAATGACAACTCGTACTAATCATGACCAAATTGACATGACTAACTATGCATAGCATAGCCCTGTGGAACCCCCGATCCGGACCCGGTTCCTTCTTCTTCCTTCCCGGGTCGGAACGATGAGCGCCGCTCCTCCTTTCGGTTTCGTCGGTGGTGTAGGGTTGTGGTCGCCAGGAGCCGCGGGCTCCGAGAGTAAAAGACAAGAAACGATGTAAGTCTTAAATAAAATGACCAAATGTACCTAAACGGAGAGATTGTGTTGGGGAGATTATGGGTTCCATCTTCTTCCTTTTCGGCCGGCCGAGAAGGAAGAGCTTGAAGCACTTTAGTTGTTCCTACAAAAACAAATAAGCCACGAAGACAAGTGAAAGTGGATTAGAACTAAGATAGTGGAGTATCTTGCAAAAGGAATGAACTAAAACCACAAATGGAGATGGACTAACCGGATTGGAAATAACTCCCAACCCCCTTTTTTATGTGTTTTTGGATGATGATATATGATATTACTAAGTTAAATATGCATGTAAATATGATGATCTATGATGGAAAACATAGGAACAAAGTAATGCTAGAAGGTTGTGGAAGAAAAACGAGTTTCGGCTCCAAAACCGGCAATCTGGAGTCCCAGGCGACCCGGCAGGGGGGTCGCCTGGGCGACCTGGCAAACGGGTCGCCTCCTGCACCAGAATTCGGTTTACTCCCGGATGCTCCCGCAAGGCTTTCGGATGGCTTTAGAAGCTTGATTACGACTCCCGGAAGCTCCTAGGACGTGGATAATGATTCTCCCTTTGATGTAGGAGCTTGAGAAGCTTCGAAATGGATGCCGATGAAGAAACGGGATGAAGAATGTCGATTTACGGAGGTGGATGGAAGTGGAAAGCTCTCAATCTCTTGGGCAATGAGAATTGGAGGATGGAAGAGGTTTGGAACTCTCTAAGGCTCTCTCTTGGGAGCTTGGGACGTTCTCTCTCTTCTAACCCTCTTACAACCCTTTGAAAGTGGTTAGGGGGTCCCTTTTTATAGGCAAAAGGGTCCCAGGGGCATTTCAGGCATAAAAATCACTTTTCGGAATCCACAGGTGACCCGCTGGCCGGGTCGCCTGGGCGACCCGTCTAGCGGGTCGCCTGCGGAACTATAAATGCCATTAAATGCGCGTGCGCCGAAAGCTGGGCGGCCGCCGCCCGGGGTCTGCTACAGTGGCAGGCGACCCGTCAGACGGGTCGCCTGCGCCCAGTCGACTCCGACCGTCCGGACGAGCGTGCGCCGCTCACGTGTCACTTCGCCCAGTTCGTACACTATTTTGGCAGGCGACCCGTTGGCCGGGTCGCTTGCCGTACCTGACCGGATTTGACGTCTCACCTACCACCGTCAGAACGGACGATTTGGCAGATGACCCGTCAGACGGGTCGCCTGGGCGACCCGGTAGACGAGTCGCCTGGGCGACCCGGTAGACGGGTCGCCTGGGCCCCCAGATTTCATTTTTGGCCCGTTTTCTCGGTGATCCGGTTTGTTTATCGGAAAACTCGAATACCTTCTAAGAAAACATGGATCTTACGCTCCTCAAATAGGCAAAATTTGCGTGTCTACAGCTTGCCTCGCCTTGGTGTCGGCTTTGTAGGAGAGTGATATGGAATGAAGCGTAGATGAATGTAATGAGGCGTAGTGGCGTGCAATGGCGCGGACTGAAAAGGTGCCACCAAAGTGTAGATTTAGACACGCAGGCTACTGCCTAATTGGGCAATGGGCGGACATTACCGGTCCTTTGCCGTTCCCATTTGTCCTCTTCGGATCATTTCCGTCATTGACTGGATGGATGCAGTGCCGCGGGCACGAATATAATGGGAGAAGCCTGCCCCCCAGCGTGGGGGACCCCCGAGTTGTGGCTCGTGAGTTCATCTCGGTTAGCGGCCCAGCTCTGTGGTGTGCTTGTACCGAGAAGGGCTAAACTAATGAAAACAAAGGGGAATCATCCAATCAATTCGGGGTTATGCCTTCCGAGTTCATTTGGATTTTGCAAGGGTACCGATTTTGTCCGGAGTAGAATGACTCCATGTTCTTTTAGGATTTACTGAATTAAGCGATAAACTTTTCGGAACACCGGAATACAGCTCGTTCGAAATGTCTGGAGAGTATGCAATGCATGATTTAATTTTTTTGTTAGGGGTAAAGTAAAAAAACAAACTAAAAATAGGCAAATAGCTGAAGATATAGGTCCTATGTTTAACGGGTCAGGATACTCTTGAAGAGAACCGTCGTCCCCGCACGTAAGACTTTGGTCTGTCCGCGAGTCTAAAAACAGTTGAACCATCATTGTTTTTGTTGAGGGGGTTCTCAAGCTCAACTGTCCCTGAACTCGAGGTCTTCAACGTTCAATTAGATATATAATAACTGCCGTCATATGTACAGAATTCCCAGGTGACCCGTCTGCCGGGTCGCCTGGGCAACATGTCTGGCGGGTCGCCTGGGCGACCCGTCTGCCGGGTCGCCTGCGTTCGTTGTCAGAGCAGGCAGATTAGACCTCTGGACATCTTTTCAGCATTGAATAGAGCGCAGGACAGGTCCTTTCCCACTTTTAAGCCCCCATCTCGCCCCTCTTGTGAGAACATCATATTTTATCTCTCTCTCCTTCAGCTCTTTTACTCCTCTCACAATGTTTCATCCTTCAAGATTCATTCATCCGAAGAAGGCGAGACGATTTCTGGAGGTTCCGGGGCACATCTTCAACAGAATAATGGCCGGAATTGTAAGTATCTTCTTTCTTCTTCCTCCAAAATTATCTCCTTCTTATTTGGATCCCACTTTTCCTCTTATTTTCGGATTCGAATCTGTCATCCGGAAATGACCCGGCATCAGGTCGCCTGGGCGACCCGGCAGACGGGTCGCCTGGGCGACCCGGTAGGCGGGTCACCTGCGCATTGCTGACACTTTTATATGTGCACATTCAGGATCCTCCGGCATTTCCGGGAGCTTGTCGCTATGGCTCATGTCAATGGGTCTCCCGCATTGTTCCGTATATCACTTTGCAAGCTCGCCATGTGCTTCGACAATGGGGCATGGCCGACTTCTTCGTTCATGTGGTGAATTGTTCTAAATATTATTGGGATTTTGCTCTTGTGGGAGCCTTGGTTGAGTGTTGGCATCCGGACACTAACACGTTCATTCTTGATACTTTTGAATGCACCATCCTTCTTGAAGAAGTTGAAATGTTGCTAGGCCTCCCAGATTCTCCTTACGGTCAAGAAGATTTCATGTTTATCCCACCTTTTCCTCTGACCGCTCACTTGTTTCTAGAGGAACTTATGACTCCAATGGAAGCCTCTTCATTGATTGTCGGTGGCAAAATTTCCTTTGAAGGTCTTTTGACATGGTCCCTTAAGAGTATGGACAAGGCTTCTGAAGATTCTGACAACCTTATTTGTGGGTTGAAAGGAGTGGTGACATGCATTGTTTCTGCTTTCCTTTACCCTTCAGAGGACGGTTGGATTGCCCCAACTTTCCTGCCTTGCATTTGGGGGTTATGGCGTCGGGAACGCATCGCCCCATCTGTCTTGGGCTTCTTATATGAAGGGCTTTCTGCGGCATGCCTCGGTCGTCCTATGTTTGGCAGCATCCTTCTTTTAATTTCTTGGGCGGAACTTCACTTCAAGTTTGATGTTGCTGAGGAGATCGTTCCGGCCTCGCGTTTGTTTCTCCGCAGCCCTTTGCATTCTTTATCCTCCGTTCTTGGCATGGAAGAGAAAGTTATTAACAAGTGTCCTACAGTGAAGACCCGCCAAGACTGACGCCTGTATTTGTCCAAGCTCAACCGAGCTAGCTTTTTATGCGTGCCACTCCCTTTACTCCGGAAGGATCTTAAAGCATGCTTTATCCCGGGAGTTGACCTTCGGCTTATAACTGGTACCTCATTGGTTTTATATAATGCTCACCGGTGCTTTCCCCAATTAGGTCTCTGCAGGCAGAAAATGCCATTGGTGTCGCATCTTCCGAGCATCAAGGATCGCCGCCTTGGAACACCGGATGATGAGGAGGAATGCCAAAGTGCAATTGCTTTGTGGTAGACGTGCAAATTACATAGTCCTTGGATGGTGACTGAAGAAGATGAAGCGCGCAAAGCTCGTTACTTGAAGAAGCTCCTGGCGATCTGTGCTTGATTTTTCTCTTTCCATCATGCCATATGCTAGGCAAAGCTCGGTTCTGCCCATATCGGCTCTTCCGGATCATCTCCGGGGTCTTCGTCATCTCAACGAAGTAAGTGCATTGTTTTTTTCTCTTCCACTTTCTCATTTTCATGTGCTAGGCTCCTCTATTCGTCCTCCTTTTGTTGAGACAATGCATGACCCATTGGATCAAAGGGTGTCTCTTACTGTTCCGGGAAGTGGCCTGACAGACGGGTCGCCTGGGCGACCCGGAAGACTGGTCGCCTGGTACCCACAGAACTTTTCTTCTCCTGATTTTCTGTGCCTTGTCCAGGAATTGCCGTCCTTCCCTTCTTCTGATCGCTTTGGTCAGTTTGTATGGGCCGAACGTCTGATCCGGACGTTGACACGTCACTTATTGGAAATTTTACATGACTGGGGCTTAAGGGGCGTTCTTGCCCATTTTCGACGCATACATCGTTACCACTGGGATTTTGCGATGTTGGGTGCCTTAGTGGAACGATGGCACCCGGAAACCCACACATTCATATTTGCTGATTTTGAATGCTCCATTCTTCTGGAGGAAGTGGAGCTCATCTTGGGCCTAAGGGCCAGTGAAATGGGTGAATCTCCAGATTTATTTACTCCGTCCATAGATTTCTCTTGTTTACAGATATTGCAGGAGTTTATGCCTTGTTCAGAGGCGATTGCCTTGATGGATGGCGAGGGGGTCAACCTGTCTCGCCTATACTGTTGGACTCTTTCTTGCTTAGAGTCTACTGGTGACTTGACGGAGCAATTAATGTATGGATTGAAAGGGGCTGTCATATGTATCGCGATAACTGTCTTGTACCCTTCAGGAGATGACATCGTCAGTTCTGCTCAGCTGGCCCATGAGGGCTTATGGAGTGGCCATCGACTGGCTATGTTAGTTCTTGGTTTCCTCTACCAAGGATTAACTGAAGCTAGTCTAGGCCGCTCCTTTTCTGGTAGTCTCTTGCTTTTTAGTTGTTGGGCTGATCTTCACTTCAGGTTCACGGCGTCTACTCCTGGCTTCCCGAGCTCTTTTGCCCGAAGTCCTCTGGCCGGGGTGGCGAGACAGGCAGGCCTGAGCAGAGGCGTTTGGGATCATTGCCCCGGGTTCCGGTCGAGGCGCAGTTGGCGGGATTACTTTGAGGCCGTCATGCATCAGCAGTTCTTTACCATTACTCAGCCGGTGACTCGCACGCTTTTCCAGGCTTGTCTCGTTCCTGGTAGAGAGCTATTTTTGGTGACGATGAGGTCTCTCGTGTTGTACAACCCGCATCGATGTGCGCTTCAACTGAACGTGCCGGTCCGTGAGCTTCTTCATCGCTCCCCGATTCCAAGGATTAGGCCTAAACGTGTGGAGGCAAATGAGCGACATCTTCTTTTAGTTCAGGCAGGCTGGCAATGTTGCCAGTTGGCTTCCGCATCCCGGGGAGAGCTCCATTCTCTTGACGGCTTTATGGATTACTTCCTATTTTTATCTGTTGTTTTGAACTAGAGTATGTTCTGCAAGAGGGTTAGCATGAAGATGTACAAAAGAAACAACTTTCGTATTTGAAAAAGTCAATTGTCATGCTTACAAGAACATTCATGTGATTGCAAATGCCTCTTTTCTTTTTTGGGTTGTGCCGGATAATCGGGTCGATGTGACGCGTCTACCGGGCCCAAATCGGCCTTCCATGTTCCGATCTCGGAATCGGAAGATACTCATAAAAATTTTCTATTTTTCTGATGTTTTTGGTGATTTTTTCAGAATTTTTTGGACAGTAGGCAAAATTTTCATTGTTTCTATATAAAGGGCTCAGATTTACCGTTCATTTTCACATGTTCTGGCGAGGATTCCGTGTGAAAAGGTGTACGGTTCACTTCCGCGGCTTCCTGTTTCTCCTACGACTTTCGAGGTCCGTTATTCCTTTCACGACTATTGTAGATCGTAGTTTCAACTTTTCATAGGCGCGAAAATTTTTGAAATCGGAGATCGGTAGGTCGAAAAACTGGTCGGGGAAGGGAGCGCGTGCGTCCCCTTCCCCAGGCGGCCCGAAGCCGGGTCGCCTGGGCGACCCGGCGCCCGGGCCGCATGGGCGACCCGACTTCGGGTCACCTGCGGCAGGCGGCCCGAAGCCCGGGCCACCTGCGCGTGCGGGCGCATGTAAGCGGGGCGGCGACGACGGCCGCTGGCGCTATCAACGCGCGGCGGCGTGCGGCGCAAATGAGACGACGCGGGGGAGGGGCAATGCGGCGGGGAGCAGGCGGCGGCGCCGCGGCGCGGGTGCGGGCGGAACGGTGCGGCGGTGGCCACGTGTGCGCGGGGACGACACACACGGGCGCGGGGAGGCGGCGGCTGCCGCGCCGGGCGTGGGCGCGGGCGGGGACGGCGGAGGGCCGGGTGAAGTGGCAATGGGGGCGCACGGTGCCGTGCGGGGCGGCGGCGGCGGGCAAGGTTGCATGGGTGGCGGCACTCGCCGGAGGCAGGGTTGCACGGCGCCGGCGGAAGGAAGGAGAGGGAGAGAGAGAGAGAGAGAGAGAGAGAGAGAGAGAGAGAGAGAGAGAGATCCGGCGGGGGGGGAAGGGGGGCTGCGTAACCGCGCGCGAGAGAGAGGGAGAGAGCAAGGCGGGGCGGCTTAACTGACGGGAGAGAGAGAGAGAGGGCGGGGTGGGGCTGGCGAGAGAAGGGGGGCGCATGTGTAACGGCAACAGAGGGGGGGGAGGAGACATTACATATTTTTTTTCTTTTTTCGAAACATTACATGTTCTAACTGCGACGGTGGATGATTCGGGTGAGACCTTGTTATCTTCGGTGTGAATGATCCATATCTGTATGATCCTACGTGAACGCCGTAAAATTAGTTCACAGAGGTCGATGAATTTTCCAAAGAGGGATCTTTCAGGCGCAATTCTTCTTCCTACAATATTCTATTGCCAACAACAACCGGTGTTGCTCATGATATAGTTTCGAGAGAGCTTTTGTTACCGATGTTTGAGTAAAAGATTGTGTTTGGTAGATATGATTATATGTGATAAAAGGTATGTGTAATAAAATAATCACTAGCATACATAATTAGTAAAAAAAAAATTTATTTCAATTTGTTTACATTAATGATTTGCAACAAGTTATAATTTTTTTACAATAGTTATGAATGAAGTAATAAAGATTATACAAGATGATGTTAATAGAAAGTTAAAAATATGAAAAAATATTTTAGAAATTTAGGGCTTTAAGATAAATAAAATTAAAATAGAATATATGTATTATAAATTTAATAAAATCTAAAGAGAATAAAGTGAGGGTGTTATTTTAGACGAGGTAATATTATCTCAAAAAATTCAGTTCAAGTATTTTAAATCAATTATTTAAAAAGACGGAGATTGTGATAAAAATATTAATTATAGGATTAAAGTAAGTTAGATGAGATAAATATTAGTGTTATATCTAAAGTAAAATTCTACTAAAGTTTAAAGAAAAATTGTTCCATATAACTATAAAATATGTAATTTTGTATAGTAGTGAATGTTTATACAATAAAAGAAAAAACATGTTTTTAAATTAAGTGTTATTGTAATATGAAAGTTAAGATAGATTAACGATCGTACTAATAAAAAATGAAAATATTATAAAAAATACAAGAATATCAACAATTGTATACAAATTGAAAGAGGAGAGATTGAGACGATTTCAATGTATAGTCTCCAATTAGAAAAATAAAAAGTATTAAAATAATACAAACATAAAAGAATATGATAGTCCTAAGTTAACTTGGAGAAGGATAATTTAGTATGATTTGAATGATTTAAATATCCCTATATTAATAATTCAAAATTGACATAAGTGAAAAAAAGAATCTACATGGTCCACCCCAAATACTTTGGGACTAAGACTCGAGTTGAGTTGAGTTATATAAAGAATGCAACGAGAATGTTAACCATAAGATTAGAGTAAGATGAATGAAATGAAGATTGTGTATAGGAGTCATGTATGATTGTAAGATACTATAAAAGTTGAAAGAAAAGTTTTGTTGTACAATTGTAAGACTTGTATAATAGTCAATGTTAGGCAATGAAACAAAAACATATTTTCAAAATAAATGTTGGGAATGAGAATACTAAAATGGACATTTGGTCATACTAGATTAGATGGATCATAGAATACATGATAAATATATTAAAGAAATCATAAGAATGATAATAATTGTGGACACATTGAAAGAAAGGACATTGAGGTAATTTCAGCTTATTTAATATAGAGTTGCTTAGGTCTTATTTGGTAACACTATCAAATATCTCTATCACTATCAATTTAAAATTCATATTGATGGTAATCAACCTAGATGTGTTTGACTAATAATATCAATTTTTAAATTTTTAGCATAAATAAAACATGCAATGTAATATACGTGTCAACTTGTATCAATTTTGATATTGACACAATATCATTTTTGATATTATTACTAAAGAGGTCATTAAATAATTTTAAATAGCTCAAAAACACAATTGAGTGTTGTAAGGTAGATTTAAGTTAACTTTAATTAGGATAATTCAAAATGATTTTGATAACTTTTAAAACACAACTCAAAATCAACGTGAATGGAGTAAGAGAATATGCATGGTTGCCTTGAATAATTTGTCATTATGGTGTGCTGTGATATGTGAAAAGTATCTACGGTTGTAAAAAGAATGTGAATGCGAGTAATATTATTAAACATCATGTTGCAAGATCTTGCAGCGCTTACTGCCTTTGACATTCTTCATGGAAGATTGGCCAATATTCTGTTGACTACCAGTTTCGTTGTTTGGGTATCAGAATGGTTTTTCTTCTTTAGGTGCACATGCAAGGAATGACACCTAACGAGATGGAAAGGATATGATGATCTTCTCTTAAAATTGGAGAAAATGTTCAACATCAAACGTGAACTTTTTTGTTCAGTTAAGAAGTGACTGGTTGTATACACTGATGACGAGGATGACATGATGTTTGTTGGAGATGACCTGTGGCAGTAATGATCATTATCTGTGCCTATTTCTCATCTGGGTAGCGATGATTTTGGCTAACTAATTCCATCCGTCTCCACATTGTCCTTTCTGCATTAAGCTCTGCAACATGGTTAGGAAGATCATCATTTACACAAACGAGGATGCTAAGAGGCTGACACCCAAGGCAATTGGAAGCATCATGAAGTCTAATCGTGAGAAGAATGATCATCTATTGTCGACGGTGGCTAGGGTGGTAGAGTGGTCATCTGCATTGACCAGGTTGCTACAACCCCAGAAGGGAGGCATTTTTTTAAGGATCTAAGTTCTCTCAAGTGGACACTTGGGAGAACTCTTTCTATTATAGACCCACTCTGTTGTGTGCGTCTCACGGATCACATCATGACAAATCATGAGATCTATCGAGACCTTGTGTCTAGGTGGAAAGACTTCCTTCAGGTGGCTTGAGAGAACTCAGACTCTTTCTTGAGAGCTACCATCACTTGGCCTGGGAGGACCCAACAGTCCATATTGTGCATATCCGATCTAGGACCAAAGAGGTCATTGCATTTATCTAAATGAGCGGTTGTCAAGCTAGTTCTGTGAGTTCTAAGTGTGTTTTACCCAACTGAGCGGTTGCCAAGCTAGTTCTTGGGAAGAAAGCTCACGTCAGGTGATGCCTTGTCTTATTCACTTGATGGGTAAGAACATACATGGATGTTACGGACGCCTCACATGAAAGTGCTAGTAGCAGCGCACTTCCTCTTTCTCAAATTTTTTGGCAACGGTCTCTACTTTAAAATATTAAGCGTTGCTGGTATAATTTATAGCACATGTAGCTAGTTGGAGGCAATGGTTGCCCGTTGGTGGAAAAAACTCTGGTACATATCATATACTTCTAATAACATTGGAGTTGGAATCATTTTAGATAGTACCATCAAGGACAAGGTGGTGTTTGTAATTCAAGTGGATGATAGGATCATTCTAATTAAGGTGATTGCTCATCAAGTGGTAATCAATATAATTAGCGCCTATGCACCCCAAGTAAGGGCCAATAATAATTTGAAAGTTCAATTTTGAGAGGACATGGGCAGTATCTTGCAATGGACAAATGAGAAGAAAATCATGATTGGAGGTGGTCTCAATAGTCATGTTGGGTCCCAAGGAAGTTGATTTGAGAGTGTCCACGAGGGTTTTGGGTATGGGCAATAGAATGAAGAGGAAAAATTATCTTAGAGTTTGTAGTGGCCAACGGTATGATCCTAACAAATACCTATTTCATTAAGAGAGACTTCCACCTAGTAACGTTTAAGAATGGGAAGAGTAGAAGCCATATTGACTTTATCCTTACTAGGAAAATGATGTGTGCCCTGTGTAAAGATTGTAAAGTCAAACTTGGTGAATCACTCACAACCCAACATAAACTCTTGGTCTTGGATTTTAAGGTCCTGGGACAGTTGCAAGTAGTGTGGCAAAAGAGTGCCCTTAGGATCAAATGGTGTAAACTAAGAGAAAATAAGTAGGTGGTTTACAGGAATGAGGCTTCTAAGCTTAAGATATGGGATCCGAATGGAGAGACCAAGTCAATGTGGGCTAACATGACATCGAAGATTAAAGTGACATAAATTTTTTTTTTTGGTGAGTACTAAGGGAGGTCCACCTATGAAGGAATTGTGGTGGTAGAATGATAAATTACAAAGAGTAGTGAAGAGCAAAAGAAAGTAGTTTAAGAACTTACCCAAATATGACACCAGTGAAGCCTTTGAACGATATAAGAGAGTTAAGAGCATGGCAAAAATGACATTTTGACGAGCTAGGTAGTCATTATGTAGCATGTTATATGACAAATTGGGCACAAAGGAAGGCAAGCAGGATATTTATCGGCTGGCCAGGTTGAGGGAGAGGAGATCTCGGGACCTAGGACATGTTCAGTGTATTAAAGACAACGAGGAGAGGGTGTTGACTCAAGATGTGGATATCCAAGAATGGTAAAAATGTTACTTTGAAACGTTCTTCAATGAGCCTACTTTAAAAAGTATAACAAAGTCAGAAGGGGATTGGAGGCAAGGGGCAGTGTCCTCCCAAATAATTACCCCTCTAAAAGTGCATCTTGTGTTGGGAAGAATGAGGATCTTAAAGGCATGTGGTCTTGATAACATTCCAATTGAAGTTTGCAAGTGTTTTGGTGAGAGAGGAGTGGAGTGGCTAACTTTTCTCTTTAATAAAACTTGTTACCTCTAGATGGATGCCAAATGAATGGAGAAAGATTATCATCATCATGCTATCTAAGGGAAAATGGATGTTTAAGATTGTGAAAACTATAGAGGTATCAAGCTTATGTGTCAAACTATAAAGTTGCATGAGAAAATTACTTATATAGTACACATGATTTATATTTATATTTATTTACCAATATATTTTATAACAAAATAAATATCGTATTCTATGTATTATTTATAAGATTTCTATTTGTGTATTTTGGTTTTTCATCAAAATAAAACAAATAAAAGTTAAATCAACTATTTTAAATGTCGATAAAAGATCAGAATACCTAATTTTGATTACAATATTTTTTCAGACTATATTAATTTTATATATGTTAGATTCTATAATCTAAAATTTAAAATATCCAATTCTCGCTTGCGGACAAGCGAAGGCGATTAGGCGCCCCTGTGACGTGACCATGATGGGACGCCATTTCCGCATGAGGCGTTTGGCGTGAAGAAATCTACTTCGCCAGATGGAAACGCTTCCCGCGTGCGCTCTCTGGCTCTGCCTACGAAGTGCGGTCGCACGTTTTTTGAACACCTGGACGTCAAAAATATATGCACGTTTTTTTAACACCTCCGCCCAACTACGCTTCGGCGGCTAGAAAAATATATATGCACGTGGACGTTGAAATTTGTTTTTTATAATATATATATATTTTTATATATATATAGAAAAAAAGGTGTTAAGTTGCGCTGCAAGATATATATTTTTTATAATAAAAAATTTATTAAAATAGAAATTCAGAGATAAACTTGATGTATGCGTATCTAATATGACTCCGATGAATCACACATCCAAGAGAAATTAGTGGAAGATCGCGATGAATGGGAGAGACGAATCCGAGTAGCCTACTCCAACTATTGGGATCGAGACTCTGAGTAGTGTTGAGCTCAATTTAATAACACTATTAAATATCTCTATGGCTATCGATTTTCAGATTGATATTAATAATAATTATTTAAAAATATTTGTTTAACAATATCAATTTTGAAATTGATAATAAAAATAATATATGTATCAATTTTAATATTGACAATCTAAATTTTAAATATATCATCAATAATATTAATATAATATTAATTTGGATACTCTAACTAAACACGTCATAAAGTAACTAATTAAATAATATTATTACGTTTAGGGAGTTGCCCTAACAAAAAGAGTGGGGAAAATGCAAGACTAAAAAAAGGTGGGGGCACCGTAAGATAAGAAAAGGTGTCATCTGTTTCTTGTCCAATATATATATATATATATATATATATATTAAAATATAAACTTATAATAATTGTCCTTATTTTAACAAGGAACGTATTTTATAATAAAAACTCAATAAACCGTGAACTCTTCAACTTTGACTGCATGATTTCGTAGGACAATAGCACGTGGGTGATATTAAGAATATTTCATTACTTATATATTCTTGGCCCTTTTAGACCTAAATGCCATGACTTTTACAAGAGGCATACAGTGCGGGATCGGCAACTCGGTCCGCCTATCTGGCCGGTTTTTGGGCCGATCAATCCCGACCCGATCCCGCGACTTCGACTCAATTGATATATTTAAATAATTTATTTTTATTTTTTTCTTGATCCCGACCTGACCCCGCCTGACCTAGGTCACGACCTCAACCGACTCGAGTCGATTTTATATATCATATTATAAAATATGATATATATATTAAATAATAAATTTTTAAAAAGGAACTATGTCAAATGTTCGTAATTAGATGTAAATATTAACTTACCTTTAATTAAAAACTAATCATAACTTAATAAATAGAAACAGATTAGCTAATTTTTGTGCCCTCCACTTAATCCACTGTTTCTTCCCAACACATTACACCCTTTCCTCTCTTATCGCAGCAGCCATTTCAATCTTCACAACCGGATGTGTGCAGCATTTGGCATCTCCGTGGATATTTGCTACTCCACACCTTATGTTCACATGCCTCCTCCTCTTCCTCTTCCCTCTTCCATGGCATCAGTTTGAGAAAAGAGGAGAGGTTAGGGATGATGGGTCCAAGTTGGTAAGGGTGGGCACGGTCTGGTTTGGTCCAGTTTGAACTATTTTTTTCCAAATTGAATTGAACCGAATCAACCTCTCAGACCGAATCGGTTTGGTTCGGTTTAAACTGAAAATATATAAAAATATTTAAATTAATTATTTTTTACATATATAATAATTTTTAAGTTAAAAATAATCAAAATAAATATTAGTTTTATTTTAAAACTTGTAAAAATAGTATTTTTATCAATACTATAATAAATTTTTAATAAATTTTTGATTAAATCGGTTTAAACAATTTGTTTTGGTTTAAATCGATTTAAAAAATTTTCAAACCAAACCAAACCGAAAGGGATCCAAACCTAACCGAATGGGCTGGTTCGGTTTGATTTCTCGGTTTGAACCATTTTGTGCCCACCCCTAGGTCTAGGGTTGCTAGAGGTTTGCTTTCCTTATGGGGTGTTTGGTTGCACGATAATTTTGTGTACATTTCATGATAAAAGTTATACTAAAATAAAAAGTGAACCAACTCATGACAAAAAATTGTCTTGTTTGGAGGGATGTGTTAACAAAAAAGAGTAACTACCATTCATGACCAAACAAAGTGGGGGGACCACAAGAAAAAAAAGGTGAGACTCTCTTTTTTGTTTAAGAAGAAAATCAGTTTCAAAACATAAAATTGTCAAGGATGCCTAACACCTTTTTTAACAAGTTTTCTTATAATTTTAAAAATTAAAATAAAAACCTCCGTTATCATGCAACCAAACACCCCGTTAGTTTTTTTTTTTTTCATATCATGTGTGTCTGTCTTGTTTTGTCTTCCTTGGTCGTTGATCTGCTCCTTTGTTCTTTCTGTTGTTCTTGACGTGGTTTGCTTTTTTATCATGTTTAAATATTCTATACAAAGACTACCAGTCAGATCAGAAGTTCTCTCCTTCACCACCTCCTCGTCTAATGGAGTGGTTAGTTTTCCCCTCTCTCTCTCTCTGGCCATTAACATTATATTCATGTTCTTTAGGACTTCCATCTCTCTGGGGTTTTGCATGCGAGTGATCGAGTGACCTTGAACTTTGGTATTTCTAAATTTTATTTGTACTTTACACATTTTGTGAGCTCTTAAATTCCTGATCTTTACAAACTTTTACGGGGTGTTTGGTTGCGTGATAATAGAAATTTTTATTTTAATTTTTAAAATTGTAAGAAAATTTGTTAAAAGAGGTGTTTGGCAATATTGACAATTTTATGTTTTGAAAGTGATTTTCTTCTTAAACAAGAAAAGAAAATCTCACCTCTTTCTTTTTTCTCGTGGTCTCCCACTTTGTTTAGTCATGAATGATAGTTACTCTTTTTTGTTATCACATCTCTCCAAACATAATAATTTTATGTCATGAGTTGGTTCACTTTTTATTTTAATATATTTTTTATCATGAAAGTGTACAAAAAATTATCATGCAACCAAACACCCCATTAAACTTTTGATTTCAGTTTTTTTTCAAATTTGGTCATTTTTTGTTCCCAGGTTTCATAAATTCTGGAGTTTTACCCATCGGTAGTGAGTTACAAAGGTCTTGGTAGTGGTTCAACCCTTTTCGGTAGCGGTTCACCGAACCGATTCTTGAACTATCACTTAAGTGATGAAGGTATGTGGCCGTCTCTAATTGGGGACTGAGGTTTCTCTCTCCACCGTGGAACTGAGGTGATCCGCTCTCCTAGCTGTACGGGGGCATGCGGTGAGAGGATCCGGCCGTGATGGCGGCTACGCTCGCGCCAAAGGAGTCGAAGGCAGCGCACAATCGGGGGTGCGCGAAGGCGCGAGCGGCATGGCGACGGAATGGGTCTAGGCGGCAGGCAGCCGTGAGGGAGAAAACTTACGCGCGGCGGGGGAAAACAGATAGAGAATGAGGGGGTGAAGGAGGCAGTGATCGAGGACGTGGGGGACAGCGACGGCAGCGCACGACGGACGACGGAAGGCGGGGTGTGGGGGCGGGGGTGAAGGAGCAGTGATCGAGGGTGTGCGGGATAGCGCCGGCGGCGCACGACGGACGACGGGAGGCGGGGTGTCGCGGCTGCCGCGTTCGTGAGGAGACGGCCGAAGCCTGCACGCGCAGACTCGTGCGGGATAAACCCGCGTGGGGGCGCAGGGCGCAGGAGCCGAAGAAGAGAGAGAGAGAGAGAGAGAGAGAGAGAGAGAGAGAGAGGTTGCTGCGGCCGGTTGGCCGCACGACATGCGGGGAAAGCCGCGCGAGGCGGCGAGAGGGGGGCCGGGTGGCGGGTGCCGCGCTCGCGCAGGGACGCACACAGAGGAGAGAGAGAGAGATAGAAAAATAGAAAGCGGGAGAGCAACAACGACAACCGCAACCGCGGCTGCGGGACGGAAGAAGAAGAAGAGGAGGAGGGGGCGGCGTGAATCCTCCGCGGCCGGCTGGCCATGCGAGGCGCAGAAGAGAGAGAAAGAGAGATGGCGAGAGAGCCAGGGGGTTGGGGTGGCTGTGCGCGCAGGTGCCGCGGCGGCGACGGCAGCATGAGAGAGAGAGAGAGAGTGAGAGCCGAGGAGAGAGTGGGAGAGAGAAAGAGACGGCAGGAAGGAGAGAGGGTGAGCCGGTGGGAAGGGAAAATCGGTGGCAGCAAGGGAGGGAGAGAATCGCGGCGGCCACCCGCGGCCGCGAGCGTGCGCGCTGGGGAAGAAAATCGCGCGAGGGTCCAGGCAAGACGTGGAGGGAGAAGGTTCCGGATGGGGGAGGCGATTTTTTTTATTACCGGATATTACATAACATCTGTTTGATAAAATTATGAAATATTTTTATTATTAATAATTTTAAAATTAATATTGATAAAAATTAATAAAAATTATTTAATTATTTATATTAATTTTAAAATTTATAATATAAATAAAATATATTATATAATACAAATATTTATTTATCTTATTTTTAATATTGATATTTTAACATTTGAAAATATTAATAACATTATTGATATAATATCAAAAATAGAAGTCAAACATAACATAAATCATTGCAATAAATTTTTTAAAAACCAGCATAAAAAAATACAATTTTTAGCGTAAACTTTTTTGGTATCGCCACATCACTTCGTCCGAGAAAGTTGAGTCAACCATCTTCTATCTGCCGCAAGGATGAAAAAGACTGCCACGAGATGCTTGAGAGCGGGACTCGAACCTCCGCCTGCCTGCTGTGCAGCAGGCTTGGGGGCCACTCGGCCAGCGTGATCAAAAAAAAAAGAGATGCTTGAGAGCGGGACACAAGCTCACTCGTTCCGGGATAGCCGATCTTCCGCAGGAAAAGGAGAGTGCGGGAGAGAGGTTACGGTGGTGCTGGGAGGGGAATGAGAAGCCTTGCGCAGGGAGACCAGACTTGTCCATCCCTTTTAACCATTTAATCCTTGAAATAATTTCAAGGAATTTTCATATAGTATAAAATTATAAGATTTTTTCCCGTTTGAAGTCTAACAACAAATTTGTTTTTATTGATACGACTCTTATCTGAACACGATATTATGTTATTCAATTATATAAATTTACAATCCATTATGAACTATTTGAATAACCTATTTTATCACTTATATTTGAAATGACAACTTGTACTTTTTATATATTTTTATAAAATTAATACATATGATTTATTAAAATGTACAAGTTAAATAAAAACTCAAACTTTATCTAGACACATTCAAAACACATCTTATAAACAATTTGTTGCATCTAGTTTACATCACTATATATGTGGCAAAGTGGGAATAAGTTTGTCATATTTTAAATATACTTGTTTTAAAGAAGAGCTAAATGGCTCGAGAAAATCAAATCACTCTCATATATCTAAACTAATTCACAACATTTTGTAGTGATACATGAGATAATAAGTGTCGTAAAATTAGAATAAATAGACATGTGTTTTAAAAAAAATTGTTTGAAGATACTTTCATCTCCGTTGGCCCTTCGGCAAAGTTTAGCCTGAAATATGTTGACCAAATAGGTCAAACTTGTAAAAATTTAATGTTACAAAGATTTTATTTCGGTTAAACTTTATTAAATAAGATATAAAAATAAGTAGGGGACCAGATAACTAAGATGATTTTACTACCATAATATATTCTTTTTATGATTTTTAGCATCTCTTCAAAATTTAAAACAACAATCAATGTTACATAATGTTTTTTAAATAGGTTTACCACCCAAAGATATATATTTTCTACCCAAATCATGTCCATTATATTCAACATGAGCATGTAGAAAGTTAGCTGAATGGAAAAGGATCAAAAAATTAAGTCTAGAGTGGTCAGAATCAATCTCTTTGCACCAAAAGGAAAAATAATGACAAAATAAAAACTGAGCAAATTCTGTGATGTAAGTAGTGAATATAGCAAAGAAGGCACCATTTAACTGCCCCAGGTTTCACTTGATTAGCTTAACCATTCCTCAAGTAATTGAGGTCTAAAATATCTAAAGTGGATTTTCCACGTGGAAGATTAATCACACTTGAATGCTACAACAAAATCTATTCGTATGCAAGACAATCACCTACTCAAATAGAATAATACAAGCATGATAAATGCAAATAATTGAGAACAAACACTTACATCATATTTAAACCTTTCCTTCTTCAAAAAAATCCTTAAGTTCCATAACAATGTCACAAAGACTTGCTTTTGACAGTTCATGCATAGAACTAATGATCTTTTGCTCAATGCTGTGAAGCACGTCAAGCACCTCTCTATAAAGAAGTTCCACTTTACTAGATACTTGTGAAATAGAGCACCATACCATTCTAGACAAACTCACGATAAAAAAATAAAGATGGCACATTTAATTAACTTATTCACAGCTATAGAAGCATTTTTAACATGTTAAATTGAAAAAGATTTAACTCCTTTTCGATCCATTCTTGCTGAGATGGCCATGCGAATTCCAAAACACATCGTGGTAACTGATTGGAGAGGATATCAATTGGAGAATAACGGAAGAATGCAACTATGCTTCCAAACCTGTGAAGGTAAAGAGTGATAATTTCCGATACAGGAACACTAATATGAAAAACCAATGAGAAAATAGAATCAGACTAATATTGCAAAGATAACATACCCAAAAATGTGAAGATAATCATGTTGTAATGAATGGCTACAGCTAACTGCACAGTTCGCCGTTAAAATTAAGGACTTATATTCATCAATTCAACATTTTTGGAGCTGCACCTTTGTCAACACGATACTCTCCATTTACAAGATAATCAGGTTACTTAATGACAGGAAAAACTCCACTCCCTAGGTGCACCACCCAGAGAAATGTGAAATGTATATTATTAGAGAACACCTTTACATCAATGGTGTTATAAATGACAAATAATTTTGGAAATTCTATGGTGATGGATCTCATGGAAGGTTTGAAGAAAGATAAGAGGATTCAAATATGTATGAAATGTTAGTTGATGCCTTTCTGACGTGTAATGGTGTAGCAAATGATAGAGACTATAAAACTTTCTTTTAACATGTTAAAAGATGTCTACCAACCCATTTATCTTGGATGTAAGAATTTCAACAAAATTTTATTTATTATTAGGTTGCTTAACCATAAATGCATGGGTGGAATGAGCAATACAAATTTTAATCTATTATTTAAGTTATTGAATTAATTGCTCCTAGATGGGTTGTCATTACTATGATTCTTTTATGTGATCAAGAAGATACTTGACAAGCTAGGGTATGACTATAAAATGATTAATGCATGTTCGAACAACAGTATGTTATAATGGAAAGAAAAATGAGAAGTTTGAATATTGAATCAATTGTGGGGAATCTCGGTGAAAATCCTATAAGTCAAGTAGTTTGATAAAGAAGAAAAGAGTACATTAAAAGGTTCTTTGTCATTTTCCACTCATTCCACAATTAAAGAGTCTCTTCACATACTCAAAGACAACTGTCAACATGAGATAGCATCAAGATGAATTTGACGAGGATGGTATGTCGAGACTTTGTAGGGAACTAGGGCAGAAACTGCTAAAACTAGTGCCAAAACCCTCAGGCGAACCAACAGTATCGACCTACTCCCTAACAAGCCCAACAGCTCGTGGTCTACCCAGTAGCACCACAACAGCCACCAGCCTATAACCGAGTGCCACCGCAGTCACTCACATATAACCAAGTGCCGCCGCCAGCTGACCCAACACCTAGGAGAGGGGAACCATGGAGAGAACACTACCCTCAGTTGCTGTTCGCCCTCACAGATATTTTCAATGCACTTATGGCTGAGTAGTAGCTAGAACTTCCGAGGGAAAAAGAAGTGTGGCAAGTTAATGTTGACATGTCAAGATATTGTGCTTACCATCGATACCCAGGGCATACTGTGGAAGTATGTTTTCAATTTAAGGGCTACATTCATGATCCCAATGATCAGAGAAGCATTGACTGGGCACAAATGGGAAAAACAATACATGCTATGAAGGGATGACAAAATCAAGCATGGCGCCAGCAACAACAAGCACAACAACAGCCCGGCCTGGGCATAATTCAAGACCTACTCTCGGTACATGTGCCCACTCCAATACTAGCACCAGCCCCACCAAACCCACGGATTGATCTTGTCCACTCTGTCACCAGGGAGGCAACAAACCAGTCCCAAGGTTGGCAGGAGGTGGAACAAAGTGCCACTATGCCTGCAAGGCCGACTCTACCTTTTACCCGTACCATACTCTCCATACTAAAAGCCACCACCAACTGATCACTTATCCGAGCACCTCAAGATCCAACCTTACTGCCCTTTAGCTCAACACTGCCATCATCAACCATTGTTCCTCCTTGGCACCTAATAATTAGGCTGCCCTCGACATCCCAACCATTACTTAACCCACCAGCCACCACCACTCCACAACCCCTCCTCATCTGAATGTCACCACCGATGCCTCAACCCTCGCCTAACCTACCAACCACTACCATTCCACGCCCCTTCTAATCTGACCCCACAATCCTTGGTTGCCTCAAGCCCCTCAACACCCCAACCAGTCATGCCATCACCACCTTCACCACTCCCCCCTACCACATTGGCACCGGTACTTAGGAGTGGGAGGATGTTCCAACGGGTCTTCCCCCAAGTCAGGATGCAATTATAGGAGCAAGTAAAAAAGAGGCGATAGAAAAATTGTTTCTCATCATGGTATCGACTCCAGAAACGGGTTCCGGATCGGCACCTCAAGAGAAGGTGAAAGATAGAATAGGGGAATATGAGTGAATCGGAAAACACTCGGAAAGCGGTAAAATCCTCACCTCGGTCGCACACTCACATTGACCCCCGAACTTTCATCTCACGGCGTCGCTCGAGCACTGGAGATGGTTTGGGTCATGTGTGAGGAGAGTGAGGAATGAATTGACTTAAAGCATAAATAAAAGAGGTGATCGCCAGGAGCCGCGGGCTCCGCTTTATGGAATAAAAGACAAGATTAAGTTGAATTGACCGTGTGTACCTTAGCGTGGGAGATTGGGATGTGAGTTCAACCTTCTTCTTCTTCGGCCGGCTGATGAAGAAGAGTCCAACCATTGTTAGCTTGATGTATTTGTGCAACTAGAAGACAATAAGACAAGAAAACAAGTGAAGAAGCATTAGAACTGAGTGAAGTGTAGTAACTTGTAAAAACAATAATATAAAATGGTAATTGGAAACAAACTCACCAAATTCAGGGTTAGCCCTAACCCATTTTTTTGATTTTTTCTGATGATAAAAATAGAATAAAAATGATGCTTAAATATGAACTAAATTATATGAATGAAGAATTAGCAAAGATAATATGGACGATTAAAGATAACACAACTTAGGCAAAGTAGCAACCGGGTTGGACAAATTCAATGTAAACTGGCGTGACTCTGATGTAGAGACCGTAATAGATAGCACCGATGTCAGAATCGAGTGACGTTTATTTCAAAATAAAGATAACTCACCGAGGGTGGTTTGATATGAAGACATGTTTGCTTGAATCTTATGATAAGTAATCTAAATTTACCTGATAAGCCGGATCTTGGATAGTGAAGTTCTGGAAACTCCTAGCACAATGTCGATGTAGGACATGCTATGGGAACCCCATATATCTGAATTGAATGATTCTTGTTTTAAATAAATTAGGACTCACCATGGAACAATTTTTATGAAGGATGTATAGGCTGAATCCACCATTAAATGTACTGAAATTGACTGAGAAAATGATGACTTAGAAGAGAAGACTTCGGATCTGTCTGTGCAGCGCCGATGTTGAAGCCATAACAAGCTAAGAGAATGTCAGAATTGATCTTCGTTTGTTGGAGATGAAAGATATATTGAGTAATTCAGGCCATAAAATGACTATAAAGATTTGTAGAAGCCGATGATCAGCAGTGCAGCACGTTGGATCATAGACCGACTTCTTCTTCACTTTAGGATGATCTCCGGGCACCGGGACGAAGACAGAACGATTTGGGGAGGTTGGGACGAGCCAAGGGTGGCTGGAAGATGAGGATAAGAGTTCTGGAGGATGGGGATGCCCTTCTTAGGTCGTTCATATGAGTCTCCCTTTATAGGGGATGAAAAATAGGTCAAAAAATAGCAAGTTTTGATACATCCGAACATAGGTTGGATTTCCTCCATTTAATGTTGCTAATTTTCATCCCGAGGCTTCTAAAAACTTACCCAACTGATTGATAGAGATTGAAAACCATGGATCACCTTCCTTATACTCAAAATTGGTCTCCACTCAAAGAGGAAACAAATCTGATCTAAAAATGGCAAGTTTTGATGTATAAGACAACAAGTTGGATTGCCATCATTTGATGATGCTAATTTCGACCATGAAGCTTCCAGATACTATATCAAGTGATATGAAGGAGGAAAAAAAGAAGGTAAGGTCGTGAATTGGTCAGATATGTGCCCAACCAATGGGCTGGGTTTGCATGCAATTGGGCTTGATCGGTGCTGTGTGCGGACAGAACTACACGTCTGACTTCTAAAAGGTTCTGCAGACAAATGATAGATCAGAATTGAATGCTGTTTATTGCATTGAAAAGAGGACTCATAGAGGAAGATTATTTATTTCAAAGACTTCTTCATTAGATGTCCATAGAATCCTGTGAAAAATTTGTAAATAGAGAATATGTTGGAAAAAGCATAATCTGACACACCACCAAGCGGCAAAACCTTAGTGTAAAGACCACCAAGAGCAACATAGAAGTTAGAATGGACTCTCATTTGAAAAAAATAGATTTTATTAGAGATCAACAACTCTTCCTCAGATTTATAGTGAGCTCCTCGGCTTGTCCAAAAGAATGATTCAACTTGTTTTTGATGGTTTAAAAGAAATGTTTCCAATGGAATAATGGTTTAAGTCCCAAATCAAGCTAATTTGGCGTGTCTACAGCTTGCCTCGCCTTAATGTCAGCTTTGCAAGGGAATGTTATGTAGTGAAGTGAAGTGAAATGTAGAGGAATGTAGTGAAGCGAAATGAGTTGTAATGGAATGCAGTGGAGAGAAATAGCGATGGACTGAAAAGGTGGCATCAAGGTGTAGATATAGACACGCTCAATGACCAAATTCGGCAAAGAGAATCTCTTCAAGTCTCTTGGTTAACCACCATGTTTCATCAAGTCTTCCTATGTTCGATTGGTAAGAGGTGTGCCATTGGCACGAGAGAAGAATAGCCAACCCCCAACGCGGTGGGGAGTCCCCGAAACATGGGTTCGTAGGTTCATCATCAGCCGGTAACCTGATCTTTGTGGTGTTCCTGTACTGTGATGGGCTAAAGTTTTTAAAAAGAGATTTATTTTGAAAAAGTAAAAGAATACCAATCGAGCACATTCAAGCTCTTAGATTCATTTAAGTCTTCCAAGAGACAAGATTTGATTCAGAATGGAATGATCTCAGATTCCAAAAGGCAAATGTTGAAGCACAGACCGTAAAGATAGTGATGGTGCAAGTTTTGATTGAATAGGAGGTCCTTGGCAGGATAAGTTGAATACCACGGTGGGCTGAATAGCAAGGAAGTGCTGCAATGGCCACAGTGGTGATAGAATTGAAGGAGTTGGAGGCACAAGGTGATTACCGAACACGGTGGGATTAACAGACATCAATGCATAAAATAAATAGTAATGCACCTAATATACGCTAAGAAAGGAAATGATAACGGTGAGTTTGCGATGTGATGACATACATTCTTACAAAAGAGTTCATGTGTCCTAATGAGGACACAGAGCAAAAGCTTCTCGGCAAAGTTGAGGCCGAGGTAATGATGGCACCTCCTCCTGAGAATCCTCAAGGGAGGGAAGTGGCAAGCATCACCTTGTTGTGTAGAGTTCTCTGTATTTGTTCTTCGTGCCTAAAACACTTAGAAAAACAAGATTAGAATGCCAATATGGCATATCCCCCTTGCAAGTTGTAGTATGTCTTGACCTTTGTCAAGGGGTAATAGCCTTCTTAAGGGTGTAAAAAAAAATAAAGCAGCAAATACTCAATAAAAAATTTGAAACATGAGAGACTAAGAATAAATATGAATGTAAAAACAAGAATTCAAACCAAGCATGGTGAAATATTATATATATTTTTTGTTTTGAAAATTTCGTTGGAATTTGACAAAGAAGTTTTGTGAAAAGATTCAAATCTTTTTTTGGGATTTTGAAAATATTTAGTTTTTTGGAGTTTTGAGAGATATTCAACTTTTTTTGAAGTTTTTTGAAAATATTTTTTTTTGGAGAGAAAATTCAGTATTGACACAAGTTCTCATCACTTGGTTGTTTTTCTAGGTTCACTGGTAGATACCATATGCAAAACGGGGTTCCTTACCCAGAATCTTTCCGACCTTCAACCTTTGATCGGCTAGAGTTTAGCTTTGATTTGGTTGGTCCACCCGCACCTTGGGGGGGTTAAGAATGAAGAATTGATAAGGAAGTCCTTGATAAGCTTTGGAGATGTTGAGAGGGATTTCTCTACTCACACCTAATTGCCCATTGGGGTTCGGCCTCTTCAGGTCTTTTCTACATGTGGCACTCACTTGGACAAGTCTTTGACCTGTGGGGTCATTGCCTATCCTTTGGTGCCTTTTTTCATTTTCTACTTTTCTGGGTACTCATTCAGACATGCCCATATTTGTTTAAACCTGTGGAATTCATTGCCCATCTTTCGGCAGCTTTTTTTTTTTTTTTTTTTTTTGAGAAGTTAGACCTTTAGAGACGGCCTCCTACTAAGGAGGTGGATGCTTTCGATACTCTCCCCCTCTAGTCCCCTTTGCCTATCTTGGACCGAACATAAGAGAGTAGGATGAGGGTTTTCCTTCCACCTCTGAGCCTTGACTAGCTTTTCTCGGGTGTTGAGTCATCCGGATTCTGGGATCAGGACGTGTTGTGTGTGTAGAATGGTATCTACCCTCGACTCCTAGACAACAATCTAGAACATGTGGACTTAAGTCATACTAGTAGTTCTCTCCATTTTTTTGAGGTAGATTACATTCCATAGGTGAATCAATTGAAAACATGCTATACAATGTAAAGAATTTGTTTAATAAGAACAAGGTAGCTACAAATATCATCAATCATGAATTTCTCTTAATTAAAATTGTCATGTGAAATTCAAAATCATTTTTTTTAAAAAAATATTACTTTGCAGATGACATAATGATGATGAATGCAATTTCATGTAATACCTGAGAGAAGAAGTTCATTGCTGATGACGGCTTTGCTTGTGCTTGCCTTTCCTTGTCTGCCGTGCCTTGCCTTGCCTTGCCCAACTGCTTCCACTGTTGATATGCACCATGTTGCATTGGATTGAAGATTCATAGTCATAGGATGAAGTGAAAATGTGGAGGATCTGATTTAGCATGGCGGAGTCAAAATTAATGATGTAAAAGGCAAAGATTGTGGTATCACCCAAGAAATTTCTCTACTTTGATTTTTTTGTTGAAAGTAAAACTTAGAGAATGAAAGAGAATTTGAAAGGAAATAAACATGCTTGGAAACAAAAGTGAGTTAAAATGGGCTCTTGGGCCCGTGAGTTGAAAGTGGGCTTGAAGGCCTGAGAGTAGTTGGAATCAAGAGGCACGTGTGCCCAAGATTTGAATGTGGGATAGAGGGCCCGGTTGATGTTGATGGGCATGAGGGCCCGATTGAAGGTTGAGCCTGAGGGACCCAATGAAAAGAGTGGGCACATAGACCTGATTTAAATGGTTGGGAGCAAGATTGTGATTTATGATGGGCTCGTTGGCACCACTAAAGAGTATAGGTGCGTAATCCCAAAGTTGAAGAAGTGGGTGCACGGGGGCCCGATTTCGAAGAAGTTTGGGCACGTGGTCCCGAAGGTGAAGAAATTAGGGCATACAGGCCCGAAGATGAAGGAGTGTGGGCATGTGTGCCCGAGTTTGTTGGAAGGTGGGCACGTGGGCCCGATTTAGAAGAAATTTGGGCACATGGGCCCAGTTGTAGAAAAACATGGGCATGTGAGCCTGGTTGAGGTGAATTGCGGGCACGTGGGCCTGATTTTAAAAAATTAAGGGCACATGGGCCCGATTGGGGAGAATTATGGGCACGTGGGCCCGTTGGAAGGAAAGGGGCACGTAGGCCCAGTTAGGGAAAATGGGCATATGGGCTCAGTTGAAGGAAAGGGGCATGCAAGCCCGATTTATTAAAAGGGGCACGTGGGCCCGGTTGAAGAAAAGGGGTATAAGAGCCCGGTTGATTAAAAGGGGCACATGGGCCCGGTTGGATAAATGGGGCATGTGGGCCTGGCTAATGGAAAGGGGCACATGGGCCTAGTTGATGAAAAGGGGCATAAGAGCCCGAAAATGGGGCATAAGGGCCCAATTGAGTGGGATGGGGTGTGGGCCATGACCCTAAGATTGACAAATTTTGGACCCATGGGCCCAATTGATGGTTGTAAGAAGGTTAAAGAAAGGACAGTGGCCCTAAGATTGAGGAATTGTGGGCCCATGGGCCCGATCGTTGATTTGGAAGAGAGTAAAGAAAGGGTCGTGGCCCTAAGATTGATTGATCGTGGGCCCATGGGCCGGATTGTTGCTTAGGAGAAGAATGGGGTAAGGGTCATGGCCCTAAGATTGATGCTAAGGGATTTACCTGCCTAGCAGGAGGAGGTCTCAGTATCCCTTTGTTAAGGTCTACATCTTCTTTCTGTAGGTTTATAGATTTCTTTCCCATTTCATTGACCAATTTGGTCTCCTTGCTTCCCAGCTCAGGGGTCAATTCAATCTGACAAACTTCAGGGATCAATTCCAATGATGACGATAGTTGATCTATACCTAAAGAATCCTTGCCTAGTCCTTGACAATCAACAAAATTTATGATCTCCTCATTTAAGCTCTTTACAGTAGGCTTCTCCTCAAGTTGTTCTGGGGAAGAGGGCATGCCTAGTTTAGAGGATTCTAGAATGATAGAAGAGTTTTGTTCAACCTCCCCTACTTGCTGACTTTGATCTTGAGAGAGAGTAAGGACATGTTGAGGAGTTGATTCCTCTACCAGGGAAGGAGCACAAATGGTTGGAGTGAATGATTCCTCTGCCAGGGCAGGAGCTTAAAGGGTCAAAGTGTCTGAATCTTCTACTACATCTGGAGCAAGAATAGTAGGTGTGATTGATTCCTTTGTTGAGGCAAGTGTAATAAAAGAAATGATTGGTTGTTGTGCAACCAACTGAGGAGGATCCCTATGCGGTGGGATTGGTTGAGAAGCCGGTGTTTGTGCTCGATCGGCTTAGGATGAATGATTGGCCGAGGGACCGTTGGTGAAGTGGGTTGAGGGGCCAAGGCTTACGTGGCTAGCCGAGGGTTGTTGTTGGAATAGGCTGAGAAGCCAGTGGTCGGATGATTGGCCAATGGACCTTAAGAAATGTTGGTGGAGTCGAAGGCTGGGGAGCCGGTTGAAGTAATGGAGTATTCGCACAAGCAACAAGAGAAACTTGATTGTGCACAGTTGGTTTTGCCATTAGCATGGGTTGCATGACCGGCTGAGGTTGGGGCATGGGTGGCCTAATCAACTAGCGTCGAGGAGTCGGCTGAAGATGATGATCTGGATGAGGTTGGAGAGGGCTCCTAGGTTGGTGCATAGCACCAATGCTCCTCTTAAGCCTGGGCCTTAATTCATCAAAATATTGCATTAATTCCACATCTTCTTTTACTTCCCCAATTATTGAATGCCCATATCGTTTCAAGAATTTGGCCTTGACAATTTCGAAATCCCATATCTCTACTTCGTTCAATGAAAAAAACCAATCTAGGGCTGCATCTTCTAAAGATCTCCTAAAAAGAAAGACAAGTGTCTTTCTATCATTCTTCCATTGAGATGATTTGCTCAGGAAATCATTGACATGGGTGAAGGGATCACCTGAGCCATTGTAGCGATGGTAGGTTGGCATTTGTGATTGGGGGATGTAGATAGTATAGAGGGGAAATTCAAGGGTTTCCTGATCCTTGGCAACAGGTGGGGAGGAATTCACCAGGGGGTGTGCATGTGGCACTCGGATGGGAGGGGGGTGGGTTCGTGTGCAAGCTAAAGAATGACCCGCAATGGGGTGAGTAGATGGAGTAACATGGCAGGACTGCCCAGGTGGGGTTATAGTAAGAGGTCGAACTACCGATTGGGGAGGTGAGGCAGCCCGGTTGACTTTGGCTGGACCCTGATCGACATGCATCTTATTCTTCACTAGAGATTGTATGATTGACACTGCCTTGGGATCAAGATGAAAAGACAGTTTCTTAAAGAGTTGCTTCAAACTGTATGGAGCAGACTGATGGGCAACCCCTTGCACTTTGGGTTCCATAGCAACATTGACATGGCTCTCGGGTTGTTGTTGGAGCTTGTAGTGGCCTGTCTCGTACTCCTCTTCTTGCCCGTAGTAGTCTGACATCCCGACGTGTCTTCCGGACCTTAGCATCGTGGGCATCATGTCGATCTTTCTACAAAGATGGTTAATAAAGAGAGCAAGCAAAGCATACAATTGAAGATTTTTTTGTTATGTTTTGTTTTGTTTGAATTTTTTTGTTTCGATTTGGTTGTTTGGAAAACAAGTTGAACACAAAATTAAAAAGGTTTTTTTTATTTTGTTTTAGGTGTTTTGAATGAAAAAATTTGTTTGGTTGTTTGCAATTGTTGTGAGCAAGCAAGTTATGCAAACAAGTTTTTGAAATGACTACTTGGCATTTTTTGGGTTGAAACCTTAGATTAGATAGATTGTTAGCAATTATTCACTCAAGTAGGTATGGTTCCTATTGCTTCAATCTTCAAGACCTAAGGTTATCACACAATCACCACGAGTAGGTACTTAGGTTCTTCGGGTTTTGGGAAAGTGGTACAACCGGCCCAATCGTGCGGAGAGGAATACTCCACGGATGGGGACTTACGGAGGTCTTGATGGAAACCACCAAATCAACTAGGAAGGAATATCCCAGAAGAGAGGTAAGAATCCACCAAGAAGGTGTTTGGAGGGTGAGGGTGTGTTGGGAGAGAGAGCCCCCACCTCGAATGCCCTACGGATCGGAGCAAGTCCAGTACTAGATGCAAAAGCTAATGCAAAAATGAAAAATAGAGGGTAGGAGGAGAAGAAGCAATCAATATGCAAACATGAATGAAAGCTATTAAATAAATCAAGCAAGTGAATGTAATCAAGACAAGCAATGCTAAAGTAAAACAAGTAACTAGCAACTAGCAATTAGCAACTAAAAGGTGGTTCGCACGGGAACCGGCTTGTGATGCAGTGTCCAAGTGGGGACAAATCTGAAGTAAAGGTAAAAGGATGGTCCACGCGGGGACCGATTTGAAAATAAAGTGGCTTATGCGGGAGCCGAGTTTTGAAAAGGTAGGTGGTTCATGCGGGAACCGGTTTTTGAGGGAAAAGAGGTGGTTCACGCGGGAACCGGTTTGTTTGATTGAAAAAAAGGGAAGGAGGGCCACGTGAGGCCAATATGAAGGTGCTACAAATGGGTGGTCCACGCAGAGACCGATTTGAAAATAAGTTGGTTCACACGGGAACCGAGTTGGAAAAGAAAGGTGGTTCACACGGGAACCGGTTTATAAGAAGAAAAGTGTGGTTCACGTGGGAACAAGGTTTAAATTAAAAACAAGCAAGTCAAGTCCACATGAGAGACAATCTTAAAGAAAGAGTAAACAGCAAGTTTAATGGTAAATTGACATAGAAAAGATAAAGGACAAGTCGGTTCGTGCGGGAACCAAATTGGAAAACAACTAGTTGCACGGATCAATCAAGCAAGCACGGTTGAAGACATTGGTTGTCCCACCGTAGTTGCCAAAAAGCTGTCAACTCCAGAAATGGGTTCCGTATTGGCACCTCAAGAGAAGGTGAAAGATAGAATAGGAGAATAGGAGTGAATCGGAAAACACTCGAAAAGTGGTAAAATCCTCACCTCGGTCCCACACTAACATTGATCCCCGAACTTTCATCTCACGGCGTCGCTCGAGCACCGGAGATGGTTTGGGTCATCTGGGAGGAGAGTGAGGAATGAATTGACTTAAAGCATAAATAAAAGAGGTGGTCGCCAGGAGCCGCGGGTCCGCTTTATGGAATAAAAGACAAGATTAAGTTGAATTGACCGTGTGTACCTTAGCATGGGAGATTGGGATGTGAGTTCAACCTTCTTCTTCTTCGGCCGGTCGATGAAGAAGAGTCCAACCAGTGCTAGCTTGATGTATTTGTGCAACTAGAAGATAATAAGACAAGAGAACAAGTGAAGAAGCAATAACATAAAACGGTAATTGAAAACAAACTCACCGGATTCGGGGTTAACCCTAACCCCTTTTTTTATATTTTGTGATGATAAAAAATAGAATAAAAATGATGCTTAAATATGAACTAAATTATATGAATGAAGAATTAGCAAAGATAATATGGACGATTAAAGATAACACAACCTAGGCAAAGTAGCAACCGGGGTGGACAAATTCAATGTAAACTGGCGTGACTCTGATGTAGAGACCGTATTAGATAGCACCGATGTCAGAATCGAGTGACGTTTATTTCAAAATAAAGATAACTTACCGAGGGTGGTTTGATATGAAGACATGTTTGCTTGAATCTTATGATAAGTAATCTAAATTTACCTGATAAGCCGGATCTTGGATAGTGAAGTTCTGGAAACTCCTAGCACAATGTCGATGTAGGACATGCTATGGGAACCCCAGATATATAAATTGAATGATTCTTATTTTAAATAAAATAGGACTCACCAGGGAACAATTTTTATGAAGGATGTATAGGCTAAATCCACCATTAAATGTACTGAAATTGACTGAGAAAATGATGACTTAGAAGAGAAGACTTCGGATCTGTCTGTGCAGCGCCGGTGTTGAATCTATAAAAAGCTAAGAGAATGTCAGAATTGATCTATGTTTGTTGGAGATGAAAGATATCTTGATTAAGAACAGTTCTTCTGAAGTTGGTCAGGCCAGAAAATGACTATAAAGATCTGTAGAAGCCGATGATCAGCAGTGCAGCATGTCGGAGCATAGACCGGCTTCTTCTTCACTTTAGGATGATCTCCGGGCACCGGGACGAAGAGAGAACGATTTGGGGAGGTTGGGACGAACCAAGGGTGGCTGGAAGTTTTGGATAAGTGTTCTGGAGGATGGGGATGCCCTTCTTAGGTCATTCATATGAGTCTCCCTTTATAGGGGATGAAAAATAGGTCAAAAAATAGATACATCCGACCATTGGTTGGATTTCCTCCATTTAATAGCAAGTTTTGATACATCCGACCATTGGTTGGATTTCCTCCATTTAATGTTGCTAATTTTCATCCTAAGGCTTCTAGAAACTTACATAACTGATTGATAGATATTGAAAACCATGGATCACCTTCCTTATACTCAAAATTGGTCTCCACTCAAAGAGGAAACAAATCTGATCTAAAAATGTCAAGTTTTGATGTATAAGACAACAAGTTGGATTGCCATCATTTGATTATGCTAATTTCGACTTCCAGATACTATACAAAGTGATATAGAGGAGGAAAAAGGAAGGTAAGGTCTGTAGACACATCAAATTGGCCTAATTCGGAGCCCCATACTCTTATTCCATAGGCGATATTCTTATTTGACCATTATCTGATCTGGATTACCTCATGGAGATGAGCTAAAAACGCTGGTGGAGCCCCTCGCAAATTGAGAATGGACTGATGATTTTCGGAGTAAAACCGTAACCTTCAAGCGAGAGCCACGCGTGAACCGTGAAAACACGAAGCCCGCTCGATGACCGACCTTGAATGGTCCATACTTGAACATCTGGGCAGTCCCGCGTGTGTTCCGTGATATTTAAGGTTTCTGAGAAGTCATTTCGGCAGGCGTTGGTCAATGACGACTTTCGTTACGGCTTTTTTGATCTGTACTGACACAGCTATCCTGGACCATGCGTTAGGCCCTCCTGGTCATCACTGGGTCTTTTAGGGTCATCCGGGTCGATTCTAGCTGAATATTTTCATCAATCATGGCCATATGTCCGGTTCGGTCAATTTTAGGGTTTCCCGGCTTTTCCGAATTTCGGTTCACGATTGCCGAGTTAATCTCGGATTTTTCGATGACTTCGGGTTTTCCGATCGTACCAGACTTGTTCGGTCATCATTTTAAGTCATCTCGAGTTGACCCGAGATTTCTCGACCGGAACCGTGCTCTTTCGGATCTTCGCCACAGGTTTTGGCTTTCCGCGAGAGGGTAAACCGGTAGAAAGCCCCGTGTGAATGTCTCTGGAGTCATGCTGGCCGGTTTACTGACTTGAGGAGGTGCGGCTTAAGGTCCTCTTTCCAACGCCACAAACGGGAGCCGAATCAGACATCCCGTTTGCAAGATACGGCTCGTGGAACGCGCGCACAGGAGAGAGAGTCTACCGCGCCCCCTCTCCCATAGAAAGGGGAGGGCGTGCCCTGCGCGCCCTCAAACTGGGGGCACACCCTGTGCGCCTCCGCTTGTTCCGAAAATTGAAAATTTCCCCGATTAGCACCTTCTAAACCGGTTTTTTTGGAAGGTTTCTGGTGATGATTTTCGATTATTTGTACCACGCCCCCGGTTCGAGGGCGCGTTACGTATGTCAAGTCGAATTTTAGCAATTTTCAGAATTTTTCGACGAATTTTAGCAGTGAGACGCGTACCGCGCCCCCGAGGTGAGGGCGCTGTGCGCACTTAGTTGGAGGGCGCGCCCTGCGCGCCCTCGTCTCCTTTGAAGAGTGGGGGCGTGGTCGGTCCAGTTTCCATATTTTGCACCGGCTTCCTTCCCGTATAAATTGAGGGCCATTCTCAATGACCCAAGGTTAATCCCCCGTGCCTAGCTCATCCTGAGGTCGTCCAAGCTCTCTCCCAAGGCCGTCCCGACGTCCAAAGCCGATCCGACATCGAGAGATCGATCCCGAAGTAAAGGAGAAGGCTCAATCTGGGCATTCTACATCAACCAACTTCACCGACTTCTTCAGAAAATCTGGGACCCCTTCTGCAAAGGACTTCAACATAGAAGTTGTTCCCCTCTTCATCCTCTTTCATCTACAATTGACGTTACTCGATTCTGACTTACCATATGTTCGTGACGATTGCTGCACTGAGGGCGCACATTCAGGTTCTGTTTTCTATATCCGTCCACTTTTAGAATTTTTACAGATTTCTTCAGGCGGATTCTGGATGGGTCATCAACATAAGAACTCTTCCTCTCCATGTCTTCTGTCTACTGCAACAAACAACACTCAATTCCGACATTGGGACTGCCCGTGGTGAGCTCTGCACCGAAGTTGGGCTAGACGGTGCAATGCGCCCCCGAACCAAGGGCGCGCGCAGACCGCGCCTTCACACCTAGGGCGCGCCCACCGCACCCTCAAACCTAGGGCACGTTCAGTCCAGTGCGCTGTCCGGCCATATTGGTGATATCTTCTCTGTTTTAGCTCCGATTTGAGCCGTTCAAGTTTCTATGTCTTCGTCATTCATCCAGGATCATTTTAGCATAATTTTTATTTAGTTTTTTTGCATAATTTTATATCACAAAAAAATACACAAAAAAGGGGTTAAGACTCACCCCGAAGACGGTGAGTCCGATTCCAATTGCTTCTTTATTATCTTCTTACTATAGTTACTACACTTCTCACAAGTCTAATCAAACTCTTCACTTGTTTTATTGTCTTAAGTTGCACAGATTGATCAAGCTAGCATTGGTTGGACTCTCCCTCATCGGCCAGATGACGAGGAAGAAGGTTTAACCCACATATCATTACCCGCACTAAGGTACACGGTCAAATTCAACTTTATTTCTATTTTTATTCCATAAAGTGGAGCCCGCGGCTCCTGGCGACCACCTTTTATTTATGCTTTAAGTTCATCTCCTCCTCACTCTCCTCCTACATGACCCGAACCGTCTTCGGTGCTCGAGCGACGCCGTGAGATGAAAGTTCGGGGATCGATGTGAGTGTGGGACCAAGGTGAGGAGTCTTTATTGCTTTCCGAGTGTTTTCCGATTCACTCCTCATTTCTCCCAATTCCATCTTTCACCTTCTCTTGAGGTACCAATCCGGAACCCGTTTCTGGAGTCGACAAGGTCGTGAATTGGTCAGATATGTGCCCAATGGGCTAGGCTTTCATGCAATTGGGCTTGATCGGTGCTGCGTGTGGATAGAACTGCACGTCTGACTTCTAAAAGGCTCTGCAGACAAATGGTAGATCGGAATTGAATGCCGTTCATTGCATTGAAAAGAGGACTCATAGAGGAAGATTATTGGTTTAAAAGACTTCTTCATTGGATGTCCACAGAATCGTATGAAAATTTTTTAAATAGAGGATATGCTGGAAAAAGCATAATCTGACACACCACCAAGCAACAAAACCTTGGTGTAACGACCACCAAGAGCAACATAGAAGTTAGAATGGACTCTCATTTGAAAAAAATGTATTTGATTAGAGATTAACAACTCTTTCTCAGATTTATAGTGAACTCCTTGGCTTGTCCAAAAGAATGATTCAACTTGATTTTAATGGTCTAAAAGAGATGTTGCCAATGGAATATGGGTTTAAGCCCCAAATCAGGCTAATTTGGCGTGTCTACACATGGCATATGATTTATTGAAGCATTTGAATAAAATGCCAGCATGGATTTTAAATTTGGAGCTCATAAAAAGATCAAAAATTTATCAAGAAATTCTACAGCAGTACTTGTAGCGGGTTATGGTCAATGTGGACCTCCCACCAAGAAAGATCATAACAGTACTAGCCCCCAGGAGTGAGCATTCACTACTCACATTCTCCCAAGAAGAGTTGGCACAATTGGAGGTCAAGAAGTACACTTTATGTGTTGCAATCGTCGTCAGGGGTGTATAGATAAAATCTTGCTTGATTGACACCGGAGCATCAATCAATGTTATGCCACCAGCCATATACCTTGCAACTATGTGCCATCTCTAATAAAGAAATTGAGCCCTTTAGAGCTGCATATGATAACTCTAGGAAACCAGTGCAGGGGGTAGTCACATTGAAAATAGGGCTCGGGCTGTGTACTATCACAACTAAGTTTCATGTTCTAGAGTTAGATCCCATGTTCAAAGCCATACTGGGACGCCCTTATCTCTTGGCAATAGGGGCTGTTGCCTCGACCAATCACCAGTGTATAAAGTTTCTATATAAAGGGCAAGTGGTCAAGGTAACCAGTGTCTCTCTACTGAACAATGTGAGCAATCTCTATTTTGCACTACCAATGTTAGGATCCATTCAACCACTGGTCTCAACCATAGAGCTGCCCAAGGTCATGGCACTGATGACCTCGCCCCCAAATATAATTACATGGCAGATAATGAGAAAGATGGGATACCAACTAAGAAGAGGGGTAGGCAAGGAGCTGCAGGGGATTGTGCACCCCATTGAAGTTGTGCAAATACCAAGAAGACAAGGGCTCGGGTATGAGCCAAGTTTTGTTCTAAGGAGGGTCTACTGGAAAAAGCATGCCATTAGACTCCATAAATTTTTCATCAAAAGGGAGACCATGATGATGGTTGGGGACAAGGAATAACCAGACATTACAAAAAAGATGAGGAGGGTCAAGGAATAGGAAGGAGAAATAGATGACCTCATTACATCCCTGGCCAGGCTATTCATGGAGGAGGAAGAGCTAGGGGAACCGATCATGGAAAAACCTATTCTGGATCAGCTCGTTGTCTCCAACAAACCTCCCGCTAGTAGAATTCTTTCAATCAGCCCAAATATTTTACAAGAACCATTTTCCATGGTTACATGCTTTAGGGTTCTCACACCACTCCTCCTAGACTCTTTTGATGGGCTCCGTAGCCCAATTCTCACCTCTGGGCTAGAGTGGCACCCTTAATTGATCACTGGGCATGTGAGCCCATTTGAACCTTACAATCATATCATGTTGCTATGCCCTTCATGATCTTCCAACAACACTAGGCTTGCATGCTATCTATTGTCGAATCTGAGCTTGCGTGCCCATTTGTTGCTTTTTTGAACCATGGGCCCATGTGCCCATTTCCTGTTATTATGGGGCCCGAGAGCCCATTTTACTAATTTCTTCTAAAAATTTTCATTTTATCTCGAGCCATGCTGGCTCATTCTCTTTTGGTTATTGAAAATCCAAAAAAAAAACATCCTCTCACAACCACATATTTCTATTGAGGGACGTCTCTACTCACCCCGGAGGGTGCTCCCAACCAAGGAACTCTCATCACTGAATCACTAATCGACCTTCTTAATCCACCAATCACTGTAGATACCACCTCTTCAATTCCCTTTTCTATAGGAGTAGCTAGGGTAGGAACTAAGAAAATATGAGGTAAACGAGTTTTGGAAAGGTACCTCCAACAATTAGCTCAAAAATGCATTGAGTGTGAAAGGTTGCCAAATTTCTTGGAAAATGCTATCTAGCTTGACGAAATTCAATATGAGGATGATCTTAATGTAGATCATACTTTGGGAGTCTACAAGGTGATATCAAAGAAGGATCCTGATTTTGAGGAAGGAATTGAGGACCTAACTGATGTGTATGCATCTAGACATGAAAGATTTGAGGAACTATCAGCCATGGTGGATGAGTCGATAAGAGAATTGAAACATGGACACCTGAAGAGCCCAAGACCATCCTCCTAAGCGTAAACCTCACTCCCATTGAGAAATAGAGCCTAATCAAAATATTGGAAGAATACAAGGATACGTTCGCATAGACGTATGAAGATATGTCAGGATTAGATAATTTGTTGGTTGAGCATCGCTTAACGTTGAAACTTGGAGCTACCCCGGTCAAAAAAAAAAATTAAGGAGATTCCATGCTGATGTTGCACTCAAGGTGAAGGAAGAGGTCGACAAGTTACACCAGGCAAAATTTATTAAAGTCATTCTTTATTCACAATGGGTGGCAAACGTAGTCCCTATTATGAAGAAGGATGGACGTGTTCTGTTCTGCATAGACTTCAGGGACTTGAACCAATCATGTCCTAAGGATGACTTTTCTCTACCTCATATTGATGTATTGGTTGACAACATAGCTATATTCGAAATGCTTTCATTCATGGATGACTATTCTGGATATAATCAGATCTAGTTAGCCGAATTGGACTAAGAGAAGACCTCGTTCGCTACACCGTAGGGAACCTATTGCTATGTCGTCATGCCCTTTGGACTAAAAAATGCTAGCACAACATATTAGAGGTCCATGATGGTTATCTTCTATGACATGATGCATACACTTGTAGAGGTGTATGTGGATAACCTGGTCGTTAAGTCTAAACGCCAAGAAGATCACCACAAAGTGTTAAGAAAGGTCTTGCAAAAGGCTAGTGAATATAAATTTAAGATGAACCCTAATAAATGCTAGTTTTGAGTCTCATCAAGAAAATTATTGGGGTTCATAGTGAATAAAAGGGGCGTAGAGATCAACTCAAACAAGGCCAAAGCAATCATTGGTATGCCTCCTCCAAAAAATATGAAGGTGTTTCGAGGATTGATCGAGAGGCAACAGTTTGTCTATTGGTTTATCTCACAACATTCTCAAAGGTGTAATCCTTTCTATGAGTTAACCAAGGCGGGGGTGGTGTTTAAATGGGATTTGAAATGCCAGGAAGCATTTGATGGTTTGAAAAAAATACCTAGTTAGTCCTCCTAATGCCTAGACCACTTTTCCCTCATAAGTCTTTAGTTCTAGATATCTCAGTTTTGGAGAATTCTCTTGGGACAATCCTTGCACAAGTGGATGAAGAAGAGAAAGAGTGGGCTACCTATTATTTATCTAAGATTTTTAATTTATGTGAGAAGAAGTATACTTTAGTGGAGAAGACCTATGTTGCACTAGTCTAGGTAGTTCATAAGCTTAAACACTATTTTATTGCTCATGAGGTCAACCTTTTCGCTTGCATCAATCCCATTAAGTTCCTTCTTGAGAAGACTATTCTAACTAATCAGTTAGGTCATTGGCAGAGCTTTATTTCATAGTTTGATGTCACCTATGTTTCCTAGAAGGTGATTAAGGGCTATGCCACCATCCTATACCCATCTTTAACCCGGTCTAGTCAGAGCTCACGGATGATGAACTAATGTTGATTCGATCTTCCAATCTTTGGACATTATATTTTGATGGGGCACTATATTCACAAGGTAGGAGAATAGGAATCATCCTTCTGTCACCTGAGGGTGTCACCATTCCACAGGCATTTCAGGTTGACTTTTCAGCAACCAACAATATAGCTGAATACGAAGCCATGCTGGCCGGGCTGGAGGCCGCTCACTTTTATGGTGCCACTGAATTGAGGGTGATAGGTGATAGACAACTGATTCTATGCCAACTCCTATCCATATACTAAACTTCTCATATGATCCTCAAACCTTACCAAGAACTCACCTCTTGCTACATCAAGCTATTTTCCAAACTCACCTTTGTCCATGTTCCTCGAGCTAAGAATAATCTTGTTGTTTCCTTAGCCTTCTTAGCTTCATCTCTTTTAGTCCCGCTAGGAAGACAGGTGTGAACTATCCATGTCTATAGGAGGTCAATGCCGATGATTAAGGATGGATGTTTTCTAAAGGTCAAGGGGAGATTTGATTGGAAGGAATATCTAGAGAGGAAAGAGAAGATTTCTTTGATTGAGTTGGATGAATTAGAAGAGGGTGAAAAGCCTTAGTATGATGAGATTACGAGGTACTGTCAAGATCAAACATACCCACCTAAATCTAATGCAAAAGAGAAGAATGCCATCAGAAGAGTATCCAAGAGGTACACAATCCTAGGAGGGGTGCTCTATAAGAGGAGCCTGAGTGGAATCTTACTGAGATGCGTTGATGAAGAAGAAGCATAGGTGTTAAAGGAAGCACATTCTGGTGTTTGTGGGGGCTATGTTAATGCTCAGACTCTTGTCAAAAAGATCATCCGGCAAGGGTATTAATGGTCAACCCTAGAAGAAGATTGCTCTATCTTTGTTCTGCATTGTCACTCATGCCAGCTTCATGTCGACAAGATCCATTCTCTCGCATCTTCCCTTCACCCAATCCATGCCCCATGGCCTTTCGCCATGTGGGCTTTTGATATCATTGGCCCTCTAAGTGATCTTAACTCCGAAGTGTGCTCTAAATCATTCATTTTAATAGCAATATAGTACTTCACCAAGTGGGTAGAAATGGAAGCGTTCGTGGAGATCAAGGCATCAACACTATGCTTCTTCATCAAGCGTAACATCATCGCCAGGTTCCGGTTTCTCAATGACATCATCACCGACAATGGGCCACAATTCCTCTCTCAAGATCTGCACGATCTTTGCAATAGGTTCAAGCATTGCATTGCATCATTCATCTCCATTTCTACCCACAAGGCTACGGTTGAGCAGAAACCACCAATAAAACCTTAATCAAAATTATCAAGAAAACCTGCAAGTCTATCAAGTTCGCGGACTGGCCAGATAAGCTCATAAATGCCTTATGGGTTTATCGTACTTTTGTGTGGACCCCATTGGTCAAACCTCATATGCCTTCACATACGGTATGGAAGCGGTAGTCCCATACGAGGTACTCCTTCCATCACTCTGAGTTTAGCTAGACAGGGATGCCCTTGTTGACAAGAGGTGAGAATCTCCCTTTACACAACATGAACTCCTAGATGAAAGAAGGTTGGCCACCTCTGAGCATGCCCAGACTTATTAGAATAGATTAAAATGGTTCTATTAAAAGAAGGTTGTAGAGAAAAAAAATTTAAAATCGGTGAGATGATAGTCAAATGCATATTCCTTAAGTCGGGTGGTCCCCACTCTAAGTTGCAACCTAACTGGGAAGGGCCTTTTATAAACAAAAAAAAATATTCAGGTAATGCATATGAGCTAACAAATGCAGATGAAGAGAACTTGAGTCATCCTTGAAATGGCATTTACCTTAAAAAATATTTTCCTTGAAAAAAATAGAGAATCTTTGGTATGATATCAAGTCATCGATCCTGAAGTATTCGCTAGAGTACATGGGTAAATGTCACCCTACTCATAGAACACCTCCCGATCCCAGAATCTAGACAACTCAACACTCGAGAGAGGAAAGGTAGAACCCTGAAGGTGGAAAGGGACCCTTACCCTATTCTCTTCTATTCGATCTAAGATAGGTGAAGAAGATTAGTAAAGGGTAGTATCAAAATTGCTTGTTGCATTAGTAGGAGGCTGTCTCAAAGGGTGCAAAAGGGTGCTAAAAGATGGGCAATGAATCCCACAAGTTTAAACAAATATGAGCATGTCTGAATGAGTACCCAAAAATTTTAAAAATAGAAAAAAGGCACTAAAAGATGACAATTATCCTATAGATCAATGACCTATCTAAATGAGTGCTGCATAAAAAAAATAAGAAAGGAAATCCTCCTCGACATCTCCAAATCCTATTAAGGATTTCTTCTGTCATCTTTCCTTCTTAAACCCCTAGGGTAAGATAAAATGTCTAAATTCAGGGGGAACCCTAGTCGATCAAAAGAAGAAGGCAAGAAAAACTCTAGGTAGAGAACCTCATTTTCACGTGGTGTTTACTACTTGAATCTTGATTAACATTCAAGGATCGATGAATTGTCTAAATACTAGTGTATTCTCCACAAAACTTACGGAGTGTTTGGTTGCATGATAATGATGGTTTTTGTTTTAATTTTTAAAAATTGTAAAAAAGCTTGTTAAAAGAGGTGTTTGGCAACCATGATAAATTTATATTTTGAAAGTGATTTTCTTCTAAAACAAAAAAAGAGGGTCTCACCTCTTTCTTTTTTCTTGTGGTCCCCCACTTTGTTTGGTCTTGTGTGGTAGTTACTCTTTTTTGTAATCACATCCCTCCAAACATGATAAATTTATGTCATGAGTTGGTTCACTTTTTATTTTAATATAATTTTTTATCATGAAAGTGTACAAAAAATTATCATGCAACCAAACACCCCATTAACATTTTCAAAAATTCAAAAAAAGTTAATTTTTTCAAAAATTAAAAAGTAGAACATTTTAAAAAATCCAAAAAGTGAAAATTTTCAAAAAAATCTCAAAAAATTTAAACATTTTTGAAAAACTCCAAAAAAGATAAGTGCATGTTTTCAGAAAAATCTAAAAAAATGCACTATTTAACTTGGCTTAACCTTGATTTTTTCCTTTTACCTGCATCCATGATTATTTTCCTATCTTGCATGTTTTCATTTTCGAATTGTATATTTGTCTTTGTTTTCGCTTCATTAAGAGGGCTCTTCCCTTTGACCTAAGTCAAGGTAGACAACAATAGGCAAAGGGATGAGTCGTGGTGAAAATCTTCTTTATCAAGTGTTTCAGGAATTCAAGAAAAGGAGAGGATGATTTTTCGCCACGACAGGTAAGTTCTCCTAACCTTCAACACATTTCAACTTTATCGTGTCGTTCATTCGTTTATCCTACCTTATTGAGAAGGCTCTTTACTTTGACCTAAGTCAAGGCAAACGGCAATAGGCAAAGGGATGAATCGTGGTGAAAATTTAATCTTCTTTATCAAGTGTTTCAGGAAGTTAAGAACAAAAGGGGAACGATTCTCACCATGACAGGTAAGTCCTCTCAACCTTTAATACATCTCATTTATTTTAGTCATTTATTTATCCTACCTTGTTAATATGGCTACCCCCTTGACAAAGGTCAAAGCAGACTGCAACTTGCAAAGCGGATAAGCCATATTGTCATTCTAATATTCTTTTTTGACTGTTCCAGGCATGAAGAACAAACAAGGAGAACTTCACACAATAAGGTGATGCTCGCTACTTCCCTCCCCTAAGTATTCTTAGGAGGAGATGTCACCATAATCTTGGTCTCAACTTTGCCAAGAAGCATTTTTCAACACAACTGTGTGTTCTCATCATGGCACATGTACCCTTTTATGAGAATGCATGTCATCACATCGCAAACTCACCATTATCAGTCCCTTTATTAGCATATATTATGCGCATTACTATTTATTTATGCATTAATGTTGAAGATCATGGATGTGAATAAGGTCAAACTTGAGATGCCCTTCATCAAAATCTGCAACGGTCGGGTCATCTTTCGTGCTCACGGATAAGCCAAAATTGCATAGTGATGGACGATGGTTTCCAGTTGGGTGTCTTGACCTCACAAACAATCTATATCTTCAACTAATTGTTAAGAAAGTTTTGTTTTTTAAGCTCATCATGCATCATATAGCATTAGCTTCATTGCATTCTTCATTATCATTGCATGCATCCCATCATGTGTAAGCACCCGAAACGGGATATCCGTAGATCTCCCCTTTTCCGGCCCCTACGCTTGCTTTGGGGACTTGGTGGATGGGATGTTAGTGGTTGTGGTCGCCAGGAGCCAAAGGCTTCAAAATATAGTAGAATGAAAAGAAATGAAATGGAGAAATGACCGTCGTACCTTTGGAAGTGGGGAGATTGTTAGGTTCCGACTTCTCCTCTCTCGGCCGACCGAAAGAAGAGAGCTTAGTGAGTCCTTCGTCTTCGATCCGGTTGAAGCTCCACCTCAATCGGATTTACCTAAAAATGTCCATAAGAAAACATAGAAACAAGTGAAAGGTTCATTAGTTCTAATGAAAGCATAGTATCGTGCTCAAATTTGAATGTAAACATGAAAGAGGGAAGGAACTGACCGGATTGGGACTAAATCCCAACCCCTATTTGGAAGGTTAAAATATGCAAGAAAATGCAAATGAGTGGCTTAATGCATGCTAAATAACATGTTAATGAAAGTTAAAATGAAAGGGGGGAGTAAAAGATCGACCGGAAAGGTAAATAAACTCAAAAAAATGCAAAACGGGGTGCCGCCTGCTAGTGCCCCATATATGGGGCACTCGCTGCAGGTGTCCCCTTGATGGGGCGCATTGACCAAAGTCAAAGTGCCCTATATACGGGGCACCAGGGACTGGCTTCAGCAGATTTTCTTCCCTTCTTCGCGGCGTCGCCCCGGAGTGTAAGAAGACCTCCAAGACGGAAAAATGACTTCTTCAAGTAGACAATACTCAAGTGAAGCTAATGGAAGAGTGTTTTGGCACTATATGTAAGGTAAATGAAGGGTAGAAGCTCTCAAAGTCTGAGAAAAATCATATTTCTGAAGAAGGAAACTGCAGGTTTTTTGGGGTTTTTGGGAGAGGGTTTTGGATTGGTTTGAAGGCTTATGGGAGGTGTAGATGGCTTAGAAACGTGATGTTGGATGAGCTCTAGGGTGGCACAAAGTTGGAACCTCCTCCAAGCTCCAAATGGATGTCTATTTATAGCTCAAAAGAGGTCACTTTGGCCATTTTCGAAAAAACAGTGCCACGTGGCATAGCGCCCTATATATGGGGCACCAGCATCATGAGGTATGTCAAATCGATAAGACAAGTCACTGCGGGGGGTCAAATCAGCCGGTCGAATCGATTTGATTTGGTGCCAGGCGCCTTGTATATAGGGCGCCTGGTGCCCCATTTATAGGGCGCCTGATGCCCTATAAGTAGGGCGCCTGGTGCCCTATAAGTAGGGTGCCAGGTGCCCTTATACATAGGGCTCCGCCCTCTTTGAAATGTACCAAAAACCTCAAATTTTTTGGAAAACTCGGTTCCCTTGAAAGGTTACTCAAATAAAAACAAGAATTTAAGCTCTCCTACTAGGCCAAAATTGCGTGTCTACAGCTTGCCTCGCCTTGGCGTCGGCTTTGTAGGGGAGTGACACGAATGAAGCGTAGGCGAATGTAGTGAAGCGTAATGTGGCGTAGCGGAATGAAGTGGTAATGGACTGAAAAGGTGACGCCAATGTGTAGATTTAGACATGCCCTCATTGGCCTAGTTGAGTGGAATAAAACTTTACCGGACTCCGAGATTACCCTTTGTCTTATCGAAACCTTCCCTCTGGTTGATTGGTTAAAGAGAAGAATAGTATTTAAAGTAAATAACTAAAATCCCACGTGGGGGAGAATTGTTACCGGCCAGGACCCGAACTGCATGGTGTGCTGGACTCGGTAGAAATGTAGTAAATTGCAAAAAGTAAAGAGGAGACAGCCAATCAACCATGGTTGGGTTCTTCAAATTCATAAGGTTTTACTCAACAATACCGGTTCAGTTCAACATGGAAAAACTTCTTGTTTTGATGAAATCATTGTTAAAACCCGTTGGAAACTGATTCTCTGAAAAATTAAGACCTCCTCTGGGGCTATAAAAGACCATTTTTAAAATGTTCATAATGGGACTGGAAGGAGGTTATGGCAGGATTAGGAAGTAGGAAATGGTTGTGGTGGGATGATGCATGATATGAAATGATGCATGCTGGGTTTAAAGAAATACAAATAAGTATAATAAAATAGTTGAAGATATAGGTTGAACATAATGGGTCAGGACATCCGCAAAGAAACCGTCGTCCCCACATATTCAACTTTGGCCTATCCGCAAGGCTAGGGAATGACTGAGCCCTCACTGATTTTGTTGAAGGGGTTCTCAGGCTCAGCCCCCCTCTAGACTTGAGGTCTTCAACATCTTAAATATTATTTATTTTGATAGATGCAATACTAAATGCAAGTCCTAATAGGGGTCGGGGTAGTCCACTTTTAGTTTCTCAATTTTTGATTTTTTTGTTATTTTTGCTTCCTTTAAGTTTCTGGGGATACGAAGCTGGCATGCCTTCTCCTATTCCTACATCCACTTGAGAGAAGATATTAGAACTTTATTTTGGCTTAGTCCCTTGCAAGGAGAAGGCAAAGTTGCCTTGATCTTTTGTCAAGGGACATAGGCCTAATCAAGGTAAAATAACGGAAAAATATAAGTATGCACAAAAGGAAACATACAAGACTGAAATTAAATATGAATGCAAATGCAACTAGTCAATTTAGGAAGCAAATTTTTAAGTGTTTTTGGATTTTTGGATTTGTTTGGTTTTTGATGGTTTTATGATGTTTTTGGTGTTTTGAAACTTTTACGATTTTTTGGTGTTTCGAATATTCTCTTTTTAGGATTTTTGACTTTATAGATTTGTTTGGTACTTTTTGAAGTATTTGATTTTTTGTTTGGTGTGAGGGACACGATTATCTCATCCTTCGCCTTGCTTGTTGTAGGTGTCCCTCATGTCACCTAAGGGTTAAGAGTAGGCATCATGTGTGAGAAAGTGCCTTGTTCGGAATCTTCTGACCTTCCGACTTCGATAGGCTATGGCTCTTCTTGGACCTAGTCGGTCAACCCTATCCTTTGAGGTTAAAGAAGGAAGATGATTGGTGGTAAGTCCTTAGTAGAATTCAGGGATGTCGAACTTGTTTCTCTACTAATACCCACATTGCCCGTTCGGGTTTTGACCTCTTCGGGTCCTTCCTTCTAGCCCATTTTCTTTGATGGCCCACATTCGAACAGGTTTTCTTCTTTATTGCTTGATTTTGACATGAGGGGTCATTGCCCATCTTTTGGAGCCTTTTTCTTTTGGACTTTTGTTGGTACACATTCAGACAGGTCTATTCTTTTGCTGACCTGAGGGGTCATTGCCCATCTTTTGGCACCTTTTCTTTTAATAAGTCAGACCTTCAGAGGCATCCTCCTACTAAGGCAACGGGTACTTTTGATACTCCTCATTCTGATCCCTTTCATCCATTCAGGACCGAAACAAGAAGAGAATAGGTTAGGGTCAACCTTCTTTTACCAAGTGTTACCTAGCTTTCTCTCTGACTTCCAATCATCAGATTCCGAAATCTAGGCATGTAGTGTGTGCAGTATGGTGCCTATCCTTATTTTCCCTAAGTGACGAGTTGGTGCACTGAACAAGCAGGCGTTAGATGTTACCATCATTCTTCACACCTTTGTATTTTATAGTTTTTTTTATTTTTTTGTGATTTTTGTTTTAAGGGAAATACTTTTTGAGATATACACCATTTCAGGGATGAGCTAGTTCTTCTCCTTCTGCATTAGTCAGCTTATATGAATTACCAGGATAAACAGCCAAAATTACATATGGACCCTCCCAATTAGGTTGAAGTTTGGAGCGGGGACCGCCCGGCTTAACAAATATTCTTTTAAGCACAACCTCACCGACTTCGAATTTTCTCTTCACCACCCTCTTCTGATAAAATCTTTTAAGTCTATTCTGATAAGATCTAGCATGTTCGACAGCGGCCAGTCTCCTTTCATCCAAGAGTTTGAGTTGCACGAGAAGAGAATCTCGGCGTTCATCCATCGGGATATCTCAATCGATCTAGACTCAGAGGGAAGGAATGATTACTTCGTATGGAACTACCGCCTCCATCCCAAATGCCAAGGCATAGGGGGTTTGACCCGTTGGGATTCGAATAGAAGTGCGGTAGGCCCATAGAGCATCAACTAACTTATCTGGCCAGTCTGTGAACTTGCTAGACTTACAAGTCTTCTTAATGATTTTTATCAGGGTTTTATTGGTGGCTTCTGCTTAACCGTTGCCTTGAGGATAATATGGAGATGAATGATGCAATCTGATGCAATACCTATTGCAAAGGTCGCGCAGCTCCTGGGAGATGAACTGTGGTCCGTTGTCGGTGATGATGTCGCCTGGGATCCCGAACCTGGCAATGATGTTGCATTTGATGAAGGTGCAGACTGTTCATGCCTTGATTTCCACGTATGCTTCTGCTTCCGCCCACTTGGTGAAGTACACCGTTGCAGTTAGGATGAAGGATTTGGTTTTATTTGTGGAGTTTGGGTCACCGAGGGTTCCGATAACATCAAAGGCCCACATAGCGAAGGGCCATGGGGAATGAATTGGGTGAAGGGAAGATGCGGGAGAGTGAATCTTGTTGGCGTGAAGTTGACATTGATGACAGTGCCGGAAAAAGATCGAGCAATCTTCTTCCAGAGTAGGCCAGTAGTACCCTTGCCTGATGATCTTCTTGGTGAGGGCTTAAGCATTTACATGGCCTCCACATACTCCTGAGTGTGCTTCTTTAAGCACCAATTCAGCCTCTTCTTTATCTACGCATCTTAATAGAACACCAGCCAAGCTCCTTTTGTAAAGTACTCCACCTAAGATGGTGTATCTCTGGGAGACCCTTCTTATGGCTCTTTTCTCTTCGGCAGTTGATTCCGGTGGATATGTCTGATCCTGACAGTAATTCGCAATCTCATGATACCATGGTTTCTCACCCTCTTCTAATTCCTCCAACTCAATCAGAGATACTTCCTCCTTTTGCTCAATGTACTCTTTCCTTTCAAATTTTTCTTTAACCCTCAAGAATCGTGCATCCTCCACTGCCAGAATGATACGTCGGCGGACATAGATCGTCCTAACTTGTCTGCCTAGCAGGACATATAGTGAAGATGCCAGGGAAGCGAGAGCATCGACAAGAATATTTTGAGCACGAGGAACGTGAATGAATTCGAGTTTGGAGAATAGCTTGATGTAACAGGTGGTGAGTTCTTGGTATGGTCTGAGCCCGGGATGAGATGTGCGGTATTTGGTCAGTACTTGGCAAAGAATCAACTGACTATCACCGATTACCCTTAGTTTAGTGACACCATAGAAGTGAGCGGCCTCCAGTCCGGCCAACAAGGCTTCATACTCAGCTATATTGTTTGTTGCTGGAAAATGGAGCTGAAAAGCCTGTGGAATGGTGACACCTTCAAGTGATAGAAGAACAATCCCTATCCCTCTACCCTGGGAGTTTAATGCCCCGTCGAAATACAAAGTCCATAGATTGGAAGATCGAATGGACATCAATTCTTCATCGGGAAAATCTGATTGGATAGGGTCAAAGATTGGGATAGGATGATGAGCAAGGTGTTTAGCAATCGCATAGCCCTTGATCGCCTTCTGTTGAATGTAGGTGATGCTGAACTGAGAGAGGAAGAAACCTCCAAAGTTTGATCAATGCTATCTTTCTCTTTATATCAGATTTCATCCAGCTGAATCGCATTTTCTAGATACTCTGGTAGCTTGGCACATTCTAAGTTTTTCTGAGCTAACCGATGCAGGTATCTTTCTGGAACTCTCCTACCTCTGATTTTTGTCCTATTTTTATTGGAAACTAAACCTAAAGAAGAAGAAGGTAAATAAGAGGAGGAAGAGGAGGTGGATGGAGTGGAATTTATTGGAGAGGATGGAGAGCAAAGAAGGTCAATTAAGGATCTGGTGGCTCCTTGGGTCAAATGCCCTTCCGAGGCAAGTTGAGATGTTTCCTCGATCGAAATTTGAGTTTCGAGGAGGGCATTATTTTTTGGGAAGTGCTAAACATAAAGACAAAATGGGCTTCAGGTGCCCAATTTGGGTTGAGATAAACTACGGGAGTCAGAGTAGGCAAAGATATTGATAAAGAGGGGAAGACTTCGAGTAATGTTTGATAAAGGGGGCTTTCGGGCCCAATGTTGACAGAAAGAGGTGATGGGCCAGTAGGCCGGATGATCATGGAAGAAGGTGGGTTCATGGACCCAATAAGAGGAGGATGTGGGCTTGAGGGCCTGGGTTTAGGAGATGGGCTTGAGGGCTCGAGAATTAGATGAAATGGGCGCAGAGGCCCGGATTCAGTAGAGGGGCTCGATGGCCCAAGAGCAACAAGTGGGTACGCGGACCCATAAGTTGGGCCTGACGGCCTAGAAATAGGGATCAGGCCAAGAAGCCCGGGGAGAGCATCACAGTGCGTTGGGGCGTCGACCCTAAAAGATGACATAAAGAGGGATGGCCCTCGTGGAATTGGTTGGACTTTTTCTCGAGTCGGTTTGGCAATATGACCCTTGGGTGGGTCGACAGGTGGTTCAGCCTGGAGTGGTTCATTGCTTGACCCTTCTTCATCGGTGGAAAACAAAAGAGATATTTCAGGATACACGTCATCTTCAGGGTCATCAGTTCTTCTTCTCTTGTCTTGTCCTAGTTCTTGCTCCTCTTTGTTCTCAGCCAATTGAATGGTCTCTTTCTTGATGAAAAACTTTTGTAAGCATCCAGAAAAGTATCTGCTTCTGAGATTCTGACCATTCGCTGTCGTTCCATCATACCCAACCCCACTCTTTGGTTGTAACCTCACTAGATTGATTGGCTCAGCTATGCCTTGCAGTTCTTTGCCTAGTCCTCGGCCCTCCTGGTATCCTAAAATCTTTATTATATGCCACCCAATGATTTCATTTTCCTCTCTTTTCCTTCTCCACACTTGCTTGGGTTGCCTACTCATTTCTAGAAGATCCAAGATTGTCAAAATTGGCTCATTTGGCAACCCAAGGGGTGGTGGTGGAGAAGATGGATGGTCTAAGGGCATGCTCGTCACCTAAATCACTTGTCCCTTGTGAGGGAATTTAAGACACTGGTGATTGGTGGAGGCGACTGCCTCTAGTGCTTCCAAATAGGGCCGTCCCAGAATAGCTTTGTAGGTTGGATCCATCTCTAGTATGTGAAAGTTGACAGTGACTGTTCGGGGTCCAAGCTTTACATTTAATGTAATCATGCCATCGGCAGGCTTTTTCGAATTGTCATATGCGGTCACTGTTATTTGAGATGGCCGGATGTCTTCCTCGGAGATTCCATAAAGATGTAATGTTTCTGGTGGCAGAACATTAATGGATGCTCTAGTATCGACTAAACATGACTTAATGCCTACACCATTGATGTGGACTGTGATGCACAAGGCACATTTCCTTATTTCTGGGTTGGCTAACTCTTCCTTTGTGAATGTGAGGGCCGGGTACTCACTTCTCAGGACCAGAACTGATGAGATTTTTTCTGGGGGGAGGCTCTCATTCACCATCACCCGCTGTAAGTATTGTTGGAGAACCTCTTGATGGACTTTGGATATTTTGATCAACTCTAAGATAGAGATTCGTGCCGGGGTTTTATCAAAATGCTTCAATAAGTCATAGGATGTCCCAGGCAACGGTTCTTTGATGTGTTCTTCTTCTGTTTCTGGTACCAACCCTGACTAACCAGCCTGGGGAAAGACCCTTTGGAACATGCGCCCACTTCTGAGTACTGTGGCAAGTTGAGGAGCTATGGCTGGGGTGGTAGTGGTGGGTGGCGGGTTAGGTCGAATGATGGGAGCTCTTGGGATGGGCGTAATGATGGTGGTTTGAGGCATGGTAGAGTAGGTAGGTATGTTTGCACGGGGCGGGATGATGATAGGTCCTAGTGGTGGTGATGTTTGTGGTGGATTAGCCGGGCGGATTAGGGTCCGTCCCGATTTGAGTTGAATGGCTGGTGGTGTGATGATGGGTTGTGATGGCGTTCGGATGATGGGCATTCTATTTAATGTGATGGGATTATGTGACATAGTTTTTCGGGGTATAGAGTGGACGGTTCGGTTAGGAGGGTGAAGTAAGTTGATGTGCATGGAGGAGGCGGCTCCCTCGACTTGCCAATTCTGGCCCCGATCATGATACTCCTCGGAAGAAATCATGATGGGATTAACGTGTTGATTCCCAGGCGCGGGTGCATGTGGAGGTAAAGGGTTTTGGATAATCCCCAGGCCGGGGTTCTGTTGTTGTTGCTGCTGAGCTGGTACGTGCTGCCGTTGAGGTTGATTTTTCACTGTTCTGATGTATTCCCCCATCTGGTCCCAGTCAATACTGCCTTGCTCATTAAGATCGTGGATATAGTCTTTGAACTGAAAACAATTTTCCACGGTGTGCCCAGGATATCTATGGAACAAGCAGTATCGCTCTATGTTGGCATTTTGAGGCCACTCCGACTTCTCCCTTGGCAATGCAATTTGCCCTGCCGCCATGAGTGCATTAAAGATGTCCACGAGAGAGTAAGGCAAAGGCGGGTAATGGTTCCTCTTGGGTCCAACCTTTCGGGGTTCATAGGCCATGGGAGGGGGTGCTTGGTTGTAGTTGGACAGTTGTTACCGCGCTGGTTGGGGAACTGGGGCTTGCGGTCGCTGAGAGATCGGGGCTTGTTGCTGACGGGGCTGGAACTGAGGTTGAGGTTGAGGTTGACGAGGGTTTCTAAATGGTTGATTTTGTTGAGGGTTCCTGAACTGGTGTTGATAATTTATAGGTGGGTTCCCTACAACGTTAAGGTTTTCGTTTGTCACTACGTCCTCTGTCCTTTGGGCCGGTTGTGGTAAAAGTGGTTTTCTTGACAGCTCGGGGTCTATGATCAAACAAGTTCATGATAGGTGAGTCCCTAAGCTGTGTCTGAATGTACCGTGCCCTCTCATAGAGTTCACTCATGGAGGTGGGGTGATGCAAAGCTAGCATGTTCTTTAAGGCCAGAGTGGCGTTGGTGATGATCATCTTCACTTGCTCCGGTTCTGAAATGGAATCAGTAAGCCTTTCTGCCAATGACCTCCATCTATCAGCATATCTGGTAAAGTCTTCATCATTTCTCGTTCTTTCAGCCATGAGGTCAATGATGGAATATGTTGGTCCGACTCTATCTTGATATCTCTGCAAAAATTTAGCTTTGACAATTTCAAAGTTACTCGCCTCCAAAGAGTCAAGCGTTTAGAACCACTCTAAAGCTAAACCCTCTAATGATCTTCTGAAAAGAAAAGCAAGGGCCCTTGGATCATTTTGCCACATTACCGACTCATAAAGAAAGTCCTTGATGTGAATGAATGGATTACCGGTTCCATTGTAGCGACGGTATACCGGCATCTCAGAGGGAGGTAGATGAAAAGTAGGGAGGGAAGGAAGAGAAATTTTAGGGGCTGCCTTCGTGTCGATCAAACGTCTAAGCTCTCTATACTGCTCATCCATGCTATTGATCTTGTTAATCATGGCCTGATCGACAGAAGGTTCCCTAAGAGGAGGACAAGAAGTGGGTGCTTGATGCACCGGAATTGGGATTTGATGGGCCAAAGTGGCCGGATAAGAAGGGTACATTGGGGGATGCACCAAAGGGTGAAAAGGGTTGAGATGATTAGGAGAATAAACTGGTGAACTAGAAGGAACAACAACATTTGGATTGTGATGATCTAGATTTGCCACTGGATGAGGAGAAATTGGGGCCATGAGCCCGGTATGAGAATGGCCATGAGTGGGCACAATGGGTTGATGTGCCGCTGACCGAGGGGTAGAGATGTGAAGACCACCTTCGGGAGGAATGTGGTCGGCGGGCGACTTGCCCTTGAGGATGGCTTTGATAGCCTGAAGTTGGGTAGGGTCGGTGTAGACACGCCAAATTTGCCTAATTCAGAGCATAAAACTCATGTTTTATATTGTAACATGTGTGATTGACCTTATAATGATGCCGGGTCTTTTAAAGTTGATTTTGAGCTTCGCCGAACGAAATAGGATGCCTTCCGAAGTTTTCCGCAAAAAGCTGTAATTTCCGAGCGAAAGCCACACGTAAATCGTGTAAACACGTAAATTGGCTGAATGACCAATGCATAATGATCATTCATTGAAGGTTATGGTCATATTCACACCCCGGACAAGTTTTGTTGCATTCCGTGCTTTCCGGTTTGCCGTCAGAGTCATTTTGACCTGTATCGGATCTTTTGTTCACTGCCCTAACTTCCGGACAAAATTCTGAAGTTTTGGAGGGTGTTATGGCTGATCCTATGCTATAGGAATCTTCTTCGGCCTGTTATCTTTCCAACGCAACAAACGGCCTCGAATTCCGAGTTCGGGAGTGTTCGCAATGGCTTCCGGAAGAAGGACGCGCGAAACCAGTCCCATGCGCCCGGGTTCCGGGTCACATGCGCCCGGGACCCAGGGCACGTGGCCATGTGCCCTACCAGTGAGGCACGTGACCTTGTTCCCTCAAATGAGGGCACATGCGCCCCACCTTTGAGGCACGAGGGATTCAGTTTTTCACCCGGACTCTACCAATGAACCGCCGATCGGATAAGGCCTCTTTTCTCGGGATTTGTGCCCATGCGCCCTCATTGGGGGGCACATGCGCCCCTCAGTGGGGCGCATGCGCCCAGCACCAGGGCGCATGCGCCCAGGGGTGGGGCGCAAGGCCCCCTATTTTTTAGTATAGATCGCGCCTTCTGTTCTCCTATAAATTAAATCCGATTCTGGTCGTTCCAAGGGCATGAGCACGACTCCCCAGGCATCTCAAGACGTCCAACCTCCCTCCTGCATCGATTTTGTGATTTTTAGAGAGATAATTTCGAGTTTTTAGAGAGAGAAAAGTCGGTTCAAGAGAGAGGAAGGCTGTGCTGCAGGGGATCTGCCCAGTCTCTCTTCCTCGGCCTCTACAGAAGTGTGTGGACGTCTTCTGCCCGAGATCTCTTCATCAAAGTTCTTCCTCTCCAAGTCTTCTTCAGTTTTCAATCAAAGGCACTTGATTCCGAGGTCGGGGCTGGTTGTGACGAGCGCAGAAGAAAAGTCGCACCTGGCAGATCCTGGACTGCTGCTCGGCTTTTTCGACAACACAGATTTGGCTATATCTTCCTCTATTCAACTCAGAATCTTTCAGTTCTTTTTCCTATCTCTTTGTTTCGTGATTATCCATCATCCTGTTAGTTTTTTACATTTTTTTGCATTACTTTTACTATGTTATTCCTAAAATTAAAGAAAAGGGGTTAAAGATAACCCGAATCCGGTCAGTTTCTAGTCAATTGTGTGTTTTTATGTTATTCTATTTACATATATTTCACTTTGTCTAGTTCTAATAGTATCCATCACTTGTTTATTTGTCTAGTTTCATAGAATATCAAGCACCCACCGTGTTGAGGACTCTTCTTCATCGGCCGGCCGAAGAAGGAGAAGCTTTAACTCACATTCTTCACGCTAAGGTACACACGGTCAATTTTAATTCTATAAATCGGAACCCTCGGTTCCTGGCGACCACATTTATTTCTTCTCACCCTCTTCCCACATGACCCGAACCGTCTCTTTGGTGATCGAGCGACACCAAGGGATGAAAGTTCGGGGATCAATGTGAGTATGGGACCGAGGTGAGATTTGCTTTCTAAGCTTTCTTCCTTTCTTTCTCATCCCCTCTTGAGGTGACGATTTGGATTCACGGACTTCCCTGAAAAGGAGAGGACCCCGTCGAGTTTTCAGAGTCGACAGCTTTGTGGCGACCACGGTGGGACAAGCAATGTCTTCAACCGTGGGTGCTTAGTGTTTTGTTTGCAACTAGTTCTAGTTCTAGACCGGTTCCCACGTGAGCCATTCCTTATTTCCACCTCTCTTAAACTTCATGCCATCTCAAAATTTATGATTTCACCCATCTTTTATCAGATCTGAAGTACCAAGTATGCCATTTAATTTCTGTCATTTCATTCAAACCGGTTCCCACGTGAACCACCCTTTTCCTTCTAAACTGGTTCCCGCGTGAACCAATCTCTTTCTTTACTTCGGTTCCCACGTGAACCAAACCACTTTCCTTCAGATCTATCCCCACTTGGATCAGATCTTTGTTCACCTTTAATTGGCCCCACGTGGCCCTCTTTTGATCATTCAAACCGGTTCCCACGTGAACCACCCCTTTTACCCAAAACCGGTTCCCACGTGAACCACCTTTACCTTTTACCCCAGTTCCCACATCGGTCCCCACGTGGACCACCCTTTTGCTTGTCTATCAGATCTGAACCCTCTTCTTTCCATCACTTTTCACTATCTCCATTTGGCTCACATAAGAAACAAGTCTGGATTCTAGTTTCTAGTTGCTTCTCTAGTTTCTAATTGCTTGTCTGGTGTTGATAGCTTGTTTATTTAAGTTTATGTTTTGTTACTTTCTTTATTACTTGATTGCATTCTCTGCTCCTTCTCTCTACCTCCATCTTTTACACTTTTTTGAGGTGGGAGCTCACTCTCCCATTTATCCCTCCCATCCAAAAAACCCTCTTGGTGGATTCTGACCTCTCTTCTGGGATATTCCTTCCTCGTTGACTTGGTTGGCTTTCATCAAGGCCTCCGTAATTCCTCATACGTGGAGTATTCCTCTTCATGATCGGGTTGGTTGTACCACTCCCCAAAACCCGAAGCATCCTATGTTACCTACACGTGGTGAGATTGTGTGAAACCTAGGTCATTGGAGATTGGAGTTAGGATCCTAACCCATTTGTTGAGAGAACAATTCTTAACAAATCCATAAACCTATGGTTTAATCAAAATCATTGCATAATTTTGCTTTCAAGTCTTTGCATCACTTGCTTGTCAAACAAAAATTCAAACCTCTAACTTTTTGCAAAATACTAAAAAAAAAGAGTTCTTTATTTACTTTGTCAACTTATTTGTTTTCTCCTTGAAGTTCAATGCAATTAAGGTCTGGAAGACACGTTGGAATGGCGGAACAAGCTGAACATCGAGAACATGAGATGGGTCATCAACCAAATCCATCAGATGGTCGTGTTAATCCATTGTTTGAGTCAGAAGCGCAAGAGGTCCCTCAACCATCTGCTCCTTGTGATGTTGAACAACTCTTTAGGGAGTTGTCTCTCTATACCGACCCAGAAACCTATGCCCGCATACAATCCATGGTGAAGGGAAAAATTGCTTCAGATCAGGCTGAAACCAATCAAGTTGCCTTATCTCCTCGTCCTCTAGTTCAACCACCACTTATTCAATCACCCTTTGTTCAACCTCCTGTTGTTCAACAATCTATGAATCAACCATCATTGGCACTAGCACAACCATCTGTAGTTCAACCATCTATAGTTCAACCATCTGTGGTTCAACCCTCATTTGTTCAGCCATCTTATTTCAACCATGTTGCTCCCTTGGCCCATCAAGTCATGGGACAATCTTCAAGTCATGCTCCTCAATTTCAGAACCATGTCTCCAACCACATACCCCCACCAGTAAACCAAGAACCTGCTCTCACTAGGGCAATCATGGATCAGCTCACCCAGATGAATGAACGTTATGAAGAGCTGAGATGTCGCCTGGACTCCAAGTCAGTTCCTGAGATTTCCATTCCTTCTCTGCCAGTCCTACACCTGCCACCTTCTGAGCTACCAGTTTATCGCCGCTACAATGGTACTGGCAACCCTTTTCTCCACCTTAAAGATTTTCTCTATGAATCCTCATTCTGGAAATATGATCGTAGGGTTCTTGCCTTCTTGTTCCGTCGATCATTAGAAGGGTCTGCATTGGAATGGTTCTTCTCACTCGACTCCTTTGAGGCAGGAGACTTCGACATTGTCAAGACAAAATTCTTGCAAAGATACAGAGACCGGGTGGCACCAGCATGCCCCATTACAGATTTGATTGCTGAGAAGATGAAGCCCGAAGAGGACTTCATAAAGTTTGCTGATAGCTGGAGGGGAATGGCAGAAAATTGACAGATGTGATTTCTGAAGGGGAACAAGTGAAGATGCTTATTGGAAACACTACACCTGCCTTGAGGAATGTCTTGATCATGCACCGTCCTACCACAATGAATGAACTCTATGACAGTGCCCGATACTTGCAAGCCCACTTCAAGGATGCCACCATGATAAATCCATTTGATCCTAAACCTAGAAATCTCAGGAAAACCCCCTCTGCACCAGTTGGGCCTACAACCGAGGGAGTGGTCAACAACGAAGCTGTAAATATTGTAGGGAACCAGGGAGGGAACCGTCAAAACCAGTTCAGAAACCCACCACAGAACCCTTCCTATTACCCCCCTCAGCAACAAGTTAGGCCACCACAACCACGACAACCACAACAACCCCCGCAACCAGTAGCACAACCCCAGCAACCTCGTCAACCTACCTACAATAGGGCACCGCCACCACCCAATCAAGCACCACGAAGGGAGGTCCTAGGAGAGAGAACTACCAGCAACTACCTTACTCCTTGACCGACATCTTCAATGTACTCATGGCAGAAAAACAGTTGGAATTTCCCAAGGAAAGAGAGGTTTGGCCAACAAATGTAGATATGTCCCGATACTGTGCTTACCACCGGTGTCCTGGTCACACTGTAGAAGTGTGCTTTCAATTCAAGGATTACATCCACGATCTAAATGACCAAGGCAGCATTGATTGGGTCCAAATGGGGGAATGCATACAAGCTATGAAGGCTAGGCAGCAGCAGCGGCAGCGTCCACCGGCTCAATCTCAACAACAACCTGGCTTGGGGATTGTCCAGAATCCGCTCCCATTACATGCTCCCGCTCCAGCACCGGCACCAGCACATCCAAACCCAGGAATTGGTCTAGTACACTCCATTGTCCAGGGAGATGCCAGTCGTGCTCAAGGTTGGCAACTAGAAAACCAAAATGCAACCATGCCTGTCAACCCAGCTAGGTCTCCTGCTAGGAACCCTCCTAGACATATAATCCGTGCACCTGCTACTCCACAACTACCACAAAGCTCAATAACCCAACCACTGGCCGCCACTTCTTCTCGCCGGCCCATCATTTGGCCAGCCCCTCTCTAACTACGCCTCCTTCAACCAGTGCTGCACACCGGCCCTTGCTCATCCGACCACCACAATCATCACCAAACCTCGAACCCCCACCTACGAGCTCTACCACTCCAAAACCCCAACCTATCATACCACCAGCACCACAACCAATCCCACAACCTACACCTTCATTAAACTAATCAACCACTTCTGCACTCCAGCCTCTTCTTATTAGGCCACCAGTATCACCATCATTATCACCTCCAAATCCTACCCCTCTACCAACTAACCCCATCATCCCAGAACCATCGATCCCATTACCTATCATACCTGCACCTACACCACCTGTTCCACCACAACCCACCCCGATTAACCCGTCACCTCTACCCGACCGCCAAATAGCCCCGGTGCTTCGGAGTGGGAGGATGTTCCAGCGGCTCTTTCCCCAAGCCGGAACTCAACCGCAGAAGCCAGTGGAGGAGGAACAAGTGGAAGAACCATTGCCAGGCACGGCGTATGATCTGTTAAAACATTTGGATAAGACACCAGCCCATATTTCTATACTTGAGTTGATCAAAAGATCAAAAGTGCACCAGGAGATTCTACAACAGTACTTACAAAGGGTCATGGTGAGTGAAGATCTCCCACCTGAAAAGATAACTACAGTGTTAGCCCCTAGAAGTGAGCACCCAACACTCACTTTCTCTCAGGAAGAATTAGCAGATCCATACTTTAGGAGATATGCTTTGCATGTGTTGTTATCATCCGCAATGTCGAAGTAAAATCATGTTTGGTTGACACTGGAGCTTCTATCAACGTTATGCCGCCAGAAACTTTGCAGTTGTGCGGTATTTCTGAGCAAGAAATCAAGCCATCTTGTGCCATGGTGACAACCTATGATAACTCCAAGAAGTCTACACGTGGGGTGGTCACTCTAGAAGTCAAACTTGGACCATGTACGGTTACAACAGATTTTCATGTTCTAGAATTAGATCCAACATTTCGGGCTATACTTGGGAGGCCATACTTGGAGGCAATAGGAGCTGTGGCTTCAACAAACCACCAGTGCATAAAATTTCTCTTTAAAGGACAGGTGGTCAAGGTGACTAGCATGCCTATAAGGGATGAGCTGAACGATGCTTCTTTACCCGTAGGTCTGTCAATACAACCCCAGATCTCAGTGGGAGAATTGCCAGAAGTCAGATGCATGACTGCCTCTCTACCAGACACACTGGGATGGCGGATGATGATGAAATTGGGCTATCAGCCTGGAAGAGGTTTAGGCAAGGATCTTCAAGGGATCACTCAGCCAATTGAAAATGCGAAAAGGCCACGCGAGCAGGGGTTGGGATATGAAGAGGGTTCCATCCCAAGGAGGATCTTCCAGCCAGGATATGCCATGGGACTCCATACATTCTTTATCAAAGGGGAGACCATGATGATGGCTGAAGATGGCAAAAGTTCCGTGATAGCTGTCAAGAGAAGAAAAGCTCCAGAAGAAGAAGAAGAAGACTTGGAAGACTTATGCTTATCTTTGACTCGTATGTTCTCAAGTGGGGAAGAGCACCAGGAACCACTCAAGGGCAGACCAATATTGGATCATCTGGTTGAGCATACCACCCAAGTCAAAACCATTCCACGAGGCCCAAATACAACAATGCCACGTTTAAACCTCGTGCCGTTGTTTCTAGATCTTTTGGATGGGCTTCAGGGCCCACTTACCCACATTGGGCCCATGAGCCCTCTTCAACCTTCCACTCTTCTTGGGCACCTTTGCCCATTTGCTTCCCTCATCAACTTCGGGGCGAGGGCTTTTTCCAACATGGGCTTACATGCCCATTTATTTTTAAGATCGGGTCCACGTACCCGTTTACTTTTTTAATCAGTTTTGGACCCATGTATCCACTTTCTGTTACCATTGGGAACACGAGCCCCTTTTTCCCTTTTATTCTTAAGTTTTTCTCTCTATTAATTCAATCATCTTCTAGCAAGCCTCGAGTCACTCAGGCTCATTCTATCTTTTTACTTGAAATTTCCAAAAAAAAAAAGTCTCCTCTGAAACTCACATTTCCATCGAGGAGACGTCTCTACTCATCCCAGAGGGTGCTCCCAATCAGGGATCCCTCTTTTCTGAATCATTGATCGATTTGCTCGATCCCCCCTCCACTGTAAATACCACCTCTCCAGCTTTATCTTCAGTAGGTCAAGTTAGGTTAGGAAATCGGAAAGTCAGAGGTAAACTAGTTCCAAATAGGTATCTGCAACAATTGGCACAGAAATGCGTAGAGTGTGCAAGGCTGCCAAACTTTTTAGAGAATACCATTCAGTTAGATGAAATCCGATATGAGGATGAGCATAACATCGATCATACTTTGGGAGTATATGAGGTGGTATCAGAGAAGGATCCCGAATCCGAGGATGAAATTGAGGACTTGGCTGATGCATATGCATCTGGACTTAGAAGATTTGAAGAACCATCAGCCACAGGGAATGAACCGACCAAGGAACTGAATTTAGGAACCCTGGAAGATCCTAAGACTATCCTCATTAGTGCAAACCTCACTCCCTCCGAAGAACAATGTTTGATCAAAGTTTTGGAAGAATATAAGGACACGTTCGCATGGACATATGAAGATATGCCGGGATTAGATAATTCATTGGTTGAACAAAGATTAACTTTGAAACCTGGAACTACCCCGGTTAAACAAAAGCTCAGGAGGTTCCACCCTGATATTGCACTCAAAATGAAAGAAGAGGTTGACAAACTACACCATGCAAAATTTATTAAGGTTGTCCTGTATCCGCAATGGGTTGCCAGCATAGTCATGGGGAACATATAGCTATGTTGTCATGCCCTTTGGGTTAAAGAATGCCGGTGCTACATATCAGAGGGCTATGATGGCTATCTTTCACGACATGATGCACACCCTTGTAGAGGTGTATGTGGATGATTTGGTTATCAAGTCCAAGAGTCGGGAAGATCATTCTGAAGTGCTAAGGAAGGTCTTGCAAAGAGCTAGAGAATACAAGCTGAAAATGAACCCTAAGAAGTGCACATTTGGAGTTTCATCAGGAAAGTTACTTGGGTTTATAGTAAGCAAAATGGGCATAGAGATCGACCCAAACAAGGCCAAAGCAATTATTGGTATGCCTCCTCCGAAGAATATGAAAGAGCTTCGAGGATTGATTGGGAGGCTACAATTTGTCCGCCGGTTTATCTCACAACATTCCCAAAGGTGTAAACCTTTCTATGAGTTAACCAAGGTGGGGGCCGAGTTTAAATGGGATTCGAAGTGCCAGGAGGTGTTTGATGGGTTGAAAACATACCTGGAAAGTCCCCCTATACTTAGACCACCAATTCCCGACAAGCCCTTGGTCCTCTACATTTCGGTTCTTGAGAACTCTCTTGGGGCAGTCCTTGCACAAGTTGATGAAGAAGGGAAAGAACGAGCTACTTATTACTTGTCTAAGATGTTTGATGTTTGTGAGCTAAAGTACACTGTGGTAGAAAAGACTTGTGCTGCTCTAGTTGGGTGGTTCAGAAACTTAAACACTATTTTCTTGCTCACCAAGTCAAGCTCATTGCTCGTATCAATCCCATTAAGTTTCTGTTAGAGAAGACAGTCTTGACTGATCGGTTAGGGCGATGGCAGAGTTTCTTATCCCAATTTGATATCACTTATGTCTCACAGAAGGCAATCAAGGGTTATGCTATTGCTGAACACCTTGCCCATCATCCCATACCCGTCTTTGACCCAGTCTGGTCGGAGTTCCCGGATGACGAACTAATGTCAGTCCGATCTTCCAATCTTTGGACATTATATTTTGACGGGGCTCTGAACTATCATGGTAGAGGGATAGGTATTGTCCTTCTGTTACCTGAAGGTGTCACCATTCCACAGGCTTTTCAGCTTAACTTTCCAGCAACCAACAACATAGCTGAGTATGAAGCCTTACTGGCCGGGCTGGATGACGCTCATTTCCACGGTGCCACAGAACTGAGGGTGATAGGTGATAGTCAATTGGTCCTACGCCAGGTCCTATCCAAGTACCGAACTTCCCATCCAAACCTCAAACCCTACCAGGAGCTCACCACCTCCTACATCAAGCTATTCTTCAAACTCACCTTTGTCCATGTCCCCCGCTCTCAGAATATCCTCGCCGATGCCTTAGCTTCCCTAGCTTCATCTCTATCTGTCCCGCTAGGCAGGCAAGTGCGGACTATCCACATTTATAAGAGGACAATTCCAGCAATTGAGGATGGACGTTTTCTAAAAGTTAAGGAGAGGTTCAACAGAAAGGAATACTTAGAACATAAAGAAGAAATCTCCTTGATTGAGTTGGAAGAATTAGAAGAAGGTGAGAGACCTTGGTATGACGAGATTGCGAGGTATTGTCAAGATCAGTCATATCCGCCTGGATCAACCACCAAGGAAAAGAAGGCAATCAGAAGAGTATCCCAGAGGTATACAATCCTAGGAGGAGTGCTCTATAAGAGAAGCCTAAGTGCAATCTTACTCAGATGTCTTGATGAAGAAGAAGCCGAGTTGGTGCTGAAAGAAGCACATTCTGGAGTTTGTGGTGGTCATGTGAATGCCCAAGCCCTTGCTAAGAAAATCATCCGACAAGGGTATTATTGGCCAACTCTAGAAGAAGGCTGCTCCATCTTTGTCTGGCATTGTCATTCATGTCAACTCCATGCCGACAAGATTCACTCTCCCGCATCTTCCCTTCATCCAATTCATGCCCCATGGCCTTTCGCCATGTGGGCTTTTGATATCATTGGCCCCTTGAGTGACCTCAACTCCGAAATGCGCTCAAAATCGTTCATTCTGACGGCAACGGAGTACTTCACAAAGTGGGCTGAAGCGGAAGCATTCGTAGAGATTAAAGCGTCAACAGTCTGCTCCTTCATCAAGCGCAACATCTTGGCAAGGTTCGGGATCCCCAGCGACATCGTCACCGATAATGGGCCACAATTTCTTTCTCAAGATCTGCGTGATCTTTGCAACAGGTATTACATTTCATTGCATCATTCATCACCATACTATCCTCAAGGCAATGGTCAAGCAGAAGCCACCAACAAAACCTTAATCAAAATCATCAAGAAATCTTGTAAGTCTAGCAAGTTTGCCGACTGGCCTGATAAGCTTGTAGAAGCTCTATGGGCTTATCGTACTTCTGTAAGGACTCCCACTAGACAAACCCCGTATGCTTTGGCATATGGGATGGAAGCAGTGGTCCCTTACGAAGTATTACTTCCATCTCTCCGAGTTCAGCTCGACAGGGATATTCCTGTTGATGAGAGAAGAGAATCTCTCCTTGCACAGCTTGAACTCTTGGATGAAAGAAGGCTAGCCACCGCCGAGCATGCCCGGACTTATCAGAATAGACTCAAAATGTTTTATCAAAAGAGGGTGGTCGAGAGAAAATTCAAGATCGGTGAGATGGTAGTCAAACGCATATTCGTTAAGCCGGGGGGTCCCCGCTCCAAGTTGCAACCTAACTGGGAAGGGCCTTTTGTAATCACTGAAAAGTATCCAGGTAATGCATATGAATTGACTAATGCAGATGGAGAAAAATTGAATCATCCTTGGAATGGAGTTTACCTCAAAAAGTATTTTCCATAAAAATGGAGAAACCACTGGTATAATCTCAAGTCATCGATCCTAGGTTGTTCGTGAGAAGTCAAGGGTAGGTACCATCCTACACACACAACACTTCCCGATCCTAGAATCCAGACAACCTGACACTTGCGAAAGGCAAGGCAGAAATCTAGAAATGGAAGGAGTACCCTTACCCTATTCTCTTCTACTCGGTCCAAGATAGGGAGAGAAGATTAGAGAGGGGTAGTATCGAAAACACTCCCACCCTAGTAGGAGGCCGTCTCGGAGGGTACAAAAAAGGGTACCAAAAAATGGGCAATGAACCCCTCAGGTTAGAAAAAGAAAAATGATCAACCTGTCTGAATGAGTACCCAGAATGATAGTCAAGGCAAAAGGCACTAAAAGATGGGCAATGTCCCCACGGGTCAAAAACCTGTCCAAATATGTGCCACATAGAAAAGTGCAAAACAAAGAAAGAAAAACCCAAAGAGGCCGAACCCCAATGGGTAATTTGAGTGAGAGTAGAGAAATCCCTCTCAACATCTTCAAACCCTATCAAGGACTCCCTCTATACTCTTCCTCCTTAAACCCCTTGGGTAGGGTAAACCGACCAAATCCAGGTGGAATCCAAGCCAATCAAAAGAAGAAGGTTAGAAGGATTCTAGGTAGGGAACTTTATTTTTGAACGTAGCATCTACCACTTGAGTCTTGACGAACTCCAAAGACCGATGAACTATCTCAAATACCAGCATTTTCTCCACAAAAAAGAGGAATATTTCACAAATCCAAAAAAAAATGCATATTTCAAAAATCCAAAAAAATGCATATTTCAAAAATCCACAAAAAAATGCATATTTCAAAAATCCACAAAAAATGCATATATCAAAAATCCACAAAAAATGCATATTTCAAAAATCCACAAAAAATGCATATTTCAAAAATCCAAAAAAAATGCATATTTCAAAAACCCAAAAAATGCAAATTTTAAAAATCCACAAAAAAACATGCATATTTCAAAAACCCAAAAAAACTGCATATTTCAAAAGTCCAAAAAAAGTTGAATATTTTCAAAAATCCAAAAAAAAAATGATTGTTTTCAAGAAAATCCAAAAAATGCTCAGTCATGATCATTGCCTTAGTTGCATCCATGCTTATTTGATTGTCATGCATATTTTCATTTCTGCATTGCATATCCATTTTTACTTTAATTACCTTAATAAAAGGCTATTCCCTTTGACCTAAGTCAAAGTTGACCATGATGGGCAAAGGGATGAGTCACGGTGAAGATCTAATCCCCTTTCTATCAAGTGTTTCAGGCATTTCAATGTAGAAGAGGAGAAGATTCACACCACGGCAGGTAAGTTCTCTCAACCCTTACCACCAATTCATTTTAGTCATTTGTTTTATTCCACCTTGTTAAGAAGGCTCCTCCCTTTGACTCAAAATCAAGGCAAACGATATACAGGCAAAGGGATGAGTCATGATGAAAAATTAACCATCTTTGCTAAGTGTTTGCAGGGGCTGAATAAGCAAAAGAGAAGGGCCATTAGGTACATTTTTTTCTAAAAAAAAAAAAAAATTGGCCTCAGGGCGCATGTGCCCTCATCTGGGGGCACATGGCTAGGTGCCCAACCCCAGGGTGCATGGCCAGGTGCCCCCGATCGGGGGCACATGAACAAAAAAATTCGAAAAATTCAGAAAAATCTCAAAAATTTAGAAATTGTCTATAATGTTAAAAGTGACATTTTTGCTAAAGGAACCATCATAAAAAACATTGTTTTGACATCCTAATGATAGTTCTAATAGTAAAATCTTCAGTTGATCATTTCAAGAACAATCTACTTCATATGACAATTCTGTTTGTTGGGTACTAACCAGAAATGTGCAGACAACCTTTTAAGTCCTAACAGGTGAATTAGCGAGATCAGTGTTCCCCAAGAAAATGTCATGCGAACCTTACGGCGAAAAGAAAGGAAGCACCACCCAGCTGAACATTCTCATGGTGTTGTATTCCGTCAGAAGACAAGACAAGGATGGACTAGAGATGCTGGTCGATGCACTACGCCTGAAGACTTCACTCAAATGGATTCTCATCAATCTCACATCACATCACCACCATCACTTCATTTTTTGCACTTCACATCACTCCTATTATCTGTCACCTAGTTATGTTAGGTCCATTTTATATATATTATATGCATTAATGTTGAAGACCTTGAGAGTGAAGATGACTTGGCCCGAGATCCCCTTCAACAAAATCTACGACGGCTTGGTCATTTCTTCACACTCACGGATAAGCCAAAATTGAACATTGGAGGGACAATGGTTCCTAATCAGGTGTCTTGACCTCCAATAAACAATCTATATCTTCAACTATTTTCTACATAATTTTCTATGTTTTCACATCCATCTCCTTTTCATTCTTCATCATTACTAATTTTATCCCATCATGTTTTATCCTTTATTTTTATTCCACCATGTTTTATTCTATCATTTCTTTTATCCCACCATGTCTTTTATTTTACCCACCATGGCAATTGTCATGCCATTGTCTCTTCTTTCCCATCATTCTATGTTAGTCCCACCATTATCTTTCAATCCCACTATGGCTTAAATCTGTTTTGTCATTTTCCGAATACCGGGTTTTCTGCCAGAGCATGATTCATGGTTTTCACGATACCCGAGCAATTTTGTTATGCTTAAACAAACCCTTTTAGAATTTGAGATTATTCCACTCAGAACTAAACTGAGTATTTTGGTGAAACTTGAATGAACTTGAGATTCCAAATATGATGGATTGGTATTCTTTTCATTTTAAGATCAATTTCTCTTTTAAAAACTTTAGCCCATCACAGTACAAGAACACCGCAAAGTTCGGGTTGCTGGCTGATGATGAACCTACGAATTCGAGGACTCCTCACCACGCTGAGGGTTGGCTACATCCTTTTATCCTTTATCATTTACCTTTTCATCTCTCGTGCCAAGGGCATGTCTTTTACCATTCAATTATATGAGGTTTTGATAGAACATGAAAGTGATCTAGAATACTCAGCGAGATTCATATTGCTGGATCGGGCAGATAAGCGTGTCTATATCTACACCTTGATGTCACCTTTTCAGTCCATCACCATTCCATCCTGCTACATTCATCTACGTTCACTTGCATTCCATTACAGTTCACTCCGAATCACTCCGCTTCATTACATGCCACTCCCTTACAAAGCCGACATCAAGGCGAGGCAAGCTGTAGACACGCCAAATTTGCCTAATTCAGAGCATAAAACTCATGTTTTATAGGGTAACATGTGTGATTGACCTTATAATGATGCCGGGTCTTTTAAAGTTGATTTGGAGCTTCGCCGAACGAAATCGGATGCCTTCCGAAGTTTTCCGCAAAAAGCCGTAATTTCCGAGCGAAAGCCACACGTAAATCGTGTAAACACATAAATTGGCTGAATGACCAATTCCTAATGATCATGCATTGAAGGTTATGGTCATATTCACACCTCGGACAAGTTTTGTTGCATTCCGTGCTTTCCGGTTTGCCGTCGGAGTCATTTTGACCTATATCAGATCTTCTGTTCACTGCCCTAACTTCCGGACAAAATTCTGAAGTTTTTGAGGGTGTGATGGCTGATCCTATGCTATAGGAAGCTTCTTCGGCCTGTTATCTTTCCAACGCAACAAACGGCGTCTAATTCCGAGTTCGGGAGTGTTCGCAATGGCTTCCAGAAGAAGGACGCGCGAAATCAGTCCCATGCACCCGGGTTCCTGGTCACATGCGCCCGGGACCCAGGGCACGTGGCCATGCGCCCTACCAGTGAGGCACGTGACCTTGTGCCCTCAAATGAGGGCACATGCGCCCCACCTTTGAGGCACAAGGGACTCAGTTTTTCACTCGGACTCTACCACTGAACCGCCGATCGGATAAGGCCTCTTTTCTCGGGATTTGTGCCCATGCGCCCCTCAGTGGGGCGCATGCACCCAGCACCAGGGCGCATGCGCCCAAGGGTGGGGCGCAAGGCCCCCTATTTTTTAGTATAGATCGCGCCTTCTGTTCTCCTATAAATTAAATCCGATTCCGGTCGTTCCAAGGGCATGAGCACGACTCCCCAGGCATCTCAAGACGTCCAACCTCCCTCCTGCATCGATTTTGTGATTTTTAGAGAGAGAATTTCGAGTTTTTAGAGAGAGAAAAGTCGGTTCAAGAGAGAGGAAGGCTGTTCTGCAGGGGATCTGCCCAGTCTCTCTTCCTCGGCCTCTACAGAAGTGTGTGGACGTCTGCTGCCCGAGATCTCTTCATCAAAGTTCTTCCTCTCCAAGTCTTCTTAAGTTTTCAATCGACAGCACTTGATTCCAAGGTCAGTGTAATATCTGACTTAAAAAAAAAAGTAACCGCCCACCCCGCCCTGCCCTCTCTCTCCCTCTCGCCGGTCACCCACCCTGCCCCGCCCGCTCTCTCTCTCTCTCTCTCGTCGGTTACACCCGCCCGCCCCGCCCTCTCTCTCTCTCTCTACCCGGTTACGGAACCCCCCTCCTCCTGTATATCTTCCTCGTGGAACCCCCCCGTCGAAGCTCTCTCTCCCTCCCCCCCCTTGTCCGCCGCCATCCACGCTGGGTGCCATCGTCTTCCCGCGCCAAGCACCAGCGCCTGCGTGACCCGCGGGCCACCCTCCTGCCTGCTCGTCATCACCGTTCCCCCCCGCAGGCCAGCCGCTTGAGCAGCACCCCCCTGCTGCCTCCCTCCGCATGAGCGCCAGCCGCCAGCGATCGCCGCCGTTTGCCGCCGCGTTGCCTTTGCCGTCGCCGGGACGTCCCCTGTTCTGACCGGAACCGCCGCGAGCCGCCCTCTCGTCGTCACCACCAAGGCCAGCCCTCCTCTTTCCGTTGCCGTCGCCAGGCCAGCGCCGTCGAGCACCGCCGGCAGCCTCCTCAGCCGCGAGCCTGCCCGCCGTCGCGAGCTCCACCCGCCGTCGCCGCCGTCGACACCTCCGTCGTGAGCCGCCAAGGTGAACCGGCCAGATGCCGCCCGGTCCAGCTCCGCCCGGCCCAGCTCCACCCGGTCCAGCCGCCGGTTCAGCCGGTCGAACCGCCCGGTTCGGTGCCGGTCCAATCATTTCAGATTTGTTGATTTTATTAATTGCAGAAATCAGAGAAAATGCCAGAAAAATCTGCATAAAATCCATAAAAATCCAAAAAATTTACAGGAGCTTCCACGTAGGTTTCTCAAGCTTGTCTATGTATTTGATCTCATTTTTATTAGAAAATATGCATGATTGAACTTATGGACCTTGAATTGACTAGTTTAGACTTTTGACTCATGATTAGTGAATTTTCTCAAAAATCCTTGAATCCAGAACTTTGAAAATGATATTTTGAATATTATGGGACATGTTTGGCATGATTCTGGACAGTTAGAACTATTTTCTCATGAGACTTGACCATATGTTATTTATGTATATGTTTATGTGCTAGAATGGGCCTAGAATTGAAATATAATTATGTGGAGTTTTGGAAAAATCAAAAGTCATCAAATTTCACTTTTTGGAACCTGTTTAGGTCAGATTATGGGTGTTGACATCAGAAGTTAGCTTGTTTTGATTATGCCAAGCTTGATTTAAGTTAATTGTCTTGTATATGTGATTAAGTATGTCTAGTTCGGTTTGTCATTTCATGTATGTAAATCAAGTAAATTTTGGTTAGTTTGGTTTCAGATTATGTAATATGTCGTGCATGATATGATTATGTTCATATGGTTAGGTATGGTATATGTTTGATTCAGAATATGTCAATCGTGTCGATTAGTACAAGTCTTGTCTAGTTATGGCAAAATATGTTTTTAATTTGGTTTCAGATCATGGGCTATGCTATGCATAGTTAGTCATGTCAATTTGGTCATGATTAGTACGAGTTGTCATTCAGAACAAGTTCAATTATGTCGGGTTATCATATGTCTTGTCAAGTTCGTGGTGGATGTTATGTCTTGCATGAAGGGCTATGAAATTGATGGTTATGTCATGTATGCATGGTATGATCAAGTATGTCATGATTTGAAATTATGTTATGAACTCTTGATATGACGTGCTATGAAGGCTTCACCAGCCTATGTTAGTCAATTGCCCCGTGGGCAGCGGGTAACTTAGATGAATCCGGCCCTCCCACAGATCCCGGATTACCACGGTTTTCCCTTAGTGTCACCTTTCGCCTAGGTGCACTTTGGGCTAGCTTATTATATGTTCTTGCTATATATATTAGAGGCTGGTGAATGCATTTTGTACATGTGAAGCAAGACGACCAATTCCTTGCTCTTTGGCTATGTGTTCTGGAAAGGATATGAAATATTTACTTGTGTGTCATGTATGGATGTTAAACCATGTCATGTTAGAAAAAAATCAGATTTGTCTGTTTTAATTTGGTCATGTTAAGTTAAGTCTTGAGGTCATTTAGATGATATTTGTCTAGCTTGTATGGTCTTGTGTGCATTGGTCTAGAATTAATTGGCTTTGGCATAATCTTTTTTTTTGAAGATAATTATGTTTCGGATATGGGTTGTGAGATTAATATAGAAGACATTCTATACTTTTGTATTACATCTCAAGTTAGATATGTTACGTACCATTGCTTGATTATATGTTATTTACTCGATCGATGGGTGAAGGGTGTAAATCCTACGGAGTCCCCTTGGACTCACCCCGTTGTGGGTTAAATTTTTCAACAGGTTTTGAAGATTTAAGAGCTTGAAGATGAGGATCAAGTAGAACCAAGGGAATCAGAGTCATTTGCACATGGAGATTCTTGGTATTCTCTACTTAGGTAGATAGATGATCTTGATTGTTTTTGAACAAGAGTGTGGATAGACTTAGAAGTATGATTCTATTATCTTGTTTTGATGGATCTTAGAAAATTAATTGTTTAAGTTTGGGTTGTGGAATCCAAGTGTTGGGTTTCATCCCACTGTCACGACATTGTGTATTTCCGCTGCGTATTTGTGGTTATGTTATTTAAATTCTGGGTCGTGACAGTCAGGGCTGGTCGTGACGAGCGCAGAAGTAAAGTCGCGCCTGGCAGATCCTGGACTGCTGCTCGGCTTTTTCGACAACACAAATTTGGCTATATCTTCCTCTATTCAACTCAGAATCTTTCAGTTCTTTTTCCTATCTCTTTGTTTCGTGATTATCCATCATACTATTATTTTTTTACATTTTTTTCTTTACTTTTACTCTGTTATTCCGAAAATTAAAAAAAGGGTTAAAGATAACCCGAATCCGGTCAGTTTCTAGTCAATTGTGTGTTTTTATGTTATTCTCTTTACATATACTCCACTTTGTCTAGTTCTAATAGTCTCTTTCACTTGTTTATTTGTCTAGTTGCACAGAATATCAAGCACCCACCGCGTTGAGGACTCTTCTTCATCGGCCGACCGAAGAAGGAGAAGCTTTAACTCACATTCTTCACGCTAAGGTACACACGGTCAATTTTAATTCTATAAATCGGAACCCTCAGTTCCTGGCGACCACATTTATTTCTTCTCACCCTCTTCCCACATGACCCGAACCGTCTCTTTGGTGATCGAGCGACACCAAGGGATGAAAGTTCGGGGATCAATGTGAGTGTGGGACCGAGGTGAGATTTGCTTTCCGAGCTTTATTCCTTTCTTTCTCATCCCCTCTTGAGATGACGATCTGGATTCACGGACTTCCCTGAAAAGGAGAGGACCCCGTCGAGTTTTCAGAGTCGACAGTCGGCATGAGAGAATGCCTCCCAAAGTGAATTTGGACTGGGTTGAGGAGAAGTGTGACTAGGTTCGGGGAGAACTTTGGGTTCATTGACGGCACACACGGCATCAGGATAGAAATAAGATTGGTCATACTCCAACTGTAGTTGCTCGTATCCTTGATCCGCCATTCCGATAACTCGACCTGACCTTAAATTCATAAACAAAATAGAAAAAGAAGGTTGACAAATAAAAGCTCAAGGATTTTTTTGGTTTTGATTTTTGACCCCTTTTTTGTTTTGATTTTCTTTTGTTGGACAAGCAAGTTATCAAGCAAATTAACCTCAAGCAAATTTTTTGTTCTTTTTTGGTGATTTTGGGATTTTTGTTTAATTTTCAGTTTTTGTTTGCAAACAAGTAATAGCAAAGACTTGAAATGATTAACGCAAAATTTTTTTTGTTGTTTCAACCTCAAATTAATAGCTTGTTAAGAGAAATATTGTCCACTCAAATAAATGGGTAGGACCCTATGCTCTCACAACGCCGAGCAATCTAAGGTTGCCACTCTTTTCACAACGATAGGTAATAGGTACTCCGAGTTTTGGGATAAAATTGTACAACCAACCCGATCAGTGAAGAGGGAATCCTTCACGTCTGGGGACTTACGGAGGCCTTGATGGAAGCTACCCAGTCCTTCCGAGAGGGAATCCCCAGAGGAGGAGTTGGCAACCACCAAGAAGGGTGTTTGGATGTGTGGGGCTTCGGGAGGAGAGAGCCTCCCTTCTCGGATGTCCTAAAGAGACGGGCAAAATCGAAACTCCAATGCAAACTAAATGCAAGTGAAATGTCAAGGAATAAGAAGCAAGCAAGAATAAAATAAAAACATACAATGATTAATGAGATGTTGTAGGAAGCAAGTGAACAAGACAATGATATGAAATTAAACTAGGATGGAAGAAAACACTAATTTAACTAAGCATGCTTTGAAAGATTTGCTAAAGGAGAACTAGACTTAGAAATAAATAGGCAAGTATACTTAACAATGGATGAAAGAAGATGATATCTAAAATACTAAGGTGAAATAAGTTAATTAACAAGGTTGGAAATCAGATCGGTATGCATTTAAAAAGATAAACAGAGAGCAAGTAAACTTGGAAGAAACAAGATGATGCTTCAAGGAAACAAACAAGCATGTAAGCAAGTAAATAGCAATGCAAGGAAATGGAAATGGCTTAAATGAGAACTAAAGTGAAAATAAGCATGTTTTCTAGTGGACATTCTTAGGAAAGAAGAGAAGAACTCACTAAAGCAAAGTCGGTCCCACCATGGTTGCCAAAAGGTGTAAGCACCCGAAATGGGATATCCGTAGATCTCCCATTTTCCGGCCCCTACGCTTGCTTTGGGGACTTGGTGGATGGGATGTTAGTGGTTGTGGTCGCCAGGAGCCAAAGGCTCCAAAATATAGTAGAATGAAAAGAAATGAAATGGAGAAATGACCGTCGTACCTTTGGAAGTGGGGAGATTGTTAGGTTCCAACTTCTCCTCTCTCGGCCGGCCGAAAGAAGAAAGCTTAGTGAGTCCTTCGTCTTCGATCCGGTTGAAGCTCCACCTCAATCGGATTTACCTAAAAATGTCCATAAGAAAACATAAAAACAAGTGAAAGGTTCATTAGTTCTAATGAAAGCATAGTATCATGCTCAAATTTGAATGTAAACATGAAAGAGGGAAGGAACTGACCGTATTGGGACTAAATCCCAACCCCTATTTGGAAGGTTTAAATATGCATGAAAATACAAATGAGTGGCTTAATGCATGCTAAATAACATGCTAATGAAAGTTAAAATGAAAGGGGGGAGTAAAAGATCGACCGGAAAGGTAAATAAACTCAAAAAAATGCAAAACAGGGCCTGCCCCTGCTAGTGCCCCATATATGGAGCGCCTGCTGCAGGTGTCCCCTTGATGGGCGCGTTGACCAAAGTCAAAGCGCCCTATATACGGGGCACCAGGGACTAGCTTCAGCAGATTTTCTTCCCTTCTTCGCGGCGTCTCCCCGGAGTGTAGGAAGACCTCCAAGATAGAAAAATGACTTCTTCAAGTAGACAATACTCAAGTGAAGCTAATGGAAGAGTGTTTTGGCACTATATGTAAGGGAAATGGAGGGTAGAGGCTCTCAAAGTCGGAGAAAAATCATATTTCTGAAGAAGGAAACTGCAGGTTTTTTGGGGTTTTTGGGAGAGGGTTTTGGATCAGTTTGAAGGCTTATGGGAGGTGTAGATGGCTTAAAAACGTGATGTTGGATGAGCTCTAGGGTGGCACCAAGTTGGAACCTCCTCCAAGCTCCAAATGGGGGTCTATTTATAGCTCAAAAGAGGGCACTTTGGCCATTTTCGAAAAACAGTGCCACGCGGCATAGCGCCCTATATATAGGGCACTAGCATCATGAGGTATGTCAAATCGATAAGACAAGTCACTGCGGGGGGTCAAATCAGCCGGTCAAATCGATTTGATTTGGTGCCAGGCGCCCTGTATATAGGGCGCCTGGTGCCCCATTTATAGGGCACCAGGTGCCCTTATACACAGGGCACCGCCCTCTTTGAAATGTACCAAAAACCTCAATTTTTTTGAAAAACTCAGTTCCCTTGAAAGGATACTCAAATAAAAACAAGAATTTAAGCTCTCCAACTTGGCCAAAAGTGCGTGTCTACATCATGATCATCACCTTTTTCTCTGGATCCCATCGGGTACATTCTCGCATTATTTATCCCAATTCTGATCTTTTTAATATCCCACTGTGTTCTTTAGTCCCACCGTGTCTATCATCTATCATAATCACCTTGTGTCCCTCAACTTCTTTCATTTATATCCCATCGTGGCCATTGCAACACTTTCTTGCTATTCATCCCACCGTGGCAGTCACTCATCCCACTATGTTCTTATGTGACCAGATATTCTGCTTCCCCCACACTAAGGTATGTCTGATTGGTGTGTTAATCATCCTCTAGTGAGTAGAGCTAGTGACCTTGCTTCTTCCACCTATAGGAGTGTTGGTGGCCCTATCTCATGACCGATGACCACCTACAGACTTGGATCACTTGTGAAAAATTGGTCTTTGGTCACGATTTACACCTCCTCTGTGTGAATGATCTAGTACCTTTGTGGCCTCGCTTTTCCGTACATTCTTTGGGCATGGAGTAGGAATGGTTGGAGCCCCCTCCACCTCTTTAGCTAGGTGGGGTCCAAGCCAGACATTTGATACTCTTGGTTGATTGGGAAGAGCGATACCACACTTCAATCGAGTTATAGTACCAAGTGGGGAGATAATCATTAGCTAGGTATATGACAATTTAGATTACCTTCACCATTATGAGGAAGATTATGGCTATCTATTTGTCCCTGAGGGTCAGGTAGCCTTCTTCTTGCCTTGATACTGCCTTTGACCCATGTAATTTTTAGAAAGCTCAAGCTTTGTTGCTCTGCCAGTGAGCTGAGAATTCTAGCTTTAAGGAGGAAGTAGCCATTCTTTGCACTATGCTGGAGACTGAGGTAAGGCTGATCTTCAAATGCCCTTTTCGCTTGTTGCATTCCTTGCCTGGCTTTCTTCTCTGTTTTCAGTGTAAGGCTCGAGCTAAGGATTCTCTTCCCTCCTTATCTAGAAGAGAAATAGCTGAGCTATGTTAGTGCTTGGCTGAGGCCAAGGAGGCATTGACAAAAAAAAATAGAGGTATCCTTAGTTAAAATTATAATTAGTCATTATTCTTTTTGCCTCATGCTATTCCCTTTTCTTCCTAGGTTGCCAAGCTTCATCATTCTACCGCTTCCTCATCCACCCATATCCTGACATTGGTGTTTGAGCTGGAGACTTGGTGCGTTGCCCCAGCCAACCTCTGGTCACAAATGGTTGTTTGTGATCTACGTCTTTAGCATGAGAGAGCAATGCATGAGATGGATTATCAACATAGCTAGGCCATCCGATCCTTGGAGCAGATGCGCATGCAGTCATAGGTCCTCCTGGCCTTGGTAGAGGTGACGCTGTAGATTTATCGTCAAGGTTGTCCCCCCTCAGCTAAGTGGGCATCACTAGAGCCACACTTTTCAGAGTAGTTCTCACTAGAGCTATGCACACAGGAGCAACATTCATCGCAGTCAAAGCCATCATGGTTAGAGCCACCAGAGCTAGAGTTAGAGCCATCTGACCAGCACCACCAGGTACTTGGCCACCTCCTCTAATAATCAATGAAATGGGGCGACTATAGTGACGTTGGCTAACACAACCACCATGCCTCCTCCACGAGGCCAAAACCCTAGGGAGGGTGGCGGAAAGCATTATTACTTGTAGTAGGGTTAGTTGTCCTTCTGTAGTGGCTACTTTGTCTTTACTTTCCTTGTTGTATCGTCTTACCACTTTGATGATGTGCTATGATCCTTGTTTGGTTTGAAGTTATTCACTTATTTGAAATATTTTTCCTACCTAGCATCACTCCAAAAAGTTGGTTAGACTCATTTTTCGACTTGGCCCCTTGCAAGTTTGTGATAGGGAAAGAGCCTCTTAAGGTAATCAAATAACAACAAATAAATAAAAGTGGGGTGTAGGGATTAGAAACATACCTATTTTGGCAGGACTTACACCCCTTGCCTTGTGTTTTCTAAAATACTTAGTAATGGGGGTAAATCTCTGCCATGGCTTACCCTCTTGCTTATTACATTCTTGGCTTGCTTTCATGTTAGAGGGGGAGCCTAATTAACAAGATGGAATGAATGAATAAATGACTGAAAATGAAATATGACAAGAGTTAAGAGAACTTACCTATCATGGTGAGAATCATTCCCCTCTTGTTCTTAAATTCCTAAAACATTTGATAAAAGTGGATTAAATCTTCACTATGGCTCATCCCCTTGACTATTGTCGTCTACCTTAACTTAGGTCAAAGGGAGGAGCCCTTTTAACAAGGTAATAATAAAAGTAAATATGTAATGCATAAATGAAAACATGCAAGATAGAAAAATAAATATGGATGCAAGTAAAGGCAAAAATCAAGGTTAAGCTAAGTTAAATGATGTTTTTTTGAATTCTCATAAAAATATGCATATTTTTTTGGGTTTTTATAATAGTATGCGCTTTTTTATATTATTTTGAAAAGTAATCAACTTTTTTTGCTTTTTAAAACATTTAATTTTTTAGATTTTAAAAACTATTCATTTTTTTTTAAATTTAAAAATATTTAATTTTTTTGAATTTTTTGAAGAATACACTGGTATTGGAATAATGATCCTTAACTATTAATCAATATTCAAGTGGTAAACATCACTTGAACATAGGGTTCCTTACCCAGAATCCTTCTAGCCTTTTCTTTTAATTAGCTTGGGTTCCTCATAAATTTGATCGGTTCACACTACCTCAGGGGTTTAGAAAGTAAGAATAATAGAGGAGTCCTTAATAGGGTTTGAAGATGTCAAGAAGGATTTCTCCAATTTGTCCATTGGGGTTCGACCTCTTTAGGTTTTTTTTCTATCTTCTTTATGTGGCACACATTTAGTCATATCTTTGACTTGTGGGGTTATTGCCCACCTTTTGACAGCTTTTTTCATTTTCTACATTTTGGGTACTCATTCAGACATGTCTATATATCTTTTTTTTTAAACCTGAGGGGTTCATTACCCATCTTTTCGCACCATTTTGAACCCTCTAAGATGGCCTCCTACTAGGAGGGGTTCACAACCCTTTTCTAATCTCCTCCACCTATCTCAGATCGAGTAAGAGAGAATTAGGTAAGTGTGTCCCCTCCACCTTCAGGCTTATGCCTTGCCTCTTGCGAGTGTCAAGCTGTAAGGATTTTGGGATTGGGAGGTGTTGTGTGTGTAGGGTGGTGTCTACCCTTGACTTCTAGTGAACAACCTTAGATCAATGAATTGATATCATGCCAGTGATTCTCCATTTTTTTAAGAAAAATAGTTTTTTAGATAAACTCTATTCCATAGATGACTCAATTTTTCTTCATCTACATTAGCCAATTCGTATATATTGCTTGGATATTTTCAATGATTACAAAAGGTACTTCTTAATTAAGTTGTAGTTTGGAGTGGGCACCACCTAGCTTAACGAATACGTGTTTGACTACTATCTCATCGATTTAGAACTTTCTCTCTACCATTATTTTTTGATAAAACCTTTTGAGTCTACTTTGATAAGGCCGGGCATGCTCAGCGGTAGCCAACCTTTTCTCATATAAGAGTTCAAGCTATGTAAGGAGAGATTCTTGTCTCTCATCAACAGGGATGTCCCTATCGAGCTAAACTTGAAGTGATGGAAGGAGCACCTTGTATGGAATCACCGCTTCCATCCCATATGCACGGACATATGGGGTTTGATTGGTGGGGGTCCGCATAGAGGTACGATAACCCATTGCAAAGGTAAAATAAGGAGAAGGAAATGGAGTTGAATAGTTTAAAATTCAAAAAGACATTGGCAAGAGCTTCTGCGCCGTTGCCACTGATTGATTTAAAGTCATTAGCAATGGCTTCGGCAGTTTCCATTATCATATGACCATTCAATGGTCGAGTTTTGGTATGTAGTGACGATGTTACTAGTAAAATGCATTTGCAATGCTAGATAAAGTAGTCGCTAGTGACCTAAACATAAACTCAAAATCCATCTAATAGTTTTATTTTCTTTTCCCAATGGCTGAGGCCATTGCTAATATATCATCTGTCAAGGACTTCAAGAAGCCTATCTCTAGTACTTCTATATTGGTGACCGCTTTCCTCTAGCCATCACACATACATCTTATTAAGGATAGATTTTTGAACCCATCACCATTAACCCATCATTGATAATATGTTTTCTTGTAGTGCATATTGATCCCAAACAAATATGCTTATTTTTAGAGTTTTTACAACCCAATATTTGAAAAGTAGTTGATGTAAGTTTTTAGTAGCCGATTGATTTAATATCATGAAGTATTTAATAAAAAGTAGCTATAATTTACAACCAATGTTTGACTTCCACGTATAGGTTATTATTTTTTTAGGTTGAAATTTGAGATACTTTTTTTTCTAGTCAAACCAAATCAAACATAACTCGGAAACCATGCTAAAGCAAAGAGAACTAATCTATTCTGATCTGAGTTCAAATCATATCTTATTCAATTTATTAGTTTGTTTTGGTTTAAAGACATTGGAAATTAAACCAAATTTATTGTTACGTAAATTACTTAAGTTTTTTTACATGTTGAAAACATCATGTAATCATCATATACATCTCACAAATCAAGCACCCAAAGATACCATAATTGAGTTTTTGACTTGACCCTTGATTCTAAAATCATTCCTACGGATAAAATCTGCAAATTGAACCAACAATTACTATATTAATTAGTAGTCTTCTAATATAGTGACTCAAGATAAGATTACTTTAACAAGACATGCATAATTTTCATGTTCTTTCTAACTCACAAACATCAAAAAACAGTTAATCAAATTTATTGGTTGCCAAATATTTTAATCTCTTATGGGGTGTTTGGTTGCATGATAATGAAGATTTTTGTTTTAATTTTTAAAAATTGTAAGAAAACTTGTTAAAAGAGGTGTTTGGTAACCATGACAATTTTATGTTTTAAAAGTGATTTTCTTCTTAAACAAAAAAAGAGGGTCTCACCTCTTTCTTTTTTCTTGTGGTCACCCACTTTGTTTGGTCATGTGTGGTAGTTACTCTTTTTTGTAATCACATCCCTCCAAACATGATAATTTTATGTCATGATTTGGTTCACTTTTTATTTTAATACAATTATTTATCATGAAAGTGTACAAAAAATTATCATGCAACCAAACACCCTATTAGGGAGTGTTTGGTTGCATGATAATGAAGGTTTTTGTTTTAATTTTTAAAAATTGTAAAAAAACTTGTTAAAAGAGGTGTTTGGTAACCATGACAATTTTATGTTTTAAAAGTGATTTTCTTCTTAAACAAAAAAAGAAGATCTCACCTCTTTCTTTTTTCTTGTGGTCCCCCACTTTGTTTGGTCATGTGTGGTAGTTACTCTTTTTTGTAATCACATCCCTCCAAACATGATAAATTTATGTCATGAGTTGGTTCACTTTTTATTTTAATACAAATTTTATCATGAAAGTGTACAAAAAATTATCATGCAACCAAACACCCCACTAGCATATTTTTTGTACTAGGATGTGAAATTTGTACTCTTTTGAAGTGAAAGTAATTTATTTTTTGAATGCATGTCTAACTCAACCTCTTTTATTGTGAAACGCTTACGAGGTGTTTAGTTGCATGATAATTTTTTGTACACTTTCATGATAAAAAATTACATTAAAATAAAAAGTGAATCAACTCGTGACATAAAATTATCATATTTGGAGAGATGTGATAACAAAAAAGAGTAACTACCATACATGACCAAGCAAAGTGGGGGACCACAAGAAAAAAGAAAGAGGTGAGATCTTCTTTTTTTTGTTTAAGAAGAAAATCACTTTTAAAACATAAAATTGTCATGGTTACCAAACACCTCTTTTAACAAGTTTTTTTACAATTTTTAAAAATTAAAATAAAAACCTCTTTATCATACAACCAAACACCCCATTAACATTTAGATTTAGGTTTCAAGATCTATCTTTTTGTTTTCATAATTATCTTTTTAGTGCATAATCAAAAAGTAGAGATAAAATTAATGGGGTGTTTGGTTGTATGATAATTGAGATTTTTATTTTTATTTTTAAAAATTGTAAGAAAACTTGTTAAAAGAGGTGTTTGACAACCATGACAATTTTATGTTTTGAAAGTGATTTTCTTCATAAACAAAAAAGAGGGTCTCACCTCTTTCTTTTTTCTTGTGGTCCCCCCATTTTATTTGGTCATGTGCAGTGGTTACTCTTTTTTGTAATCACATCCCTCCAAACATGATAATTTTATGTCATGAGTTGGTTTACTTTTTATTTTAATAAAATTTTTTATCACGAAAGTGTACAAAAAATTATCATGCAACCAAATACCCCATAAGCGTTCAATTGACTTTTACAATGTGTCATAACTCTAGAGACTGCCATATGTAACGTTAATAAAAAAAGTTAGTTAATGGACTTCAAGATCATACCAATTGAATATCTTAATGAACTCTCTCCACCGTAGACAAAATTTTTTTATAACGCACACCTTATTGTGTACGTCTCATAAGTGACATCATGATAAATCATAAGCACCACCAAAACTTTTTGTCTACGCTAGTGCAAAAGGCTAGTTATACGACGATTATCACTGTCGCACATGGTGTTAAAGCCCATGCTATCTGCTACCGATGACTAACGGACGACGTAATCTCCGATGTCTATCCCGCATCAGCTTTTAGCCACGTCGCCTATTAGATGGACCACAATAATAAACCGTCGTGCATTTGTATGTAACATCCGTCGACGACGATCATCTTCTATCATTATATTAAATAGTCGACGCTGCAAACGGTCATCTTTTCATTTCGAACAATGTTAAAATTTGTAGTCTTCTATTAAAGACTACGACTTTTACCACTGTATATTATGAATAACTTATAACTTATAAATATTAATAAACACCATTTAAATTGATTGTAAATAATAAGTATTTATTAAATTTTATCATGCAATTAATAACACTCTCTAAATAATTATATTAAAAGATACGTTGATAAATATTGATCATATTTTTTATAAAATTATTAAATTAATTTTAACAACCATAACAATCAATTACTAGCTTTATAAATATAATATGTTTACGTAAATACCCACCGGAAACACAAAGAACTAGTCCAATATAGATAGGCAAAGAAAAGAAATTGATCTCACAATTCATTAAAAACATAACAATGTCACTAACAATAACAAACTCTATCTGTACACAATTGTGCATCTCTTACAAATATTTTACAACACACACCAAGCAAGTACAATAGATGTTTCCATTAATTACATCAGAAATTAAAATATCTTGTGATCATCATCTTTGTCAAATATAAAAGAGTTGTCACCTTACCCAGCATCAAGAGCTGCATACAAAAAAAAAACAATTCGTTTATTATACAGAAACGGTCAACTACCTAAAATCAAAAGAAAAATTAGTAATTTGCATATGAAGACAAATTTTTAGAAGATAAGAAAAAAATAAATAAAGAAATAAAGATCCAACGTACAAAAACAACAAGGTAACCTTAATCACACTAGAGAAATAAACAATGATCGGATGGGCCTTTATTTCACCTTGAGATCTGAATGTTGTACCCACTACAAGAAATCTTCGCTTTACTTACGGAAATATTGCCGGTAGGTAAGAATTAGTAGGTAAAAGTTACGTTTACCTACTCTTTATACCTATTTATTTGATGATCTATAAGTAAATCTAACGATACCTACGAACTGTATACGGATTCACCTCAGTAGGTAAAATATATTGTAACATAAATGTCAAATCCCATTCAATAAAATAAGATGATAACTATTATTAATATTAATAATCTATTATATATTAATATTAATAAAAATATAAAATAATATAAAATATGTAAAATATTTGATATATATAATAAACAGAGTAATATCATAATACAAATAATTTATTAATCATACAAATATAAAATAATATAATACTATTAATACAATTATTAAAAATTATTTAAGTATAATATTAAATATATAAATACAATAATTTAATGTTAAATTTTATTTAGTGGTAATTTAATATTATATTATATTATATAATATTAAATATATATAAATAAAATAACTATATATTATTTCCTCCCGTGAAACTTAACCTAGCGCATACCCCCCCAAACGATTAATTTTATATAGTAATAAAATAACTATATAATAATACAACTATATAAACCAACGCATACATCCCCCGAAACTATTAACTTTATTAAATATTATATATAATGTAATAGAATAAATATAAATATTTAATAAAATATAAAAATATTTAATAAAAGATATGTAAAATATTTGATATATATAATAAAAAGAGTAATATCATAATACAAATAATTTATTAATGATACGAATATAAAATAATATAATACTATTAATACAATTATTAAAAATTATTTAAGTATAATATTAAATATATATAAATACAATAATATAATGTTAAATTTTATTTAGTGGTAATTTAATATTATATTATATTATATTATATTATATATATATAACTATATATTATTTCCTTATTTCCCCGTGAAACTTAACCCAGTGCATACCCCCCAAACGATTAATTTTATATATAATCAAATAACTATATAATAATACAATTATATAAACCAACGCATACACCCCCCCCCGAAACTATTAACTTTATTAAATATTATATATAATGTAATAGAATAAATATAAATATTTAATAAAATATTAAAAATATTTCCCCCCTGTGAAACTTAACCCAGCGCATACCACCCCCCACCGAAACATAACCCGGCGCGTAGCGTACACCCGCCGCATACCCCCCCCCCCCCGAAACTTAACCCAGTGCATAGCGTACCCAAAATATTTCCCCCTCCCGCCCGCTCATCTCTTCTCCGCTCCTTTTCCTCTCTCCATCGTGAACCCAAAGAGTAGACTCATGGACGCCATCTTCGGTGGCAGTAGCAGCGCAACGGCGGTGCATACCTCACGCAGGATCTGGAGGTATCTCCCGCAGAAGCTACTCAGCCTCGTCTTCCTCCCCTTGACCACCTTCTTCCTGGATGAGAGGCCATTCACTGTTCACCTTAGTTCATGTGCCAGTCGCTTCGGTTTCCCCCTTCTGCTTCATCATCGAGTCGATTGCCTTGTCATCCCCGACAACTATGCCTTCCCTGTGGCCCCCCTTCCACGCCTCACAGAGGAGTCAGCGGACCAGCAAATCTTGTCCCGGACTGCCCAAGTCTGTCGAATCCCCCTTCTTCCGCAGCCACAGTAGCTTCTTCCCCTTTTCTGAGTCCAGCATCTACCTATCCAGTGTCGACCCGTCCTCTCGCCGCACCCATTCTCTGATGAGCCCGATCGCCTTCTTCTCTCACCCGTCAAGCACCGTGGTCGGATCTGCCACCAGCCGCCTGCATTGCGGGGATCCGGAGGCACTGCTGTCGCTGCGTAAGTAGATTTTGGAACAACTTTTTTGTACAAGTTGTCAAAAGTTGGGAGTTCAGAAGAGGGCATAGAAAATTATAGATTTTTTCTCGTGTCTTTATGTTTTGATTGTCTTGTTTTATTTCCCTATCATGTGTTGGCTTCCCATACAACAATTCCATGAATGGTTGTCGAACATGGCCAGAACAAAGCCAAGGAGACCCTCTTGGTCGTTTCAAGAGGAGGACCTAGGCCAGCGACTTGAAGTGAAGCTTTATGCAGCTGAGCAGAAGAGGTAATAATTGTTGCTTTATATCTTTCCTATTCCTCCTTGATTTATCTTATCGATGATAAAGTTTCTGAAGATATACTATGGGGTTTTTTATCGTTTGCTCTTCAAGATTGGTTATAGCTAACTTTGGGCCTAATTATACATATTCTTTCAAAAAATGCCATCTAAAGAAGATCCTATTTGATCAACTAATCCATTTATATTAGTTTCCCTTGAGCGTACAATCATATAATCCAACACAATTTATCAATTTTATCAAAAAATGCCAGGTTGAGCCTTATACACAGGGCAATAGGGCACAAATGTGGTTAGCCATTTGGATGAGTCAAGGCGGTCGCTAAGACTAGTGTGGTGCTATGTTACAAAAAAGAGCAGGAAGAACTTGGTACAAGAATGACTTCTTGAATCAAACATGCTGAGGCCAACCGGATAATCCTGGTACAAGCTAATATGCAACGAAGGGCTGCTATACAAGAGAGGGCAGTTCAATCATTGCTAAAAAGGATCAATCGAGAAATCAAGTATAGAGAATGTATCAGGACAACAATTTATCATAATCATATTGCTACTGAGAAAAATGGTTCTTTTTACTACCCAATTTGATGCATTTCTTCCTTTGCTAGTATGTATAATTGAATTGTATTAATCTTGGATTAATGCTTTGTTTGGTATGAATTTCTAGTGGGGTGAGAAGATGTTAATCTACAAGAAGAAGAAGAAGAAAAGGAAGGCTCAGATGAATGATTCATATGAATTCCTAATGGGGGGGTGAGAAAGTATCAATCTACAAGAAGAAGAAGATGAAAGAGAAGAAGCATTTTCTCTCAATATCTTCTTATTTTATTTGTCCATTCTCATGGTTATTTAAAAGCACAGGTATGTTTGAACTATTTTAAGCTTGGATGAATGATTCATACGAATTTCTAGTGGGGGAGAGAAGAAATTAATCTCTAGTGGCTATTCTACAACAAGGGAATGTTCTTTATGAGGATAGCTTATGAAAGAAAACCATTCTGCATCTCTAGTGGCCAAGTTCTTTTTCACCGATTTTATTGCAGGAAGTCATTTGCCCACTTCAGTGTCAAGGTAACTATTTTTCTATTCACTTCTTTTTAGCTTAACTTTCCCATTTTAAAACTATTGATTAGAAAAGGCTCTTAAGAAGTTTGCAATTAGAAAATTTTCAGATTTCATGATTCCTTTTGCTTTTAAATTATTATGTCAAATCTAATGGTTTAAAATTGGTGAACTTGTGGATCATTTTTGTTGAACTTGCAATCATATGTTTGTCTTTTCTATGTGTGCATGCTACTTAAATTTAAAGTGCAGCATTTTTGTATGGTAAACAAAAACCTATTCATAGAATGGTTTCAATCTAAAATTTTGGTTGCTATTGCTCTATTAAAAAAACAAAGGTTCACATATCGGGATTCTCCATCTGTTTGGTTTGCTTGCAACAAAACTATGGTAGGTTCTTTGCAGATTTCTATATCCACTGTTAGGATGTTATTAAGGATAATTTAATGGCTATGACTAGAGAATTTGAGACTAAAAAATTTGTTGTCTTGGACAATTACACTTAAGTGAGGTTAGAAACTCAGTTTATTTTACTTGAGATTTTATCTTCTCATTTCTTTTATTTTATGATTGATTCTTCAAGTTCATCATATCTAAATCCCTTGAGGGAGTTTCAGCTTTTGGAAACTTTGAAGTGCAATGCAAGTTCTATATTTTAGATGTAAAGAAAAGAATCAAAGTGCTCTCTTGATTAAGAGGAAGAATGGGAAGGTATTGTGAATGGTGTATATAATAGATTTATGTATGAATTTTTGTTTGTGAAGTTCTGTTTTTTAGTTTTTTTTTAGGTTCTGTTTATGAAAGACAGCATCAACTGCTGGGTATTACCTCACATGTCTTTTATGTGATCATCCAAATATGAAGGTGAGTATATTTATCTGCTTCACACTTATTCCATTGTTCTTCTGTATGTTTCATGCTTAGCTAGATTTTTTTAATCATCACCTATAGCTTGAGGCTTCACATACTATCATGTCCTCTTATATGCTTCTTAAATCTCTTGATATATGGTTGTATGTTTTTATTTTGTATGATTAGATTTTATGTTTTGCTCAGTTTCTTTGAATTTTTGTTTGTGAAACAAACTTGATTGTTGTATGTTTTTGAAATGAGGATGGTGTATGCATAAGCAGTTTGTGAATGATGTATATATGAATGTTTTGTTGTGAAGTTTGGTTTTTGATCATGTTTTGTTTGTAATGAGCAGACTCTGTTTTTTCCTGTTTGTTTTGTTTATGAAATGTTGTCAAATTTTGGATTAGATTGAATGATGAGGTCTTTTGAAGGTTGTATGAGTTTTTGTGTGGATAGTGTTTGTATTGAGTAAGTGGAATGAGTGGAATGTATTTAAGTTCAATGAGTGAAATGTATTCAGGTCGAATGGATTGAGATCAGGCTTTAGTTATGTAACATTTACCTACGGATATTTCTCCCGTAGGTAAAGAGAAGATCGTCTATAGGTATAGACCGCATTTGAGTAGGTTACCTACGCAAAAATCGTAGGGTCAGGACCCTTACCCCATTCTCCTCCTAAGTAACAATCCGGCCCATGGGCCCACAATCAATCAATCTTAGAGCCACGACCCTTTCTTTATTCTCCTCCAAATCAATGATCAGGTCCATGGGCCCACAATTCCTCCTAAATCGGGCCCATGTGCCCACCTTCCATCAACATTGAGCACACGTGCCCCCACTTCTTCAACTTTGGGCTTGCACACCCATACTCTTCAATGGTGCCTGCGAACACATCATAAATCTTTAAAATCAAAACCATGCTCCCAACCATCTAAATTGAGTCCATGTGCCCACTCTTTTCATTGGGTCCTCAACCTCTAATCGGGCCTTCGAGCCTATCACCTCCAATTGGGCCCTCATGCCCATCAACATCAACTGGGCCCTCTAGCCCACCTTCAACTCGTGGGCCCACATGCCTCTTGATTCCAACCATTCATGGGCCTTCAAGCCATTTCTCAACTCCTGGGACCAAGAGCCCACTCTAACTCACCTTTGTTTTCAAGGATGTTTCTTTCCTTTTTTAATTCTTTTTCATTTTCCAAATTTTATTTTTAACAAGAGAAATTTTCTAGATGATACCACAATCTTTGCATCATTAATCCTGACTCTACCATGCTAAATCAGATCCTCTACATCTTACACTTCATTGCATGACTCTGACTTTTCGATCCGATGGAATACGGAGCATATCAAAAGTGGAAGCAACTAGGTAAGGCAAGGCAAGGCAAGCAAAGGCAATGTTGTCACCAATAATGAACTCCTTGTCTCAGGTATTACATGAAATTACATTCATCATCATTATGTCATCTGCAAGGCAGTGTTTTTTTTTGAAATGATTTTGAATCTCACATGACAATCTTACATGAGGGAAAATTTATGATTTACGATAACTACTTTTTATCCAATTGAATTCTTTACATTTCAAGGCTTGATAACAATAGATTCACCCATGGATTGTAATCTACCTCAAAAAATGGAGAGAACTACTAGTATGACATAAGTCCATATGTTTTGGATTGTTCTCTAGGATTCGACGGTAGATACAATACTACACACACAATATGTCCCTATCTCAGAATCTGGATGGCCCAACACCCAAGAGAAGTTAGGCAAGGCTCAGAGGTGGAAGGAAAACCATCACCCTATTCTCTTCTATTCAGTCCAAGATAGGTGAAGGGGACTAGAGGGGAAGAGTATCGAAAGCATCCACCACCTTAGTAGGAGGCCGTCTCAGAAGGTCCAACTTCTCAAAAGGGAAAAAGGGTGCCAAAAGATAGGCAATGAACCCCACAGGTTTAAACAAATATGGGCCTATCTGAATAAGTACCCAAAATGTAGAAAATGAAAAAGGCACCAAAATATAGGCATTGACTCCACAGGTCAAAGTGCCTATCCGAATGTGTGCCATAGAAATAGGTTTGTCAATAAAGAAGAAAGTCCCGAAGAGGCCGAACCCCAACGGACAATTGGGTGCAAGTAGAGAAATCTCTCTCAACATCTCCAAAGCCTATCAAGGATTTCCTTATCAATTCTTTATTCTTAACTCCCCAGGGTGTAGGTGGACCAACCAAATCAAAACTAAACTCTTGCTGATCAAAGGTTGAAGGTCAAAATGATTATGGGTAAGGGACCCATTCTTTTGCACATGGTATTTAACAACGAACTTAGAATAATAACCAAGTGATGAGGACTTTTGTCAATATTGATTTTTCTCTCCCAAAAAAAAGTAGAATATTTTAAAAAATTCAAAAAAAAGTTGATTACTTTTGAAATCCAAAAAAAATAATAATTTTAAAAACTCCAAAAAAATTGAATATCTTCAAAACTCCCCAAAAAGTTAAATATTTTCAAAACTCCAAAAAGTTGAATATTTTCAAAAGTCCCAAAAGAAATGAATCTTTTCAAAAAAAGTTTACCATGTTTGGAATAATTTTTCATTGCATATTTGCTGCTTTATCCTTACACCCTTAAGAAGGCTTTCACCCCCTTGACAAGGGTCAAGGCATACTGCAACTGGCAAGGGGGATAATCCATATTGTCATTCTAATCTCCTTTTCTGAGTGTTTCAAGCATGAAGAACAAACATGGAGAACTCTGCACAACATGGCGATGCTCGTCACTTCCCTCCCTTGAGGATTCTTAGGAGGAGGTGTCATCATCATCTCTGCCTCAACTTTGCTGAGGAGTTTAGTTTGCAAGACTTCAACAAGGTGATGCTCTCCACTCGCCCCCCCCATGAGAATTCTTAGGTGGAGGTGTCACCATAACCTCAGCCTCTACTTTACCGAGGAACTTTTACTTTGTGTCCTCATCAGAACACATGAACTCCTTTGTGAGAATGTGTGTCATCACACCACAAACTCACCATTATCATTTCTTCTCTTATATATATTAGATTCAATATTATTTATTTATTCATTGATGTTGAAGACCGTGAGTGTGAAGAAGACTACACCAGAGATCTCCTTCATCAAAATCTATGACGATCGGGTCATTCTTGGTGCTCATGGATAAGCCAAAATTAAATATCGAGGGACAATGGTTCCTGATTAGGTATGCTGACCTCCGATGTTCAATCTATATCTTCAACTGGTTTGTTAAGTAAATTTTTTTATTTTTTTAAAGCATGCATCATATAGTTTTGCATTAGTTCCATCACATTCTTACTTATCATCTCTACATCCCACTATGGTCATCACATCTTCTGAATCTCACTAAGTCTCTTCATCCCATCATTTATCCCAATTATGATCTTTTCCATATCCCACCGTGTTTGTTAATACCACCATGTTCGTTAATCCCACTATGTCCGTCATCTATCATAATCACCTTGTGTCCTTCAACATTTTTCATTTCTATCCCACCGTGGTCGTTGCTATACTTTCTTGCTACTTAACTGACCATGGTAGTCCGCATTTTATATCTCACCATGGGCTCCCATTTTGATTATAATTTTTGCAAGTCCATTATCCTCATGGTGTATTCTGTGCCTAAACATTTGTCTTTTAGAACCAAGATCATTCTATTTTGAATCAAATCATGTTTCTTAGAAAACTTAAATGAATCTTAGAGCCTGAATAGTTGGTATTCTTTTATTTTGCAAAATAAATCTCTTTTAAAACCTTAGCCCATCACAGTACAGGAACACTACAAATATTGGGTTGTTGGGTGAGGAGATTCCCTTTGCCGAATTTGGTCAATGAGTGGTCTATATCTACACCATGATACCACCTTTTCAATCCATCACTATTCCGCTCCACTACATTCTATTACAATTAATTTTACTTTGCTACATTTCTCTACATTTCACTTCGCTTTTCTACAATCCATCACTATATCTACACCTTGATACCACCTTTTCAATCCATCACTATTTCGCTCCACTACATTCTATTACAATTAATTTTACTTCGCTACATTTCTCTACATTTCACTTCACTTTGCTACATACCATTCCCTTGCAAAGCCGATATCAAGGTGAGGCAAGCTGTAGACACACCAATTTGGCCTTATTTGGAGCTTAAATCCTTATTCCATTGGCAACATCTCTTTTAAACCATTAGAAACAAGTGTTGAACCACCCTTTTAGATGAGCTAAAGATCTTATTGGAAATACGAAGACGTGTTGTTGATCCTTGGTCGAATCTGGGTGTGCCAAGCGAGGACCATTGTGTCATGTCATTTTTTGAGTTATCGTACATTTTTTGCTTACCGATAGGGTTTCTCAGTTGCCGTCAGGTCATTCCAATCAACAACAGGGTGGCATAGAGCATATCGTATTTGTCCCATCATTTCTGGCCATCAACCCAAGTTGTACGGATTGCCGCCGACTTTTCCAATTATTCTAGGTTGTCCTTGGCTTTTTTGAACATCTCTCCGAGTTTTTCGAGATCCTCTGGTCATTTTCGATCATCAACCTGAGTTGTACAAGTTGCTACCAACTTTTTTGTCATTCCAAGTATTACGGGTCATCCCCGGCTCTTACGGGTATCTTTCTGAGTTTTTGGATCCTCCCGTCATTTTCGGTTGCCAACCCGTGTTATACGGGTTGCCGCCGGCTTTCCTGGTCATTCCAAGTATTCTGGTTCATCCCCGGCACTTCTGAATACCTTACTGAGTTTTTCGGGTTCTTCCTATCGTTTCTGGTCGTCAACTCGAGTTGTACGGGTTGCCATTGACTTTCTGGGTCATTCCAAAGTTTTTCGCATTGTCGTCGCTTTTCCGAGTTTCGGATCACTGTCTGGGCCTTTGGCATCACTGGGAGGATAAACCAGAAGTTACAGCCCCATACATAAGTCTTGGGATGTGTTCTAGCTGGTTTACTAATTTGAGGAGCTAAGGTTGAGATCCCTCTTTCCAACACAACAAACGAGAATCAAATCGGACGTCCTGTTTGCAAGTTATGGCTCGCGGAACACGCGCTCGCAAGAGAGAGAGAGAGAGTGTACCGCACCCCCGAACTGGGGGCACAGTCATTGCACCCTCACAGTGAGGGCGCGCTATAAACCCTAAACCCTAAACCCTAAACCCTCATACTGAGGGCATGGCATTCAGTTCCGAAAATTGGAAGTTACCACGATTTAGGCTTTCTAAATCGATTTTTGGAAAGTTTCCTCCTCTTAAAATGCTTATTTTGACAACACCCCCGAGTCGGGGGTGCGTTCATTTTGTCAACCCCTCTTTTTAGCAATTTTCTGGAATTTTTTGGAGGTTTTCAGCAATGATGTGTCGAACGCACTCACCACGCCCTCAACCCGAGGGCGTGCATGCCCCCAAACTAGGGGTGCGGTCGGTTAGTTTTCATATTTTGCACCGATTTTAATCCTCTATAAATTCCAGTCATTGGGGTACGATCTAGGATTATTTCCCTCATCTTCTAGCAACCCTAGGCTCATCCCAACCTCCCCGAATCGTCTTCTCTTTGTCCTGGTGTCCGGATATCATCCCGGAGTTAAAAGAAGCTGGTCTATGCTCTGACGTGCTACTTTTCTGACCATTTGCTTCTACATATCTTCTTGATTATTTTTAGGCCAAGCTTTCTTCAGAAGAAGTGTTCCACATCAAGCTATATTTTATATCCAACAAATGGAGATCAATTCAGGTATTTCCTTGGCTCGTGACGGCTTCTACACCGACACTGCGCAGACAGATCTGAAGTCTTTTTTTCTTGGTCATTGTCTTCTTAGTCGAATTCACTGCACTTACTTGAAGATTCATCTTATACATATTTCATAGAAATTGTTCCTTCGTGAGTTATGTTTTATTTTTAACAAGAATCATTCAATTCTGATATCTGTGGTGCCCATAGCATCTCCTACATTGATGTTGCACCGGGAGTTTCCAGAACTTCACTATCTAAGATCTGACTTTTCAGATAAATTCAGATTATTTATTATATTATTAAATCCCAAATGTCTTCATAAAAAATAATTCTTCTCAAGTCTTCTTAATTTTAAAACAAATGGGAGTCTATTCTGATTTCCATATTGTCCGTGGTGATCTCTTCAATAATGTCGCGCAATCTGAAACTGTTTCCAGTTTCTGTCCAATTACATAAATTTTATAGGACTGTACGGACATATTTTGGATAAGTTATAAACATAGAAACTCTTCCTCTCCAAGTCCTTTATTCATTTCAATAAATTGAACTCAATTCTAACATCGGGATTACTCGTGGTGATCTTTGCATCAAAGTCGCGCCAGACAATGCCACCGAGCCCCCGAACCTAGGGCGCGCCCACCTCGCCATCAACCAGTGTGCTGTCCGGCTAGATCGATGATATCTCGCCCACTTTAGCTCCAATTTGAGCCATTCAAGTTTTTACATCTTCTTCATTCATCTGTCATAATTTATACATCATTTTTATTTAGTTTTTTATCATTTCATACATCATAAAAAATATCAAAATAAGGGGTTAGGGCTAACCTGAATCACGTGAGTTTGTTTCCATTTGCCATTTTTATGTTATTTTTTTATAGTCACTACACTTCACTCAGTTCTAATCCTTCTTTCACTTATTTTCTTGTCTTCTTTGTCTATTAGTTGCACACATACATCAAGCTAGCATCGGCTGGAGACTCTTCTTCATCAGCTGGCCAAAGAAGAAGGAGGTTGAACTTGTACATAATCTCTCCTGCACAAAGTACACACGGTCATCTTTTTATTTCAATTACATAAATCAGAATTCGTGGTTCTTGGTGACCACATCCTCCAATTTTTTATGCATTAAGTTCTTTTATTCAGTCCTCACTCTCCTCCCACACGATTGGAACCGTCTCTCTGGTGCTCAAGCGACGCCGAGAGATGAAAGTTCGGGGATCAATGTGAGTGTGGGACCGAGGTGAGAGTTTTTCCATGTTTCTTTTCTATCTCTTTCTCATCTCTTTCTTGAGGTGCCAATCCGTAAGATGACAAACCCATTTTTGGAGTCGACAACGACACTCGACGTCGGTTAGCATAGTGGGCACACCAACAACACGTGTCGATGTAGACAGTGGCAGCACCAAAAATTATATTTAGTAACTTTAAATTTTAATGAAATTATTTTTATCAAAATTTAAGTTAATATAAAATATTTTAATTACTTTTTAAAATATCTTTTTTAAAAAAAATTGTGGGATAACTTGAGCCCATTATCTTCTACCTAGATCTGCTACTCTGCAGGTCTGGTTCCCATGGCATAAAGTGCTGGCAACAACACAAGAGGGAGAGATGCACTGGGTAGTGGGGAGGGCTTATTTGTAGAGGGAGAGGGAGAGAGAGAGAGAGAGAGCCAACCGATTTTGATCTACTGAGATTGAATCCAAATTAGAATTGATTGTAAAGAATAATGTTAAAAAATTGTAAAACAATTTGAAATAGCTAAATACATTCAATAAGTATAAAAAATTAATCAAATGTTCTATTTAAATGTTTAATTTACATTTTAAAAATTAAATATTAATTCAATTAATTATTTTAAAATAAAAATACCTAATTATATATGTTAACTTTGTATAGTTATTTTATTTTTATTTATTTAAGTTCATAACATTTATAGAATGCAAAAAATAGTTACAACATTTTTACAAAATTATTATGAAAAAATATTTATAAACATTAAAAATTATAAAAATGTAATTCACAATTGCAACAACCAATACAATTCTTCCTATGATGTTGGCTATCTTTATGATGTTGGAGACGAAGGGTACATGTATTGTGATTAGTGTGGCTATCTATTTGTTTGTATGGTATTACATGTTATCTCATAGATGTCTATTCTCTCATTATATATTCTATTAATCAAACAATTATGGAAAGTCATTCACCAACATATGATGTACTTTGATCTCGATAAAATAATGGAGCCAATGTAAGGGACACTACAAGAAAATAGGTTTCTAGGGACGGCGGTAAGCCGTCCCAAAAAATCGAAAAGCCGTCGCTAATATTTATTAGCGACGGCTGTAAAGCTGTCGCAAATGCGTCGCAAAAAACGCCGTCGCCAATAATATTCACGACGGCTACCATTACGTCGTCGCTAGTAAGTTTATTGGCGACGGCTTGCAAGCCGTCGCATAAATCATTAATAAGACGACCAATTATTGGGGACGGCTTAAACAGTCGTCGCCAATAACTTTACTAGCGACGGCTTAAGCCGTCGCAAATGGTAAGGAGATTAGACGGCGGCTAATGTTATTTGGGACGGGTTAAGCCGTCTCAAATAAGCTTATTGGCAACCGCTCACCAGCTGTCGCCAATAAAATTACTTGTGACGGCCACGTAAGCCGTCGCAAATGGTAGGAGGAAACCCCCCGGAGTGGGTTTCCGGATTTTTTTCTCTGGTTTTGCGACGGCTGTTTTTAATATTTGGGACAGCTAAAGCCGTCCCAAATAAAGTTATTGGCGACGGCTTTAGGAAGCCGTCGCAAATGGTAGGCAGAAACCCCCGGGGTGGGTTTCTGGATAATTTTCTCTGGTTTTGCGACGGCTATTTTTAATATTTGGGACGGCTAAAGCTGTCCCAAATAAAGTTATTGGCGACGGCTTTTTGAAGCCGTTGCCAATAATAAATTTCTGAAAAAAAAATAATTTGATTGGCCGGATTGGATCAATTATACGATCCAATCTGGAAATTCAATCATTCGTGAAACTTTCAGAAAGACCAAAAATCGGATCTACCAATCAAAAAATTGATTTATATTAATAATTTCGGTGTCGGATTGCTTGTTTAAAACACGGAACGGGCACCGAATTAGGATGAAACAACACACATTCACATACCAAATTGAAATTCACCAAATTTAAATTCATATTCACATACCACATTCAAATTCACATTCATACACAAAAAGTTTTGATACATATGAATATTGACATTCATAGAGAGTAGAAAATACATCTGAATCTATTCATCTTCATCATCTTCATCATCATCTTCACTCTCCTCGGCATGCTCGTAGTCCTCGTCGTCATCGCCATTTCTGTCCTCTATTTGTTGAGGCGGGGGATGCCCCGATGTGGATGGCACATCAGAAGTCGGGAACCTTTGAGCCAAGCCTTCTATGATCAGATTGAGGCGATCAAAATTATCTTGGAATGATTTCTGTTGGTTGTCCAATTGTTGTTTCAATGAAGTAATTTGTTCTTCATAACGTTCATTGATTTCTCCTTGCCTCGCCACCTGATCTCTAAGCTCTCGAACTTCTTGAGTCGAGCTAGAAGCACCTCCGCTTGACTCACCATACCAAGTGTGGCGAGTTTCACCTCGCCCACCACATTGGATCCGTCCTGGTCGATCTCTACCAAATACGGATATGAAGGCTTCCTCCGCGGTGAGTGGAGGTTGCGATACCCCAGCATCCGAGGATTCAGATGCTGGGGGATTCATCAATCCTTGCATATTTTCCTATAAATAATATGCAAAAAAATTTAAAATCCTACCGTGATGAATTGTGGATTATAAAGAAAAATAGGTTATGAATCTAATCAATAATTACTATCGTAAGACGACTTTGGTTATTATCCCAAATGACTGCTCCATCAAGTTCTTCATGCGTTTAACTCATCTGGAATACCTCCGGACGAGTTGGAGGTCGACCTTCTTTTCGTACCTGTCAAAAAAATTAATAAAAGGATAAAGGTTATTAGAGAATAAGAATCAACTAATATGAAATTTTAAGTTTTGACAACTTACAAAGTCTTTTTCTAACTGGTGTATATTTGTTCTTCCTCTTCTGTATGGCATTGTTAATTGCCGCCTATTACCAGCATTCTTTTCACTCAATGCCTACATATATATATATACAAATGAAATAACATTAAAAAATACAAATGAAATAACATTTATCAACATTAAAAATCTAATTATAAGAGAAAAGATTTTTTTGATTTACTCTAGCTTCATCTTGACTCCATAAATGGCACATATTATGCCATTGTTCCTCGTTGCACTGTGGAGGAATGTTGGCACGAGCTTCCTCATTTGATCGTCCTGTAAAATACTGTAGACAAATATTGTTAACAAAAAATTGGTTATCTCGAAATTACATTATAAATTATATTTTACCTTTCTTTTCAAATGATTTCTTTGTTTTCTTTACATATCTCCCATATGCCTTAATATATGTGCATCGTATTGTGGATTCCGCTCAAAGGTAAAATGTTGCTGCATTAATATAAAAATGATTAAAAATTTCACCAAAATTTAAATAAGATGAAGCTACTTAAATATTACCTCTAAATCATGGAATATGGCATTCTTTTTCTCCTGCGGTAGAGCAATGTAATTATGCTCCCACAAATCGCAATGAACTCTGTTCATAACTCCTAAGTAGGAGGTAAAGTCTTGTCCATGTGATCCAACGCCGAATCCTCCTACTAGAACGACGTTGTATGACTCATCAGGGCCAAGTGTTCGCACACTGATGGCCTTTGCTGGACCTCTCCCATGTCTAACTGATGTAGCTACTTAAGTATAAGCTAAAAATTACAATTAGACAACGAAGATTTTTAAGAAAACTTTTTACTTGCAGATATTCAAATATATACCTGAAGCATGGGAAGATGGACTACTACCATCTGTAGGAGACGTCGTCGGAACCCGGTGAGAACAAGTCCGAGATGGACTAGGCTCATGGGGTGCCTCCCTAGCTGGCTCGGAAGCAATAGCCCTGGAGGTGGAAGGTCGATCCCTAGATGCCTGAGATTGACCCCGAGGTCAACCGCCCTCAGATGGTGTAGCAGTCTGAGATGTCCTACGACTTTTGCTGAAAATTCTCTTCATCTGTCACATAAAAATGGTAGGCAGCAATCCCGGCTTCGGATTGTGGAACTTCGTCTTTTTGGCCAATCGGAGGCCGGATTGCCAAATCCGAGGCCCGTTCCGGGTTCCGATTGGGCAATCCGGCTTCGGATTGTGGGACATCGTCCTTTTTGCCAATCCGAGGCCGGATTGCCCAATCCGAGGCCCGTTCCGGGTTCCGATTGGGCAATCCGGCTTCGGATTGTGGGACTTAGATTTTTTTGCCAATCCGAGGCCGGATTGCCCAATCCGAGGCCCGTTTCGGGTTCCGATTGGGCAATCCGGCTTCGGATTGTGGAATTTCGTCTTTTTTGCCAATTCGAGTCCGGATTGCCCAATCCGAGGCCCGTTTCGGGTTCCGAATGGGCAATCTGGCTTCGGATTGTGGGACTTCGTCTTTTTTGCCAATCTGAGGCTGGATTGCCCAATCCGAGGCCCGTTCCGGGTTCCGATTGGGCAATCCGGCTTCGGATTGTGGAACTTCGTCTTTTTTGCCAATCCGAGGCCGGATTGCCCAATCCGAGGCCCATTTTGGGTTCCGATTGGGCAATCCGGCTTCGGATTGTGGGACTTCGTCTTTTTTGTCAATCCGAGGCTGGATTGCCCAATCCGATGCCCGTTCCGGGTTCCGATTCGGCAATCTGGCTTCGGATTGTGGAATTTCATCTTTTTTAACAATCCGAGGCCCGTTTCGGGTTCCGAATGTGCAATCCGGCTTCTGATTGTGGGACTTAGATTTTTTTGCCAATCCGAGGCCGGATTGCCCAATCCGAGGCCCGTTCCGGGTTTCAATTAGGCAATCCGGCTTCGGATTGTGGGACTTATATTTTTTTGCCAATCCGAGGTCGGATTGCCCAATCCGAGGCCCGTTCCGGGTTCCGATTGGGCAATCCGGCTTCAGATTGCGGGACTTCATTTTTTTTGCCAATCCGAGGCCGGATTTCCCAATCCGAGGCCCGTTCCGGGTTCCGATTGGGCAATCCGGCTTCGGATTGTGGGACTTTGTCTTTTTTTGCCAATCCGAGGCCGGATTGCCCAATCTGAGGCCCGTTCCGGGTTCCGATTAGGCAATCCAGCTTCGGATTGTGCAATTTCGTCTTTTTTGCCAATCCGAGGCCGTATTGCCCAATCCGAGGCCCGATCCGGGTTCCAATTAGGCAATCCGGCTTCGGATTGTGGGACTTCGTCTTTTTTGCCAATCCGAGGCCGGATTGCCCAATCCGAGGCCGGATTGCCCAATCCGAGGCCCGTTCCGGGTTCCGATTGGGCAATCCGGCTTCGGATTGTGGGACTTCGTCTTTTTTGCCAATCCGAGGCCGGATTGCCCAATCTGAGGCCCGTTCCGGGTTCCGATTGGGCAATCCATCTTCGGATTGTGGAACTTCGTCTTTGTTGCCAATCTGAGGCCGGATTGCCCAATCTGTGGCCCCTTCCGAGTTCCGATTGGGCAATCCAGCTTCGGATTGTGGAATTTCATCTTTTTTGCCAATCCGAGACCGGATTGCCCAATCCGAGACCCGTTCTGGGTTCCAATTGGGCAATCCAGCTTCGGATTGTGGGACTTCCTCTTTTTTGCCAATATGAGGCCGGATTGCCCAATCCGAGGCCCGTTCCGGGTTCCGATTGGGCAATCCGGCTTCGGATTGTGGGACTTCGTCCTTTTTGCCAATCCGAGGCCGGATTGCCCAATCTGAGGCACGTTTCGGGTTCCGATTGGGCAATCCGGCTTCGGATTGTGGGACTTAGATTTTTTTGCCAATCCGAGGCCGGATTGCCCATTCTGAGGCCCGTTCCGGGTTCCGATTAGGCAATCCAGCTTCGGATTGTGGAATTTCGTCTTTTTTGCCAATCCGAGGCCGGATTGCACAATCCGAGGCCCGTTCCGGGTTCCAATTGGGCAATCCGGCTTCGGATTGTGGGACTTCGTCTTTTTTGCCAATCCGAGGCCGGATTGCCCAATCCGAGGCCCGTTCCGGGTTCCGATTGGGCAATCCGGCTTCGGATTGTGGGACTTCGTCTTTTTTGCCAATCCGAGGCCGGATTGCCCAATCTGAGGCCCGTTTCGGGTTCCGATTGGGCAATCCAGCGTCGGATTGTGTAACTTCGTCTTTTTTGCCAATCCGAGGCCGGATTGCCCAATCTGAGACCCGTTCTGGGTTCCGATTGGGCAATCCAGCTTCGGATTGTGAAATTTCGTCTTTTTTGCCAATCCGAGACGGGATTGCCCAATCCGAGGCCCGTTCCAGGTTCCAATTGGGCAATCCGGCTTCGGATTGTGGGACTTCGTCTTTTTTGCCAATCCGAGGCCGGATTGCCCAATCAGAGGCCCGTTCCGGGTTCCGATTGGGCAATCCGGCTTCGGATTGTGGGACTTCATTTTTTTTGCCAATCCGAGGCCGGATTGCCCAATCCGAGGCCCGTTCCGGGTTCCGATTGGGCAATCCGGCTTCGGATTGTGGGATTTCGTGTTTTTTGCCAATCCGAGGCCGGATTGCCCAATCCGAGGCCCGTTCCGGGTACCGATTGGGCAATCCGGCTTCGGATTGTGGGACTTCATCTTTTTTGCCAATCCGAGGCCAGATTGCCCAATCCGAGGCCCGTTTCGGGTTCCGATTGGGCAATCCGGCTTCGGATTGTGGGACTTCGTCTTTTTTGCCAATCTGAGGCCGGATTGCCCAATCTGACGCCCGTTCCGGGTTCGGATTGGGCAATCCGGCTTCGGATTGTGGAACTTCGTCTTTTTTGCCAATCCGAGGCCGTATTGCCCAATTCGGGCCCATTCCGGGTTCCGATTGGGCAATCTGGCTTCGGATTGTGGAACTTAGATTTTTTTGCCAATCCGACGCCGGATTTCCCAATCCGAGGCCCATTTCGGGTTCCGATTGGGCAATCTGGCTTCGAATTGTGGGACTTAGATTTTTTTGCGAATCCGAGGCCGGATTGCCCAATCCGAGGCCCGTTCCGGGTTCCGATTGGGCAATCCGGCTTCGGATTGTGGAACTTGGTGCTTTAGATTAAGTTTCTATTTGTATAGGGTGAGTTTCTTGAAGTTGTACATCTTCTTCGATTACACCAAATGTTATAGGTACGTTAATAAGTTGTTCTTGATACGGTTCGTTTTCATCATCACTCTCATTTCCGGAAATGTTGTAATAGTTACAAGGTAGTGATCGTACTGGTAACACCCATCCCTTATTAGAGTTATCATTTACATAAAAAACTTGTTCCACTTGACTTGCTAATGCAAACGGTCCATCCGTTCCTAATCTTCTCTGTGTGTTTAATGATATAAAACCATATTCGTTAACCTTAAAACCTCAATTCTTATCATATACATCCCACCATTCACATTCAAAAAGTGTTAAAAGGCTATTCCTATCGAACGATATCTCAATTATATCTAATATTCGTCCATAATAACCGTCACAACTAAATTGAAGATGGTCATTTACAATAACACCACTTAGTTGAGTTGATTTGGTTGAATAGGATTCCAATGTTCGAAATCTAAATCCATTACATATATAACCGTTTAATGACGACGCAAATCTCGACGAACTGAGTGATAAAATCTCTAGCTCCTTGGTATATCTAGAAGAACCTATATTCCTTAACTCTTGAATGTGTGTTCTGAACCACACGAAGAAGTTATCTTACGTAGTTGATCTATTTTTAAGAGCATCACTATGAGATTGACGAAAATAATCGATGTCATCAACTTGATTTAACACGTATGCATGTATTAACTGTTGTTCTCTTTCCGTCAAAATTTTAGGCACACGCCTGCATCTCAATGGGCGACCAATTGGTTTGAATATTGAACTATCATCCGTATCAACTTCATATGGACCACCGTCATAGTTCCGATCTCTACTATATTCACTCGTATCACGCATATATGTTGAAATAAACTGCGTACACTCCTCAACCAAGTATCCCTGGGCAATAGAACCTTCAACTCTCGCCTTGTTTCCCACATAATCTTTGAGCCTCTTTAAATATCTTTCAATTGAATACATCCATCGGTATTGAACTGGTCCAGACATTCTTGCTTCATAAGCCAAATGCACAACTAGGTGAATCATTACATCAAAGAATGATGGTGGAAAAATTTGTTCCAACTTGCACAATGTTACTGCAATCTTTGTCTCCCAATCTCTCAAAATGTTACTGTTCAAAACCTTAGCGCAGATGATCTTAAAATACTGGCATAACTCTACAATAGGACTCAGTACATCCTTCGGCACGTTTCCTTGAAATGCCAAAGGAATAATTATTTGCATCATAACATGACAATCATGACTTTTTAAACCACTAATTGTTCGGACAGTTAAATCTACACATCTACTAAAATTCGAAGAATAACCATCCGGTACTCGAACGTTCTTAATGAAATCAAGTATTCTAGACTTTTGATCGTTGCTAAGTTTATAAATTGCATCTGGAAACTTTGATGAACCCTCGTACGGATGTAACTCGGGGCGAATATTTAAATCTACTAAATCTTTCTGTGAGTTCAAATTGTCCTTGTCAATTCCTGATGTTAAACATCTCTAATATATTGTCGCACACATTCTTCTCAATATGAATGACATCCAAATGGTGCCGAATGATAAGAGATGACCAATATGGTAGTTTCTCAAAAAATATACTCTTCTTCTTCTAATTTTTATTCTTTGACAAATTTTTCCTTAAGTTCTCTAAATCTTTCTTAAACGGTTTTCCGAACCTAATAGTGTCCATATCCTTTTGTTGTCTCCATAGGTCATATCCCGTAAGTATCTTTGGTCCTCCCTTCACACATCATCGACCATCAAAAAGATGCTTATACTGGTTCTTTCTCCACCGATGTGCTACTGGTAAGAACCGACGATGACCAAGGTAGCATTTTTTTCGACTATGAGTAAGTCGAATGGAATGTGTTTCTTCGTTACAGATAGGGCACGCCAATTTTTCTTTAGTACTCCATCCAGATAAATTTGCATATCCCAGAAAATCATTTATCGTACTAAAAAGTATGACTTTCATTATGAAAATCTCTTTGTTTTCGGCGTCATAACTCTTCAATCCAATCTCCCACAAATCTTTTAGCTCTTCCACCAATGGTTGTAAGAATACATCAATATCATTTCCGAGAGCTCTTGGATCGGGTATTAATAATGATATCATTGTGTATGTGGCTTTCATACACATCCACGGTGGTAAGTTGTACACTATTGTAACAACAAGCCACACACTATATTTTGAAGACATTTGACCAAATGGATTAAAGCCATCTGAAGCCAATCCAATCCGAATGTTGCGGTTCTCTAACGCAAATTCTGGATAAAGTTCATCCACCCTTTTCCAAGCGAGAGAATCGGCAGGATGACGCATTTCACCTCTCAATTGACATGATCGTGGCTGACTGTGCCATGTCATCCACTTAGCCGTATTGGATGATATGAATAAACGCTGCAACCTACCTCCTAATGGAAAATATTGTAAAACTTTTTGTGCTATTTTTTATTTTTATTTTTAGGATCATTTTTATATCCGGAGGTGTTACAATATGGACAAACATTTTTATCTTTATTATCTTTCCAAAATAGAATACAATCATTTTTACATGCATGAATTTTCTCATAAGTAAGTCTCAATTCCTTAACTAATTTCTTAAGCTCATACCAATTATCGGGAACACATGCCCCATTAGGTAAGACTTCCTTAAATAAAGATAATATCATATCCATACATTTTCTAGTGAGACCATTAATGGACTTAAGTTGAATCAACTTTAATTTAAATTTTAATTTAGATACATTATTTACACCTTCATATAGAGGTGTTTCAGAATCTTTTAATAATTTAGAATATTGAAAATTATCTTCATTGTGTTCTTTCTCATTATGTTGAATAGAAGATTCATTATTTTGAATATCTTGTAACATTTCCATTACCTGATCATCTACATAATTATCTTGTAGTTCATTTAAATTTGTAATGTCCTCATTTATTATGTTGACTTCAATTTCACCATGGCATATCCATTTTTGATAATTTAACCATATACCATTGCATATTAGGTATTCTTTGACAACATTTCTTTTAAAAATAAATGTATTACAACATTTTTTACAAGGACATTGTATTAGATCGTTATGTTGTCCATGTCTAAATTATATTCTAGAATCATGAAAAGAATAGTTTAAAAAATCTTCGATCCCTTGAATATATCTAGAATCTAATCTATTAGGAATATGCATCCACGATTTGTCTAAGTTACTCATCTTAATTTGTTAAATGATTGAAATACAATGAAGAAATGTTAATTTAATAAAGAAATCAATATATAACCGAACCTCCACCGAAAGAAGAAACTCTCAAGTGAATATCTCGATTGAAGTTTCCTGAAAAGAAGATAAAATGATCAAAATTAGACTTGTTGTTGAAGAATAAATGTTTATACATACCAATTAAATATTTTTATCACAAACGAAGAGTTAGACATGAAAACTAAGAATTCATATTTGTTATATTAAGTCAAAACAGAAACTAAAAATTATACATTTTTAGCTTTTTTTATTTTCAGATCTCGTCCCCTTTTGAGGACAAAAATAAGAAGGAATGCACACGTTATAATATTGACTAAATATTAGGTCGATTAGCGAAAATGCCTTAATCAAAATAAATATCTTTTGAACATAAGATAAGATATTATAAATAAACTTAACCGTAGTTGATGCGTTTTAAACTCAAAATAAATATCTTTTGGACCCATCTCTAATAATGATGCAATCAAAAGTTGGGATTTACAAACAAGCTAATAAAACGTCTCTACAATGAAATGTTCAAATGTTACATTTTAGGTCATTTAATGTAAACATCTAAGAAAAAATTAAGTCATTTTAGGTCATTTAGGTCATTTTAGGTCATTTAATGTAAACATCTAAAAAAATTAAGTTCTAGGTAATTGCATTAAGTTAAATTAAGTGACAACTAAAAGTTTATATTTTCACATTAAGCCCATAAAAAAACCTCTTAGTTTTCCTTTTAATATCTAACTTTTCAGCAACATTGCCTATTAAACTTAGTGCTAATCTAATTGAAATTCTATGAACCTATCTACCTTTGTTCTATCTCCTAAATAATTAACGTGATCAAGGTGCTACATAATTGGTTTGAGTAAGTCCTAACCTCTTAATTTGTTAGGGCTGTTTGGCACATATCTATTGCATATATGCTTTGTGATGTATAAGAAAAAAATTAAACAAAAAATCGTTTGTTGAAAATGTATACCTCAAAGGAGGTTCGATTAACCCTAAGTAGGGTTTAAATCCGGCACAAAGGAGGCGGCGGCGGCGGAGCCGGCGACACCCACGGCGGTGGCGGAGGTAGCTCTCTCCTCACGGTGCCCTACGTAGGGAGGGGGCAGAAAAGCCGCAGGCGGCGGCGACGATGGCGGCAACAGCGCCAGCCACGACGGCGGCGATGACTGAAGCGGCGGCGACCGGCGCCGGCGGTAGGACCAGCGAGCGTGCGCATGAGAGAGAGAGAGAGAGAGAGAGAGAGAGAGAGAGAGGGGAGTGAGCGGCAGGGGGAAGAAAGGAGGGGGTCGAGGGTTTTTTTAGCCATACTTATTGGCGACGGCTTGAAAAGCCATCGCCAATAATAAGATAAGTTACATTGGCGACGGCGGTCGGCTTGGATTAGTGGTGACAGCTTAGGCCGTCGCCACTAATATTATTAGCGATGGCGTATCAAGCCGTCGCCAGTTCTCCGAGGAAGAAACCGCACGGGGTCCGTTTTCTGGGTATTGCGACAGCTTCGACCGTCGCCAAACATATTATTTGCGACGGCTAGATTTAGCCGTCGCTATTTACCAATTATTAGCAACGGCGTTAGTTTAGCCGTCGCTTTTATCATTATTGGCGACGGCTTAACAAAGCCGTCGCCAATAAGCCGTCGCCAATGACCCAGTTTCCTGTAGTTAGGGCTGTAAACAGGTCGGATTCGGTAGCGGATTCACCAGAATCCGATTCCGATTCCGATAAGGGTTAATGGGTTCCGATTTCGATTTCGATAATTTCGGAATCAGTATGTTCCGATTTCGATCCGATTCCGATTCCGTTATCGAAATCGGAATCGAATCCGATAAAATCCGAAATGCATATTAAATATTAATTTTTATTCAAAAGTGAGTCAATAATTTACATATAATTATTAAAATTTGATATAATCTTCTTAAAATTTTATTTTTATTATTTTATCAATTTATATATTATATTTTATAATTTATTTAACTTTATTTTATTTACTTTTATTTATATATAATTATTTTTTTATCGAAATCAAATTAACGGAAACGAAACCAACTGATTCCGATTCCGATTCCGATAAGCTACCGGAATATCCGATTACGATTCCGATAGCTTATAGGATACAAAAACAAGTTCCAAACCCGTTAATTTTTATCGAAATCGAATCGGAATATCGGAATATCGGATTCCGTTTACACCCCTATCTGTAGTGGGAGAAGTGCTATTCATAAATGATAGTACAATACAAGTAACTTTCTTTCAATGATATTTCTTTCACTTCAAACCGTAAAAATACGTAATCATAAATGATAGTAGTCTGTAGAAGAAAATAAAACATCTATCGGTTTGCTAATTATAGAACATCAGTATGGTGTTGTTGAGATTTCAATACGATGTTGGTTTCGTTAACTCAAAATATATTCTTGGAAATGTTTGCTCGGCGGTAGACGGAAGTTGGGAATTTGTAACGCGCAGTCAAAATATTTAAATATAATATGCAAAACACACAAGCTTGCCAAGTGATAGTAGAATTGCACTCAGAAAAAGGTATTGGTAGATTGTCAAGCACTGGCCGAAGCATGCATGCATTTTGGTACAGAATTGAAGTGAGCTCAAGGAATATTGAATTAGTAGTATTTATTTACCTAGAAAATAAATTAATGTTGTCATACAATACAATGACTATAGATTATGCAGGGAGCTCAAAGCCTTGCGGCAACCTGTTCGATTTGCTGGTGCAGATGCTGAAGAGACGGTATGCACTGGGACAGTGCCGAAGCAAGCCTCCTCAAGTCTTCTGAGGTGTGTGCTGCCGTCAGCGTCACCCGTAGTCTACAGGCATTGGGAGCCACAGCCGGGAGTTTTTTTTTCAAATAACGCACTTTTTTTTTTTTTGTAAAACTAACGCGGCAAAACTTTTTTTTGCAAAACTAACGCAGTTTGGACCAAGTCGGGTTTTCAAAATCCGACTTTGTTCTGCCTAATGTCCAAATTACGGGAATAGAAATAAGTCGGAAAAAATATAACCGACTTTAGAAGAACTGGTCATAAAGTCGAAAGTCGGGTTATGACAACCCGACTTTAACGGAAGCTACGATTAAAGTCGAGTTATAAAAACCCGACTTGGATCCGTCCCAGAACCCTGCGCTAGAAGGATTCTGGGAGGCACCAAGTCGGGTTTCAAAAACCCGACTTTGAACAGAGCCTTCTTTAAAGTCGTCTTTTGATAACCCGACTTGGATCCGTCCCAGAACCCAGGTTGCTGGGAGGATTCTGGGAGGTGCCTAGTCGTACTTATAAAACCCGACTTAAAAAGGAGTTCTGTTTAAAGTCGGGTTTTTCAAAACCCGACTTGCATCCGTCGATTCTGGGAGGTGCTTAGTCGTACTTATAAAACCCGACTTAAAAAGGAGTTCTGTTTAAAGTCGGGTTTTCAAAACCCGACTTGTATCCGTCCCAGAACCCAGGTTTCTGGGAGGATTCTGGGAGGTGCCTAGTCGTACTTATAAAACCCGACTTAAAAAGGAGTTCTGTTTAAAGTCGGGTTTTCAAAACCCAACTTGTATCCGTCCCAGAACCCAGGTTTCTGGGAGGATTCTGGGAGGTGCCTAGTCGTACTTATAAAACTCGACTTAAAAAGGAGCTCTGTTTAAAGTCGGGTTTTTAAAATCCGACTTTCTGAGATAGTCGGATTTTAAAAGTCCGACTTTCTGGACAGTTTTTGTTTTTAAAAACATTTTACAGAACTGGTCGATTTATACACATCATAACCTGTAGAAGAAAATACTCTTCTCCAATGCCCTACACGCTTCAAACATGTGTTTCTACATACATTCCATTCACATGGCAACCTACAACCATTCAAACACAACCATATGGCATTCCATACAGTTCCACATCCATATGTAACATACAACCACACTTCGCAACCAAACTTTAAACATCCATAAAGTTTCACATCCAAACTTTGCAAACAAAAAGTTTTTGAAAACATCCATAAAGTTCCACATCCATATGGCATTCCATACACACATGCCACACTTTAAACACACAACTTCCACAAAGTAAATGAAAAAGGAAAACTCATTTCCGTCGCTTCACAACCCTCTTCTTTCGGAGAAGCCTTTGTGGAGGTCGTTCTTCTTCTTCTTCTTCTTCTTCTTCTTCGTGCTTCCTCTTCTTGATTTGAATAATGGATAGGATGTAGGCGACTTGTAGATTGAGTTCTTCCACGTCTTGGACGAAGTGGAGCCGGGGGTGTGTTTGCATCGACTATTGTTGACTGTTGAGTCAATCCCTGATGCTCCAGCGGTGTACTTTGAGATGGTTGTTGTCGTGATGTGCTCGGTCCGCCGGGTCCACTCCAAGCAAAAGGGGGTTGTAACCATTGCCCCGCCGGAGATTGCATTGGATTTGGGGCCTCTTCATATGTTGGGAACGTGAAGTGAAGTTTTTGAGCTAGATCTGCCTGCAATTGTAAGATGTCCATTTTCGTTTGTTGCAATTGGTAGTCATTCCTGGTGACTAGCAACTTTTGAATCTGAAGATGTCCTTTCAGCTAAAAATCAACATCAAAATATGTTTTATGTCAAACGAATTAAAGAAAAAACATAACTAATTAAGAACTAGTAAACAAAACTGAAAATTATTTAAAAAAACTCACCAAATCTCGTTCCACTGGTCCCCTTGGATAAAATTGGGAAGGAGGCTCTGGAGCATCTCCAACTAAATATGGAATAGTATGCTCCTCATACCACTGGGTATATCGGTTTGATTCCTCCTCTCCAACCTCCTCTGGTACTCTGTACACATGGGCCATTCGATCATTCCACCAGGTAATGTATCGAGCGTACTCCACGACCCAATCGGTGGACCAACGTCCTCGCCCATCTCTTCTTTCATATTGCTCTCTAGCAATTGGCTCAGTTTGTACATGTCCAAATTGTCTCAATACTCTCTCTGGTGCATGTACTTCCATAACTGAGCAACATAAGAGTGGAACGGATGCCATCCATATTTGAGTGTTCTCAAGACAGATCTCTGGTACGGTCATCATGACATCATGACTGTATGGCTCCCAAATAACCTACAAAATGGCGTAAGAACAAATAAATCCACGAGAAACACAAAATCCAGAATAGTGTGATATAATACCTGTCTAATCTCCCCCATATCAAATTCATTTCTGTAAAATAATAAGGTGAACTTGTGTTGAGGCCGTTTCCCAACACGATTCCACCGACAACCAACTGGTAATCGACGGTCTCCTATGTCGATGGAACGTGGAATGTGAGGCCGACCTACGTGCAAATGCTCCCAACTCCACAACTGTCTAACATGAAAGAAATGAGTAAGTACATACAAGCATCAGGGAAAAATAAAGAAAACATGATGACATCATACTAACTTGTAGAAGATGAAGGCACCCCCCTATCCGGTTACGGGTCGCAGTGGTAGCCTTACATAGTTGACGGTAAAGATAACCTAACACCGCACTACCCCAGGAGAATGAACTACATGCATCAATGTCTTCTATGAAAAATAGGTACTGCATATGCACCTCATTGCCCGACGTGTCGGGCATTAGAACACATCCTATTAACATGAGTATAAGTGCCCTAGTGTGACGTAGACAAATAAGATGGGACTCCTCACTGTCATCATCAGGTAAGTCCTGAACATGACTCCCGAATGTGTTGTACAAGTAGAGCAATTTCAGCGTGCTCTTACTTTGGCCCATATCTGCCTCTGTGGGCCGAACACCTAAATACGTATCACATACATGTATCCAATCGGGAAAATCTACAGATGGTACACGAATGGGAGTGACAACTGCATGACCATCTATACGTAAACCCATGAGCAATGACACGTCCTGTAATGTGATAGACATCTCACCCCGAGGAAAATGGAATGTAGAAGTCTCGGGACGCCATCGTTCCGCGAGAGCAGTAATGAGCTGTCTATCTAATGGAATCCAGTGTAGATATGTAACATATAAAAAACCAGCCCTCTCTAAATAATTAATAACAGTGTTATTATTTATCGGCCATGATGACATCATACGAAAATGAGAGACTAGTAATAGCAACGTGGCTTCCTGTATAACACAAAACGATTAAATATTAGATATCTAAAATACATCAAAACATTAACTAAACATATAACAAATGAAGTTTGATTCATTTACCGTAGGGTTTGCCGAACGGTGGCAAGCCTGACCACTAAGAAGAGAAGGGTCACGGGGCTCCATCTCTGCATAAATTATAAACATTGTCAAAACAAAATGCACATTAAACGTCGCAATGCAATCATAGTAATCACGGAAATCTATAACTACATACTGAGGTCGCATAGAGCACGTCTTTCGGTTGTGTCCTGTTTGTTTACAAATAGAACATTGATTTCGTTGTTTATTGGTTGGACGATCCATGACCATAGGAAATCTCTTGTTTCGTGGTCTTCCACATTTTCTATAGATCAGTGGAGGCAACAATGGAATCACTGATCGTTGTGCATCAAAATCTGGCCAATGACTTGAATCAAGAATAGTGTGAAATTCACTTTGGTACGATGACCGGTAAGAATCACTTGTGTACCAATTGGAGACATAAGTGTACGGATCCCAATTTACTGACCCAATGACACATGTTGCATGTTTACAAAGAAAATGTTTTAAACCTGGTTCACAACATGTACATCTGACGCTACCTCGTTGAACATCAACTCGGAATACACGGCCATAACTGTCATTGACATCCCACTCGGTGCTGTTTACTCTGGCTTGAATGATGATTTCTCTGCTTTGCTCGGTCATTTGTGACATCATCTTCTCAAACTTAGGTGTAAGGATGGTTTTAATATTCATACCAATTGTACGTCGTTGAAAGAACATGAGCCGAAGGCGATGATAAGTCATATGAACAAGAGCATGAATTGGTAATCCCCTTGCAACCTTTAGGACACTATTAAAACATTCTGAATAATTCGTGGTCATTATCCCAAATCGTCTTCCATCGATATCACAAGCCAAAGCCCAGTATTCTGGACTTACTTGTAATAGCCAATCATAAGCCTCAGAAGATATTGACTGTATATCGGTCATACGTTTGTTAAAATCAATCATGTTGTAAGCTTGACCAGCATTATACATCCTCCTGTAGAGATCTCTCCCGGTGAAGTGACTTTGAAAATTCTGTCGGTAATGTCTAAGACAGTAGCGGTGAGCCCCTAATGGAAACCACTTTTCTATTGCCTTTTTAATACTAATATGTCTATCTGAAATGAAACAAACTTCGTGTCGTCGATCTCTAACTGAAGGAATCAATGAATACATCTGCTCAAAAAACCACGACCAGGACCGATCATTTTCACTATTTACAACTGCGAATGCTAGTGGATATAAACCCTGGTCTGCATCTACACCACATGCAACTAGTAGAGTATCACGGTATTTTCCATGGAGAAATGTTCCATCAACACTGATAACTGGTCTACAAGAGCGCCATCCTTCCATGCATGGCGAAAAACTCCAAAAGAAAAACAATAATCGAGTACTGTTACTCTCACATAAATAATTACAAGTGGTTCCCGGCATACTTATCTTCACAGCTTCTATGTACCTCAACAAGTTGGTGTACGAACTTTCCCAGTCTCCAAAAAGTTGCTTAAACACTTTTCGTCGCGCGTTCCAAGCTTTGTGATATGACGGTCTTATTGAGTATTTCAATTGCACCATATCCCTGATCTCTCTTGGCATAATGTTTAAACGGGAACGAACAATGGGCATAATCAAACGGGCAATTGTGGTGGAACCCAATTGGTTGTGGCTTGTATTATGACTCGGCGTTCTACATGTATGATTATCGTTAAACTTCATAACTTTCCATAAGCCACCAACTCGTTTACTAATGCAAGCGTGTAATCTCCACAGACATCCCTGATGTTTTGCATGACAAATTAATGTCAAGAGAGACTTCGTTGATCTATCAGTACGGTATTGGACGTTGCGCTTCACTGACCACGTAGATACAGCATGAATTAAATCCTCTTTGCATGTAAAAAGATTTCCTTCTGCAATCTCATCGACATTTTCACCTTCGCCTCTAACTACTAACTCTCTATCTTCACCTCCAGAATCTTCTTCATCGTCCTCCGCAAACTGATTATTGGCAACTGCATTGTTCATCCAAGATACATCTTCAGAGTCATTAAACTCATCAATGAACGAGATGCTGTTAACCACCTCATTCGTTATGTTATCATTGTCACTTGACGAGTCGTCATATATTTCATCCAAGTCATGTTCTTCGTTCAAATCAAAGACACTTTGAGAATGACTTCTTCTTGAATCACTTGGTCCAACATCCACGTTGACATATTGAGATAACAACTCAGTCATTGTCGGTTGATATTGTGTGTATGGACTCCAACTTCCATATGGATTGTGTGTAACATACGAAGGCTCATTACTCCTATTGTTCTCCTCTTCCGATGACATCCTTCTAATTTGTTGTCACTGGGGTTATCATGAAATTAGTAAGGTTATAACATTTAATGGGGGTGACTATCAAAATTACAACTCCTTGATCAAAACATTTAATGGGGGTGAATATCTAAATTAATATATAAATTAATATTCATATGTATTTATATATAGATGTGTAATACGGGGATTTTGGAATATATTCATATGTATTTAATATTCATATGTATTTATATACAGATGGGGTTCTCCTCTATCCACCACACCCTTCTATTCTCTTCTTCTTCTTCTTCCCGGCCTCTCTAGTGTTGTGAAGTTGAGCTACCATCTTTTTAATTGTGTGTATATATATATATACGTGACCCCAAGTTGATGGAGCAACAGATCATGCATGATCTAATTCTCTACCTTTATTAAATGAAATTGGTCATCAATTCAAAACTTTTCAATGTCTAAAAGATTCACACATTTTCTTTCAATGTCTCTAATATGAAATTATTCTAACATGCTCCATCGCGTGTATGTCGAGTTTGGCGCTATCGCATTAACTTAAAAATAAGAGTGCACGCGTGTGCGGGTTCGGATTAAACCGTATGTTCTGGTATCATGTTAAATAAATTGATCATGCAACGCAAAATCTTAACCCACTTTCCAACAATCTTGTCATTAGCATTCCTTTCTTTTATGCATGTGTATATATGTATATATACATCATTATAGTGGAACTTCGTTTGCAACTAGCTAGCTGTTATACTCATTTCATACTCCTTTGTGGCATTTTATTTTTGCCGAAACAAATAGATGGGGATGGCTCTAGATATCCTTTTCTTTGCAACGAGAGGTTCAATCTATAAAAGGGTGATATCATCAACCGAGTATAGGCATGGTTTCAAATGCTTATTTGGAATCGATTAAACCGATTAATTCATTTCTAAATTAGTTTAGATCTTGATTTTATACCTGCAATATTCCGGTGAAGAAAATCGGTGGATGCCGGAAGGAGGACGCCGCCCCGCCGGAAGGAGGACGCCGCCGCCGCCGAAGGGAGAATGCCGCCGCGCCGCCGCCGGAAGGGGGAATGCCGCCGCCGCCGGAAGGGGAACGCCGCGCCGCCGCCGAAGGGGAATGCCGCCGCCGCCGGGAAGGGGGAGCGCCGGGCTGCGGCGGGAAGGGGGAATGCCGCCGCGCCGCCGATGCTGTGGAAGGGGCCTCGTCGCCGTCGGGAGAGGAAGCAGCGCCGCCGGGAGAAGCTTGGAGCCGCCGGGAAGATGGAGCGCCGCCGCCGAGGTGAAAGTCGATAGGGTAGGGTGAAAGAAGAGGCGGTGTCGGGGGTAAAAGTAAAAACAAAGTCGGGTATATAAAACCCGACTTTAAAGTCGTATTGATAATGTCCGACTAATATACTCCGACTTATAAATTCTTCGACGCAATCGGTCCGAGATAGAACAAAGTCGGATATTGAAAACCCGACTTGGTCCAAACTGCGTTAGTTTTGCAAAAAAAAGTTTTGCCGCGTTAGTTTTACAAAAAAAAAAAAGTGCGTTATTTGAAAAAAAAACTCCCACAGCCGGCGGCCTGATTGCAGTTACGTGGATGCCGCACTCGAGCATGTGCTTACTCGCATAGAGGGCAGCTTGCTCCGTACCAACCACAAGGGATATGATGGGGCTGGTCGCCGGAAACTTGGTTAAAGCAGCAAATTCCTGCACCTTGCTCCACACTGCCTGCCTACGCCAGGGTTCTTTCTTTGCCACGGTGACGGCAGCTGTGAAGATTTAATTAGTTAATTAAAATGAATAATAATTAATTAGACAACGAAATTAAAACAAGCAAGATTGATACAAACAAAGAAGAGGTGGTTGGTCAAATTTAAGCTTACCATAACAAGCAGCGATCACAGGCAGGGGAGAGGCGGTGCTGAAGATGTAGGGCCGCCCCCTTCCTTGGATGAGCTTTTTCCACTTCTGGCTGCAGGCGATGAAACCGCCAAGGCAGCCGGTGGCCTTGCTCAGGGTCCCAACGACGATGTCGACCTGATCTTTGTTGAGAAATAAACTTATTTCTTATTTAGTATCATTTATCTCCCATATTGTAATGGTCATAAAATAGTCTTAAAAGATCTTTAGTGGAGGAGAATAATGTGTGTTTATCCTCCATTTATGTTTTAGAATAAATGGTCATTTAGGTGGTGTTAGTGGGGCTAATTAGTATGGTCTTGTAACCTCCCATCCAAGTAATGGAGGAAAATTTCGTGCATCACATTTAGGTGAATTTTTAAGAGTGTTTAAAAGTCATATTTGGGGAGTTACTTGTGTAGAGAGGCTACCCAAGGCCTATATATACATGGGTATACTTGTTCTTTGTAATACAAGTCTTGTAAGAGATTTTATAGAGTGAATATTGTGGTTTTCTTCTATTGTGTATCCCTTGTGTTATCTTCTTCTATCTCCATTGTCTTTAGCTCAATTCTTGTGAGAGATAGTCCCATCACTCTTCCAACAAAGTGGTATCAGAGCTATGTCAAGTCCAATGATGCCCTTTCAAATTCCCCGTCTCTCCAAGAGCAACTATGAGAATTGGAGCATCCAAATGAAGGCACTTCTTGGTTCTCAAGATGTGTGGGAGGTCGTCACCAAAGGCTATGAAGAGCCCGAGAATGATGCCATTTTGACTCCAAATCAAAGGGCATCCTTGAAGGATCTCCGAAAGAGTGATAAGAAGGCACTCTTTCTCATCTACCAAGGAGTAGATGAAGCTACCTTTGAGAAGATAGCTGAAGCAACTTCATCAAAGGCGGCGTGGGACATGCTTGAGAAATATGGCAAAGGAGAAGAGAAGGTGAAAAAGGTAAGGCTCCAAACTCTAAGAGGTGAATTTGAAGCTTTACATATGAATGAGACCGAGACTATCTCGGATTACTATACAAGGGTGAAAGTTGTAGAGAATCAACTTCGAAGAAATGGTGAGACTCTCACCGATATCCGTGTGATAGAGAAGCTACTCCGGTCACTTGATTCCAAGTTTGACCATGTGGTGGTTGCCATTGAAGAGTCCAAAAATTTGGACACTATGCAAGTGGAGCAACTTATTGGGTCTTTAGAGGCTCATGAACAAAGGCTTCTTAAGAAGAAGGAAACCGTGGAACATGCTCTTGCAACAAAGCTTTCTCTCAAAGAAGAGAAAGTTGAGACAAAGAACCAAAGAGGTCGAGGTCGTGGAGGTCGTGGACGAGGTGGAAGAGGAAGAGGAGGACGAGGTACCTTCAATGAAGAGAGGAGCAACACATCATCATATCCAACAAGAGGCCGTGGAAGAGGTCGTGGCAATTTTCATGGAAAATCAAGGTATGGAAAATATCAAGTTGAATGTTACAATTGTCACAAATTTGGGCATTATGCTAGTGAATGTTGGAATGATACTTCTAACCATGATAACAAAAAAGCTAATCATGCTGAGAAGCAAAATGAAGATGAAGAGGCATGTGTTCTACTAGCATATAAGGGAGATCATGAAGGCCAACAAGAAAAGTGGTACCTTGATTCCGGTGCAAGCAATCACATGAGTGGAAGAAAGGAAATCTTCACCGAGATTGATGAAACCGTGGGTGGTCAAGTAACATTTGGTGATTCTTCCAAAATAGCAATCAAGGGAAAAGGTTGTGTATTTGGCAAGCATCATAGAAAGAGTTTTCCAAAGGAAGCAACAAGAAGATCACATAGACCACTTCAACTTCTTCATACCGATGTATGTGGGCCAATTTCTCCAATATCACTTGGTAAGAATAGATATTTTCTTACCTTTACCGATGATTTCACTAGAAAGACATGGGTGTATTTGTTGAAAGAAAAGTCTCAAGTGTTTGATGTTTTTAAGAAGTTCAAAGTGTTTGTAGAAAAGCAAAGTGGTTTCTACATCAAAGCAATGAGATCGGATAGAGGAGGAGAGTTCACATCAAAGAACTTTGAGAAGTTTTGTGAAGAGCAAGGTATTTATCGTCCTCTTACAACTCCATACTCACCTCATCAAAATGGAGTTGCCGAAAGAAGAAATCGAACAATTCTCAATATGGCCCGAAGTATGTTGAAAAGCAAAAGCATGCCAAAAGAATTTTGGGGTGAAGCCGTTACTTGTGCGGTTTACTTGCTAAATAGATGTCCTACAAAAGGTTTGGATGGAATGACACCTCATGAAGCATGGTATGGAGAAAAACCGGATGTTTCTCACTTGAAGGTGTTTGGAAGCGTAGCTTATGCCCATGTGCCGGATCAAAGAAGGACCAAGTTAGATGACAAAAGCAAAAGGTATATCTTTCTTGGTTATGATTCTCGTACTAAGGGTTATAAGTTATTTGATCCATCTAATGGAAGTGTTGATGTGAATGAAGATGTTATTTTTGATGAAGAAATCTCATGGAATTGGGATACAAATGACACCAATAAGGAAGCTAACACTTTCTTTGAGGAAGAATTACAAGAAAAGGAACATTCTACTACACCGCTATTGTCTCCACAAGATGGTAGCCCTTCAACTACATCTTCCACTTTGGAAGAAGGTTCAAGGCCAAGAAAGAAAATGAGATCTCTTGATGAGATCTACAATCAAGACAACCTCACTTTGTTTTGTCTTTTTGCAGATATTGAACCACTAACATTTGATGATGCAGTGAAAGATAGAAGATGGAAAGATGCTATGGATGATGAAATCAAATCCATAGAGAAGAACAAAACATGGGAGTTGGTAGATCTTCCAAAAGACAAGAAAGCTATTGGTGTCAAATGGGTGTACAAGACAAAGAAGAATGCAAGAGGAGAAATTGAAAGATTTAAAGCAAGGTTGGTGGCCAAAGGATACAAACAAAAGGTTGGAATTGACTATGATGAGGTATTTGCTCCCGTTGCCCGGTTAGAAACTATTCGCTTGCTTATTGCATTGGCGGCTCAAAATCATTGGAAAATTTTTCAAATGGATGTGAAATCAGCATTTTTGAATGGTTTTCTTGAAGAAGAAGTTTATGTTGATCAACCATTGGGTTATGTTATGAAAGGAAATGAAAGAAAAGTTCTAAAACTCAAGAAGGCACTCTATGGCTTAAAACAAGCACCTAGAGCATGGAATAGTAGAATTGATAGTTATTTCTTACAAAATAACTTTGTCAAATGCCCCTATGAACATGCTCTTTATGTGAAGTTAAATGCAAATGGAGATATATTACTTGTTTGCTTATATGTTGATGATTTGATCTTCACGGGAAACAATCCACAAATGTTTCAAGAATTCAAAGAGTGCATGATCAAAGAATTTGAAATGATGGATATTGGGCTTATGTCTTACTTTCTTGGTATTGAAGTGAAACAAGTTGGTGAAGGCATTTTCATTTCACAAGAAGGTTATGCACAAGAAATTTTGACAAGATACAATATGAATGAATGCAACCCTATCAACACACCAATAGAATGTGGTCTCAAATTGTCAAAGCATGAAGATGGTGAAAATGTTGATTCAACTTTATTCAAAAGTTTGGTTGGAAGCCTTAGATTCTTGACTTGTACAAGGCCGGATATTCTATATGGTGTTGGTTTAGTGAGCCGATATATGGAAGAACCCAAGTTTTCACATTTTAAAGCCGCCAAAAGAATTCTCCGCTACATCAAAGGTACATTGAATCATGGATTATTTTATTCATCATCAAGTGAATTTGATCTTGTAGGCTACTCCGATAGTGATTGGGGAGGAGATATTGATGAAAGAAGGAGCACTTCCGGGTTTGTTTTCTTCTTAGGAAGAACTGCTTTCACTTGGTATTCTAAGAAGCAACCTATTGTTACACTCTCTACATGTGAAGCCGAATATGTGGCATTATCATCCGGAGTTTGCCATGCACTTTGGTTAAGAAGATTGCTAAATAGTCTTTGTATTAACCAAAGTGAGCCTACAAAGATATTTGTTGACAACAAGTCCACAATTGCATTGTCAAAGAATCCAGGATATCATGAAAGAAGTAAGCATATTGATACAAGATTTCACTTCATCCGGGAACATGTGAAGGATAAGAAGATTGAGGTTGTTTATGTGAAAACACAAGATCAAGTTGCCGATATTTTCACCAAAGCCTTGAAGGTTGATGTCTTCAATAAACTCAAGAAGATGCTTGGAATGATTGATGGAGGAGAAATAAGTTTATAGGGGGGTGTTGAGAAATAAACTTATTTCTTATTTAGTATCATTTATCTCCCATATTGTAATGGTCATAAAATAGTCTTAAAAGATCTTTAGTGGAGGAGAATAATGTGTGTTTATCCTCCATTTATGTTTTAGAATAAATGGTCATTTAGGTGGTGTTAGTGGGGCTAATTAGTATGGTCTTGTAACCTCCCATCCAAGTAATGGAGGAAAATTTCGTGCATCACATTTAGGTGAATTTTTAAGAGTGTTTAAAAGTCATATTTGGGGAGTTACTTGTGTAGAGAGGCTACCCAAGGCCTATATATACATGGGTATACTTGTTCTTTGTAATACAAGTCTTGTAAGAGATTTTATAGAGTGAATATTGTGGTTTTCTTCTATTGTGTATCCCTTGTGTTATCTTCTTCTATCTCCATTGTCTTTAGCTCAATTCTTGTGAGAGATAGTCCCATCACTCTTCCAACAATCTTCTATGTCGAAGACTTCGGCAATGCCACCCCCGTTCTTCCCACGAACCAGTGTCGTGTGAGCCTGTATCCATATATTATATATGTGAGAATACAGAGAGTAAGAGAAGAAGTAAACATGGGAAAAATAAAGCAAGGTTTCCATCGACTTACATCGTCAATGACGAACAAGAAGCCATGCTTCTTCCGGAGCGCAACGCGAGCTCCAGCATCGGCGCAAAGTCTCCTTCCATACTGAACAAGCTGCAAAAGTACCAGTGTCAAAATCGCTATACCTCTGGCTCTGTTCATGAATACACATCATATATATGTGTGTGTGTGGGTTCATAGAAACGATGGATGGATGGATGGAAATGGTCTGCATACGTATACAACATACCTATCTGTGTAAACGACTTTTCTCTCCGATTGGCAATTGGAGAGAAGCTCGTCAAGATGCTTCATGTCGTTGTGCCTGTAGACGAAAACGTCGGCTTCCTGGTGTCGTTCCACCATGCGAAGGCCGTCGATTATAGAAGCATGGTTGAGGGAATCCGAGAAGATGGCGATCTTCTCGTGTGTGGCCGGACGTCTAGCGGCGGCAGTAAGAGTGGCGATGCTTCCCAGAGCAGAGAGGAAGGCGGTGTTGGCAGCAAAGCCGGTGGGGGTGATAACACAAGCCTCCTTCTTAGTCAAGTCAGCCAAGGTGTCCTCCAGCAGGCGATGGTAGTCGGTGTGGCCGCTCGTCATGGAAGATGCCCGCGGACCCATCCCGTAGGCCAACGCTGCCTTTGCCGCAGCCTTCCTGACGGCCGGGTGCGAGCTCAAGTTCAGGTAGTCGTTGCAGGAGAAGATGAGCATCTTCTTTCGTCCAGCTACGACATCCATGGGGTTCTCCACCTCCACATCCAGCAAGGTACGGTCCCAAGGCCCCGGTCCATCGAACGTCTCCAGGTCGGCAAGAGGGTCCTCCGACGGCCGGCTCGTCTTGGGAAGGCAGATCTTGGGAAAGTAGCGCATGTAGTCGTTCTTGTCCACCCTCGACAGCGCCCTCACACTACATGAAATAAGGTCATTAGCGACGGCTGACCGCCGTCGCTACAAATACAAAACCCGTCGGCATAAGTCAATAGCGTCGGCTTTTCCGCCATCGCAATCCTGTCGCAAATAAGTCCGTCGCCAATTTTAATGGCGACGGCTAATGATAAGCCGTCGCTTTTAGTATTATTTGCGACGATTAACGCCGTCGCAATTAAGTTATTAAAGACGGCTGAAACCGTCCCTCATAAAATTTTTAACGATGGAACTAAGCCGTCGCAAATAAATTTAAACCCGTAATAGACATTAGCGACGGCTATCAGCCGTCGCTAATACCCAATTTACAGCCCCGGCAACACCCGCGGGGGTGCATTTTCTGGTTTTGCGACGGCTTAGAGCCGTCGCTAATACACCCGCGGGGGTGCATTTTCTGGTTTTGCGACGGCTTAGAGCCGTCGCTAATACCCAATTTACAGCCCCGGCAACACCCGCGGGGGTGCATTTTCTGGTTTTGCGACGGCGTAGAGCCGTTGCTAATACCCCCGCGGGGGTGCATTTTCTGGTTTTGCGACGGCTAAGGAAGCCGTCGCTAATACCCAATTTACAGCCCCGGCAGCACCCGTCGGGGTGCATTTTCTGGTTTTGGGACGGCTTTGAGCCGTCCATATTACATTAATAGCCGTCGCTTAAACGAACTTTAGGGACGGCTGAGAGGAGCCGTCGCAAATAACTTACAGTTTTTTAAATTTTTTTTTTTTCGCACAATTGTATTAGCGGAGCAAGACCTACATACACAAATAATTTGTCGGTTTGCCCGATCGAAGCCATTAACATTCATTCATACATAATAAACACTGACATTCTTTAATAAGAAAAGTTCATATTTATAAAACGTATCATTACACAACAACTATCTCAAATACAAAGAAATAATAAAATAGAGAGTAAACTCTCTCACTCATCCTCCCCAAAAGAACGCTCATCGTCTTCTGCGTGCTCGTCATCGTCCTCCTCCTCCTCGTCCCCCCGTGCGCCTCTATAGCCTTGGGTTGGCCTCGAACTAGACGGCTCTGCAGGTGGGAGCCTACTGTTTAATTGGGCTAACATTTCTTGTGTTAGCCGTGTCATCGACTCTTGAAACTGTTGACGTTGGGCGTCCAGTTGTTGTTGGAGCGAGTCGATCATCGAGTTTTGTTTCTCGATTTGTGTAGCTTGAGCATCGACTTTGTCCACCAACTCCTGGTAGCCCGGACCCGCAGAGGTACTCGCACCTCCACTGCATACACCATACAAGGTGTTGCGAGTCTGTCCTCTCCCCCCCACATCGGATCCGTCTCGGCCTGTCTCTGCCGAACACGGTGATGAATGCATCCTCAAGAGAGAATGGATGCTCGAATTCCGAGCATCTGATTCCTCTGACTGGGGGGCATTCATCAACTGGCGCATCTCATCCTATATAATGTAAATATAAAGTCAGTTGTTATATGAAATAAAAATTGTCTAATGTTGATACAAACAAACATATTGCGTACCATAACTTGACGACTTTCCTCGTTGCACCATACGAGGGATCCATCTATCGCCTCTTGCGTTTGGGTCATCTCGAAGACCTCTGGCCGGGTAGGACGACGCCCTTCTTTGTTTGTCTGTTAAGAGAAAACATTATGAACACATTAGTACTATTATCGAGATATACAATAGTGAATAATAAAAAAAATTATAAACTTACAAAATCAATCTGCAGCTGATGAATTTTGGTTCTACCTCGCCTATAAGGCATGCTCAAATTAGCCCTGTTTGTTTTATTCCTTTGGCTAAGTGCCTACAAACAAGTTCATAACACATTAGTTTTGTTAAGACAAGCTAATAAAATGAGTTATCAAATGTGGATTACTTTTAAATTAAATAAATTATTTACCTTATTGTCGTCCCTCTGCCATATCTCACACATATGACGCCACTGGTCCGGATCGCATTGTGGAGGCACAACGACAAGTGCCTCCTCCAGTGAGCGTCCTGTAAAATACTGTACGCCAAAATTGTATTAGTTACAGTACATAATCGTTTACTAAAAAAATAAATATGAAATTTTTACCTTCTTCTTAAGATGACCCCTTTGTTTTCTTTGCATCTCTCCCATATGCCTTAAAATTTCCGCATCTATGGATGGAGACCGCTCAAATGTAAAATGTTGCTACAGGAAAAATACATAGATTAGTAATTTTAAAGTGAAAAAAAACAAATAAGCTCAAGTACTTTTATTTACCTCGAGGTCTCTAAATATCGCCTCCTTCTTGTCATCCGGAAGGGTCATGTATTCCCGTTGCCATAAGTTACAACGTACCCTGTTGCAACCTCCAAGATACGAGCTGCACTCCAGGCGAGTCGGGCCTACACCCGATCCTCCAATGACCCGGACGTTCAATGTCTCCCCAGGCGCTAATGTCCGCACATTATACACCTTTGCAGGACCTCTCCCACGTCTAGCAACTGTAGCTGCATGCCAAAAATTTTAACACATTTAAAAATTGATATTTATAAATCTACAAAATATAAAAAATTGATATTTACTAGAGGCGGAAGAAGATGGACAGTCTGTAGGGGGCGTCGCCGTAGTAGGGCGAGTGTCAACCGCCCGGGATGGTCCACCTGATGGCATCGCATCCTGGGTAGGCTGAGATGGGCCCTGAGAACCACCGGCCTGATCGGTGGATCCACCGGCTGTCCCACTCCACGATGTACGTCGACTCTTGCTAAATTTCTTCATCTGCAATATAATCTTTAAAATTGCAATCCGGCCTCGGGATGGGGTGTTATGCATTTTTCCAAGCTAACCGGCCGGTTTGCCCGATCCAAGCCGGAATCCGGCTTCGATCGGGCAAACCGGCCTCGGGGTGGGGTGTTATGCATTTTTCCAAGCTAACCGGCCGGTTTGCCCGATCCAAGCCGGAATCCGGCTTCGATCGGGCAAACCGGCCTTGGGGTGGGGTGTTATGCATTTTTCCAAGCTATCCGGCCGGTTTGCCCGATCCAAGCCGGAATCCGGCTTCGATCGGGCAAACCGGCCTCGGGGTGGGGTGTTATGCATTTTTCCAAGCTAACCGGCCGGTTTGCCCGATCCAAGCCGGAATCCGGCTTCGATTGGGCAATCCGGCCTCGGGGTGGGGTGTTATGCATTTTTCCAAGCTAACCGGCCGGTTTCCCCGATCCAAGCTGGAATCCGGCTTCGATCGGGCAAACCGGCCTCAGGTTGGGGTGTTATGCATTTTTCCAAGCTAACAGGCCGGTTTGCCCGATCCTAGCCGGAATCCGGCTTCGATCGGGCAAACCGGCCTCGGGGTGGGGTGTTATGCATTTTTCCAAGCTAACCGGCCGGTTTGCCTGATCCAAGCCGGAATCCGGCTTCGATCGGGCAAACCGGCCTCGGGGTGGGGTGTTATGCATTTTTCCAAGCTAACCGGCCGGTTTGCCCGATCCAAGCCGGAATCCGGCTTCGATCGGGCAATCCGGCCGGTTAGCGGGGTGTTATGCATTTTTCCAAGCTATCCGGCCGGTTTGCCCGATCCAAGCCGGAATCCGGCTTCGATTGGGCAAACCGGCCTCGGGTTGGGGTGTTATGCATTTTTCCAAGCTATCCGGCCGGTTTCCCCGATCCAAGCCGGAATCCGGCTTCGATCGGGCAAACTGGCCTCGGGTTGGGGTGTTATCCATTTTTCCAAGCTATCCGGCCGGTTTCCCCGATCCAAGCCGGAATCCGGCTTCGATCGGGCAAACCGGCCTCGGGGTGGGGTGTTATGCATTTTTCCAAGCTATCCGGCCGGTTTGCCCGATCCAAGCCGGAATCCGGCTTCGATCGGGCAAACCGGCCTCGGGGTGGGGTGTTATGCATTTTTCCAAGCTATCCAGCCGGTTTCCCCGATCCAAGCCGGAATCCGGCTTCGATCGGGCAAACCAGCCTCGGGTTGGGGTGTTATGCATTTTTCCAAGCTATCCGGCCGGTTTCCTCGATCCAAGCCGGAATCCGGCTTCGATCGGGCAAACCGGCCTCGGGGTGGGGTGTTATGCATTTTTCCAAGCTAACCGGCCGGTTTGCCCGATCCAAGCCGGAATCCGGCTTCGATCGGGCAATCCGGCCTCGGGGTGGGGTGGTATGCATTTTTCCAAGCTAACCGGCCGGTTTGCCCGATCCAAGCCGGAATCCGGCTTCGATCGGGCAAACCGGTCTCGGGGTGGGGTGTTATGCATTTTTCCAAGCTATCCGGCCGATTTGCCCGATCCAAGCCGGAATCCGGCTTCGATCGGGCAAACCGGCCTCGGGGTGGGGTGTTATGCATTTTTCCAAGCTAACCGGCCGGTTTGCCCGATCCAAGCCGGAATCCGGCTTCGATCGGGCAATCCGGCCTCGGGGTGGGGTGTTATGCATTTTTCCAAGCTAACCGGCCAGTTTGCCCGATCCAAGCCGGAATCCGGCTTCGATCGGGCAATCCGGCCTCGGGGTGGGGTGTCATACACATCCATGGTGGTAAGTTATAAACCAATGTAACTATAGGCCACACACTATACTTTGAAGACATGTTGCCAAATGGGTTAAAACCATCGGCGGCCAATCCAAGCCGAATGTTGCATTTTTCTGATGCAAAATCCGGATAAAGTTCATTCACTCTTTTCCAAGCGGGGGAATCTGCTGGATGACGCATTACACCTCTCGATATATACGAACGTTGCTCACTATGCCATGACATCCACCTAGCAGTGTTTGTTGATATAAACAAACGCTGCAACCTATCTTTTAAAGGGAAGTAGTGTAATATCTTCCATGCCACCTTCTTACTCTTATGTTGTTGATCATCTTTGTATCTGGGAGACTCACAATGTGGACAACTAATTCTATGTGCATTCTCTTTCCAAAAGAGAACGCAATCGTTCTTACATGCATCTATCTTTTCATAACTAAGTCCTAAGTCCTTAACAATCTTCTTAAGTTCATACCAAGTGTTAGAAACACTTGCATCCTTCGGTAATACATCCTTAAATAAAGACAATATACTACTCATGCATTTTCCACACAAACCATTTACTGACTTCAATCGAATCAACTTTAAAATAAATTTTAACTTAGATATTTCTGTCCATCCTTCATATAGTGGTGTTTCTGCATCTCTTAATAGCAAGAAATGCTTGTGTGTTTCTATACTTGGTTCGCTTTCATGATGTATAGATGCTCGTTGAATATTTTGAATGTCCTCAAGCATTTCTATTACATCGTCATTTAAATTCTCATGTTGTGCTTCATCTAATCGAACTTCATTAACGATACTTAAACTAGGTTCAATTTCTCCGTGACTTATCCACGTTCGATAATTGGACTATATGCCATCACATATTAAATGTTCTTTAACTACATCTCTTTTTAAAGTAAATGTGTTACAACACCGTCTACATGGACATTGAATCAAAGTTTTGTCTAATCCATGTCTAAATCGAGTCCTACATTCATCGTAAGCATAATCTAAAAATTCTTCTACTCCTTGAAGATACCTAGGACTTAATCTGTTAGGAATATCTATCCAAGACTTATCTAAGCTCATCGTCATGTGTTAATATAAATAAAGATATATATGCACAAAAATAAACAATGAGATAAGAAAGTCTCGAAACAAAATAAACACAAACCAAACCACCTCCAAGAGAAGAAAGTCTCGAACGAGAATGTCGTTTGAAACTACCTGAAATAAGAATTAAAGTCGTCATAAGATAAACATATTAATGACATTGAGTTTCATTAAAAAATTCTTATAAATTTTTTATCTTCTACTCTTGTTAAAGAAAAATCCAACTACGTAATAATATGTAACATAATATGTATTTATAATAATATATATTTATAATTGATGTAATATATATATATATATTTAAATGTAACATAATATGTAAATAAAGTGTGTCAAATTTTGACAAATTGGGTCAACTAGTTTACCGGTTCGGTTCGGTTTGGGGAGGTGCCGAACCGAACTAAATCGATAAAAAGTTATCGGTTCGATTTGGTTCAAAAAACCAAATAGATAACTTATCAAACCGAATCAAACTATATACATATTATTTTTCTTAATAATAATGTAATGTTTTAAACAATTCGATCCAAGCAGTTCGGTCCGGTTTCATTCGATTTGTGAGCCTTCCGAATCGATGAAATCAAAACAGGGGTTCACACCGAGCCGAAGAAGCCGGATCGTTTAGCTATACGAGTGATCTTTTTGATTCATGCTGACGTATAATTTAAAGAAATCAGCATAATCTAATTATAAAAGACTTAATACACTACAATACGGCTATTTTTCTAAACAATTTATTACACTAAAATGCTTTCTACTTAATTTGGCATATATCATGATTTCCTAAAAAAATTACATGGTCTCAAAACACACGAGTGCTAGATGATTGACCACACAACTAACCCTAGCCGATATGAAATGAAAGATTTATCAATAAACATCCACTTTTCATAAGACTTTAAAAAAATTCAAATAGAAACTAATGAATAAAATAATTTCACTTAAAATATACCTTGGAGGATAATGCCCGGACGGATGTAGCGAGGGGAGGGTGCCGGCAGACTGACGGCGGCGCAACAAGGCAGCGGCGCCGGCGCAAGGAGGCAGAAGCCGCGGCGGCGCAAGGAGGCAGCGCGGCGGCGGCGGCGGCAGCGCGTCGAGAGCAAGCGGGGGGGGGGAAGAGGGAAGGTGCCGACGGGGTTTTGTAAACCCTTAATGTATTGGCGACGGCTGAAGCCGTCGCATTTGGTACGTTTAAGTACAACAGCGACGGCTCAGGCCGTCGCAAAAATTAGTCGACCGCTGAACGGGCGAAAAATTTTATTGCGACGGCTTCGAGCCGTCGCTATTAACTAAGTTGGCGACGGCTATCGGTAGCCGTCGCCATTAACCCGGACCGATGGGTGTTCCGGGTGCATTTTCTGGTTTGGCGACGGCTTAGGCCGTCTCTAATAAGCGATATTGCGACGGTCTCATAGAGCCGTCGCTTATATCTTTGTATTTGTCGACGGCTTTAATAGAGACGGCTTTAGCCGTCGCAATTAACTCTTATAGAGACAGCTTAATAAAGCCGTCGCCATTAAACTGTCCCTAATAACTTTATTTCTTGTAGTGTCACCACTAAATCCTCCCACATGGCTGCCACTGTCGACGAAGTCATCGATCGATCTTTCTGAAAACAGAGTTTGCCGGCCGGTGATGCAAGATGATCGATCGAAGAAACTGATGAGATGCGGGTGTATAATTGGGGAGTGGTTCAATTCCTGTCCGTTCCTCCTCTTTATATATACACACACAAGTACATAGTAAGGGGACGACGAAGAAGGCGCCACGAAGCAGGGTAGCATCACTTGATTGACCTACATAACGGTCAGAGTTTGACGTTTTTGACTCGGCCGCTTCTCTCCGGCACGTTCTCTCTCGTCTCGTCTCCCTCTCGAATCGGTCCCGCCGTCATGATGCACTGAGTTAAATCTCTCGACGGCAACGCGGCCTGGTCGACTACTAGATCTTATCGACGGTAGCTCGTCCGTTCGCACGACAATGGCACACCAGACCCGAAAGTGCCGTTCAATTCAAACCTTGGCCACCAACTGCGTAGGTTTTTGAATTCGGCGGAATACATTTGTTCTCATTTTTAATTTCGGTGTTGATCACCTCAATTTTCTCGTGAAGAAACTCGTCTCGAACCATGCCGTGACGATCTTCTTGTTTCACTTAATACTGACATTACTATGTTGTTGAAATATACATATAGTTACCATAAAGTGTCTATAGTTATTAATTTAGTATATTTATTATTATTAAGTTGTGCAATATGTTAATAATCTATTAGTAAATTATCAAAAAGTTAAGTTAATAATTATAAGTACCATTTAGTAGTTATAGGTCCCTCTCAGTGACACGATATTCTTAGTTGGAGATGACTAGAATTCTCTCCAACGGAGAAAAGTGATCCACTTTTTTAATTTTGCTGGTGGCCCCACATTTGCTCAAACAGTCCTGTCTGATTATTGATAGTCCATTGATTTATTTAAGATTTTAACAATTTGTTACAATTTACATCCCGAGTTTGACAACGCGTCAGTGATTTTCATGTCTTGGTTTATTTAGGACTTTCAAACAAATTTTTTTACTCCAAACCAACATGCCGTACAAACCAAACCGACCTATGCATCGTTACCACTACAAAAAATAGGGTGATTACCGACAGTGTCAAAAAGTCGTTGCCAATTGTAATTGGCAATGGCTTCAAAGCCGTTGCATATTTGTCACAAATAATTTCGTCACTATTAATATTGGCGACGACTAATTAACAACGGTTTAAGACCATTATGAAACAATTTTGAAAAAAGAATATCGGTGATGACTCAGAGCTGTTGTCATTATTTTTTGGCGATGGTTTGAAGCCATCGCAAAACATCAAAAAGCATTCCTGACAGGTTTCCAAGAATACAAACATATGATTTGGCAACAACGTCTTTGAGTCATCGTCAACATCTTTTAGCCGTCGCTAAAAGGAGTATTGGCGACCGCTATCAGAAGCCATAGCCAATAACCTACACTTTGCAAAATATATATAACATCTAAGTATTAAGAATTCATGTAAAATTACACTTACAGGTGAATGTACAATACTTTCCACCATCACATCCATATATAATATATTCTTTACACCACCACATTCAATTACAACACACTCACACCACCACATTCAAATATAACACCTCACACCAACATATTCGTGTTCATACATTCATAAATGTTTACCTTCATTCATTCATAAATACTCGTATTCATTCATTCATAAGCAATATAGAGTCATATTCATTCATAAATGTTGACATTCAATCACAAAGACTACAATTTGTTCAATACATAATAATACAATAAAATAGCTTAATCAACTCCCGCTCCCACTTTTCAAAGCCAATTTATTTTTTTGTCTCACAAATCAACTATGTTAATTTTTAGTCTCAAATCCAAAATGTCTAAAACTTTCACCCTTCGAATATTTTACCACCGTTACTGCATACATTTACTCTATTTTACCCATCCTCCCATTGCGCAACTGACAGTTATCCATGTATTTACTTGGGAAAGACTATTAAATGGCCTTTCATTCTCCTTTAATTTATTTTAGTGAAACCCAATCGTGACATCATGGTTTCTTGGAAAATTCTTGTTCACGCACTCCAACTACAATAAAAATTATCAAAAACTATCAAAGATTATGATAACATTCAAGATAAAAAATTTATACTAATTATATATAAACGTAAAATATAATATTTTAAAAACATAGAAAAGAATAGTATACTTTTTATTAAGTATTTAAAAAATTAGATAATATGAAGTATTTTGAATATTTTGATGGTTTATAAATGTTATAATTTAAGAAATATTAAGTTTAGTCATAGAGTAAAAGTTTTGATATGTTATTTTTAAATTTGCATTTACATGTCATACGATAAACATTTATGTATTATTATACTGATTTATAAATATATATTATTTTTATCAAAATTATAAAAGCTAATTAAAAATAATATTTTTTAATACTAGTTCTTAGAAATTGTCAAAATATTCAGGATTTTAATAAACACAAAAAATACCTAAATTATTTAATATTAGATTTTATTTGTATAACTAATTAAAATTATTTAATAAATTATATAATTTAATTAATTTATTTTTAACATTTAATAAAAATTATATTACAAAAATTTACACAGAAACCAAAACTCCACAATCAGTTTTGTTAAAAAAATATTGGTGATCCCATTTCACATTGTATTAAATGGTGTTATTTTAGAAAATATTTTCCTAACAATATTATTTTTTATCGACACCTGAATTGAATGGTGTAGAGACGTCAAATTCACCTAATTCAGAGCATAAAACTCATGTTTTATAGGGTAACATGTATGATTGACCTTATAATGATGCCGGGTCTTTTAAAGTTGATTTGGAGCTTCACCGAACGAAATCGGATGTTTTCCGATGTTTTCCGCAAAAAGCGGTAATTTCCAAGCGAAAGCCACACGTAAATCGTGTAAACACAGAAATTGGCTGAATGATCAATGCCTAATGATCATGCATTAAAGGTTATGGTCATATTCACACCCCGGACAAGTTTTGTTGCATACCGTGCCTTTCCGGTGTGCCGTCGGAGTCATTTTGACCTGTATTGGATCTTCTGTTCATTGCCCTAACTTCCAGACAAAATTATGAAGTTTTGGAGGGTGTGATGGCAGATCCGATGCTATAGAAAGCTTCTTCAACCTGTTATCTTTCCAACGCAATGAACGGCGTCGAATTCCGAGTTCGGGAGTGTTCGCAATGGCTTCTGGAAGAAGGACGCGCAAAAATAGTCCCATGCGCCCGGGTTCCTGGTCACATACACCCGGGACCCAGGGCACGTGCCTATGCGCCCTACCAGTGAGGCACATGACCTTGTGCCCTCACTTGAGGGAACATGCGCACTACCCTTGAGGCACAAGGGACCCAGTTTTTCACGGGACTCTACCACTGAACCGATCGACCGGATAAGGTCGAAATTTTCGGGAACAGTGTCATGCGCCTCTTCCAGGGGGCGCATGCGCCCTGCACCAGGGCACATGCGCCCTAGGGTAGGGCGCAATGTGCCTATTTTTTAGCCCGGATGAGACTGTTCGTTCTCCTATAAATAACTCTGATTTCGGTCATTCCAAAGGCATGAGCACGACCCCCCAGGCATCTCAGGACGTCCATCCTCCCTCCTGCATTGATTTTGTGATTTTTAGAGAGAGAATTTCGAGCTTTTAGAGAGAGAAAAGTCGGTTCAAGAGAGAGGAAGGCTGTTCTGCAGGTGATCAGCCAAGCTCTCTCTTCTTCGGCCTCTACAGAAGTGTGTGGACGTCTTCTGCCTGAGCTCTCTTCATCAAAGTTCTTCCCCTCCAAGTCTTCTTCAGTTTGAAATCGACGGCACGTGATTCCAAGGTTGGGGCTGGTCGTGACGAGCGCAGAAGAAAAGTCGCGCCTGACAGATCCTGAACTGCTGCTCGGCTCTTTCGACAACCCAGATTTGGCTATATCTTTCTCTATTAAACTCATAATATTTCAGTTCTTTTTCCTATCTTTTTTTTTCGTGATTCTACATCCTCCTATTATTTTTTTACAATTTTTTTCATTATTTTTAGTATGTTTATTCGAAAATAAAAAAGGGGTTAGAGATAACCCGAATCCGGTCAGTTTCTAGTCAATTGTGTGTTTTATGTTATTTTCCTTACATATACTCCACTTTGTTTAGTTCTAATAGTCTCTTTCACTTGTTTGTTTGTCTAGTTGCACAGAATATCAAGCACCCACCGTGTTGAGGACTCTTCTTCATCGGCCGGCCGAAGAAGGTGAAGCTTTAACTCACATTCTTCACGCTATGGTACACACGGTCAATTTTAATTCTATAAATCAGAACCCACGGTTCATGATGACCACATTTATTTCTTTTCACCCTCCTCCCACATGACCCGAACCATCTCTTTGGTGATCGAGCGACTCCAAGGGATGAAAGTTCGAGATCAATGTGAGTGTGAGACCGAGGTGAGAGTTGCTTTCCGAGAATTATTCCTTTCTTTTCTCATCCCCTCATGAGGTGACGATCTGGGTTTACGGACTTCCCTAAAAAGGATAGGTCCCCGTCGAATTTTCAGAGTCGACAGCTTTGTGGCGACCACGGTGGGACAAGCAATGTCTTCAACCGTGGGTGCTTAGTGTTTTGTTTTGCAGCTAGTTCTAGTTCTAAACCGGTTCCCACGTGAGCCTTTCCTTCCTTCCACCTTTCTTAAACTTCATGCCATCTCAAAATTTATGATTTCACCCATCTTTCATCAGATCTGAAGTGCCAAGTATACCATTTAATTTTTGTCATTTTATTTAAAACGGTTCCCACGTGAACCACCATTTTCCTTTTAAACCGGTTCCCGCGTGAACCAATCTCTTTCTTTACTTCGGTTCCCACATGAACCAAACCCCTTTCTTTCCAGATCTATCCCAACTTGGATCAGATCTTTATTCACCTTTAATTGGCCCCACATGGCCTTCTTTCAATCATTCAAACCGGTTACCACGTGAACCACCCTTTTTACCCAAAACCGGTTCCCGCGTGAACCACCTTTACCTTTTACCCCGGTTCCCACGTGAACCAGCTTATTCTTACATCGGTCCCCACGTGGACCACCCTTTTGCTTGGCTATCAGATCTGAACCCTCTTCTTTCCATCACTTTTCACTATCTCTGTTTGGCTCACATAAGAAACAAGTCTAGATTCTAGTTTTTAGTTGCTTGTCTAGTTTCTAATTGCTTGTTTGGGGTTGATTGCTTGTTTATTTAAGTTCATGTTTTGCTCATTACTTTTTTTATTACTTGATTGCATTCTCTGCTCCTTCTCTCTACCTCATTCTTTTACACTTTTTTTGTGGCGGGAGCTCACTCTCCCATTTACCCCTCCCCTCCAAAACACCCTCTTGGTGGATTCTGACCTCTCTTCTAGGATATTCCTTCCTAGTTGACTTGGTTGGCTTTCATCAAGGCCTCCGTAATTTCTCATACGTGGAGTATTCCTCTTCACGATCGGGTTGGTTGTACCACTCCCCAAAACCCGAAGCATCCTACGTTACCTACACGTGGTGAGATTGTCTGAAACTTAGGTCATTGGAGATTGGAGTTAGGATCCTAACCCATTTGTTGAGAGAACAATTCTTAACAAAATTCATAAACCTAAGGTTTAATCAAAATCATTGCGTAATCTTGATTTCAAATCTTTGCATCACTTGCTTGTCAAACAAAAATTCAAACCTCTAACTTTTTGCAAAATACTAAAAACCAAAAAAAATAGTTTTTTGTTTGCTTTGTCAACTTGTTTGTTTTCTCCTTGAAGTTCAATGCAACTAATGTCTGGGAGGCACGTTGGAAGGGAAGAACAAGCTGAACATCGAGAGCGCGAGGTGGGTCACCAACCAATTCCATCAGACAGTCTTGTTAATCCATTGTTTGAGTCCGAAGCGCAAGAGGTCCCTCAACCATCTGCTCCTCGTGATGTTGAACAACTCTTTAGGGAGTTGTCTCTCTATACTGACCCAGAAACCTATGCCCGCATACAATCCATGGTGAAGGGAAAAATGGCCTCAGATCAGGCTGAAGTTAACCAAGTTGCCTCATCTCCTTGTCCTCTGGTTCGACCACCACTCATTCAGTCACCCTTTGTTCAACCACATGTTGTTCAACAATCTGTGATCCAACCATCACTAGCACAACCATCTGTAGTTTAACCCTCTATAGTTCAACTATCTGTAGTTCAACCATCTATAGTTCAACCATCTGTGGTCCAACCCTCATTTGTTCAACCATCTTATTTCAACCATGTTGCTCCCCTGACCCATCAAGTCATGGGACAATCTTCAGTAAATTTGCCAAGTCATGCTCCTCAATTCCAAAATCATGTCTCTAACCACATACCCCAACCAGCAAACCAAGAACCTGCTCTCACCCAGGTAATCATGGATCAACTCACCCAGATGAATGAACGTTATGAAGAGCTGAGATGTCGCCTGGACTCCAAGTCGGTTCCTGATATTTCTATTCCTTCTCTGCCAGTCCTACACCTACCACCTTCTGAGCTACCAGTTTATCGCCGCTACGATTGTACTGGCAATCCTTTTCTCCACTTAAAAGATTTTCTCTACGAATCCTCATTCTGGATAAATGATCGTAGGGTTCTTGCCTTCTTGTTCCGCCGATCACTAGAAGGGTCTGCCTTAGAATGGTTCTACTCGCTCGACTCCTTTGAGGTAGGAGACTTCAATATTGTTAAAACCAAATTCTTGCAAAGATACAGAGACTGGGTGGCACCAGCATGCTCCATTACGGATTTGATCGATGAGAAGATGAAGCCCGAAGAGGACTTCATAAACTTTGCTGACCGCTGGAGGGGAATGACAGAGAAATTGACATATGTGATTTCTGAAGGGGAACAAGTGAAGATGTTTATTGGAAACACTACACCTGCCTTGAGGAATGTCTTGATCATGCACCGTCCTACCACAATGAATGAACTCTATGACAGTGCCCGATACTTGCAAGCCCACTTCAAGGATGCCACCATGATAAACCCTTTTGATCCTAAACCTAGAAACCTCAGGAAAACCCCCTTTACACCAGTTGGTCCTACAACCGAGGGAGTGGTCAACAACGAAGCAATAAACACTGTGGGGAACCAGGGAGGGAACTGTCAAAACCTGTTCAAAAACCCACCACAAAACCATTCCTATTACCCCCCTCAACAACAGGTTAGGCCACCACAACCACGACAACCACAACAACCCCCGCAACCAGTAGCACAACCCCAGCAACCTCGTCAACCTACCTACAATAGGGCACCGCCACCACCCAATCAAGCACCACGAAGGGGAGGTCCTAGGAGAGAGAACTACCAGCAACTCCCTTACTCCTTGACCGACATCTTCAATGTACTCATGGCAGAAAAACAGTTGGAATTGCCCAAGGAAAGAGAGGTTTTGCCAAGAAATGTAGATATGTCCCGATACTGTGCTTACCACCGGTGTCCTGGTCACACTGTAGAAGTGTGCTTTCAATTCAAGGATTACATCCACGATTTGAATGACCAAGGCAGCATTGATTGTGTTCAAATGGGGGAATGCATACAAGCTATGAAGGCTAGGCAGCAAATGCGGCAGCGTCCACCGGCTCAACCTCAACAACAACCTGGCTTGGGGATTGTCCAGAATCCACTCCCATTACATGCTCCCGCTCTAGCGCCGGCACCAGAACATCCAAACCAAGGAATTGGTCTAGTACACTCCATTGTCCAGGGAGACGCCAGTCGTGCTCAAGGTTGGCAACAAGAAAACCAAAATGCAACTATGCCTGTCAACCCGGCTAGGCCTCCTGCTAGGAACCCTCCTAGACAAATAATTCTTGCACCTGCTACCCCACAACTACCACAAAGCTCAATAACCCAACCATTGGCCGCCACTTCTTCTTGTCGACCCATCATTAGGCCAACCCCCTCCTTAACTACACCTCCTTCAACCATTGCTACACACCGGCCCTTGCTCATCCGACCACCACAATCACCACCAAACCTGAATCCCCAGCCTACGAGCTCTACCACTCCAAAACCCCAACCTATCATATCACCAACACCACAGCCAATCCCACAACCTACAAACTCTTCATTAAACTCATCAACCACTTCGCACCCCGGTCTCTTCTTATTAGGCCACCGGTATCACCATCACTACCACCTCCAAATCCTACCCCTCTACCAACTAACCCCATCATCCCAGAACCATCGATCCCATTACCTATCATACATACACCTACACCACCTGTTCCACCACAACCCACCCCAGTTAACCCGTCACCTCTACCCGACCGCCAAATAGCCCCGGTGCTCTGGAGTGGGAGGATGTTCTAGCGGCTCTTTCCCCAAGCTAGTACTCAACCGTAGGATCAAGTGGAGGAGGAACAAGTAGTAGAACCATTACCAGGCACAACCTATGATCTGTTAAAGCATTTAGATAAAACACCGGCCCGTATTTCCATACTTGAGTTGATCAAAAGATCAAAGGTGCACCAGGAGATTCTACAACAGTACTTGCAAAGGGTCATGGTGAATGAAGATCTCCCACCTGAGAAGATCACTACAGTGTTAGCCCCTAGAAGTGAGCACACCAAACACTCACTTACTCTCAGGAGGAATTAGCAGATCCAGAATTTAGGAGATATGCTTTGCATGTGTCTATGGTTATTTGTAATATTGAAGTGAAATTATGTTTGGTTGACACTGGAGCTTCTATCAACGTTATGCCACTAGAAACTTTGCAGTTGTGTGGCATTTCTAAGCAAGAAATCAAGCCATTCTGTGCCATGGTGACAGCCTATGATAACTCCAAGAAGTCTGCACGTGGGGTGGTCACACTAGAAGTCAAACTTGGACCATGTACGGTCACAACAGATTTTCATATTCTAGAATTGGATCCAACTTTTCGGGCTATACTTGGGAGGCCATACTTGGAGGCAATAGGAGCTGTGGCTTCAACAAACCACCAGTGCATAAAGTTTCCTTTTAAAGGACAAGTGGTCAAAGTGACTAGCATGCCTATAAGGGATGAGATGAATGATCCTACTTTTACACCCCTTGGTTTGTCAATACAGCCCCAGATCTTAGTGGGAGAATTACCGGAAGTCAGATGCATGACCGCCTCTCTACCCGACACAGTGGGATGGCGGATGATGATGAAATTGGGCTATCAGCCTGGAAGAGATTTAGGCAAGGATCTTCAAGGGATCACTCAGCCAATAGAAACTGTGAAAAGGCCATGCAGGCAGGGGTTGGGATATGAAGAGGGTTCCATCCCAAGGAGGATCTTCCAGCCAGGATATGCCATGGGGTTCCATACATTCTTTATCAAAGGGGAGACCATGATGATGGCTGAAGACAACAAGAGTTCCATGATGACTTTCAAGAGAAGGAAAGCTCCAGATGAAGAAGAAGAAGACTTGGAAGACTTATGCTTATCTTTGACTCGTCTGTTCTCAAGTGGGGAAGAGCACCAGGAACCACTCAAGGGCAGACCAATATTGGATCATCTGGTTGAGCATACCACCCAAGTCAAAACCATTCCATGAGGCCCAAATACAACAATCCCATGGTTGAACCTCGTACCTTTGTTTCTAGATCTTTTGGATGGGCTTCAGGGCCCACTTACCCACTTTGGGCCCATGTGCCCTCTTCAACCTTCCACTCTTACTGGGCCAGCTTGCCCATTTGCTTCCCTCATCAACTTCAGAACTGAGGGCTTTTCTCAACATGGGCTCACATGCCCATTTATTTCTATGATCGGGTCCACGTACCCGTTTACTTTTTTCATCAGTTTTGGACCCATGTGTCCACTTTCTGTTACCATTGGGCCCACGAGCCCCTTTTTCCCCTTTATTTTTAAGTTTATCTCTCTATTAATTCAGTCATCTTCTAGCAAGCCTCGAGTCACTCAGGCTCATTCTATCTTTTTACTTGAGAATCCCAAAAAAAAATGTCTTCTCTGAAACTCACATTTCCATCGAGGAGGCGTCTCTACTCATCCCAGAGGGTGCTCCCAATCAGGGATCCCTCTTTTCTGAATCATTGATCGATTTACTCGATCCTCCCTCCACTGTAAATACCACCTTTCCAGCTTTATCTTTAGTAGGTCAAGTTAGGTTAGGAAATAGGAAAGTCAGAGGTAAGCGAGTTCCAAATAGGTATCTACAACAATTGGCACAGAAATGCATAGAGTGTGCAAGGCTGCCAAACTTTTTAGATAATACCATCTAGCTAGATGAAATCCGATATGAGGATGAGCATAACATAGATCATACTTTGGGAGTATATGAGGTGGTACTAGAGAAGGATCCCGAATCCAAGGATGAAATCGAGGACTTGGCAGATGCATATGCATCTGGACTTAGAAGATTTGAAGAACCATCAGCCACAGGGAATGAACCAACCAAGGAACTGAATTTAGGAACCCTGGAAGATCCTAAGACTATCCTCATTAGTGCAAACCTCATTCCCTCAGAAGAACAATGTTTCATCAAATTTTGGAAGAATATAAGGACACGTTCGCATGGACATATAAAGATATGCCGGGATTAGATAATTCACTGGTTGAACATAGATTAACCTTGAAACATGGAACTACCCCGGTTAAACAAAAGCTCAGGAGGTTCCACCCTGATATTGCTCTCAAAATGAAAGAAGAGGTCGACAAACTACATCAAGCAAAATTTATTAAGGTTGTCCTATATCCACAATGGGTGGCTAACATAGTCCCTGTTATGAAGAAGGATGGACGAATTCAGATTTGTATAGACTACAGGGACTTGAACCGAGCGTGTCCTAAGGATGATTTTCCTTTATCTTATATCGATGTTTTGGTTGATATCATAGCTTGATTTGAAATGCTTCATTCATGGATGGCTATTCTGGATACAATCAGATTTGGTTAGCTGAGGAGGACTGTAAGCACCCGGAACGGGACATCCGCGGATCTCCCCCCCCCGGAACCCCCTTACGCTTGCTTTGGGGACTTGGTGGATGGGATGTTAGTGGGTGTGGTCGCCAGGAGCCAAAGGCTCCAAAATATAGTAGAATGAAAGGAAATGAAATAGAAAGATGAAAGTGACCGTCGTACCTTTGGAAGCGGTGAGATTGTTGGGTTCCGACTTCTCCTCTCGGCGGCCGAAAGAAGAGGCTTAGTGAGTCCTTCGTCTTCGATCGGTTGAAGCTCCACTCCAATCGGATTTACCTAAAAATGTCCATATGAAAACATAGAAACAAGTGAAAAGATCATTAGTTCTCGTGACGAGTGTAGGATCATGCTCAAATTCAAATGTAAACATGAAAGAGGGAAGGAGCTGACCGGATTGGGACTAAATCTCAAGCCCTATTTGGAAGGTTTAAATATGCATGAAAATGCAAATGAGTGGCTTAATGCATACTAAATAACATGTTAATGAGGGTTAAAATGAAAGGGGGAGTAAAAGATCGACCGGAAAGGTAAATAAACTCGAAAAAATGCAAAACGGGGTCACGCCACTGCTAGTGCCCCATATATGGGGCGTTCGCTGCCGAGTGCCCCTTGATGGGGCGCGTTGACCAAAGTCAAGCGCCCTATATACGGGCACCGGAGCGCTTCGGCGATTTTCTTTCCTTCTTCGCGGCGTCGCCCGGAGTGTAGGAGACCTTCAAGACGGAAAAAGGACTTCTTCAAGCAGCCAATACTCAAGTGAAGCTAATGGAAGAGTGTTTTGAAACTAGATGTAAGGGAAATGGAGGGTAGAGGCTCTCAAAGTTGGAGAAAAATCATATTTCTGAAGAAGGAAACTGCAGGTTTTTGGAGTTTTTGGGAGAGAGTTTTGAATCGGTTTGAAGGCTTATGAGGGGTGGGAATGGGTTAGAATCGTGGTGTTGGATGAGCTATAGGGTGGCACGGAGTTGGAACCTCCTCCAAGCTCCAAATGGGGGTCTATTTATAGCCCAAAAGAGGGCACTTTGGCCATTTCCGAAAAGCAGTGCCATGTGGCATAGCGCCCTATATATGGGGCGCCAGCATCATGAGATATGTCAAATCGACAAGACAAGTCACTGCGGGGGGTCAAATCAACCTGTCAAATCAATTTAATTTGGATCCAGGCGCCTGTTTATAGGCGCTGGTCTCTATACGGGCGCCGGGTGCCTGTATACGGGCGCCGGGTGCCTGTTTATAGGCGCTGGTGCCCTATAAACGGGGCGCCCGGTGCCCTATGTTATAGGGCGCCCAGTGCCCTATAAGTAGGGCGCCGGGAGCCTTATACACGGGGTTTTTCCTCTTCGAAATGCGCCAAAGACCTTAATTTTTCCGGAAAACTCGCTTCCCTTGCTAGGTTACTCAAATATTCTTCATGAAAACAAGAATTTGAGCTCTCCAACTAGGCCAAAATTGCGTGTCTACAGCTTGCCTCGCCTTGGCGTCGGCTTTGTAGGGGAGTGACACGAATGAAGCGTAGGCGAATGTAGCGGAGCGTAATGAGGTGTAGCGGAATGAAGTGGTAATGGACTGAAAAGGTGACGCCAAGGTGTAGATTTAGACACGCCCTCATTGGCCTAGTTGAGTGGAATAAAACTTTACCGGACTCTGAGATTACCCTTTGTCTTATCGAAACCTTCCCTTTTGGTTGATTGGTTAAAGAGAAAACAAGATGCGAAAGTAAATAACTAAAATCCCGCGTGGGGGAGAATTGTTACCGACGGGACCCGAACCGCATGGTGTCTTGGACTCAATGAGAATGCGGTAAATTGCAAAAAGTAAAGAGGAGACGACCAATCAACCAAGGTTGGGTTCTTCAAATTCATAAGGTTTACTCAGAAATACCGGTTCAGTTTGACATGGAAAAACTTCTTGTTTCGATGAAAACATCGTTGAAACATATTGAAAGCCGATTTTTCGGAAAAACAAGACCTCCTCTAGGGGCTATAAAAGACCATTTTTTTTTTAAAAAGGTTCATGACGGGACTGGAAGGGAGCAGGAAATGGTTGTGGTGGGATGATGCATGTATGAAATGATGCATGCTGGGTTTAAAGAAATACAAATAAGTATAAGAAAATAGTTGAAGATATAGGTTGAACATAACGGTCGGGACATCTATGAAGAAACCGCCGTCCCCGCATATTCAACTTTGGCCTATCGCAAGCTTGGGAATGGCCAGAGCCCTCACCGATTTTGTTGAAGGGGTTCTCAGTCTCAGCCCCCTCTAGACTTGAGGTCTTCAACATCTCAAATATTATTTATTTTGATAGATGCAATACTAAATGCAAGTCCTAATAGGGGTCGGGGTAGTCCACTTTTGTTTTTCAATTTTTGATTTTTTTGTTGTTTTTGCTTCCTCTAAGTTTCTGGGGATATGAAGCTGGCATGCCTTCTCCTATTCCTGCATCCACTTGAGAGAAGATATTAGAACTTTATTTTGGCTTAGTCCCTTGCAAGTAGAGGGCAAAGTTGCCTTGATCTTTTGTCAAGGGACATCGGCCTTATCAAGGTAAAGATAACAGAAAAACATAAGTATGCACGAAAGAAAGTATGCAAGACTGAAATTAAACATGAATGCAAAGGCAGCTAGCCAATTTAAGAAGCAAATTTGAGGTGTTTTGAAATTTTTGATTTGTTTGTGTTTTGATGGTTTTATAATGTTTTTGGTATTTTGGTATTTTTATGATTTTTTGGTGTTTTGGATATTCTTTTTTTAGGATTTTTGAAATATTTGATTTTTTTGTTTGGTTTGGTGTGAGGGACACGATTGTCTCATCCTTTGCTTTGCTTGCCGTAGGTGCCTCTCATTGTTACCTAAGGGTTAAGAGTAGGCATCACGTGTAAGAAAGTGCCTTGTCAGAGATCTTCTGACCTTCCGCCCTTGATAGGCTATGGCTTTTCTTGGACCTAGTCGGTCAACCCTATCCTTGGAGGTTGAAGAAGGAAGATGATTGGTGGTAAGTCCTTAGTAGAATTCAGGGATGTCGAACTTGTTTCTCTACTAATACCCACATTGCCCGTTTGGGATTTGATATCCTTGGGTCCTTCCTTCTAGCCCTTTTCTTTGATGGCCCACATTCAGACAGGTCTTTCTTCTTTTTTGCTTGATTTTGACCTGAGGGGTCATTGCCCATCTTTTGGAGCCTTTTCTTTTGGACTTTTGTTGGTACACATTCAGACAGGTCTATTCTTTTGCTGACCTGAGGGGTCATTGCCCATCTTTTGGCACCTTTTCTTTTAACAAGAAGTCAGTCCTTCTAGGGCAATGGGTATTTTCGATACTCCTCATTCTAATCCCTTTTATCTATTCTGGACCGAAGCGAGAAGAGAATGGGATTGGGTTGACCTTCTCTTGCCAAGCGTTGCCTAGCTTTCTCTCTGACTTGCGATCATCGGATCTCAAAACTAGGTGTGTAGTGTGTGCAGTATGATGCCTATCCTTATTTCCCTAAGCGACAAGTTGATGCACCGGGCAAGTAAGCGTTAGATGCTATCATTATACTTCACACCTTTGGATTTTATAGATTTTTTTGTGATTTTTATTCTAAGGGAAATATTTTTTGAGGTATACACCATTCCAGGGATGAGCTAGTTCTTCTCCTTCTGCATTAGTTAGTTTATACGAATTACCGGGATAAACAGCCGAGATCACATAAGGACCCTCCCAATTTGGTTGAAGTTTGGAGCGGGGACCGCCCGGCTTAACAAATATTCTTTTAAGCACAACCTCACCAACTTCAAATTTTCTCTCCACCACCCTCTTCTGATAAAATCTTTTAAGCCTATTTTGGTAAGATCTAGCATGTTCGGCAGCAGCCAGCCTCCTTCCATCCAAGAGTTCGAGTTGCGCGAGAAGCGAATCTCGGCGTTCATCCATCGGGATATCTCGATCGATCTGAACTCGGAGAGATGGAATGATTACTTCGTATGGAACTACCGCCTCCATCCCAAATGCCAAGGCATAGGGGGTCTGACCCGTTGGGGTTCGAATAGAAGTGCGGTAGGCTCATAGAGCATCAACTAACTTATCTGGCCGGTACGAACTGCTAGACTTACAAGTCTTCTTAATGATTTTTATCGGGGGTTTTATTGGTGGCTTCAACTTGACCGTTGCCTTGAGGATAATATGGAGATGAATGATGCAATCCGATGCAATACATTGCGCAAAGGTCACGCAGCTCCTGAGAGATGAATTGCGGTCCATTGTCGGTGATGATGTCGCCTGGGATCCCGAACCTGGCAATGATGTTGCGCTTGATGAAGGTGCAGACTGTTGATGCCTTGATCTCCACATATGCTTCCGCTTCCGCCCACTTGGTGAAGTACTCCGTTGCAGTTAGGATGAAGGATTTGGTTTTGTTTGTGGAGTTTGGGTCACCGAGGGGTCCGATAACATCAAAAGCCCGCATAGCGAGAGGCCATGGGGCATGAACCGGGTGAAGGGAAGATGCGGGAGAGTGAATCTTGACATTGATGACAGTGCCGGACAAAGATCGAGCAGTCTTCTTCCAGAGTATTGATCAATGTTATCTTTCTCTTCATATCGAATTTCATCCAGCTGAATCGCATTTTCTGGATACTCCGGTAGCTTGGCACATTCTAAGCTCTTCTGGGCTAAATGATGCAGGTATCTTCCTGGAACTCTTCTACCTCTGATTTTTGTTCTATTTTTATTGGAAACTAAACCTAAATAAGAAGAAGGTAAATAAGAGGAGGAAGAGGAGTAGAATTTATTGGAGAGGATGGAGGGCAAAGAAGGTCAATCAAGGATCCGGTGGCTCCTTGGGTCGAACGCCCTTCCGAGGCAAGTTTAGATGTTTCCTTGATCGAAATTTGAGTTTCGAGGAGGACGTTGTTTTTTGAGGAGTGCTAAACATAAAGACAGATTGGGCTTCAGGTGCCCGATTTGGGTTGAGATCACCTACGGGAGCCAAAGTAGGCGGAGATATTGATAAAGAGGGGAAGACTTCGAGCAATGTTTGATAGAGGGCTTTCGGGCCCAATGTTGACGAAAAGAGGTGATGGGCCGAGGGCCGGATGATCATAGAGGAAGATGGGTTCATGGACCCAATAAGAGGAGGATGCGGGCTAAAAGGCCCAGGTTTAGGAGATGGGCTCGAGGGCCCGAGAATTGGAGAAAATGGGCACAAAGGCCCGAATTTAGTAGAGGGGCTCGGTGGCCCAAGAGTTGGAGAAATTGGGCACAAAGGCCCAGATTCAATAGAGGGGCTCGATGGCCCAAGAGTTGGAGGAAATGGGCACAAAGGCCCGGATTCAGTAGAGGGGCTCGATGGCCCAAGAGTTGGAGGAAATGGGCACAAAGGCCCGGATTCAATAGAGGGACTCGATGGCCCAAGAGTTGGAGGAAATGGGCACAAAGGCCCAGATTTGAGTAGAGGGCTCGATGGCCCAAGAGTTGGAAGAAATGGGCACGAAGGCCCAGATTTAGTAGAGAGGCTCGGTGGCCCAAAAGCAACAAGTGGGTTCGTGGACCCATAAGTTGAGCCTGAGGGCCTAGAAATAGGGATCGGGCCAAGAAGCCTGGGGAGAGCGTCATAGTGAGTGGGGGCATCGGCCCCAAAAGATGACGTAACGAGGGAAGGCCCTCGCGAAGTTGGTTGGACTTTTTCTCGAGTCGGTTTGGCGATATGACCCTCAGGTGGGTCAACAGGGGGTTCGGCTGGAGTGGTTCATTGCTTGACCCTTCTTCATCGGTGGAAAACAAAAGAGATATTTCGGGATACACGTCATCTTCGGGTGGTCGTTGGCTCTTCTTCTTTTGTCTTGCTCCAGGCTCTTGTTCTTCCTTGTTCTCGCCGGTTGAATGGTTTCTTTCTTGATGAAAAACTTTTGTAAGCATCTGAAAAGTATTTGCTTTTGAGATTTTGACCATTGGTTGTCGTTCCATCATATCCAACCCCGCTCTTTGGTTGCAACCTCAACGGGTTGATTGGCTCGCTATGCCTTGCGATTCTTTGCCTAGTCCTTGGCCCTCTCGGTATCCCAAACTTTTCTTTATATGCCACCCAATAGTTTCACTTTCTTCTCTTTTCCTTCTCCGGACTTGCCGGTTGCCTACTCATTTACGGAAGATCCAAGATTGTAAAAATTGGCTCGTTTGGCAACCCAAGGGGTGGTGGTGGAGAAGATGGATGATCTAGGGGCATGCTAGTCACCTTAATCACCTGTCCCTTGTAAGGGAATTTAAGACACTGGTGATTGGTGGAGGCGACTGCCTCTAGTGCTTCCAAATAGGGCCGTCCCAGAATAGCTTTGTATGTCGGATCCATCTCTAGTATGTGAAAGTTGACAGTGACTGTCTGAGGTCCGAGTTTGACACCCAATGTAATCATGCCGTCAGCGGGCTTCTTTGAATTATCATATGCGGTCACTGTTATTTGAGATGGCCGGATGTCCTCCTCGGAGATTCCACAAAGATGTAATGTTTCTGGTGGCAGAACATTAATGGATGCTCCGGTATCGACCAAAAATGACTTAATGCCTACTCCATTGATGTGGATTGTGATGCACAAGGCACATTTTCTTATTTCGGGGTCGGCCAACTCTTCCTTAGTGAATGTAAGGGCCGGGTACTCACTTCTCGGGACCGAGCTGATGAGATTTTTTTACCGGGGAGGCTCTCGTTTACCATTACTCGGCTAAGTACTTGTTGGAGAACCTCTTGATGGACTTTGGATCTTTTGATCAACTCTAAGATAGAGATCCGTGCCGGGGTTTTATCAAGATGCTTCAATAAGTCATAGGATGTCCCAGGCAACGGCTCTTCAATGTGTTCTTCTTCTGTTTCTGGTACCAACCTTGATTGGCCGGCCTGGGGAAATACCCTTTGGAACATGCGCCCACTTCTGAGTACTGTGGCAAGTTGAGGAGCTATGGCTGGGTTGGTAGTGGTGGGTGGTGGTATAGGTCAGATGATGGGAGCTCTTGGGACGGGCGTAATGATGGTGGTTTGAGGCATAGTAGGGTAGGTAGGTTGTGAAGGTACAGTTGCTCGGGGTGGGATGATGATAGGTCCTAGTGGTGGTGATGTTTGTGGTGGATTAAACGGGCGGATTAGGGTCCGTCCCGATTGGAGTTGTGTGGTTGGTGGTGTTATGATGGGTCGTGATGGTGCTCGGATGATGGGTGGCCGGTTGGGAGTAATGGGGTTGGGCTGATGTAGCTTGGGGTATAGAATGGACGGTTCGGTTGACATGCATGGCGGAGGTGGCTCCCTCGAACTTGCCAATCGGCCCCGATGATGATACTCCTCGGAAGAGATCAAGATGGGATTAACATGTTGATTCCCAAGTGCGGGTGCATGTAGAGGTAGAGGGTTTTGGATAATCCCCAGGCCGGGGTTTTGTTGTTATTCTTCGAGCCGGTACGTCTTGCCATTGAGGTTGATTTTCACCGTTCGATGTATTCCCCCATACGGGTCCCACTCAATCTTGCCTTGCTCATTAAGATCGTGGATATAGTCTTTAAGCTGAGAACAGTTTTCCACGGTGTGCCCAGGATATCTATGGAACAAACAGTATCTCTCTGTGTTGGCATTCTGAGGCCACTCCAATTTCTCCCTTGGCAATGCAATTTGCCACCGCCGCATGAGTGCATTAAAGATGTCCACGAGAGAGTATGGCAAAGGCGGGTAATCGTTCCTCTTGGGTCCAACCTTTCGGGGTTCGTAGGCCATGGGAGGGGGTGCTTGGTTGTAGTTGGCCAGTTGTTGCCGCGCTGGTTGGGGAACTGGGGCTTGCGGTCGCTGAGGGATGGGGGCTTGTTGCTGACGGGGCTGGAACTGAGGTCGAGGGTTTCTAAATGGTTGATTTTGTTGAGGGTTCCTGAACTGGTGTTGATAATTTATAAGAGTGGGTTCCCTACAACGTTAAGGTTTTCGTTTGTCACTACGCCCTCGATCCGGGCCGGTTGTGGTAAAAGTGGTTCTCTTGACGACTCGGGGTCTAGGATCAAACAAGTTCATGATAGGTGAGTCCCTAAGTTGTGTCGAATGTACCGAGTGCCCTCTCATAGAGTTCACTCATGGAGGTGGGGTGATGCAAAGCCAACATATTCTTTAAGGCCGGAGTGGCATTAGTGATGATCATCTTCACTTGCTCCAGCTCTGAAATGGAATCAGTAAGCTTTTCTGCCATTGACCTCCATCTATCAGCATATCTGGTAAAATCTTCATCATTTCTCATTTTTTCAGCCATGAGGTCGGTGATGGAATATGTTGGTCCGACCCTATCTTGATATCTCTGCAAAAATTTAGCTTTGACAGTTTCAAAGTTACTCGCCTCCAAAGAGTCAAGCGAGTAGAACCACTCTAAAGTCGCACCCTTTAATGATCTTCTGAAAAGAAAAGCAAGGGCCTTTGGATCATTTTGCCGCATTACCGACTCATAAAGAAAGTCCTTGATGTGAATGAATGGATTACTGGTTCCATTGTAGCGATGGTATACCGGCATCTCAGAGGGAGGTAGATGAAAAGTAGGGAGGGAAGGAAGAGAAATTTCAGGGGCTGCCTTTGTGTCGATCAAACGTCTAAGCTCTCTATACTGTTCATCCATGCGATTGATCTTGTTAATCATGGCCTGGTCGACATAAGGTTCCCTAAGAGGAGGAGGAGAAGTGGGTGCTTGGCGCACCGTAATTGGGATTTGATGGGCCGAAGTGGCCGGATAAGAAGGGTACATTGGGGGATGTACCAAAGGGTGAGTAAGGTTGAGATGATTAGAGGAATAAACTGGTGGTCTAGAAGGGACGACAACATTCGTATTGGGGTGATCTAGATTAGCCACCGGATGAGGAGAAATTGGGGCCATAAGCCCGGTATGAGAATGGCCATGAGTGGGCACATTGGGTTGATGTGCCCCTGACCGAGGGGTAGAGATGTGAAGACCACCTTCGGGAGGAATGTGGTCGGAGGGCGACTTGCCCTTGAGGATGGCCTTGATAGCCTGAAGTTGGGTAGGATCGGCATGAGAGAATGCCTCCCAAAGTGAATTTGGATTGGGTTGAGGAGAATTTTGACTAGGTTCGGGGAGAACTTCGGGGCCATTGACGGCACACACGGCATCAGGATAGAAATAAGATTGGTCATACTCCAACTGTAGTTGCTCGTATCCTTGATCCGCCATTCCGATAACTCGACCTGACCTTAAATTCATAAACACGATAGAAAAAGAAGGTTGACAAATAAAAGCTTAAGGATTTTTTTTTAGTTTTGATTTTTGACCTCTTTTGTTTTGATTTTCTTTTGTTTGGACAAGCAAGTTGTCAAGCAAATTAACCTCAAGCAAATTTTTTGTTTTGGTTCTTTTTAGGTGATTTTGGGATTTTTGTTTAATTTTTAGTTTTTGTTTGCAAACAAGTAATAGCAAAGACTTGGAATGATTAACGCAATTTTTTTTTTTGTTTCAACCTCAAATTAACGGCTTGTTAAGAGAAATATTGTCCACTCAAATAAATGGGTAGGACCCTATGCTCTCACAACACCGAGCAATCTAAGGTTGTCACTCTTTTCACAACGATGGGTAATAGGTATTCCGGGTTTTGGGATAAAGTGGTACAACCAGGCCGATCAGTGAAGAGGGATTCGTTCGGGTCTGGGGACTTATGGAGGTCCTGATAGAAGCTACCCAGTCCTACCGAGAGGGAATCCCCGGAGGAGGAGTTGGCAACCACCAAGAGGGGGTGTTTGGATGTGTGGGGCTTTTGGGAGGAGAGAGCCTCCCTTCTCGGATGTCCTAAGGAGACGGGCGGACCCGAAGCTCCGATGCAAACTAAATGCAAGTGAAATTTCAAGGAATAAGAAGCAACCAAGAAGAAAATAAAAGCATACAATGATTAATGAGATGTTGTAGGAAGCAAGTAAACAAGACAATGATATGAAATTAAACTAAGATGGAAGAAAGCACTAATTTAACTAAGCATGCTTTGAAAGATTTGCTAAAGGAAAACTAGGCCTAGAAGGAAATAGACAAGTATACTTAACAAGAGATGAAACAAGATGATATCTAAAATGCTAAGGTGAAATAAGTTGATAAACCAAGCTAGAAATTAGATTGTATGTTTTTTTAAAAGGACCAACGGAAGGCAAGTAAATCGGAAGGAACAAGATAATGCTTCAAGGAAATAAACAAGCATGTAAGCATGCAAATAGAAATGCAAAGAAATAGAAATGGCTTAGATGAGAACTAGATTGAAAAGAAGCATGTTTTCAAGTGGACATTCTTAGGAAAAAAAGAGAAGAACTCACTAAAGCAAAGTCGGTCCCACCGTGGTCGCCAAAAGGGGTAAGCACCCGGAACGGGACATCCGCGGATCTCCCCCCTCCGGAACCCCTTACGCTTGCTTTGGGGACTTGGTGGATGGGATGTTAGTGGGTGTGGTCGCCAGGAGCCAAAGGCTCCAAAATATAGTAGAATGAAAGGAAATGAAATAGAAAGATGAAAGTGACCGTCGTACCTTTGGAAGCGGTGAGATTGTTGGGTTCCGACTTCTCCTCTCTCGGCCGGCCGAAAGAAGAGAGCTTAGTGAGTCCTTCGTCTTCGATCCGGTTGAAGCTCCGCCTCAATCAGATTTACCTAAGAATGTCCATAAGAAAATATAGAAACAAGTGAAAAGATCATTAGTTCTCGTGACACTGTAGAATCATGCTCAAAATCAAATGTAAACATGAAAGAGGGAAGGAGCGATCGGATTGGGACTAAATCCCAACCCCTATTTGGAAGGTTTAAATATGCATGAAAATGCAAATGAGTGGCTTAATGCATGCTAAATAACATGTTAATGAGGGTTAAAATGAAAGGGGGGAGTAAAAGATCGACCGGAAAGGTAAATAAACTCAAAAAATGCAAAACTGCTGCACTTTGCTAGTGCCCCATATATGGGGCGCCTGTGCGCAGGTGCCCCCTTGATGGGGCGCGTTGACCAAAGTCAAAGCGCCCTATATACGGGGCACCGAGACGCTTCGAGTTTTCTTTCCTTCTTCGCGGCGTCGCCCCGGAGTGTAGGGAGACCTTCAAGACGGAAAAAGGACTTCTTCAAGCAGCCAATACTCAAGTGAAGCTAATGGAAGAGTGTTTTGAAACTAGATGTAAGGGAAATGGAGGGTAGAGGCTCTCAAAGTTGGAGAAAAATCATATTTCTGAAGAAGGAAACTGCAGGTTTTTGGAGTTTTTGGGAGAGAGTTTTGAATCGGTTTGAAGGCTTATGAGGGGTGGGAATGGGTTAGAATCGTGGTGTTGGATGAGCTATAGGGTGGCACGGAGTTGGAACCTCCTCCAAGCTCCAAATGGGGGTCTATTTATAGCCCAAAAGAGGGCACTTTGGCCATTTCCGAAAAGCAGTGCCATGTGGCATAGCGCCCTATATACGGGGCGCCAGCATCATGAGATATGTCAAATCGACAAGACAAGTCACTGCGGGGGGTCAAATCAACCTGTCAAATCAATTTAATTTGGATCCAGGCGCCCTGTTTATAGGGCGCCTGGTGCCCTGTATACAGGGCGCCAGGTGCCCTGTATACAGGGCGCCAGGTGCCCTGTTTATAGGGCGCCTGGTGCCCTATAAACAGGGCGCCTGGTGCCCTATAAGTAGGGCGCCAGGAGCCCTTATACACAGGGTTTTTCCCTCTTCGAAATGCGCCAAAGACCTTAATTTTTCCAGAAAACTCGGTTCCCTTGAAAGGTTACTCAAATATTCTTCATGAAAACAAGAATTTGAGCTCTCCAACTAGGCCAAAATTGCGTGTCTACAAGGACCAAGAGAAGACCTCGTTCACTACACCTTAGGGAACATATTGCTATGTTGTCATGCCCTTTGGGTTAAAGAATGCTGGTGCTACATATCAGAGGGCTATGATGTCTATCTTTCACGACATGATGCACACCCTTGTAGAGGTGTATGTGGATGATTTGGTTATCAAGTCCAAGAGTCAAGAAGATCATTTTGAAGTGCTAAGGAAGGTTTTGCAACGAGCTAGAGAATACAAGCTGAAAATGAACCCTAAGAAGTGTACATTTGGAGTTTCATCAGGAAAACTACTTGGGTTCATAGTAAGCAAAAGGGGCATAGAGATCGACCCAAACAAGGCCAAGGCAATTATTGGTATGCCTCCCCCGAAGAATATGAAAGAGCTTCGAGGTTTGATTGGGAGGCTACAAATTTTCCGCCGGTTTATCTCACAACATTCCCAAAGGTGTAAATCTTTCTATGAGTTAACCAAGGCGGGGGCCGAGTTTAAATGGGATTCGAAGTGCCAGGAGGCGTTTGATGGGTTGAAAACATACCTGGCAAGCCCCCCTGTACTTAGACCACCAATTCCCGACAAGCCCTTGGTCCTCTACATTTCGGTTCTTGAGAACTCTCTTGGGGCAGTCCTTGCACAAGTTGATGAAGAAGGGAAAGAACGAGCTACTTACTACTTGTCTAAGATGTTTGATGTTTGTGAGCTAAAGTACACTGTGGTAGAAAAGACCTGTGCTGCTCTTGTTTGGGTGGTTCATAAACTCAAACATTATTTCCTTGCTCACCAAGTCAAGCTCATTGCTCGTATCAATCCCATTAAGTTTCTGTTAGAGAAGACAGTCTTGACTGATCGGTTAAGGCGATGGTAGAGTTTCTTATCCCAATTTGATATCACTTATGTCCCACAGAAGGCAATTAAGGGTTATGCTATTGCTGAACACCTTGCCCATCATCCCATACCCGTCTTTGACCCAGTCCGGTCAGAGTTCCCGGATGACGAACTAATGTCAGTCCAATCTTCCAATCTTTGGACATTATATTTTGACGGGGCTCTGAACTCTCATGGTAGAGGGATAGGTATTGTCCTTCTATCACCTGAAGGTGTCACCATTCCACCGGCTTTTCAGCTTAACTTTCCAGCAACCAACAACATAGCTGAGTATGAAGCCTTGCTAGCCGGGCTGTAGGCCGCTCATTTCCATGGTGCCACCGAACTGAGGGTGATAGGTGATAGTCAATTGATCCTACGCCAAGTCCTATCCAAGTACCGAACTTCTCATCCAAACCTCAAGCCCTACCAGGAGCTCACCACCTGCTACATCAAGCTATTCTTCAAACTCACATTTGTCCATGTCCCCCGTTCTCAGAATATCCTCGCCGATGCCTTAGCTTCAATAGCTTCATCTCTATCTGTCCCGCTAGGCAGGCAAGTGCGGACTATACACATCTATAAAGAATACTTGGAACATAAAGAAGAAATCTCCATAATTGAGTTGGAAGAATTAGAAGAAGGTGAGAGACCATGGTATGACGAGATTGCGAGGTATTGCCAAGATCAGTCATACCCACCTGGATCAACTACCAAGGAAAAGAAGGCAATTAGAAGAGTATCCCAGAGGTATACAATCCTAGGAGGAGTGCTCTACAAGAGAAGCCTAAGTAGAATCTTACTCAGGTGTCTTGATGAAGAAGAAGCCGAGTTGGTGCTGAAGGAAGCACATTCTGGAGTTTGTGGTGGTCATGTGAATGCCCAAGCCCTTGCCAAGAAAGTCATCCGACAAGGGTATTATTGGCCAACTCTAGAAGAAGACTGCCCCATCTTTGTCCGGCATTGTCATTCATGTCAACTCCATGCCGACAAGATTCATTCACCCGCATCTTCCCTTCATCCAATTCGTGCCCCATGGCCTTTCGCCATGTAGGCTTTTGATATCATTGGCCCCTTGAGTGACCTCAACTCCGAAATGCGCTCAAAATCATTCATTCTGATGGCAACGGAGTACTTCACAAAGTGGGCTGAAGCGGAAGCATTTGTGGAGATTAAAGCGTCAACAGTCTGCTCCTTCATCAAATGCAACATCATTGCAAGGTTCGGGATACCCAGCGACATCGTCACTGACAACGGACCACAATTTCTTTCTGTATGATCTTTGCAACAGGTATCGCATTTCATTGCATCATTCATCACCATACTATCCTCAAGGCAATGGTCAAGCAGAAGCCACCAACAAAACCTTAATCAAAATCATCAAGAAATCTTGTAAGTCTAGTAAGTTTGCCGACTGGCCTGATAAACTTGTAGATGCTCTATGGGCTTATCGTACTTCTGTAAGGACTCCCACTGGACAAACGCCGTATGCTTTGGCATATGGGATGGAAGCAGTGGTCCCCTACGAAGTATTACTTTTATCTCTCCGTGTTCAGCTTGACAGGGATATTCTTGTTGATGAGAGACGAGAATCTCTCCTTGCACAGCTTGAACTCTTGGATGAAAGAAGGCTAGCCGCCGCCGAGCATGCCCGGACTTATCAGAATAGACTCAAAAGGTTTTATCAAAAGAGGGTGGTCGAGAGAAAATTTGAGATTGGTGAGATGGTAGTCAAACGCATATTCGTTAAGCCAGGGGGTCCCCGCTCCAAGTTGCAACCTAACTGGGAAGGGCCTGTTTTAATCACTGAAAAGTATCCAGGCAATGCATAAGAATTGACTAATGTAGGTGGAGAAAAATTGAATCATCCTTGGAATGGAGTTTACCTCAAAAAGTATTTTCCATAAAAATGGAGAAACCACTGGTATAATCTCAAGTAATCGATCCTAGGTTGTTCATGAGAAGTCAAGGGTAGGCACCATCCTACACACACAACACTTCCCAATCCTAGAATCTAGACAACCTGACACTTGCGAAAGGCAAGGTAAAAATCTAGGAATGGAAGGAGTACCTTTACCATATTCTCTTCTACTCAGTCCAAGATAGGGAGAGAAGATTAGAGAGGGGTAGTATCGAAAACACTCGCCACCCTAGTAGGAGGCCGTCTCAGAGGGTGCAAAAGGGTGCCAAAAGATAGGCAATGAACCCCTCAGGTTAGAAAAGGAAAAAAAATGATCAACCTATCTGAATGAGTACCCAGAATGATAGTCAAGGCAGAAGGCACTAAAAGATGGGCATTGTCCCCACGGGTCAAAAACCTGTCCAAATTTGTGCCACAAAGAAAAGATCAAAAAATAGCAAAGACCCAAAGAGGCCGAACCCAACGGGCAATTTGAATATGAGTAGAGAAATCCCTCTCCACATCTCCAAACCCTATCAAGGACTTTCTCTATACTCTTCCTCCTTAAACCCCTTGGGTAGGGTAAACCGACCAAATCCAGGTGGAATCCAAGCCGATCAAAGGAAGAAGGCTAGAAGGATTCTAGGTACGAAACTTTATTTTTGCACGTGGCATCTACCACTTGAGTCTTAACAAACTCCAAAGACCGATGAACTGTCTCAAATACCATCATTTTCTCCACAAAAAAGTGAATATTTCCAAAATCCAAAAAAGGTGAATATTTTTTTAAAAAAAAATTCCAAAAAAATGATGAATATTTCAAATCCAAAAAATGCATATCTTAAAAAAAAACTAAAAAAATGAATATTTCAAAAATAAAAAAAATGCATATTTCAAAAATCCAAAAAAAAATGATGAATATTTCTAAGAAAATTAAAAAAAAATGCTCAGTCATGATCATTGCCTTAGTTGCATCCATGTTTATTTGACTATCATGGATATTTCCATTTCTGCACTACATATCCATTTTTGCTTTAATTACATTGTTAAGAAGGCTCTTCCCTTTGACCTAAGTCAAAGTTGACCGTAATAGGCAAAGGGATGAGTCATGATGAAGATCTAATCCCTTTCTATCAAGTGTTTCAGGCATTTCAATGCTGGAGAGGAGAAGATTCACACCACGGCAGGTAAGTTCTCTTAACCCTTACCCCCATTTCATTTCAGTCATTTGTTTTATTCTACCTTGTTAAGAAGGCTCCTCCCTTTGACTCAAAATCAAGACAAACGGTATACAAGCAAAGGGATGAGTCATGATGAAAATTTAATCATCTTGGCTAAGTGTTCTCAGGAGCTAAAGAAGCAAAAGAGAAGGGCCATCAGGCAACCTTTTAAGTCCAACAGGTGAAGTGATGAGATCAATGTTCCCCAAGGAACGTCATGCCAACCTTGTGGCGAAAAGAGAGGAAGCGCCACCAAGCTAAACCTTATCATGGAGTTGTGTTCCGTCAAAGGGCAAGACAAGGATGGACCAGAGATGCTGATGAATCAGGCAGTCGATGCAAGTTGATAGACCTTGCTTGAAGATTTCATCCTCAGTTTCTCATCAATCTCACATCATCACCAACATTCCATTTTGCACTTCACAGCATTCCTACTATCTATCACCTAGTTAGGTTAGGTCCATTTGATACATATTATATGAATTAATGTTGAAGACCTTGAGAGTGAAAATGACTGGGCCCGAGGTCCCCTTCAACAAAATCTACGACGGCTTGGTCATTTCTTCACAATCATGGATAAGCCAAAATTGAACAGTGGAGGGACGATGGTTCCTAATCGGGTGTCTTGACCTCCAATAGACAATCTATATCTTCAACTATTTTCTACATAATTTTATATGTTTTCACATCCATCTCCTTTTTTTATTCTTCATCATTACTAATTTTATCCCTTCATGTTTTATTCCTTTCTTTTTATCCCACCATGTTTTATTCTTTCCTTTCTTTTATCCCACCGTGTCTTTTATTTTATCCCACCGTACCATGGCAATTGTCATGCCATTGTTTCTTCTTTCCCATCATTCTATGTTAGTCCCACCATTATCTTTCAATCCCACTATGGCTTAAGTCTGTTTTGTCGATTTCCTAATACTTGATTTTCTGCCAGAGCGTGATTCATGGTTTTCACGATACCCGAGCAATTTTTGTAATGCTTAAACAAACCCTTTTAGAATTTGAGGTTATTCCACTCAGAATTAAACTGAGTATTTTGGTGAAACTTGAATGAACTTGAGATTCCAAATATGATGGATTGGTATTCTTTTTATTTTAAAATTAATTTCTCTTTTAAACTTTAGCCCATCACAGTACATGAACACCGCAAAGTTCGGGTTGCTGGCTGATGATGAATCTACGAATTCGGGGACTCCTCACCGCGCTGAGGGTTGGCTACATCCTTTATCCTTTATTTTTCATCTCTCGTGCCAAGGGCATGCCTTTTACCAATCAATTATGTGAGGTTTTGATGGAACATGAAAGCGATCTAGAATACTCAAAGCGATTCATTTTGCTGGATCGGGTAGATAAGCGTGTCTATATCTACACCTTTATGCCACCTTTTCAGTCCATCACCATTCCATTCCGCTACATTCATCTAAACTCACTTGCATTCCATTATAGTTCACTCCGAATCACTCCGCTTCATTACATGCCATTCCCTTACAAAGCCGACATCAAGGCGAGACAAGTTGTAGACACGCCAAATTCGCCTAATTCAGAGCATAAAACTCATGTTTTATAGGGTAACATGTGTGATTGACCTTATAATAATTCTGGGTCTTTTAAAGTTGATTTGGAGCTTCGCTGAACAAAATCAGATGTTTTTCGAAGTTTTCCGCAAAAAAGCCGTAATTTCCGAGCGAAAGTCACATGTAAATCGTGTAAAAATGGAAATTGGCTGAATGACCAATGCATAATGATCATGCATTTAAGGTTATGGTCATATTCACACCCCAGACAAGTTTTGTTGCATACCGTGCCTTTCCGGTTTGCCGTCGGAGTCATTTTGACCTGTATCGGATCTTCTGTTCACTGCGCTAACTTCCGGACAACATTCTGAAGTTTTGGAGGCTGTGATGGACGATCCAATGCTATATAAAGCTTATTCAGCCCGTTATCTTTCCAACGCAATAAACGGCGTCGAATTCCGAGTTTGGGAGTGTTCGCAATGTCTTTCAGAAGAAGGACGCGCAAAAACAGTCCCATGCACCCGGGTCCCTGGTCACATGCGCCCAGGACCCAAGGCACGTGCCCATGCGCCCTACTAGTGAGGCACGTCACCTTGTGCCCTCACTTGAGGGAACATGCACTCTACCCTTGAGGCACGAGGGAACCAGTTTTTTACCGGGACTCTACCGCTGAACGGATCGACCGGATAAGATCGAATTTTTTGGGAAAAGTGACATGCGCCCCCACTGGGAGGCACATGCGCCCCTCAGTGGGGCGCATGCACCCTGCACCAGGGTGCATGTGCCCTGGGGTAGGGCGCAAGGTGGCCTATTTTTTAGTCTTGATCGCGCCGTTCGTTCTCCTATAAATTGACTCTGATTCTGGTCATTCGAAAGGCATGAGCATGACCCCCCAGGCATCTCAAGAGGTCCAAACTCCATCCTACATTGATTTTGTGATTTTTAGAGAGAGAATTTCGAGTTTTAGAGAGAGAAAAGTCGGTTCAAGAGAGAAGGAGGCTGTTCTGCAGGTGATCAGCCAGGTCTCTCTTCTTCGTCCCCTACAGAAGTGTGTGGTCCTCTGCTGCCCGAGCTCTATTCATCAAAGTTCTTCCTCTCCAAGTATTCTTGAGTTTTCAATCGACATCACTTGATTCCAAGGTTGGGGCTGGTCGTGACGAGCGCAGAAACAAAGTCGCACCTGGCAGATCCTGGACTACTGCTCGACTTTTTCGACAACACAGATTTGGCTATATCTTTCTCAATTCTACTCAAATTATTGCTATTATTTTTCCTATCTCTTTTTTTCGTGATTACCCATACTCCTATTATTTTTTTACATTTTTTTAAATTAATTTTAGTCTGTTTATTCCGAAAATAGAAAAAGAGGGGTTAGAGATAACCCGAATCCGGTCAGTTTCTAGTCAATTGTGTTTCATGTCATTTTATTTACATATACTCCACTTTGCTTAGTTATAATAGTCTCTTTCACTTGTTTATTTGTCTAGTTGCACATAAAATCAAGCACCCACCACGTTGTGGACTCTTCTTCATCGGCCGGCCGAAGAAGGAGAAGCTTTGACTCACACTCTTCATGCTAAGGTACACACGGTCATCTTTCAATCTTTATTTCATAAATCGAAACCCGCGGTTCCTGGTTATCACATGTCTTAATTTATTTTCTTCTCTCCCTCCTCCCACATGACCTGAACAGTCTCTTTGGTGATCGAGCGACGCCAAGGGATGAAAGTTCGGGGATCAATGTGAGTGTGGGACCGAGGTGAGAGTTGCTTTCCGAGTTTTCTTCTCTTCTTTCTCATCTCCTCTTGAGGTGACGATATGGATTCACGGATTTCCCTGAAAAGGAGAGGACCCTGTCGAATTTTCAGAGTCGACAGGCGCATGGGACTATTTCTATGCGTCTTCCTTCTAGAAGCCATTGCAGACACTCTTGAACTTGAAATTTGACGCCGTTTGTTGCATTGGAAAGATAACAGGACAAAGAAGCTCTTATTGCAATGGATCAGCCATCACATTCCCCAAAACATTAGAATTTTATCTGGAAGTTAGGATAGTGAATAGAAGATCTTATATTGGTCGGAATGACTCCGACAGCCAACCAGAAAGACACGGCATGAAACAAAACTTGTTCGGAGTGTGAATCTGACCATAACCTTCAATGTATGATTATTAGGCATTGTTCATTTAGCCAATTTCTGTGTTTACATGGTTTACGTGTGGCTTTCGCTAAAAAATTATGGCTTTGTGTGGAAAACTCCAGAAAATGTCTAATTTCATTCGGCAAATCTACAAATAAACATTAAAAGATCCAGCATCATTATAAGATCAATCACACATGTTACCCTATTAAACATGAGTTTTATGCTCTGAATTAGGCAAATTTGGCGCGTCTACAACTTGCCTCGCCTTGATGTCGGCTTTGTAAGGAATGGCATGTAATGAAGCAGAGTGATTCGGAGTGAACTCTAATGGAATACAAGTGAGCGTAATGATATGGTGATGGACTAAAAAGGGGGCATTAAGGTATAGATATAGATACACTTATCTACCTTACCCAGCAAAATGAATCTCACTGAATATTCTAGATTGCTTTCATGTTCCATCAAAACCTCATATAATCGATTGGTAAAAGACATGCCATTGGCATGAGAGATGAAAAATAAAAGGATAAAGGAGGTAGCCAACCCTCAACGCGGTGAGGAGTCCTCGAGTCAGTAGGTTCATCATCAGCCAGCAACCCAAACTTTGCGATGTTCTTGTACTGTGATGGGCTAAAGTTTGAAAGAAAAATTTGATTTTAAAATGAAAAGAATACCAATCCATAATATTTGGAATCTCAAGTTCATTTAAGTTTCATGAAAATACTTAGCTTAATTCTGAGTGGAATAACCTCAAGTTCTAAAAGGGTTCATTTATGCATCACAAAATTGCTCAGGTATCAAGAAAATCGTGAAAATCGTGAATCATGATTTGGCAGAAAACCCGGTTATTTGGACAATGACAAAATAGACTTAAGCCATAGTGGGATGGATTGAAAGATAATGGTGGGATTAACATAGAATGATGGGAAAGTAGAAACAATGGCATGACAATCATGACACGGTGGGATAAAATAAAAGACACGATGGGATAACATAAAAGATATTGTGGGATAACATAATAAAACATGGTGGGATAAAATAAAAGACATGGTGGGATAAGATAAAAGACACGATGGGATAAGATAAAAGACATGATGAGACAACATTGGTAATGATGAAGAATGAAAAAGAGATGGATATGAAAACATAGAAAATTATGTAGAAAATAGTAGAAGATATATATTGTCTAATGGAGGTCAAGACACCTGATTAGGAACCATCGTCCCTCCAATGTTCAATTTTGGCTTATCTGTGAGTGTGAAGAAATGGTCAAGCCATCGTACATTTTGTTGAAGGGGATCTCGAACCCAATCACCTTCACCCTCAAGGTCTTCAACATCAATGCATATAATACATATTAAATGAACCTAACATAGCTAATTGACAAATGGTAAAGGTGATGTGAAGTGCAAAATGGAATGCTGGTGATGATGTGAGATTGATGTGAAACTGAGTGAAGTCTTTAGGCATGGTCTATCAACTTACATCGACCGCCTGATTTATTAGCACCATGATAATACTTGACTAGGTGGCACTCCTTTTCTTTTCGTCACAGGGCTGGCATGACGTTCCTTCGGGAACACCGGTCTCACCAATTCATCTGTTGGACATAAAAGGTTGCCTGATGGCCCTTCTCTTTTTTGCCTCTTCAGCTCCTCAAAACACTTATCAAAGATGATTAAAATTTTATTATGACTCATCCCTTTGCCTGTTTATTTTTTGACTTGATTTTGAGTCAAAGGGAGGAGATGAACTTACCTGCCGTGGTGAGAAACCTCTCCTCTTACTTTAAAATGCCTGAAACACTTGATAAAAAGAAATTAGATCTTCACGGCGACTCATCCCTTTGCTTATTATGGTCAACTTTGACTTAGGTCAAAGGGGAAGTTCTTAACAAAGTAATTAAATAAAAAATGGACATGCAATGTAGGAATGGAAATATGCATGATAGAAAAATAAACATGGATGCAACAAAGGCAATGATCATGACTGAGCTAAAAACGATGCACTTTTTTTGGATTTTCTTGAAAACATTCAATTTTTTTTGATTTTTTTGAAATATGAATTTTTTTTGGGATTTTTGAAATATGCACTATTTTGGTTTTTTGAAATTTTTTTTTTGGATTTTTGAAATATTCATTTTCTTTGTGGAGAAAATGTTGGTATTTGATATAGTTCATCAGTCTTTGGGGTTTGTCAAGACTCAAGTTGTAGATACCACGTGCAAAAATAAAGTTCCCTACCTAGAATCCTTCTAACCTTCTTCTTTTGATCGGCCTGGGTTCCACCAGGATTCGGTCAGTTTACCCTACCCTAGGGTTTAAGGAGGAAGATCATAGAGGAAGTCCTTGATAGGGTTTGGAGATGTTGAGAGGGATTTCTCTACTTACACTCAAATTGACCGTTGGGGTTCGGCCTCTTTAGGTCTTTCCTATTTTTTCTTGCTCTTTTCTATGTGGCACATATTTAGATTGGCTTTTAACCCATGGGGACATTGCCCATCTTTTAGTGCCTTTTGCCTTGACTATTATTCTGGGTACTCATTTAGACAGGTTAATCATCATTTTTTTTCTAACCTGAGGGGTTCATTGCCCATCTTTTGGCACCCTTTTGCACCCTCCGAGACGGCCTCCTACTAGGGTGGCGAGTGTTTTCGATACTACCCCTCTCTAATTTTCTCTCCGTATCTTAGACTGAGTAGAAGAGAATAGGGTAAGGGTACTCCTTCCGTTTATAGATTTCTGCCTTGTCTTTTGCAAGTGTCAGGTTATCTGGATTCTAGGATCGAGAGGTGTTGTGTGTGTAGGATGGTACCTACCCTTGACTTCTCAGAAACAACCTGATAGAAATGTATGCCCTACAAGCCAATCATATATGATATGATTAAGTATTTCTAGGAATATCTCATTCAATTAAATAGGCAAAACTTCGTTACTAGCTTTTATTAGAAGCGTATATCGTAATGAAGTCCTCGATCACATGCAATGATGATTGAATCATGATGAGATCATGATAATGAGATCGATCATCTAGAGGTATGTGATTTAAATGTTCCTAATCATAGGATCCTTGAGATGGGACATCAAGAATCCGGATAGACTAGTGTGTGTGATGTCTTCTCATGTGATAAGAATGACCGATCTCATTGGTCATTAGTGTGAGGACACTGAGATACACACATGTGCTCATTAGTGGAATGAGTTCACTGAACTGACCAATTTAGGAAAACCTGATCGGTATCTTACCGAACTGTCTATCAGGTTATTCTTACATCTTAATAACATGGTTGGATCTTTGACCTGAGTCACCAAATATGTCTTATCGGATGTATATTGTACTTTGATTATTGACTTATGGATCACCATCTTCATGGTCCACTATAGTTGATGTATTGGGTGCAAGAGAAACTTGGTGACGGCAATTGAGTGGACAACAAGGGATCGTTCACTCTCGGTAGGAGAGAGAGAATGTCCTATGGGATAGTACTCTAAATCCTTGGTCAAGGTACTTAGGATAATTGGAAAAGGAGTTTTAAAATTGATCCAAATCTGAGTATAGGATCCCATTGAGTTGGAATATTTAGGGGTTGACAGTTAGTGCCTAACCTCAGACCGACCAGGACATTGTATGAACGAGGATTTAAATCCGTGTGGTAATTGATGATGGAAAGGCTCAATGGATGTTATTTAACTCCCCAAAGTCATTTGGGATCATAGGATGTGGCTTGTATTCTTTATTATCAGAAAGCTGTAAAAACTGTTATCGGATAACGGTTTTGATTTAATTTAAAGGAATTGTTCTTTTAAATTAATTAAGGCTTCAACCAAATTGACTATTGGGACTAGTGGGTCACATACATTAGATCTGGTCAATAAGATGAGGGTATGGATGTAATTTTATAGAAGTTTTAGATTTTTCTAAAAAATTCCATCTTCTATATATAAATGGCTTATAAAGCCAAACCCTAACAAGCCATAGGGCTGGAGCACGTCCCAAGCATCCTCTGTTCCTCCTCTCTTCTCTAGAAGGTGATCTCCTGTGGTCAAGCTTGAATCTAGAAGGTTTCTGGATGCTCGAAGGAAGGGAGAACTCGTCTATTGAAGCAGATCGTGTGGATACCGCTAGAGACCAGACACTTGAATGATTTTCAGTAAGGAGGAATGTCCTCTTTTCATCCAGGGTGAGGGATTTTAGAAATCCCATGAGGTACTCTCGTTCTACTTCATATTCGATTCTCGGTTTTACTCGTTCGACATCGATCAAGACAAAGATCATGGTTTTATGGAATCAAAATTTTTCCGCTGTCATGTATTGATTCCTTACACAACCTAGGATCGATGACTTGAGATTATCCCAGTGGTTTATCCATTTTTATGAAAAAGTACTTTTTAAGGTAAACTCCATTCCAAGGATGATTACAAAAGGCCTGGATACGTTTCAGGTTGCATTAGTCAATTCATATGCATTGCCTAGATACTTTTCAGTGATTACAAAAGGCCCTTCCCAGTTAGGTTGCAATTTGGAGCAGGGACCCCCCCACCCCGCTTAACGAAAATTCTTTTAATGACCATCTCACCGATCTCAAATTTTCTCTCGACTACCCTTTTTTGATAAAACCTTTTAAGTCTTTTCTAGTAAGTCCAGGCATGCTCGGCAGTGGCTAGCCTTCTTTCATCGAAGAGTTTAAGTTGTGTAAGGAGATATTCTCATCTCTTATCAATAGGAATATCCCTGTCGAGCTAAGCTCGGAGAGATGGAAGTAATACTTCATAGGGGACCACTGCTTCCATCCCATATCCCAAAGCATACGAGGTTTGTCCAGTGGGAGTCCTTACAGAAGTACGATAAGCCCATAGAGCATCTACAAGCTTATCAGGCCAATTGGGAAACTTGCTAGACTTACAAGATTTCTTGATGATCTTGATTAAGGTCTTATTGGTGGCTTCTGCTTGACCATTACCTTGAGGATAGTATGGTGATGAATGATGCAATGAAATGCGATACCTATTGCAAAGATTACACAGATCTTGAGAGATAAATTATGGCCCATTATCAGTGACGATGTCACTGGGGATCCCGAACCTTGCCATGATGTTGCACTTGATGAAGGAGCAGACTGTTGATGCTTTAATCTCTACAAATGCTTCTGCTTCAACCTACTTTGTGAAGTACTCCATTGCCGTTAGAATGAATGATTTTGAGCGCATTTCAGAGTTGAGGTCACTCAAGGGGCCAATGATATCAAAAGCCCATATGGCAAAAGGCCATGGGGCATGAATTGTATAAAGGGAAGATGCGGAATAGTGAATCTTGTTGTAGACACGTAATTTTGGCCGAGTTGGAGAGTTTAAATTCTTGTTTTCATAGAGAATATTTATAGCAAATCGTGTTTTCCGGACGGATCAAGTTTTTGGCACAATCCGAAGGGGATCAATAGAGCAATTAGCTGGGTTGAACACCCTATGTATAAGGGCACCTGGCACCTTGTAAACAGGGCACATGGTGCCGTATTTATAGGGCACTAGGCGCCCTATATACAGGGCTTCTGGCACCAAATCATATCGATTTGACCGGCTGATTTGATCCCGTGCAGTGACTCATCTTGTTGATCTGATGGACCTCATGATGCTGGCGCCCCATATATAGGGCGCTATGCCGCGTGGCACTGCTTTTCGGAAATGGCCAAAGTGCCCTCTTTTGAGCTATAAATAGACCTCCATTTGGAGCTTGGAGGAGGTTCCAAGTCCGTACCATCTTAGAGCCCATCCAAGACCACGTTTCCAAGCCTCTCTCACCTCCCATAGCCTTTCAAACCGATCCAAAATCGTCCACCAAAAACCCGAAAAAGCTTCAGTTTCTGCCACCCAGAAACATGTTTTTTGTCCAAGTTTGAGAGCTTCTATCCGTCTCTCCTCTTGCATCCAGCATCCAAACCACCCTTCATTAGCTTCATTTGCATATTGTCTACAAGGAGGAGCCCTTACTTCGTCCCGGAAGCCGCCCAACACCCCGGAGCGGCATCGCGAAGAGGGGAAGAAGATCTATTCGGGCCAGACTTAGTGCCCCGTATACAGGGAACTTTGACCTTGGTCAACGCACCCCATAAGGGGGCACCTGCAGCTAGCGCCCTATATATAGGGCACCAGCAGGGGCAAAAGCTCGTTTTGCAATTTTTGGAATCCGATCGCCCATTTGATCGAGTTTTTGTCTCCCTTTTCCATCTTAGCACTGTTCATCATGTTATTTAGCATGCATTTGATCATTTTGCATGTCATATATGTTTAAAAACCTACCAAAAATTGGGGTTGGGATTCCGTCCCGATCCGGTTAGTTCATTCCGTTTTGCATGATTCAGAGTCTTTATCAAGCATGATGCTACACTTACGCAAGAGCTAATGACCTTCATTTGTTTTTCTTCATGTTTTATGCAGGACATTTTTAGATGAATCGACCGGAGTGAGGCTTCAATCCGATCGTAGGTGAAAGAACTCTCTAAAGCTCTCCCCTCTCGACCGGCCGATAAGGGAGAAGTTAGAACCAAACAATCTCCCCCGTTTACATCCCCAAGGTACGACAGTCAAACTCCTTCTTCTTCTAGTGCATTTGCTTAATACTTAATCACACTTTGGAGCCTTCGGCTCCTGGCGACCACACACTTCACCTTTCACCACACTTTTTCTCTTCTTCCTCTCTCTCTCTCACCGACACACGCGAGCCGAGCCGGCTCATCTGGGTGCCTACACCTTTTGGTGACCACGGTGGGACAACTCTTGCTTAAGTGAGTTCTCTTTACCTTTTAAAAGAATGTCCAACATGTTCATCCTTGCTTTGGCTCTTGCTTGAGTTCTTACGTTCTCCTAGCATTTCTATTCAATTGCTTGCTTGTCTACTTGCTTCAGTTTGGCATCACTTAGTTTCTTCCGGTTTACTTGCTTTCTGTTGGTCCTCTTTTAAAAGACAAAAAAAACACCATCTATAAAATCAAAAATCTTAAAAAGAGAATATCCAAAACACCCAAAAAAAAATCGTAAAAGTTCCAAAATACCAAAAACATTATAAAACCATAAAAAACCAAACAAATCAAAAATTACCAAAACACCTAAAAAATTGCTTCCTAATTGACTAGTTGCCTTTGCATTCATATTTAATTTCAGTCTTGCATGTTTCCTTTTATGCATACTTATATTTTCTGTTATTCTACCTTGATAAGGCCTATGTTCCTTGACAAAAGATCAAGGCAGTTTCGCCCTTTTCTTGCAAGGGACTAAGCCTAAATAAAGTTCTGATCGCCTTTTGAGTAAACGCAGGGAGTTAGAAAGAGAAACCAACAACTATCACTATGAAATGAAAGGTACATCAAAGATAGAAGGGGCCGGCACATCACAAATCGCCGCCTCCCTCTGCTGGGGCCTGAGCACCCGGAGGTGGCATGGTAAGTCTCTCCTCACCTCTCCTCCTATGACTACTAGTCTGAGAGGAACCCGAGTGATTAGGTCCCCTCAGCGTGGTCCCACGGGAGTCGGAGCGGTGAGAGTGGCACTGAGATCGAGACTGCAGCGCCTGCATCATCAATTGGCGATGCTCTGCCTCCACTCGATTGAGCTCTCTGGAGTGCTCAATGCGAAGATTGAGGATCTGCTCGGACTCGGGTCGTGACAGCTCGCCACGCGAGCCTCCAGTCTCCCGACCTACAGGATGACAAAGAGATGCATCAGCTACAGATAAAGTACTTTAAGGAAAAGAATCAAACTTGTACCACCTGTGTTTGCTCTTCTATCCTCTGAGCGGTCTGTAGAAACAAAAAAGAAGCGTCAGTCCATGAATTCCCAGTTTAAAACCTTAATAAAGACATCGCACCTCGGAAGTAGAAGGACCAGGATTTGGAATGCCTACAAGGGGCTCGAGCCCGAGCTCCCTCTGTAGCTCCATCACCTACCGGAATAATGTCAGGAAAGAAAGAAAACAATGACGAACAAAGCAGAAGAACATATACCTTGTCCTGGAGAACCGTGGGATCACTGGTAGCAGGCGGAGCACCACCCGCAGAGAGATCAGAAATCCTCACCCAAAGATCCTTGTTCTGCAAAAAAGAAAGAATGTCAGAATCAAGCAAAGTAAAATAGAAGAAAATCACAGAAATTCACCTCAGTAGTAAGGGCCTGCACCCGTTCCTTCAGCTGAGCAATCTGCAAGAATAGAAAAAGATTAGCAAGGCAAAAAAAGGAAGAAAACAGCATAAGAAAGGAATAATGATCACCTCAAGTAGAAAGCCCATCTCTGAAGAACTGCTCCCAGGGTCGGTGAGTATGAAGGGAGGAGGATCGACTGGTAGATGGTGAGGAGGATGCTCAAGACCCATGGGCTGGCCGAAGTCAAACGGCTCGAAGGGGGCCTCTGGAGGCACGTCGAAGACCGTCGGCTCAGGGATAGCTGGGTGGGAACCCAACTCCAGCTCGGCCACGCGCTCGCGGAGCCGTGAAATCTGAAAAGAGGCAAGGGAAACAATCAACAACATTCATTCAAGATATTAAAGAAAAGGCAAGAAACATTACCTCATCATCATGCCCACGCAGCTGTCGGCGCTCACCTCGATAGCGACGTTGCTGAAAGAAAGAAAAGAAGGATCAGTTGACCGGCAATGGAAAGGTGCAAAGTACAAAAAATACCTGTCGCTCTAGCTCAGCCTCCAAAGATGTTGTCCCTTCCCTTAAGCGAGACAGCTCCTTCTGAATACTCTGAAAGCAGCATACAGTTAGACATCAAGAAAAGGAAGGACAATAATGAAAACAACAAGTGCATACCTCTCCGCCCTCAGTAAAGAGGTGGGTAAACATCGCCATGTAGCGACGCAGATAGTTACCACTATCAGATAAACTGGATGTCACTAGGGTGCCACCCCTCTTCCAGATCCGAATAGCGAACTGGCCCTCCTTCTTCCAGTCGATCTCTTGGATCAGGCCGCGGGTAGAACGACCCAGGCGCAGGTAAGGGGGAAGGTCCACCCACTCCTAGGGAAGCCCCAATGAGTGCATCATGAGACGCACCCACAGTGGCTCCATCTCGTTCAGGCAAATAAGAAAGGTGTCACGACCAAAGACCGGACGACCCTCCGATACCCACGGCTGCTGATCCAGATGAAGGTTTGAATATGGACGCCAGACCACCTGAAAAAAGCAAGGCAGGACAGCGAATAAGAAGAATCGAGAGGCTGAAAAGAAAAAGTAGCAGAATACCTCATGGTGGGGGAAGCAGAGCAGCTGCCTCCTCAGGTTTTCCACCTGGTAAGGGTGGGAAGAGGCAGACCGAGTAGCAACCCAACTGCTGATGAGAGGGTACTCGGGGTCAGCCTTCAGCAAGGCACGACCCAAGGGAATATAGTAGTAATTCCATACCTGTCAATAAAAGCTCAGTTAGACATCAAAAAAGAAGGCAGAATTAATGATGGACAAAGGAACAAGGCATACCTGAAGGAATGGAGTAAAACCGGCTACCGAAACCGGACCGCTCTCCATCTCCAGCGAGGAGAACAAATGAGCCAACATAGCGGCACCCCATGCATACTCACCAACCTTCGACAGGTCGGCAAGAAAGGGAAGGAACCGGAAGTGCACCCTATCCATCTTCGAGGCCAGCAGAAGACGGGAAAGAAAGAAAAGGAGGAACCGGCGGAGATCCTGGTCGGCCTGGATGGTGCCCTCCTCACTGACCAAGTAGCGCTCAACGTGTTTCGTCAACACGTCGAGTACATCCGCCACCAGATCATCCTTCCCCACACTGGCGTTGCCCAGACCGAGCAAGTTCCCGACGTCTGTGCGCTTCATAACGCGTAGTCCACCGGGGCAGTGTGGGATCAGAAGACCCAGGAAGTCCCGGACCATAGCCGAGTAATCACGGTAGGTCTTGCCGGTGAGGGCACGACCATGGACGCAAAGACCCGTGATCCGGGAAACGTCCTCCAAGCTGGGAACCATATGCCCCAAGGGGAAGAGGAAGTAATGGGTAGTAGAATCCCATCTCTCCCTCAAAGCCTGGATCAGGGGGAGGTCTTCCCAGAAGGCAGAGCAGCGGAGCAACGGGCCAAAACCCATCGCATCCAGTCGTACCTTTTGGAAATCCTTCAACCCCTGGTAGGCATGGAAGACCATTTCCTAGGATATCCGGGACTTGATCTTCCCCTGCTCAAACAAACAATCATGTTAGGAACAACAATTTAAGAATAATTCAAAAAGGGGAAGTCAAGACTCAGTTACCGAAATGGTCGAAGGAGGATGGAGGGAAGGAAGCTCCGACGGGCCAGGGTCGGCGTAAGAGGAAGCACCGGCGGAAGAAGAGGCTCCGGCAGTGCCGGAGGCACCGCCATGCTCAACACGAGATCTCTTCGTCATCTGCATCATTTCAAAATGTTAGAACGGGCCCAAAATAGCAAAACAAGGAAGACGGGGGCCTGGTGACCAGGTGCCCCGTTTATGGGGCACCTGGACCAGGCACCCCCATGATAGGGCGCCTTGCGCCCCCATGACGGGGCTCCAGGCAGAGCCTCGCGCCCCATCAAGGGGGAGCTAGGGGGCTTGGCCTCGTTCTCTCTCCCCGTTCCAATCCGGAACAACTCCGAATCGGTTCGGTCCCTTCTGCGAAAACGAAAATAACGAAATAAACTACAAGTTTGCAGTTGGAAGAAACTTACTATGGAATCTGCACGGCACATTGCACACCCCGAGAAGGTCCCGCGTAGTAGAAAAGCTAGAAAAAGTTGATGATGAAATGAAGAAAAGGTGCGGGAGTGAAAATATAAAGTACCATGATCAAAATTTTCAAAATTTTTAGAACGTGTTTGTAAGCTATATTCTTCATGAAAAACACAAAATCATCAGCAAAACATTGATATTTAATTCCTTTTTGCATATTTTTGCTGGTTGCTAACACTGACAGGACACAGACAAGACTGGAAAAGGAACTACATCAAGCAAGCCCTAGACCTACACTGATCAAGTCCTAGACACAACAAAAGCAAACAACATACAACTAGACACAATTGAAAGCAGATACAAGTCATCCACCGTGCAGCTTCCTCAGCTTCGCCACGTATCGTCTCTTCCAGACCTCATCCTCGTCCATGTAAGCACTCGACGAGAAACTCTTGCAGATTTCTCAAAAGGTAAGAATGCTCTGACATTCTTCATCGTCAGCCGCCGTGCCCATTTGACGATGCTTGATGGACGGAATGTGGGAGAGACGAGGAACCTTGAGCCGTGGTTGGCCCAACTGAAGAAGACACCGATGTGGGTTGTAAATGATGAAGGAGGTGCCGGTGATCAACTGAAGATCCACCCCAGGAGTGGTAAAGGCATGAACATTCTGGCGCATGACAGCATCAGTAGGACAGACAAATCCGCCACTGCTCATAGCCGAAAAGTACAAACGCCAGTCAGTGCGGGTCTTCACCGAAGGGCACTTTTTCATCACCTTGTATTCCATGCAGAGACGGCTAGTGAGAGGCTGGAGGCGGCTCCGAGAGAAAAGCCGGTAAGCCGTGGCCGGTCCGAAGCACACATCAAACTTGAAGTGCCAGTCAGCCCAGCACATGAACAGAAGGATACTGCCGGACATGGGCCTACCAACGCTAGCAGAGGTCATGCCGTCATAAAGATAGCCCAACACCGAGTGGGCTATGCACTCATTGGACCAGATACCCTGGATATAAGGAAGGCAGGTAGGATCGAGCCACCCATCCTCACACGGGTAAAGGAGTACCGAGGCAAGGCAAGCAGCAATGCCTTCGGCACCAGGCAACAGTAGGTCCTCATTGTCACCAGCGCCTTGAATCACGCCAATGAACCAATCTGCCAGTGCCTCGGTGTAAATACGCCCACCTACCATGATGGACCGAGCCTCTCTGGTGGTCATAAAGCCACGGAGGAAATCCAAACCAGTGACCAGCCCAACAGGAATAAACATGGTCTGGCCGTACCCAGGCATGGCACGAAGCCCCAAGAAAAGTTCTACCTCTTCTAAGAGGATGGTACACTCAAAGGAGTCGAAAACAAAGGTGTGAGTGTCGGGATGCCACATCTTGAGAAGCGCACCCGCCAGAGAAAAGTCCCAAAAATATTTGAGAAGATGGTTGGCATGGACTAGGATGGCGGAGAAGCTCCACCCGCTCAGAATAGAACGCACATGGATGTTGATGGCGGCCATCAGACGAGCTATCCACAGCACCTGACCGTAACGGCGAGTGCCGGGGAAGTTCGGAAGGTCCTGCAAAATAATCACGTAATCAAAAAAGAGGGTTTCGAAACAAAACAAAAGGGGTGCCTAATAAAGTCACTACCACTCCCATGGACACTCGATTCCGAATATGGCACGGGACCTCGGAAAAACTTTTCATCTCAATTGAACCAGTCGGACGGGAGGAGGAGGATGCCATCAGGGTAACAGGAGGAAGAGAGCATTGTAGCTGGTGTGGGGGAGAAGAAGGGGGGTCCCCCCTTCTTATAGGCATCAAAAGGCTGCCTCGGGAAGGAGCGAACATAAAATCCGTGAAGGTGCCCCACTTATAAGGCGCCTGGCGCCCTATAAACAGGGCGCCTGGAGCCTTATATGGGCCATTTTCCTAGCATAGTCTCGCATATATATCGTTGAAGACCTCGGGTCCAAAAGGGCTGAGTCGGAGAACCCCTTCAACAAAATCGATGAAGGATTCAGTCACTTTTTAGGCCCGCGGATAAGCCAAAGTTAAATAAACGGGGACGACGGTGTCTTCACAGATATCCTGACCCGTTACGTTTGACCTATATCTTCAACTATTTTCCTATATTTATTTGTATTTCTTTAAACCCAGCATGCATCATGCATCGTCATCTCATGCATCATCATACTTATGCCGACCTTTCCATCACAGCCTTTCTATGGCTCTCTGAGGGGGCTTTAGTCTGCCCGGAAGACCAGATTTCAACCGTGTTTCAGTGATGATTTTATCAAAACAAGAAGATATTCCATTCAAACCACACCAGTATTCCTGAGAAAGACCCGATGAATTTTAAGAACTCAACCTTGGTTGATTACTGGTTTCATCTTTACTTTTTCGCAATTTACTTTCTACCGAGTCCAGCACAACATGCAGTTCGGGTCCCGGCCGGTGACAGTTCTCCCCCACGTGGGATTTTAGTTATACTTTTTCGTCCAATTAATCGACCAAAGGGAAGGTTCCGATAAGACAAAAGGCCACTCCGGAGTCCGGTAAAGTTTCATTCCACTCAACTAGGCTAAGGAAGGCGTGTCTAAATCTACAACTTGGCGTCACCTTTTCAGTTCATTACCACTTCATTCCGCTACACCTCACTACGTTTCACTACGTTCGCCTACGCTACATCCGTGTCATTCCCCTACAAAGCCGACGCCAAGGCGAAGCAAGCTGTAGACACGCAATTTTGGCCTAGTTGGAGAGTTTAAATTCTTATTTTCATGGAGAATATTTAAAGCAAATCGTGTTTTCCAGACGGATCAAGTTTTTTGCACATTCCAAAGGGGATCAATAGAGCAATCAGCTGGGCCGAACACCCTGTGTATAAGGGCACCTGGCACCCTGTATATAGGGCGCCTGGTACCCTATTTATAGGGCGCCTGGTGCCCTATTTATAGGGCGCCTGGCACCAAATCAAATCGATTCGACCGGCTGATTTGACACCCCACAGTAACTCGTCTTGTTGATCTGACGGACCTCATGATGTTGGCGCCCCATATATAGGGCGCTATGCCGCGTGGCACTGCTTTTCGGAAACGGCCAAAGTGCCCTATTTTGAGCTATAAATAGACCTCCATTTGGAGCTTGGAGGAGGTTCCAAGTCTGTACCTTCTTAGAGCCCATCCAACACCACATTTCCAAGCCACTCTCACCTCCCATAGCCTTTCAAACCGATCCAAAATCGTCCACAAAAAACCCGAAATTTTTTTTTCTGTCACCCAGAAACATGTTTTTTCTCCAACTTTGAGAGCTTCTATTTGTCTCTCCTCTTGCATCCAGCATCCAAACCACCTTTCATTAGCTTCATTTGCATATTGTCTACAAGGAGGAGCCCTTACTTCGTCCTGGAAGCCACCCAGCACCCCGGAGCGGCGTTGCGAAGAGGAGAAGAAGATCTGTTCGGGCCAGACTTAGTGCCCCGTATACAGGGTGCTTTGACCTTGGTCAACGCGCCCCATAAGGGGGGCACCTGCAGCTAGCGCCCTATATATAGGGCACCAGCAGGGGCAGAAGCTTGTTTTGCCATTTTCGGAGTCCGGTCGCCCGTTTGATCGAGTTTTTGTCTCCCTTTTCCATCTTAGCACTGTTCATCATGTTATTTAGCATGCATTTGATCATCTTTCATCTCATATATGTTTAAAAACCTACCAAAAATAGGGGTTGGGATTCCGTCCCGATCCGGTTAGTTCATTCCGTTTTGCATGATTCAGAGTCTTTATCAAGCATGATGCTACACTTACGCAAGAGCTAATGACCTTCATTTGTTTTTCTTCATGTTTTATGCAGGACATTTTTAGATGAATCGACCGGGGTGAAGCTTCAATCCGATCGTAGGTGAAAGAACTCTCTAAAGCTCTCCCCTCTCGGTCGGCCGAGAAGGGAGAAGTTAGAACCAAACAATCTCCCCCGTTTACATCCCCAAGCTACGACGGTCAAACTCCTTCTTCTTCTAGTGCATTTGCTTAATACTTAATCACACTTTGGAGCCTTCATCTCCTAGCGACCACACACTTCACCTTTCACCACACTTCTTCTCTTCTTCTTCTTTCTCTCTCAGCGACACACGCGAGTCGAGCCGGCTCATCCGGGTGCCTACACTTGTCGGCATAAAGTTGACATGAATGATAGTGCCGGACAAAGATTGAGCAGTCTTCTTCTAGAGTTGGCCAATAATACCCTTGTCGGATGATTTTCTTGGCAAGGGCTTGAGCATTCACAAGACCGCCACAAACTCCAGAATGTGCTTCCTTCAGCACCAACTCAGCTTCCTCTTCATCAAGACAGCTGAGTAAGATTTCACTTAGGCTTATTTTGTAGAGCACTCCTCCTAAGATTGTATACCTCTGGGATTCCCTTCTGATTGCCTTCTTTTCCTTGGTGGTTGATCCAGGCAGGTATGACTTATCTTGGCAATACCTCCCAATCTCGTCATACCAAGGTCTGTCACCTTCTTCTAATTCTTCCAAATCAATTAAGGATATTTATTCTTTGTGTTCTAAGTATTCTCTTCTGTTGAACATCTCCTTAACATTTAGAAAACGTCCATCCTCAATTGTTGGAATTGACCTCTTACAGATGTGGATAGTTCGCACTTGCCTGCCTAGTGGGATAGGTAAAGATGAAGCTAGTGAAGCTAAGGCATAGACAAGGATATTCTGAGCAAGAGGGACATAGACAAAGGTGAGTTTGAAGAATAGCTTGATGTAGCTGGTGGTGAGCTCCTGGTAGGGTTTGAGGTTTGGATGGGAAGTATGGTATTTGGATAGGACTTGGCGTTGGATCAATTGACTATCACCTATCACCCTGAGTTCAGTGGCACCATGGAAGTGAGCAGCCACCAGCCCGGCTAGCAAGGCTTCATACTTAGCTATGTTGTTGGTTGCTGGAAAGTCAAGTTGAAAAGCCTGTGGAATGGTGACACTTTCAGGTGACAGAAGGGCAATACCGATCCCTCTACCATGAGAGTTCAGAGCCCCGTCAAAATATAATGTCCAAAGATTGGAAGATCGAACTGACATTAGTTCATCATCCGGGAACTCCGACCGGACTAGGTCAAAGACGGGTATGGGATGATGGGCAAGGTGTTCAGCAATAGCATAGCCCTTGATTACCTTCTACGGAACATAGGTGATATCAAATTAGGACAAGAAACTCTGTCATTGGCCTAACCGATCAGTCAAAACTGTCTTCACTAATAGGAACTTGATGGGATTGATACGAGCAATGAGCTTGACTTGGTGAGCAAGAAAATAGTGCTTGAGTTTCTGAACCACCCAAACAAGAGCAGCACAGGTCTTTTCTACCACAGTGTACTTCAGCTCACAAGCATCAAACATCTTGGACAAGTAGTAAGTAGCTTGCCCTTTCCCTTCTTCATCAACTTGTGCAAGGACCACCCCAAGAGAGTTCTCAACAACCGAAATGTAGAAGACCAAGTGCTTGTCAGGAATTAGTGGTCTAAGTAAAGAAGGACTTGCCAAGTATATTTTCAACCCATCAAATGCCTCCTAGCACTTCGAATCCCATTTAAACTCGCCCCCCACCTTGGTTAACTCATAGAAAGGTTTACACCTTTGGTAGTGTTGTAAGATAAACTGGCGGATAAATTGTAGCCTCCCAATCAATCCTCGAAGCTCTTTCATATTCTTTGGGGAAAGCATACCAATGATTGCTTTGGCCTTGTTTGAGTCGATCTCTATGCCCCTTTTGCTTACTATGAACCCTATTAGCTTTCCTGATGAAACTCCAAATGTACACTTCTTATGGTCCATTTTCAACTTATATTTTATAGCTTGTTGCAAAACTTTCCTTAGCACTTCAGAATGATCTTCCCGACTCTTGGACTTGATAACCAAATCATCAACATACACCTCTACAAGGGTGTGCATCATGTCATGAAAGATAACCATCATAGCCCTCTGATATGTAGCACCAGCATTTTTTAATCGAAAGGGCATGACAACATAGCAATATGTTCCTCAAGGTATAGTGAATGAGGTCTTCTCTTGGTCCTCCTCGGCTAACCAGATCTGATTGTATCCAGAATAACCATCTATGAATGAAAGCATTTCAAATTCAGCTGTGTTATCAACCAAAACATCGATATGAGGTAAAGGGAAATCATACTTAGGACACGCTCGGTTTAAGTCCCTGAAGTGTATGCAATTCCGAACCTGTCCATCCTTCTTCATAACAGGGACTATGTTAGCCACCCATTGCGGTTATAGAACAACTTTAATAAATTTTGTTTGGTGTGGTTTATCGACCTCTTCTTTCATTTTGAGTGCAATATCAGGGTGGAATCTCCTGAGCTTTTATTTAACCGGGGTAGTTCCAGGTTTCAAGGTTAATCTATGTTCAACTAATGAATTATCTAATCCCGGCATGTCTTCATATGTCCATGCGAACGTGTCCTTATATTCTTCAAAAAATTGATCAAACGTTGTTCTTCTGAGGGAGTGAGGTTTGCACTGATAAGGATAGTCTTAGGATTTTCCAGGGTACCTAAATTTAGTTCCTTGGTTGGTTTATTCCCTGTGGCTGATGGTTCTTCAAATATTCTAAGTCTAGATGCATATGCATCAGCCAAGTCTTCGATTTCATCCTTAGATTCAAGATCCATCTCTGATACCACCTCATATACTCTCAAAGTATGATCTATTTTATGCTCATCCTGATATCGGATTTCATCGAGCTGGATGGTATTTTCTAAAAAGTTTGGCAGCTTTGCACACTCTATGCATTTTTGTGCCAATTGTTGCAGATACCTACTTGTAACTCGTTTACCTCTGACTTTCCTATTTCCTAACCTAACCTGACCTACTGAAGACAAAGATGGAAAGGTGGTATTTATAGTGGAGGGAAGATCGAGTAAATCGATCAATGATTCAGAAGAGAGGGATCCCTGGTTGCTGGCACCCTCTAAGATGAGAAGAGACGTCTCCTTGATGGAAATGTGAGTTTCAGAGAAGATGTTTTTTTGGAATTTTCAAGTAAGAAGATAGCATGAGCCTGAGTGACTCTAGACTTGGTAGAAACTGACGGAATTAACAGAGAGAAAAACTTAAGAATAAAGAAAAAAAAGGGGCTCGTGGGCCCAATGGTAACAGAAAATGGGCACATGAGCCGAAAACTAATGAGAAAAGTGAACGGGTATGCAGACTCGGTTCTGGAAATGGATTGGCATGTGAAGCCATACTGGAAAGAGCCCTCAGTCCTGGAGTTGATGAGGGAAGGAAATGGGCAAGTAGGCCCAGTGAGAATAGAAGGCTGAAGAGGGCATATGGGCCCATAGTGAGAAAAAGGGCTCGGAAGCCCATCCAAAAGATCTAGAAGTAATGGCATGAGTTTTAAACATGGGATTGTTGTATTTGGGCCTCGTGAAATGATCCTGACTTGATTGGTAGCTTGCTTGACAGGATGATCCAAGATTGGTCTACCCTTGAGTGGTTCTTGGTGCTCTTCCCCACTTGAGAAGAAATGAGTCAAAGATAAGCATATATCTTCCAAGTCTTCTTCTTCATCTAGAGCCTTCCTTCTCTTGACAGCTATCATGGAACTCTTGTCATCTTCAGCCATCATCATGGTCTCCCCTTTGATAAAGAATGTGTGGAGTCCCATGGCATATCCTGGCTGAAAAACCTTCCTTGGGATGGAATCCTCTTCGTATCCCAACCCCTGCCTACGCGGCCTTTTCATAGATTGAATTAGCTGAGTGATCCCTTAAAGATCCTTGCCCAAACTTTTCCAGGCTGATAGCCTTATTTCATCATCATCCCCCATCCCAGTGTGTCTGGTAGAGAGGCAGTCATGCATCTAACTTATGGCAATTCTCCCACTGAGATCTGAGATTGTGTTGATAAACCTAGGGGTGATGTAAAAGTAGCATCATACATCTCGTCTCTTACAGGCATGCTAGTTACCTTGACAACTTGTCCTTTAAAGGGGAACTTTATGCACTAATGGTCTGTTGAAGCCACAGCTCCTATTGCTTCAAGATAAGGCCTCCCAAGTATAGCCCAAAAAGTAGGATCCAGTTCCAGGATATGAAAGTTAGTTGTAACCGTACATGTTCCAAGTTTAATTTCTAAAGTGACCACCCCACGTGCAGACTTCTTGGAGTTGTCATAGGCTGTCACCATGGCACAGGATGGCTTAATTTCTTGTTCAGAAATGCCGCACAACTGCAAAGTTTCTGGCGGCATAACATTGATGGAAGCTCCGGTGTCAACCAAACAGGATTTCACTTCAATATTGCAGATGATAACAGCCACATGTAAGGCGTATCTCCTGACCTTAGAGTCTACTAATTCCTCCTGAGAGAAAGTGAGTGTTGGGTGCTCACTTCTAGGGGCTAACACTGTAGTGATCTTCTCAGGTGGAAGATCTTCATTCACCATGACCCTTTGCAAATATTGTTGTAAAATTTTATGGTCCACCTTTGATCTTTTAATTAGCTCAAGTATGGAGATACGGGTCAGTGTCTTATCCAAATGTTTCAACAAATCATACGTCATGCCCGGCAATGGTTCTTCCACTTGTTCTTCCTCTACTAGATCTTGTGGTTAAGTCCCAGCTTGGGGAAAGAGCCACTAGAACATCCTCCCACTCCGAAGCACCGGGGCTATTTGGCAGTCGGGTAGAGGTGATGGGTTAACTGGGCTGGGATGTGGTGGAACAAGTGCAGGTATGGTAGGCAATGGGATTGGTGGTTCTGGGATGATTGGGTTTGTGGGTAGAAGGGTAGGATTTGGAGGTGGTAGTGATGGTGATACTGGTGGCTTGATAAGAAGAGGCCACGGTGCAGGAGTGGTGGTAGGTTGTGGGGTTGGTGGTGTGATAGGTTGAGGTTTTGGGGTGACAGAGTTTACAGGTTGGGAGCTCAAGTTTGGTGGTGATTTTGGTGGTTGGATGAGCAAGGGTCGGTGTGTAGCAATGGTTCAGGGAGGTGTAGTCAAGACGGGGGTTGGCCTAACGATGAGTTAGCGAGAAGAATTGGCGGCTAGTGGTCGGGTTATTGAGCTTGGTGGTGGTTGTGGAGTAGAAGGTGCACTGATTATCTGTTTAGGAGGGTTCCTAGCAGGAGGCCTAGCTAGGTTGACTGGCATGGTTGCATTGTGGTTTTCTAGTTGCAACCCTTTAGCACGGCTGGCATCCTCCTGGACAATGGAGTGTACTAGACCAATTCCTAGGTTCAGATGTGCTGGTGCCGGTGTTAGAGCGGGAGCATGTAATGGGAGTGGATTCTAAACAATCCCCAAGCCAAGTTATTGTTGAAGTTGAGCCGGTGGACATTGTCGTTGTTGCTGCCTATCCTTTATTACCTATATACATTCCCCCATTTGAGCCCAATCAATGCTGCCTTGGTCATTCAGATAGTGGATGTAATCTTTGAATTGAAAACAAACTTCTATGGTGTGACTAGGGTACCGGTGGTAAGCACAGTATCGGGACATATCTACATTTGCTGGTCAAACCTTTCTTTCCTTGGGTAATTCCAATTTTTTCTCTACCATGAGTACATTGAAGATGTTGATCAAGGAGTAAGGGAGTTGTTGGTAATTCTCTCTCCTAGGACCTCCCCTTCGTGGTGCCTGATTGGGTGGTGGCGGTGCCCTATTGTAGGTAGGTTGACGAGGTTGCTGGGGTTGTGCTATTGGCTAAGGTGGTTGTTGTGGTTGTCGTGGTTGTTGTGGCCTAACCTGTTGTTGAGGGGGTGGTAGGAAAGGTTCTGTGGTGGGTTCCTAAACTAATTTTGACAGTTCCCTCTCTAGTTCCCCCCAATGTTTATAGCTTCATTGTTAACAACTCCCTCGGTTGTAGGCCCAGCTGGTGCAGAGGGGGTCTTCCTAATGTTTCTAGGTTTGGGATCAAATGGATTTATCATTGTGGCATCTTTGAAGTGGGCTTGCAAGTATCGGTCACTGTCATAAAGTTTATTCATGGTGGTAGGATGGTGCATAATCAAGCCATTCCTTAGGGCAGGTGTAGTGTTCCCAATGAGCATCTTCACTTGTTCCTGTCGACTCTGAAAATTCGACGGGGTCCTCTCCTTTTCAGAGAAGTTCGTGAACCCAGATCGTCACCTCAAGAGGGGATGAGAAAATAAAGGAATAAAACATCGGAAAGCAACTCTCACCTCAGTCCCACACTCACATTGATCCCCGAACTTTCATCCCTTGACGTCGCTTGATCACCAAAGAGATGGTTCGGGTCATGTGGGAGGAGGGTGAGAAGAAATAAACGTGGTCGCCAGGAACCGTGGGTTCCGATTTATAGAATTAAAATTGACCGTGTGTACCTTAGCGTGAAGAATGTGAGTTAAAGCTTCTCCTTCTTCGGCCGGCCGATGAAGAAGAGTCCTCAACGCGGTGGGTGCTTGATATTCTGTGCAACCAGACAAATAAAAAATTGAAAGATACTATTAGAACTAGACAAAGTGGAGTATATGTAAAGAGAATGACATAAAACACACAATTGACTAGCAACTGACCGGATTCGGGTTATCTCTAAACCCTTTTTTTATTTTCGTATTAACAGAGTAAAAGTAATGCAAAAAAATTTAAAAAAATTATAGGATTATGGAGAATCACAAAACAAAGAGATAGGAAAAAGAACTGAAAGATTCTGATTTGAATAGAGGAAGATATAGCCAAATCTGTGTTGCCGAAAAAGCCGAGCAGCAGTCCAGGATCTGTCAGGCGCGACTTTGCTTCTGCGCTCATCACGACCAGCCCCGACCTAGGAATCAAGTGCCGTTGATTGAAAATTTAAGAAGACTTGGAGAGGAAGAACTTTGATGAAGAGATCTCAGGCAGAAGGCGTCCACACACTGCTGTAGAGGCTGAAAAAGGGAGACTTGGCAGATCACCTGTAGAACAACCTTCCTGTCTCTTGAACTGACTTTTCTCTCTCTAAAAACTCGAAATTCTCTCTCTAAAAATCACAAAATTGATGCAGGACGGTGGTTGGACGTCTTGAGATGCCGGGGGAGTCATGCTCATGCCTCTGGAATGACCAGAATCAGAGTCCATTTATAGGAGAACGAGCAGTGCGATCGGAGCTAAAAAATAGGGCTCATTGCGCCCCACCCCTGGGCGCATGTGCCCTGGTGCAGGGCGCATGAGCCCCACTGAGGGGCGCATGTGCCCCCCAATGAGGGCGCATAGGCACAAATCTCGAGAATTTTGGTCTTATCCGACTGTCGGTTCAGTGGTAGAGTCCCGGTGAAAATTTGGGTCCCTCGTGCCTCAAAGGTGGGGCGCATGTGCCCTCAAGTGAAGGTACAAGGTCACGTGCCTCACTGGTAGGGTGCATGGCCATGTGCCCTGGGTCCCGGGCGCATGTGACCAGGAACCCGGGCGCATGGGACTGGTTTCGCGCGTCTTCCTTCCGGAAGCCATTACGAACACTCCCGAACTCGGAATTCGACGCCGTTTGTTGCGTTTGAAAGATAACAGGCCGAAGAAGCTTTATAAAGCATCGTATCAGCCATCACACCCTCCAAAACTTCAGAATTTTATCCGGAAGTTAGGGCAGTGAACAGAAGATCTGATACAGGTCAAAATGACTCCGACGGCAAACCGGAAAGGCACGGTATGCAACAAAACATGTCCGGGGTGTTAACATGATCATAACCTTCAATGCATGATCATTAGGAATTGGTCATTCAGCCAATTTCCGTGTTCACACGATTTACGTGCAGCTTTCGCTCGGAAATTACGGCTTTTTGCGGAAAACGTCGGAAAACATCCGATTTCATTCGGCGAAGCTCCAAATCAACTTTAAAAGACCCGGCATCATTATAAGGTCAATCATACATGTTACCCTATAAAACATGAGTTTTATGCTCTGAATTAGGCAAATTTGGCGTGTCTACAGTTCCCCTTTAGAAATAACATTTGTTAATTTCTTTGCCATTCCCCTCCAACGATCAGGAAACTTTTTGACGTCTTCCTCGGGCTTCATCTTCTCAGCAATCAAATCTGTAATAGAGCATGATAGTGCCACCCGATCTCTGTATCTTTGCAAAAATTTGGTCTTGACAATATCAAAATCTCCTATCTCAAAGGGGTCAAGCGAGTAGAACCATTCTAATGCAAACCCTTCTAGTGATCGGCGGAACAAGAAAGTAAGAACTCTATGATCATTTTTCCAGAATGAGAACTCGTAGAGAAAATCTTTTAGGTGGAGAAAAGGATTGCCAGTACCATTATATTGGTGATAAACTAGTAGTTCAGAAGGTGGTAGGTGAAGAACTAGCAAAGAAGGAATAGAGACCTCAAGAATTGACTTGGAATCCAAGCGACATCTCAGCTCTTGATAACGTTCATAAATTTAGGTGAGCTTATCCATGATTTCCTGGGTGAGAGTAGGTTCTTGGTTTACTGGTGGGGGTATGTGGTTAGATGCGTGATTCTGGAATTGAGGATCATGACTAGGCAAATTCTCAAAGGATTGTGCCATGACTTGGTGGGCTAAGGGAGCAACATTGTTGAAATAAGGTGGCTGGACAAATGATGGTTGAGCCATAGATGGTTGAACTATAGATGGTTAAACTATTGGTGGTTGAATCACAGATTGCTAAACAATAGGTGGTTGAACAAAAGATGATTGAAAGAGTGGTGGTCGAACCATAGGACAAGGAGATGAGGCAACTTGGTTTGCTTCAGCCTGATCAAAGGCAATATTGCCCTTCACCATGGATTGTATACGGGAGTAGGTTTCTAGGTCAGTAAAAAGAGACAACTCTTTAAGGAGTTGTTCAACATCACGGGGGGCAGATGGTTGAGGGACCTCTTGCACTTCTGACTCAAACAAGGGATTAACATGACCGTCTGATGGAATTGGTGGGTGACCCACCTCATGCTCTCGACGTTCAGCGTGTTCCGCCATTTCAACATGCCTTCTAGAACTTAATTGCATTGTCACCCTTCAACTTCAAGGAGAGGGTAAAACAAACGAGTTGGCAAAACAAACAAAGAAGTTTTTTCTGGTTTTTAGTATCTTGCAAAAATGTTAGAGTTTTGAATTTTTATTTGATAGATAAATGATGCAAAGACTTGAAAGCAAGATTACGCAATGATTTTGATTAAACCTTAGGTTTATGGATTTGGTAAGAATTTTTTTCTCAACAAATGGGTTAGGAACCTAACTCTAATCTCCAATGACCTAGGTTTCACACAATCTCACCACGTGTAGGTAACATAGGATGCTTCGGGTTTTGAGGAGTGGTACAACGAACCCAATCATGAAGAGGAATACTCTACATATGAGGAATTATGGAGGCCTTGATGAAAGCCAACCAAGTCAACTAGAAAGGAATATCCCAGAAGAGAGGTTAGAATCCACCAAGAGGGTGTTTTGGATGGGAGGGGTGAATCGGAGAGTGAGCTCCCGCCTCAAAAAGAAAAAAAAGTGTAAAAGAAAGAGGTAGAGAGAAGGAGCAGAGAATGCAATCAAGTAATAAAGCAAGTAACGAGCAAAACATAAACTTAAATAAACAAGCAATCACACAAGACAAGTAACTAGAAACTAGACAAGCAACTAGAAACTAGAATCTAGACTTTGTTTCTCACGGGAGCCAACTGAAGGTAGTGAAAAGTGATGGAAATAAGAGGGTTCAGATCTGATAGCCAAGCAAAAGGGTGGTCAACGTGGGGACCAATGTGAGAATAAGCTGGTTCACGTGGGAACCGGGGTAAAAAGTGAAGGTGGTTCACGCGGGAACCGGTTTTGGGTAGGAAAGGGGTGGTTCATGCGGGAACCGATTTGAATGATTGAAAGAAGGACACGTGGGGCCAACTAAAGATGAATAAGGATCTGATACAAGTGGGGATATATCTGAAGGAAGTGGTTTGGTTCACTTGGGAACCGAAGTAAAGAAAGAGATTGGTTCACGCCAAAACCGGTTTGAAAAGAAAAAGGGTGGTTCACCCGGGAACCAGTTTAAATAGCAATTAAAAATAAAAGAGGGTCACGCGGTGACCAATTTTAGAGTAATAACCTGCAGCAAAGAAGAAAAATCTGATATGAATGACAGAAAATAAATGTTGGCTCACATGGGAACTGGTTTGTAGAAGAGAGTTGGTTCGCGTGGGAACCGGTTTTTAAAGCAAAGGTGGGTTCACACGGGAACCGGCCGAAATAAAATGACAGAAATTAAAAGAGGTAATTTGGCACTTAAGATTTGATGAAAGATAGGTGAAATCAGAAATTTTGAGATGGCATGAAATTTAAGAGAGTTGGAAGGAAGGAAAGGCTCATGCAGGAACCGGTTTTGAACTAGAACTAGTTGCAAAGAAACACTAAGCACCCACGATTAAAGACATTGCTTGTCCCACCATGGTCGCCACAAAGCTGTCGACTTCAAAAATCTGACGGGGCTCTCCTTTTCAGGGTAGTTTGTGAATCAAGATCGTCACCTCAAGAAGGGGATGAGAAAGAAAGGAAGAAAACACAGAAAGCAACTCTCACCTCAGTCTCACACTCACATTGATCCCCCAACATTCATCCCTTGGCATCGCTCGATCACCAAAGAGATGGTTCGGGTCATGTGGGAGGAGGATGAGAAGAATAAAATCAAGACATGTGGTCGCCAGGAACCGCGGGTGTTGATTTATGCAATGAAAATGACCGTGTGTACCTTAGCATGAAGAGTGTGGGTCAAAGCTTCTCCTTCTTCGGCCGGCCGATGAAGAAGATCCTCAACACGTGGGTGCTTGATTTCCTTTGCAACTAGAAAAACAAATAGATGAAAAAAAACAATTATAACTAAACAAAGTGTAGCATATGTAAAGAAAATAACATAAAACACACAACTGAAAGGAAACTCACCGGATTCGGGTTATCTCTAACCCCTTTTTTTGGATTAACAGACTAAAAATAATGCAAAAAAATATAAAAAGAAATGATACAAGTATGTAGAATCACGAAACAAAGAGATAGGAAGAAGAACATAAAGATTCTGATAAGAATAGAGAGATATATAGTCAAATCTGGGTTGTTGAAAAAGCCGAGCAGTAGTCTAGGATCTACCAGGCGCGATTTTGCTTCTGCTCTCGCCTCAACCAATTCCAACCTTGGAATCATGTGCTGTTCATTTTAAACCAAAGAGGACTCGTATAGGAAGATCTTTGATGTTGAGAGCTCGGGCAGCAGATGTCTACATGCTGCTGTAGAAGGTGAAGAAGAGAGACATGGTAGATCACCTGTAGACCAGCCGTCATCTCTCCTGAATTGACTTTTCTCTCTCTAAAAACTCAAAATTCTCTCTCTAAAAATCATAAAATTGATGCAGGAGGTAGCTTGGATGTCTTGGGATGCCTGGGGGGGTCATGAACTAGCCTCTGTAATGAACAGAATTGGAGTCTATATATGGGAGAAAAACGTCGCGATCCATCCTAGAAAATAGGGGACCTTGCGCCCTGGTCCTGGACGCATGCGCCCACACCTGAGGGCGCATGGCATCCACCCAAAAAAATTGGCCTGATACGATCAAAAATTTAGATCTGATCTGGTTAGAGGTAGAGCCCATATTAAAAACTGTAAGAAATCAATACATGACAGTGGAAAATAATTGATTCCATAAAACCATGATCTTTGCCTTGGTCGATGCCGAACAAGTAAAACCGGGAACCGAATATGAAGTAGAATGAGAGTACCTCATGAGATTTCTAAAATCCCTCACAATGGATGAAGAGAGGACATTCCTCCTTGCTGAAAATTGTTCAAGTGTCCGGTCTCTAGCAGTATCCACATGATCTGTTTCAATAGACGAGTTCTCCCTTCCTTCGGGCCTCCAGAAACCTTCCAGATCCAGGCTTGACCATGGGAGATCGCCTTCTAGAGGAGAGAGGAGGAATAGAGGATGCATGGAACATGCTCCAGCCCTATGGCTTGTTATGCCCTTGTAGGAAACACAACATAGCCCTTGTGGGAAACACAACAAGGCCATGCAATGGTCCACCCCAAAGTTCGGCAAATGACTTAGCAATAATCACCAATCCCTTTCTGAATGAGTCTTGTGGAAAACACAACAAACCCATCCAATCTAAGATTGGCTCATCAAGACCATAACAACGGAAGGCTACGTGAGTCATTCTTAATGTCTCACGTTTATTGACCTAATTAAAACGAGGGATTTTATTTTAGTCTCATCAACATAGGTGCTACATATAAATATTAATATACCTTTGGAATATCATATATTTAAGGTATAATCTGTAGCACACAACCACATATCAAATATGCATTTAAACATAGGTGATCATGGACTTAACCCTAAGCATACACCTAAGGCATCCCTATAGGTGCAAACCGTTGCTTCAAAAGCTTGAGTTGGCATGCTTCCACTTCAGAAGGGTGCTTCTTCAAGTGGTCCTGCTCTCCATTCTTCCACGAGCCGGCTTCTAACCATTACAAGCAACTAAAGGGTACACAAATCCACAAATGTACAACTCATAATAAGAAACCTTGATTTTAACCAAGGGGAGTACACAAATGGAGGGGAGGTAGAATGTACAATCAGATTGTATAGAGAGAGAGGAGGCACATGCAGGCCCCATTTAATAACATAACCAACTTAATTAACCAAGCAATCATAAGCAAAGCATATTTAAGTCCATTATCACCTCCATATACACACCAACATTCATCACATGAACATAGAGCGCATACGTGATAATTATATGAGATATAACATATATACCAACATAAAATTGTATACTGTAATTTTGAAATTCCAAATTTCTTGCTTGTTGAATTTTCATAAAATAAATACATAAAATGCATATATAAACAATTTGCATGCATAAGACAAGCAATATAAAACATTTAGATGATTCATGATTTTCCAAAATTTCTCTGAGCTTTAAATTAATGTCCAAATCATAATTCTTCAAAATCACATTTTTCAAAATTTATTTGAACACTAATTTAATCAATAAATATTTTAAAATAATTTTAAAATTATTTATAAAATGATTATATGGCAACAAAGTTCAAAACTACATAACAGGTTCATAAAGATTTTATAAACCTATTAAATAATTTACCATAACTTATATAATCATTAATTACATTAATTTTGATCTAAAAACAATTTTAAAATAAAAATATTAAAAGTCAATGACAAAATAGTAAAACTCTATTTAGTAAGTTATTAAACACTTTAATAACTCATTAAAAAAATTTACGATTTTTTAGAATTTTTCTAAAATTTTATGGTAAATTTTTGGATCAAAAATGAATTTTAAACAATTTAAAGTTATTTTCGAATAATATAAACTAGTGGCGCATAGCGCCGACCAATCGGCGCTTGCCACGGCACTGGCGGGTTCACCGTGGTTTTGCTGCATACCCCTGCGGCTGTGCCGAACCGTCGGCCGCCGCGCGCCGCCGGCTGCGCACCCGTCTGCGTCGCCGTGCACCACTGAGGCCAACGCAGTACGGCCGTGTACCCCGGTCCGGGTGCGTTGTGATTCCTCCGCATACCCCCGCACACTGGAGGGTCCGGATCCGATCCGGACTCCTTTCTCCTTCACCTGATAAGGGCGGGGCTGTTGCACGGAAACCCTAGAAAATGCTCGAATTTTGGACCATTTTCGGGGGGTCAAACGGAGTCCAAACATCTGAAAAAATATGCGTTGGAATCCTTAATGAATAGGGATTCTATTTAAAGAGGTTTCATCTCATTAAAAATTCTATACAATGCACAGTTCATGGAGGAAGTTTCCACGGCCGCAATTAACCCAAACCGCAAATACCTCTCAAATCCGGCACCTCCAAGGGCCGTTGAGTGTCCAATAACTTATGGAAACTCTAGAAAACTTAATTTCCTACCTTCCCATGTCATTATATAAAGGTATTTGAGTCCAAATTGGTAAGTTCAATACATAACAGCGGAAAATAGTTGATTCCATAAAACCATGATCTTTGCCTTGGTCGATGCAGAATGAGTAAAACCGGGAACCGAATATGAAATAGAAAGAGAGTACCTCATGGAATTTTTAAAATCCCTCACTATGGTTGAAGAGAGGACATTCCTCCTTGATGAAAACCGTTCAAGTGTCCAGTCTGTAGCGGTATCCACACGATATACTTCAATAGACGAGTTCTCCTTTCCTTCGGGCCTCCAGAAACCTTCCAAATCTAAGGTTGACCATGGGAGATCACCTTCTAGAGGAGAGAGGAGGAAGAGAGGATGCTTGGGATGTGCTTCAGCCCTATGACTTGTTAGGGTTTGGCTTTATAAGCCATTTATATATAGAAGATAGAATTTTTTTTAAAAATCCAAAACTTCTATAAAATTGTGTCCATGCCCTCATCTTATTGACCAGATCTAATGTGTGTGACTCACTAAGCCCGATAGTCAATTTGGTTGAAGCCTTAATTAATTTAAAAGAACAATTCCTTTTAAATTAAATCAAAACTGTTATCCAATAATAATTTTTATGGCTTTCTAATCATAAAGGGTACAAGCCACATCCTATGATCCTAAATGATTTTGGGAGTTAAATAACATTCATTGAGCCTTTCCATCATCAATTACCACATGGATTTAAATCCTCGTTCATACAATGTCCCGGTCGGTCAAGGGTTCGGCACTGAATATCAACCCCTAAATATTCCAACTCTATGGGATCCGGTTTATAAGAAGAAAAGAGTGGTTTGTGCAGGAACCGAGTTAAACTTAAAGAAAATAAAGTCAAGTCCACATGGGGGACAATCTTAAAGAAAGGGTAAACAACAAGATTTAAGAGTAGATTGACATGAAAATGGTGAAATAAGAGTCGGTTTGCACGGGAACTAAATCAAAAAACTACTAGTTGCACGGATGAATCAAGCTAGCAAAGTTGAAGACATTGGTTGTCTCACAGTGGTCGCCACAAAGCTATCGACTCTTATAATGGGTTTTTTGTTTTATGGATTGTCACCTCAAGAAAAGGGGATGAGAGAAAAGGAAGGAAAACACGGGAAAACACTCTCACACCTCGGTCCCACTCCCACATTGATCCCTGAACTTTCATCTCCCGGCATCACTCAAGCACGGAGAGATGGTTCAGGTCATGTGGTAGGAGAGTGAGGATGGAATAAAATAACTTAATGCATAAAGCAATGAAAATGTGGTTGCTAGGAATCGCAAGTTCTGATTCAAATGAAATAAGAGAAAGATTTGACCGTGTACCATAGCGTGGGAGCTTGATGTTCGGGTTCAACCTTCTTCCTCGTCGGCCGGCCGTTGAGGGAGAGTCTCCAAACAATGCTAGCTTGATGTATTTTTGCACCTAGATGACAATAAGACAAGAAAACAAGTGAAAAAAATTGACTAGAACTAGGTGAAGTGTAGAAACTATAATAAGAAAGATGAGAAAAAGAGCAATCGGAGTTGAACTCACCAGATTGGGGCGAGCCCTAACCCTTATTTTTATTTTTAATTATATAAAATTATGCAAACTAACTTAAAAATGTCTTAACAAGTAAATAAACTGAACAAAGGAAAGACTTATGGAGTGAAACGGCTTGATTTGAAGCCGAAGTGAGTGAAAATTGCCGGTTCGGATGGTTTTGCACCCTACTGGCATGACTTTGGTGCAGAAGATAGTATGGATGACTCTGATGTTGTAATTGAGTGTTCTTTATTGCAACTGATAGAGAACTTGGAGTGGAAGAGATGTCCTGTTGGTGACTTCTCCAGAAAACGTCTGTCTTGACTTGCAGAATTTGTGAAAGTTGACAGATGTAGATAATAGAACCTGGTTATGTGCTCTCAGTTTAGTGATCACCACAAACAAATGGTATGTTGGATTTGAGTGCTGTCTATTAAAACTGAAAGAGGAATAGGAGAGGAAGAATACTTCTGTTGACTACCTTTGTAGAAGACACCCCGAGAATTCTACAAAATCCAATGAATTCTTTCGATGTAGAGAGCACGGATCGAACCACCTTCCTCACCTCGAGATCGATCTCTCGACGTCGGCTTGGATTTGGACATCGGGACAGCCTTGAGAGAGAGCTTGGACAACCTTCGGACGAGAATGGGTGTTAGGGTAATCTCATTTTATTATGAATGACCCTCAATTTATTGGAGAAGGAATACTGGTGCAAAATATGGAAAGAAGACAACCATGCCCTCGGGTTGAGGGCATGGAGGCCACATCCTCAGGTTGAGGGTGTGGTCAGTGTGCCCCAACTTTGGGGGCGCATTCAGCGTGTTACTTCTAAAAATCATCGAAACATTCCAAAAAATTGCTAAAAAAAACTTGATGCAACGAACGCACCCCCGACCTGGGGCACAGTCAAAATAAATGTTTTGAGCATAGGAAACCTTCCAAAATCCGGTTTAGAAGCTCCAAACGGGGGCAATTTTTGGTTTCTGAAATTGACCATGCCCTTAGTCTAGGGGAGCGCTGACCACACCCTCGGACTCAAGGCCCGCAGGCGGTGCGCTCAAGGTGAGGGCGTGGTCACCGCGCCCTTAGTTCGAGGGTGCGGTACACTCTCTCTCCTATGCGTGCGTGTTCCGCAAGCCGTAACTTACAAATGGGACATACGATTTGGCTTTCGTTTGTTACATTGGAAAAAGGGAACTCACCCATAGCTCCTAAAGTTGGTAAACCAACCAGCATGACTCTAGAGGCTTCCACATAGGTCTTTGACTACCGGTTTAACCTATCATGGAAAATTTAAAACCGAGGCAGTGATCCAAAAAGGCACGGTTTCGATCAAGGAACCTGTGATGACTTAAAACCATGACCGAAGAAATCCGGTATGATTGAAAAACATGAAATCATTGGAGAAGCTGAGAATAACCTAGTAAATGCGAAATGAACCTCAGAAAAGCCAAGAATAACCGGGAAACCCTAAAAATGACCAAAATGGCGGTATGGCACCGGTTGATGACAGTATGGTTAGGATCAACTAGAGGATGCAAAAAGGCCCGGTGACGACCGAAAAGACCTAACAGCTGTCTAGGATGGCCGTAATAGTACGGATTGGAAACCCCAAATGTTGCAAAACTCACATAGGACTTCCGAGACCTTCATTTATGGATCATTAAGGGTTGGTCATTAAGTAGGCTTCGTGTTTCCACAATTAACGCGCATCTCTCACTTCAAAGTCATGGCATTTTTTCGGAAACCTTTGGCCCATTCTCAACTCACATGGCTCTCCACTGACATCCTTAGCTCATCTCCACAAGGTGATCTAGATCTGATAATAGTCAAATAATGAGTATTGCCTATGGAATAAGAATTTAAGCCCTAAATAAGGCAAAATTGGCGTGTCTACAATAATTTTCAAAGGATGTCATTACTTGTGTAATGTAACACATAACATAATCACCCTTGTTTCTACTACTCAAGTAAGCTAAGAATTATAGGGAGATGTCCATCAAGACAAAGTTGTATTATCTTTCAACTGATGTGTGAATCTAGTACTTGAGTATTTCACTTCTTGATTTATTCAAAGAGCTCTAATACTCTTTCAATTTATTCTTTACTTTATTTTTAACCTTTAACAATTCTTCAAAGCCTCATATTTGTGCTCACAAGCACACATATCTATGTCTATAGAAATCATCTATTAAAGATGAAGTAAGAATGTCCATCTTTAGCCTTAATAGACATAGATCAACACACATGCAAATGTATGAGTTCTAATAACTCCTTGATCCACCCTCCATTTCTAGTAAATGGAGAGTTAGTCATTTTTGAATGAGATAAGACTCATATTTGGTTAATAATTCAAAATCATTTTCCTTAATATTTTCATCCATATAGAACTCCTTATGTATTTTCTCATTGATATGACCATGTCTATATTAGGCTAAACAAATAGATTGATCTATATCAACCCACTTCCTCCTAAGAGAAGCATTCACGCATACCATGAGAGCTTACTTATCTCATATGAGTAAATTATTTACAAAGCTCCCACTAGTAAATATTTTGCCATTCATAATCTTAGAATAATTATCATTTCCATAACTCAAAATAAATAAATATTTATTCAAATAGGAAATATTGATAATGTTCATATAGAAGGATAAAACCAACAATCTTCAAGATAAGGACAATCCTAAAAGGCTATTAAAGATTTGTACTTTTCACTATCAATGATACAACTATTGCATCATTTGTAATGTAGGTTAATCTTTATACATCAAGTCTTCATTTACTTGTCATTATCAACTACTTTTTCTGATATAAGATGCATCCCTAGTACCTCATACCAAGAGATGCATAAATAACATCTTATATAAGATATGTATATTTAATATCTTATACAAGATATACACATCTGGTATATAATATCATACATAAGACATACGTTTAGTATCTTATACTATGATATGCATAAATCGTATCTTATACTTGATTTGTATAGGTGTAAGACAAGTAAGTCAATGAGTAAAATGCCAGAAGCTTCTTAAGCTCATCCTTGCTTCATTTCCACTAGTCATCATAATGATAGTAGAAGAGCAATCTTTTCTTATTTGAGCTTAATATTCTTGACCATCTTCATGACCTTTAGCTTTACCTTCATTTTCTCATCTAATGATCTCATTTCTTTTCATTGGTCTTACCAATAAGAAGTATTGAAGATGTATTATTTTTTTAATTTTTCCTTAAATTTGCTCATCACCATGAGCCATGATGGATCTCATATTCATCTATCTATGTTGCCTATAGTCTTCATATAGAGACTAACATTTAATGTAAGGCAAACAATATTTCTTTCTAATGAGATGAAGATCTCATCTTCTCTCACTATATTAGATGATTAGTAGGCACCCACTTCCCAAGTAGGTTAGTTACATGGTCAACCATTAGAACTCTTCTTATGGTTCTAAACTAGTCAAAGAAGCTCATGTTAATGGGCCTAATGACTTCAAGTACGTAGGATAACTGGTGGTTAAGAAGCTAATTATATAACATAGATATAATTGTATTTAGAAATTATTACAGACATTCAAAGTAAATTAAGATATGGTCTTTTATCTAAATTTATGCTCCTACTAATTTCGACGAATTTGCATAACCCTCATTATGTAAAGATGGAATATCATGATGATAACCTAGTGGGGACTAAGACCAAATTAACCTTATGGTGACAACCTTGTAGAAAACACCACAAGTCATCCCATACTTAATAGGTAGACAACTTTTGCCAGTTGCAACTCTTGCAACTTTTAGTCATTTGGCCTCTAGAGTCATGGCCTTGTGGGAAACATAACAAGTCATATACTCTAGTTAGGTCAAATATGCTTGTTACATTATGCGTATGGATTATCAACGCAGCCCTTGTAGGAAACACAATAAGGCCATGCCAATGGTCCACCCCAAGGTTCGGCTTTAAGCCCTGGCCACAATCACCAATCTCTAGTTGAGTAAGTCTTGTGGGAAACACAACAAAGTCACCCAATCTAAGATTGGCTCATCCAGACCATAACAACAGAAGACTATGTGGGTCAGCCTTAATGTCCCACACTTATGAACCTAATTTAAATGAGGGGTTTTTATTTTAGTCTCATCATAATATGTGCTATATATATGTATATCTTTGAATGTCATATTTATGGTATCTAGCTCACACATAAACATATCAGATATGCAAAATTTAAATAGATTATCTTGGACTTCCATCCTATTAATGCATGATCGGAGTAAGATCAGTATGCATTAATAGATTCAACATATTATGCCAGTGTTGACACATCATCATGCCTTGAAGAACTCTTCTCCATGCATCTTGCTCTCTCCTCCACCTTGATCGGTCTACTTGTCATTACAACAGCATTAAGGGGTATGCAAATCCACAAATGTACATAATTTAAATAAAAAATCTTGATCCTATTAAAGGGGAGTACATTTTAGAGGGAGGTAGAATGTACAATTAGAATTGATAAGAGAAAATATTAGGCATGCAAGCTCTTAATTACATGCCAATATCAAATAAACATCATCACATGACATACATTCTAAGGTCCATGATCAACCAAGCATTGACACATACATACCATCACATGAACATATAGTGAATACGTGGTATTAATATGATATAACTATTATAAAATAAAAATATACATCATATATCTTGAAATTCTTAATTTCATGCTTGTTGAATTATCCATGAAGTAAATAACACGAAATAACCATACAAACAATTTATATGATGCATATAAGCATCTCCAAATAATTTGGACAATACATTTATTACCAAAACTGTATAAAATACCAAATCAATGTCCAAATCATAATTATGTAAAATTCACATTATATAGAATTAATTTAGACATTAGTTCAACAAGTTAAGTCATTAAAATAATTTTAAAAACTTAACAATGAATGAATATATGACAATAGTGCTCAAAACCACATAACAGATCATCAAACACTTTGATAATCTATTATATGATATTACAAAAATTTTAATAATTTTTTTGGAATTTTTCTGGCATTTTTTTAGTTTTATTTTGATTTAAAGCAATTTTAAATCAAATATTAGATTTAGGCGCATTGCGCCATCCCTCCTATGCACTCTGGTGCTGCAGCCGTGTGCCACAGGCACCGACCATGGTGCCATCTCACACGCCATGAGCATTGTGTGCCCGCTCGTGTTCAAAACATGTTTTCTTGTTTAAACACGCACGGCGCACCACCTATAGTCAAACTACGTGTGGATGCGATGACCGATGCTAGATTCGGCTATCAAGTCCCGATGGGTCGTCTTCCCCACTCAATAATATGTGAACAACGACTACAGAAGGGGGCTTCATAACCTTCTTAAAGTCAGACTTTCTAACCTCCCAAAAATATCAAAAAATAGTTGGTCGATTCTAAATTGAACAAGGAATTGAAAAATAACATTTTATTTTGATGAAAAAAATCTTAATCAATGTAAAAATAGAAGAGAATGCCACTGCCCCTAGAGCTTCTCCTTACCGAAAAAACTCTCAATTGACCTCCGACAGTGCCGATCGAAACCAAGGAGCGATGTGAAACTCTTGGTAATCGTATACCTATCTTCTAAGTCCTATATAAGACATCAAATGTTTCCATGAAAGAAGATCTAAAGAAATCTCAAAATCGAATTGATGATTTTTGTAAAATGAAATCACCATCTTTCAAACCCTCTACTAAACTCTGCGGTGATCCAAAATTCAAACAGTTTATGGCATTAGAAAACCCATTGTCACGAGATAATCCAAAAGCAACTAATCTTCAAAACATATCCCAAATGATTTATGGTTGCTTTGTCAAAATAGACATTTGTATAGATTCAAGAAAACACAAAATATATGAAATGACGTCGAAATGACATCAGTTTTGAAAGAGACTTCAACCTGGCTCTGATACCACTTTAAGGAATTGGTCCAATCATATTGGCGCAGCAGAAAAATTTCGATTACTCGTTTATCATTGTCTTGGTCTCAATCAAAACCAAACGACGTTGTCAAAATCGGTATTTGAAATGATTTTTAACACGTACTTTTGTGGGATTCAAACAATCCTTATAGATCAGAGAAGATTGAGCATTCTCATGCTCTTCAAACTGCTCAAGCATGCCGCCTCTAGTCATATCCACACATACCACCTCCGAAGTTGGGTTCTCCTTCACTTTGGCATCAACAACTCATCCTAAATGGAACTCCACCATCGAATGGTGGCTGCTAGAGTGGGAGATGGCTAAGGAGGGTGGCTAGAAAGCAGAGAGCTCCCTTAGCTTGATAGGGTTTGTGCCCTCATCGCTATTAGTTAGAAAACTCAAAATTTTTTACAAAAGCCCTCATTGTTCTATAAATTAACCCAAGTTCCCAAACTTATGGATTGGTCCTTATGTGTGTGACCTCCTAGACCCAAGAACCCATTTGTTTGAGGCCTAATTAAAAGAACAACTTTTTTTTAAAATTAAATCTATTATCTCATAATAGATCTAACAGCCTACTGATCATGAAGGGTACAAGTCACATCCTATGATCCCAAACAACTTTAGGGATAAACTCCTCTCCAAAGAGCCTTTCCATCATCGATTACCACATAGATAAAAATCTTTGTCCACTCAATGTCTCTTTCAGATAGGAGTACGATATTGATTGTCAACTCCTAAATATGCTGACACTATGGAATCTTGTACTTGTAATTGGATCAATTGAAAAACACTCTTTCAATTATCCTATCTACCTTGGCCAAGGATTTAGGGTACTATCTATTAGACATTCTCTCTCTCCTACCGAGAATGGATGATCCCCTATTGTCTACTCAATTGCCTCCACCAAGTTTCCCATATATCGAATTCATTAACTGTATGAGACCATAATACTAAGTGATTCATAAGTCAATAGTCAAAGTACATGGTACACCCAACAAGACATTTTTGGCGACTCAGGTCAAATATCCAACCGTGCAACTGTGATAATAGAATACCCTAATTGATAGTTTGGTAAGATACCATTCATGGATTCTATACTGGTCAATTCGGTGAACTCATTCTTCTAATAAGGACATTTACATGTATCTTAGTGTCCTCACACTAATGACTAATGAGATCAGTCATCCTCATCATATGAAAAGATATCATATACACTAGTCTTACCGGATCATTGATATCCCATCTCAAGGATCTTATGATTAGGAACATTTAGAGTGCATACTTTTAGATGATTGATCTCATTATCATGATCTCATCATGATTCAATCATCGTTGCATGCAACCTAGGACATCATTATGATATACACATCTAGATAGGGCAAGTAATGAAGAAAATGCCAATAATACTGAATAAGATATTACAAGAAATGTAAAATCATATCACATATGATTAACTTTTAGGGCATACATTTATTTCACAATCAGCCCATTTGTTGTCCCAATTCTGACCCTCCTTGTTGCCCATGTGTGCACAACCCATAGATGGCCTATAAATAGCCCCATTTGCCATCTCCAAATAGCCGCATGCTATCACCAACATCAGGCCCCCTTGTTGCCACCTATTTAGTAGAGAATTAGGCTCCTGATCATGCCCCTAATTAGGCCATGTTCAACCATTCTTGCTGCCAATTAGACATACTTTATAAAACACCCAAATCAGGCCTTTCTACTGGCCTTGAAACCAATCCCTATTTATCCACCTGATGCTCACCTAAATACATCATAAAGCACCCCAAAATAGGTCATAAAGCACCCCATTTTTATCTCTAATCAGGCCCCTTTGATTGCCCTTTAAGCCTACCCTTGATCAGCCCTTGTTGATCCCCTCAATCATGTTGCCTTGAACAACCCCTTGGCTTTCCTATTTGGCCATCCAAGTAGTCCAAGTTTTGCCCACCTGAGTAGTAGCTGAACATAATCTCCTTTTCAGCCCATGTTTGGCCTACCAAAACCACACTTAATCATTTCCTTGTATGCCCCTTTGTTGGCTCCCTTAGATAGCTTCATCATAGTCACAAAAATAGCACGAAAAATTGGTCCTTCCTCAGCCCATTTGAGGTTCATTTGCACCATCTCCTACTTCTACTGCAAGAAAACAAAAGAATGGCTATGGTCTTAAAGTGCAAAGAATAGGTCTTGTTGGTCCATGAAGACATTAACTGGCCCATTGAACAATGGACAAAATGGCTAAGGTTGAGGAGTTATTTCACAACTGGATGCTACCCCAGATACCTTAACTTGAATCTTAAATTTGACTATGTCTAAGGAGTGAGCCCACCACTAGGCATTGCCTTAGGCTTCACACTGAAATTTGACTAAGTCTGGTGAGTTAGCCCACAACTAGGTGCTATGGACACCCAAAACAGATCTGGATCTCCCATTTTGGCCCTACACTTTCTTTGGAGACTTGGTGGATGAGATGTTAATGGTCGCTAGGAGCCAAATACTTCAAAATAAAGTAGAATGAAAAGAAATAAAATGGAGAATAAAAATGACCGACATACCTTTGGAAGTATGAAGATTGTTGGGTTTTGACTTCTCCTCTCTCGGCCAGCCAAAAGAATAGAGCTTTAGTGAGTTCTTTTCTTTGATTTGATTGAAGTGCCACCTTGGCCGAATTTACCTAAAAATGTCTATAAGAAAACATAGAAACAAGTTAAAGCATCAATAGTTCTAGTGAAATCATAATATCATGCTCAAATTTGAATTCAAACATATAAAAAGAAAGAAACTAACCGGATTGGGACTAAATCCAAATCCCTATTTAGAAGACTTAAAAAAATGCATGAGGATGCAAATGAATGGCCTAATGTATGCCAAACAACATGATAATGAGGGTTAGAATGAAAGGGAAAAGCAAAGGATCGAACGGGAGAGTAAAAAAAACTCAAAAAATTTGTAAAATGGTGTTTGCCTCTGCTAGTGCCCCACTGATGGGTGCTAACTACAGGTGCCCCCTGATAGGGTGCATTGACCAAAGTCAAAGTGCTCCCTGATGGGGCACTAAGTGTCGACTCCGGGAACGGGTTCCGGATCGGCACCTCAAGAAAAAAGGTGAAAGATAGAATGGGGGAATGAGAGTGAATCGGAAAACACTCGGAAAGCAGTAAAAGGTCCTCACCTTGGTCCCACACTCACATTGATCCCCGAACTTTCATCTCACGGCGTCGCTCGAGCACCGGAGATGGTTCGGGTCATGTGGGAGGAGAGTGAGGAGGAGATGAAATTAGAACATGAATAAAAAGGTGGTCGCCAGGAGCCGTGGGCTCTGCTTTTTGGAATTGAACAAGAGATTAAGTTAGATGACCGTGTGTACCATAGCGTGGGAGAAAGTGTGTGTAGGTTCAACCTTCTTCTTCTTTGGCCGGCCAATGAAGAAGAATCCAACCGATGCTAGCTTGATGTACCTGTGCAACTAGAAGATAAAAAGACAAGAAAACAAGTGAAGAAGGATTAGAACTGAGTGAAGTGTAGTAACTTGTAAAAACAATAACATAAACAACAACTGGAAACAAACTCACCGAATTCGGGGTTAGCCCTAACCCATTTTTTTTGGTTTTTTGTGATAGATGAAATGATAAAAAATAGAATAAAATGATGCTTCAATATGAATTAAATGATATGAATGAAGAGTTATCAAAGAGAATATGAACGGTTAAAGACAACACAACCCAGGCAAAGTGGCAACCGGGTTGGGCAGATTTAATGTAAACTGCGCGGCTCTGATGCAGAGATCGTAATAGACAGCACCGATGTCAAAATCGAGTGCCGTTTGTTTAAAAATAAAGAGTACTTACCTAGGGTGGTTTGATATGAAGACAAATTTGCTTGAATATTATGATAAGTAATCTGAATTTACCTGATAAGCCGGATCTTGGACAGTGAAGTTCTAGAAACTCCCAGTACAATGTCGATGTAGGACACGCTATGGGCACCAAAGATATCCAAATTGAATAATTCTTGTTGCAGATAAAAGATAAATCAACGGGAACAATTTATATGAAGGATGTATAGGCTGAATCCACCATTAAATAGACTGAAATTGACTGAGAGGATGTTAACCTAGAAGAGAACACTTTGGATCTGTCTGTGCAGCGCCGTTGTTGAAGCTGTAACAAGCTGAGGGAATGTTAGAATTGATTTCTGTTTGTTGGAGATGAAATATATCTTGATGAATCACACTTATTCTGAAGAAATTAAGGCCTGAAAATGACTATAAAGATCTGTAGAAGCCGATGATCAGTAGTGCAGAACGTCAGAGCATAGACCGGCTTCTTCTTCACTTTGGGATGATCTCCGGGCACCGGAACGAAGATAGAACGATTTGGGGAGATTGGAAAGAGCCTAGGGTGTCTGGAGGACGAAGATAGGAGTTCTGGAGGATGGGGATGCCCTTATTAGGTCGTTCATATGAGTCTCCCTTTATAGGGGATGAGAACCAGGTCAAAAAATAGCAAGTTTTGATACATCCGACCATAGGTTGGATTTCCTCCATTTAATGTTGCTGATTTTCATACTGAGGCATCTATAAACCTACCTAAATGATTGAGAGATATTTGAAACCTAGGATCACCTTCCCCATGTTTAAAATATGTCTCCACTTGAAGAGGAAACAAATCAAGTCCAAAAATAGCAAGTATTGATATACAAGACAACAAATTGGATTGCCATCATTTGATGATGCTAATTTTGACCATGAAGCTTCCAGATACTATAAAAAGTGATATGGAAGATGAAAAAGGAAGTTAAGGTTGTTAATTGGTCAAATATGTGCCCAATGGGCTGGGCTTGCATGCAATTGGGTTTGATCGGTGCTGCGTGCGGACAGAACTGCGCATGTGATTTCCAAAGGGCGTTGCAGACAAATGGGCGATCAGAATTGAATGCCGTTTGTTGCAATGAAAATATAACTCAGAGAAGAAGATTAGTCATGTTAAATACTTTTTCATTAAACGTCCATATAAACCTGTGAAAAATTTTTAAATAGAGGATATGCTGGGAAAAGCATAATCTGGCACACCACCAAGAGTCTCTTTTTCGGCAAACACGGATTTGATTAGAAATTAGCAAATCATCCTCATATTTCCAATAAGCACCTCGGCTCATCCAAAAGGGTGATTCATCATGATTTTTATGGTCTAAAAGAGATGTTGCCAATGGAATAGTGGTTTAAGCTCTAAATAAGGCCAAATTGGCGTGTCTACAGCTTGCCTCGCCTTGATGTCGGCTTTGCACGAGAATGGCATGTAGCATAGCAGAGTGAAATGTAGAGAAAGCGTAGCGAAAAGAGATGGATCGTAGTGGAATGTAGTGGAGCAAAATGGTGATGGACTGAAAAGGTGGCATCAAGGTGTAGATATAGACACGCTCAATGACCAGATTCGGCAAGACGAATCTCCTCAAGTCTCCTAATTAACCACCATGTTTCATCAAGTTTTCCTATGTTCGATTGGTAAGAGATGTGACATTGGCACGATAGAAGAATAGCCAACCTCCAACGCGGTGGGGAGTCCCCAAAAAATGGGTTCGTAGGTTCATCATCAGTTGGTAACCCGATCTTTGCGGTGTTCCTGTACTGTGATGGGCTAAAGTTTAAAAAAGAGATTTGTTTTGAAAAAGTAAAAGAATACCAATCGAGCACATTCAGGCTCTTAGATTCATTTAAGTCTTCCATGAGACAAGATTCAATTCGGAATGGAATGATCTCAAATTCCGAAAGGCAAATGTTAAAGTACAGACCGTGAGACAACAACAATGCAAAATATGTTCAAATAGAAGGCCCTTGGCGGGATGAATTGACTGCCACGGTTGGATGAATAGCAAGAAGGGTGTTGCAGTGGTCACAGTAGGGATAGAAATAAAAGATTTGAAGGCACAAGGTGATTACCGAACATGGTGGGATTAACAAACACGGTGGGATATTAGAAAGGTTGGTGGGACTAGAGAACACGGTGAGATTAGAAAACATAGTGGGATTAGAAAACATGATGGGATTCAGAATGATCGGAATTAGGATAAAAAGATTTAGAGACTAAGGTGAGAAAGTGAATATTTTGAAAGAATGTATGCAATGATCATGAAATATGCAATGCAACTAATACTATATGAAGCATGCTGGGCTCAAGAAAACAAAAACAAAACTTGTCTAACAATTAGTTGAAGATATAGATTGTCTATGAGGTCAGGATACCCATTTGGGAACCATCGTCCCTCACTGCACAATTTTGTCTTATCCGTGAGCACAAAGAATGACCTGACCGTCGTGGATTTTGATGAAGGGGATCTCGGGCCTGGTCTTCTTTGCATTCACGGTCTTCAACATCAATGCATAAAATAAATAGCAATGCACCTAATATATGCTAAGAAAGGAAATGATAACGGTGAGTTTGTGGTGTGATGACATGCATTCTCAAAAAAGAGTTCATGTGTCCTAATGAGGACACAGAGTGAAAATTGCTCGGCAAAGTTGAGGCCGAGGTAATGATGACACCTCCTCCTGAGAATCCTCAAGGGAGGGAAGTGGCGAGCATTGCCTTGTTGTGTAGTTCTCCTCATTTGTTCTTCGTGCCTGAAACACTTGAAAAAGGAGATTAGAATGCCAATATGGCTTATCCCCCTTGCAAGTTGCATTATGTCTTGACCTTTGTCAAGGGGTGTAAAGTTTTTCTTGTGCCTGAAACACTTAGAAGGAAGAGATTAGAACAACAATGCGGCTTATCCCCCTTGCAAGTTGCAGTATGCCTTGACCTTTGTCAAGGGGTAATAGCCTTCTTAAGGGTGTAAAAATAAAGCAGCAAGATGATGAAGGTTGTTCTACAGGTGATCTGCCAAGTCTCCCTTTTTCAGCCTCTACAGCAGTGTGTGGACGCCTTCTGCCTGAGATCTCTTCATCAAAGTTCTTCCTCTCCAAGTCTTCTTCAATTTTCAATCAACGGCACTTGATTCCTAGGTCGGGGCTGGTCGTGATGAGCGCAGAAGCAAAGTCTCGCCTGACAGATCCTGGACTGCTGCTCGGCTTTTTCGGCAACACAGATTTGGCTATATCTTCCTCTATTCAAATCAGAATCTTTCAGTTCTTTTTCCTATCTCTTTGTTTTGTGATTCTCCATCATCCTATAATTTTTTTAAATTTTTTTGCATTACTTTTACTCTGTTAATACGAAAATAAAAAAAGGGGTTAGAGATAACCCGAATCCGGTCAGTTGCTAGTCAATTGTGTGTTTTATGTCATTCTCTTTACATATACTCCACTTTGTCTAGTTCTAATAGTATCTTTCAATTTTTTATTTGTCTGGTTGCACAGAATATCAAGCACCCACCGTGTTGAGGACTCTTCTTCATCGGCCGGCCGAAGAAGATGAAGCTTTAACTCACATTCTTCACGCTAAGGTACACACGGTCAATTTTAATTCTATAAATCAGAACCCACGGTTCCTGACGACCACATTTATTTCTTTTCACCCTCCTCCCACATGACCCGAACCATCTCTTTGGTGATCGAGCGACGCCAAGGGATGAAAGTTCGGGATCAATGTGAGTGTGGGACCGAGGTGAGAGTTGCTTTCCGAGCTTTATTCCTTTCTTTTCTCATCCCCTCTTGAGGTGACGATCTGGGTTTACGGACTTCCCTAAAAAGGAGTGGACCCCGTCGAATTTTCAGAGTCGACAAATGATAACTTGGCAAATCCTTCGCAATCAGCATCCGAGAGAATGTTGACTAGGGCCATGGAAGGGTAAAATAGAAATATTAAAATTAGGAAGATGTCAGCTCAACTGTGAGGACCTAAAAATTTAATATAAATGGAGGTTGGGTGTTAAAATAAATCACAATAATGATGGGACTATAAAAAAATTATAAAATCAAAATGGGACCAAAAATAAAAAATCCTTAGTAAAATGTATACAAATGACACAATGGGGAGGAACTCTCTCACTCATCCTCCACAAATGATACAACGTGGTCGTCATCGTCCTCCTTCCCCTCGTCTCTCCGCGTAGCTCTCGGTGGTGGAGGTGGCCTTGAACTCGATGAATTCGCAGGTGGGGGGAGTCTCCTATTTATCTAATTAACATTTCTTGCGTTAGTCGTGTCATCGACTCCTAGAATTGTCTTTGTTGGTCATTCAATTATTGTTGGAGCGAGTCAATAATCAAATTTTGCTTCTCGATTTGATTAGTTTGAGTGTCGAGTAAATCATTTTGCTTCTCTACTCTCTCCAACAAGTCCTGAATTACTGGACTCGCAAAGGTACTTGTACCTCCACTACTTACACCAAACTAGGTGTTGCGGGTCTATTCTCTCCGCCCCACATCGGATCCGTCCCGGCCTGTTTTTGTCAAACATGGTGATGAATGTGTCCTCAACAAAGAATGTGTGCTCATAATTCCCAGCATTCAATCCGATTCCTCTAAATGGGGGGCATTCATCAATTGATGTATATCATTATAAACAATGTAAATCTAGAGACAAGTGATGTATCAAATCAAAATTATGTAATGATACAAATAAATTAAATATTTACAATCATTTAATGACTTTATTCGTTACTCCGAATGAAGGATCCATTCTCCATCTCATGCGTTTGGGTTATCTTAAAGACCTCTAGATAGGTAAGATAGTGCCCTTCTTTCTGTGTTTGTTTAGAAAAAAATTATTTTAATATATATTCAATAAGTGGTACTCAATAGTAAATAACAAGAATTTTAAAAACTTACAAAATTAATCTCAAGTTAATGAATATTTGTCATTCCTCACCCATAAGATAAGGTAGATAAGTCTTGTTTTTTTTATTTTTTTCGTTAAGTGCTATAAATAAGTTTTTAACATGTAAGATTTTTAGAAAGAAATTAACATGTTGTCATAAATATTTTTTTTTTAAAATTAAGCCAATTCTTTATTTTATTATTATCTTTCTATCATATCTAGCACATATGATGCCGCTAGTCTAGGTTGCATTACGGAGGCACAATGACAAGTGTCTCCTCCAACGAGTGTCTTGTAAAATACTACAAGCCAAAATTATATTAGTTAAAGTAAACAACAATGAGATAAAAATTAAATATGACTTATTACCATCTTCTTTAGATGAACTCTTTATTTATTTGCATCTTCCCTATATGTCATAAAATTTTCGCATCTATGGGTGGAGATCGCTCAAATGTAAAATATTGTTGGATGCATGATAATTTATATATTAGTATTTTACAACTAAAAATAAAAAGTAAACCAAACTACTTATATTTACCTCTAAATCTCTAAAGATGGTCTCTTTCTTATCATCTACATGGGTGTTGTAGTCCTGTTGCCATAAGCTGCAATGCACATGTTGCAAACTCCAAGGTAGTGTAGACACGCAATTTTGGCCTAGTTGGAGAGCTTAAATTCTTGTTTTCATGAAGAATATTTGAGTAACCTTTCAAGGGAACCGTGTTTTCTGGAAGAATCAGGTTTTTCGGCATGTTCCAAAGAAGATCGATAGGACGTTGACCGGGGTCAAAGTGACCTGTATATAGGGCACCTGGCACCCTATTTATAGGGCACCAGGCGCGCTGCTTATAGGGCACCAGGTGCCCTATAAATAGGGCACATGGCGCCCTATAAATAGGGCACATGGTGCCCTATATATATGGCACCAAGCGCCCTATAAATAGGGCACCTGGCGCCCTAGGTGCCCTATATATAGGGCGCCTGGTGTAGACACGCCAAATTCAGCTAATTCAGAGCATAAAACTCATGTTTTATAGGGTAACATGTGTGATTGACCTTAGAATGATGCCAGATCCTTTTTAGTTGATTTGGAGCTTCGTTGAACGAAATCGGATATTTTCCAAAGTTTTCCGCAAAAAGCCGTAATTTCCGAGCGAAAGCCACATGTAAATCGTGTAAACACGGAAATTGGCTGAATGACCAATGCCGAATGATCATGCATCGAAGGTTATGGTCATATTCACACTTTGGACAAGTTTTGTTGCATACCGTGCCTTTCCGGTTTGCCGTCGGAGTCATTTTGACCTGTATCTGGTCTTCGGTTCACTACCGTATCTTCCGGACAAAATTCTGAAGTTTTGGAGGGTGTGATCAATGATCCAATTCTATAGAAAGCTTCTTCGGCCTGTTGTCTTTCCAACGCAACAAATGGCGTCGAATTCTGAGTTCGGGAGTATTCGTAATGGCTTCCTGAAGAAGGACGCGCAAAAACAGTCCCATGCGCCCGGGTCCCTGGTCACATGCGCCCAGGACCCAAGGCAGGTGCCCATGCGCGCCCTGCCAGTGAGGCACGTGACCTTGCGCCCTCACTTGAGGGCACATGCGCCATACCTTTGAGGCACGAGGGAACCAGTTTTTCACTAGGACTCTACCGCTGAACGGATTGACAGATAAGGTCGATTTTTTTTGGGAAAGGTGCCATTCTCCCCCACTTGGAGACACATGCGCCCTGGGGGGTAGGGCACATGCGCCCTGGGGTAGACCACAAGGTCTCCTATTTTGTAGTGTTGATCGCGACAGTTTTCTCCTATAAATAAACTCTGATTCTTGTCATTCCAGAGGCATGAGCACGACCCCCCAGGCATCTCAAGAAGTCCAAGATCCTTCCTGCATTGATTTTGTGATTTTTACAGATAGAATTTTGAGTTTTTAGAGAGAGAAAAGTCGGTTCAAGAGAGAGGAAGGCTGTTCTGCAGGTGATCTACTAGGTCTCTTTTATTTGGCCTCTACAGCAGCGTGTGAACATCTTATGACAGAGTTTTCTTCATAAAAGTTCTTCATCTCTAAGTCTTCTTCAGTTTTCAGTTGACGGCACTTGATTCTGAGGTCGGGGCTGGTAGTGACGAGTGCAAAAGCAAAGTCGCGCCTGGCAGATCCTGGACTGCTGCTCGGCTTTTTTGACGACCTAGATTTGGCCATATCTTTCTCTATTCTACTCAGAATATTTCTTTTCTTTATCCAATCTCTTTTTTTAGTGATTATCCATCCTCCTATCATTTTTTACATTTTTTTCATTACTTTTAATTTGTTATTCCTAAAATAGAAAAAGAGGGGTTAGAGATAACCCGAATCCGGTCAGTTTCTAGTCAATTGTGTATTTCATGTTATTTTCTTTACATATACTCCACTTTGTCTAGTTATAATTGTCTTTTTCACTTGTTTATTTGTCTAGTTGCACAGAAAATCAAGCACCCACCGCGTTGAGGACTCTTCTTCATCGGCCGGCCGAAGAAGGAGAAGCTTTGACCCACACTCTTCACGCTTAGGTATACACGGTCAATCTTAATTTCATAAATCGGAACCCGCGGTTCCTGGCGACCACATGTCTTAATTTATTTTTTTCTCACCCTCCTCCCACATGACCCGAACCGTCTCTTTGATGATCAAGCGACGCCAAGGGATGAAAGTTTGGGGATCAATGTGAGTGTGGGACCGAGGTGAGAGTTGCTTTCTGAGTTTTCTTCCTTTCTTTTCTCATCCCCTCTTAAGGTGACGATCTAGATTCAAGGACTTCTCTAAAAAGAAGAGGACCCCGTCGAATTTTCAGAGTCGACAGCTTTGTGACGACCACGGTGGGACAAGCAATGTCTTCAACCATTGGTGCCTAGTGTTTTGTTTGCAACTAGTTCTAGTTCTAGACCGGTTCCCACGTGAGCCTTTCCTTCTTTCTACCTTCTTAACTTCATGCCATCTCAAAATTTATGATTTCACCCATCTTTCATCATATCTGAAGTTCCAGGTACCTCATTTAATTTCTGTCATTTTATTTCAACCGGTTCCCACGTGAACCACTCTTTTCTTTTTAAACTGGTTCCCGCGTGAACCAATCTCTTTCTTTACTTCGGTTCCCACGTGAACCAAACCACTTTCCTTCAGATCTATCCCCACTTGGATCAGATCTTTATTCACCTTTAATTGGCCCCACGTGGCCTTCTTTCAATCATTCAAACCGGTTCCCACGAGAACCACCCTTTTTTACCCAAAACCGGTTCCCACGTGAACCACCTTTACTTTTTACCCAGGTTCCCACGTGAACCAGCTTATTCTTACATCGGTCCCCCATGTGGACCACCCTTTTTTTTGGCTATCAAATTTGAACCCTCTTATTTCCATCACTTTTCACTATCTTCATTTGGCTCACATAAGAAACAAGTCTAGATTCTAGTTTCTAGTTGCTTGTCTAGTTTCTAGTTACTTTCCTTGTGTCATTGCTTGTTTATTTAAGTTCATGTTTTGCTTATTACTTGCTTTATTACTTGATTGCATTCTCTGCTCCTTCTCTCTACCTCCATCTTTCACACTTTTTTGAGGCGGGAGCTCACTCTCCCATTTACCCCTCCCATTCAAAACACCCTCTTGGTGGATTCTGACCTCTCTTCTGGGATATTCCTTCCTAGTTGACTTGGTTGGCTTTCATCAAGGCCTCCGTAATTCCTCATACGTAGAGTATTCCTCTTCATGATCGGGTTGGTTGTACCACTTCCCAAAACCCGAAGCATCCTATGTTACCTACACGTGGTGAGATTGTCTGAAACTTAGGTCATTGGAGATTGGAGTTAGGATCCTAACCCATTTGTTGAGAGAACAATTCTTAACAAAATTCATAAACCTAAGGTTTAATCAAAATCATTGCGTAATCTTGCTTTCAAGTCTTTGCATCACTTGCTTGTCAAACAAAAATTCAAACCTCTAACTTTTTGCAAAATACTAAAAACCAAAAAAAAAAGTTTTTTGTTTGCTTTGTCAACTTGTTTGTTTTCTCCTTGAAGTTCAATGCAACTAAGGTCTGGAAGGCACCTTGGAATGGTGGAACAAGCTGAACATCGAGAGAGCGAGATGGGTCACCAACCAATTCCATCAAACGGTCTTGTTAATCCATTGTTTGAGTCAGAAGCGCAAGAGGCCCCTCAACCATCTGCTCCTCGTGATGTTGAACAACTCTTTAGGGAGTTGTCTCTCTATACCGACCCAGAAACCTATGCCCGCATAAAATCCATGGTGAAGGGAAAAATGGCCTCAGATCAGGCTGAAGTTAACCAAGTTGCCTCATCTCCATGTCCTCTGGTTCGACCACCACTCATTCAATCACCTTTTGTTCAACCACCTATTGTTCAACAATATGTGATTCAACAATCATTGGCACTAGCACAACCATCTGTAGTTCAACCACCTATTGTTCAACCATCTATGATTCAACCATCATTAACACAACCATCTGTAGTTCAACCATCTGTAGTTCAACCCTCATTTGTTCAGCCATCTAATTTTAACCATGTTGCTCCCCTAACCCATCAAGTCAAGGGACAATCTTCAGTAAATTTGCCAAGTCATGCTCCTCAATTCCAAAATCATGTCTCTAACCACATACCCCCACCAGTAAACCAAGAACTTGCTCTCACCCAGGCAATCATAGATCAGCTGACCCAGATGAATGAACGCTATGAAGAGCTGAGATGTCACCTGGACTCCAAATCAGTTCCTGAGATCTCTATTCCTTCTTTGCCAGTTCTCCAACTGCCACCTTCTGAACTACCAGTTTATGGCCGCTACAATGGTACTGGCAATCCCTTTCTTCATCTTAAAGATTTTCTATATGAATCCTCATTCTGGAAAAATGATCATAGGGTTCTTTCCTTCTTGTTCCGTCGATCACTAGAAGGGTATGCATTGGAATGACTCTACTCGCTCGACTCCTTTGAGGCAGGAGACTTCGATATTGTCAAGACAAAATTTTTCGCAAAGATACAGAGACCGGGTGGCACCAGCATGCTCCATCACAGATTTGATTGCTGAGAAGATGAAGCCCGAAGAGGACTTCATAAAGTTTGCTGATCGCTGGAGGGGAATGGCAAAGAAATTGATAGATGTGATTTCTGAAGGGGAACAAGCAAAGATGCTTATTGGAAACACTACACCTACCTTGAGGAATGTATTGATCATGCACCATCCTACCACCATGAATGAACTCTATGACGGTGCCCAATATTTGCAAGCCCACTTCAAAGATGCCACCATGATAAATCCTTTTGATCCCAAACCTAGAAACTTCATAAAAACCACCTCTGCACCAGCTGGGCCTACAACCGAAGGAGTGGTCAACAATGAAGCTATAAACATTGTGGGGAACCAGGGAGGGAACCATCAAAACCAGTTCAGAAACCCACCACAAAACCATTCCTATTACCCCCCTCAACAACAGGTTAGGCCACCACAACCACGACAACCACAACAACCCCCTCAGCCAGTAGCACAACCCCAGCATCCTCGTCAATCTACCTACAATAGGGCACCGCCACCACTCAATCAGGCACTACGAAGGGGAGGTCTTAGGAGAGAGAACTACCAACAACTCCCTTACTCCTTGACCGACATCTTCAATGTACTCATGGCAGAGAAACAGTTGGAATTGCCCAAGGAAAGAGAGGTTTGGCCAACAAATGCAGATATGTCCCGATACTGTGCTTACCACCGGTGTCCTGGTCACACTGTTGATGTGTGTTTTCAATTCAAGGATTACATCCATGATATGAATGACCAAGGCAGCATTGATTGGGTCCAAATGGGGGAATGCATACAGGCAATGAAGGCTAGGCAGCAGCAGCGGCTGCGGCAGCGTCCACCGGCTCAACCTCAACAACAACCCAGCTTGGTGATCGTTTAGAATCTGCTCCTATTACATGCTTCTGCTCCAGCACCAGCACCAGCACATCCAAACCCAGCAATTGGTCTAGTACACTCCATTGTCCAGGGAGATGCCAGCCGTGCTCAAGGTTGGCAACTAGAAAGCCACAATACAACCATGCCTGTCAATCCGGCTAGGCCTCCTGCTAGGAACCCTCATAGACAAATAATTCAATTCATGAACCTTCTACTACACAACTATCACAAAGCTCAATAACCCAACCATTGGCCGCCACTTCTTCTCGCCGACCCATCATTAGGCCAGCCCCCTCCTTAACTACACCTCCTTTAACCATTGCTACACACCGGCCCTTGCTCATCCGACCACCACAATCACCACCAAACCTGAACCCCCAGCCTCTGAGCTTTGTCACCCCAAAACCTCAATCTATCATACCACCAACCCTACAACCTACTATATTACCAACACCTTCATCAAACCCATAAACCACTCTTGCACCCCGGCCTCTTATTATCAGGCCACTAGTATCACCATCACTACCACCTCAAAATCCTACCCCTCTACCCACTAACCCAGTCATCCCCGAACCACCAATCCCATTGCCTACGATACCTACACCTACACCACCTGTTCCACCACAGTCCACCCCAGTTAACCCATCACCTCTACCCGACCGCCAAATAGCCCCGGTGCTTTGGAGTGGGAGGATGTTCCAGCGGCTCTTTCCCCAAGCCGGTACTCAACCGCAGGATCCAGTGGAGGAGGAACAAGAAGAAGAACCATTGCCGGGCACGGCGTATGATTTGTTGAAACATTTAGATAAGACACCGGCCCGTGTTTCCATACTTGAGTTGATCAAAAGATCAAAGGTGCACCAAGAGATTCTGCAGCAGTATTTACAAAGGATCATGGTGAGTGAAGATCTCCCACCTGAGAAAATCACTACAGTGTTAGCCCCAAGAAGTGAGCACCCAACACTCACTTTCTCCCAGGAGGAATTAGCAGATCCATAGGTTAGAAGATATGCCTTGCATGTGGCTGTTATCATCTGTAATATTGAAGTAAAATCATGTTTAGTTGACACTGGAGCTTCTATCAACGTTATGCCGCCAGAAACTTTGCAGTTGTGTGGTATTTCTGAACAAGAAATCAAGCCATCTTTTGCCATGGTGACGGCCTACGACAACTCCAAGAAGTCTGCACATGGGGTGGTCACTCTAGAAGTGAAACTTGCACCATGTACGGTCACAATGGATTTTCATGTTCTAGAATTGGATCTGACTTTCTGGGCTATACTTGGGAGGCCATACTTGGAGGCAATAGGAGCTGTGGCTTCAACAAATCACCGGTGCATAAAGTTTCCCTTCAACGGATAGGTCGTCAAGGTTACTAGCATGCCTATAAAGGACGAGCTGAACGATGCTTCTTTGCCCTTAAGACTGTCAATACAGCCCCAGATCTCATTGGGAGATTTACCAGAAGTCAGATGCATGACCGCCTCTCTACCCGACACAGTGGGATGGCAGATGATGATGAAACTAGGCTATCAGCCTGGAAAAGGTTTAGGCAAGGATCTTCAAGGGATCACTCAGCCAATTCAAACATTGAAAAGGCCACACGGGCAGGGGTTGGGATATGAAGAGGATTCCATCCAAAGGAGGATCTTCCAGCCAGGATATGCCATGGGACTCTACACCTTCTTTATTAAAGGGGAGACCATGATGATGGCTGAAGATGGCAAGAGTTTCGTTACAATTGTTAAGAGAAGGAAGGCTCCAGATGAAGAAGAAGACTTGGAAGACCTATGCTTATCTTTGACTCGTCTGTTCTCAAGTGGGGAAGAGCACCAGGAACCACTCAAGGGCAAACCAATCTTGGATCATCTAGTTAAGCATGTTACCCAAGTTAGAACCATTCCACAAGGCCCAAATACAACAATCCCATGTTTGAACCTCATACCTTTGTTTCTAGATCTTTTGGATGGGCTTCCGGGCCCACTTACCCACTTTGGGCCCATGCGCCCTTTCCAGCATTCCATTCTTACTGAGCCTGTTTGCCCATTTGCTTCCCTCATCAACTTCAGAACTGAGGGCTTTTCCCAACATGGGCTCACATGCCCATTTATTTCTAAGATCGGGTCCATGTACCTATTTACTTTCTTCATCAGTTTTGGACCCATGTGTCCACTTTCTGTGACCATTGGGCCCACGAGCCCCTTTTTCCCCTTTATCCTTAAGTTTTTATTTCTATTAATTCAGTCACTTTCTATTAAATCCTGAATCATGCTGACTCATTCTATCTTTTTACTTGAAATTCCCAAAAATAAACGTCTTCTCTGAAACTCACATTTCCATTGAGGAGACATCTCTACTCATCCCAGAGGGCGTTCCCAATTAGGGATCCATCTCTTCTGAATCATTGATCGATTTATTCGATCCTCCTTCCACTGTAAATACCACCTTTCCAGCTTTATCTTCAGTAGGTCAGGTTAGGTTAGAAAATAGGAAAGTCAGGGGTAAACGAGTTCCAAATAGGTATCTGCAACAATTGGCACAGAAATGCGTAGAGTGTGCAAGGCTGCCAAACTTTTTAGAGAATACCATCCATCTAGATGAAATCCGATATGAGGATGAGCATAACATAGATCATACTTTGGGAGTATATGAGGTGGTATCAGAGAAGGATCCCGAATCCGAGGATGAAATCGAGGACTTGGCTGATGCATATGCATCTGGACTTAGAAGATTTGAAGAACCATCAGCCACAGGGAATGAACCGACCAAGGAGCTGAATTTAGGAACCCCGGAAGATCCTAAGACTATCCTCATCAGTGCAAACCTCACTCCCTCACAAGAACAACATTTGATCAAAGTTTTGGAAGAATATAAGGACACATTCGCATGGACGTATGAAGATATGCCGGGATTATATAATTCATTGGTTGAAGATAGATTAACCTTGTAACTTGGAACTACCCCGATTAAACAAAAGCTCAGGAGAGTCCACCATGATATTGCACTCAAAATGAAAGAAGAGGTTGACAAACTACACCAAGCAAAATTTATTAAAGTCGTCCTATATCCGCAATGGTTGGCTAACATAGTCCCTGTTATAAAGAAGGGTGGACGGGTTCGGATTTGCATAGACTTCAGGGACTTGAATCGAGCGTGTCCTAAGGACGATTTTCCTTTACCTCATATCGATGTTTTGGTTGATAACACAGCTGGATTTGAAATGCTTTCATTCATGGATGACTATTTTGGATACAATCAGATCCGGTTAGCTGAGGAGGAACAAGAGAAGACCTCTTTCACTACACCTTGGGGAACATATTGCTATGTTGTCATGCCCTTTGGGTTAAAGAATGCTGGTGCTACATATCAGAGGGCTATGATGGCTATCTTTCACGACATGATGCACACCCTTGTAGAGGTGTATGTGGATGATTTGGTTATCAAGTCCAAGAGTAGGGAAGATCATTCTGAAGTGCTAAGAAAAGTTTTACAACGAGCTAGAGAATATAAGTTGAAAATGAACCCTAAGAAGTGTACATTTGGAGTTTCATCATGAAAACTACTTGGGTTCATAGTAAGCAAAAAGGGCTTAGAGATCGACCTAAACAAGGCCAAAGCAATTATTGGTATGCCTCCTCCGAAGAATATGAAAGAGCTTCGAGGATTGATTGGGAGGTTACAATTTGTCCGCCCGTTTATCTCACAACATTCCCAAAGGTGTAACCTTTCTATGAGTTAACCAAGGCGGGGGCCGAGTTTAAACGGGATTCGAAGTGCCAGGAGCCGTTTGATGGGTTGAAAACATACTTGGTAAGTCCCCCTGTACTTAGACCACCAATTCCCGACAAGCCCTTGGTCCTCTACATTTTAGTTCTTGAGAACTCTCTTAGGGCAGTCCTTGCACAAGTTGATGAAGAAGGGAAAGAACGAGCTACTTATTACTTGTCTAAGTTGTTTGATGCTTGTGAGCTGAAGTATACTGTGGTAGAAAAGACTTGTGCTGCTCTTGTTTGGGTGGTTCATAAACTCAAACATTATTTTCTTGCTCACCAAGTCAAGCTCATTGCTCGTATCAATCACATTAAGCTTTTGTTAGAGAAGACAGTTTTGACTGATCGGTTAGGGCGATGGCAGAGTTTCTTGTCACAATTTGATATCATTTATGTCCCAAAGAAGGCAATCAAGGGCTATGCTATTGCTGAACACCTTGCCCATCAAACCATACCCATCTTTGGCCCAGTCCGGTTAGTGTTCCCGGATGACGAACTAATGTCAGTTCGATCTTCCAATATTTGGACATTATATTTTGACGGGGCTCTGAACTCTCATGGTAGAGGGATAGGTATTGTCCTTCTGTCACCTGAAGGTGTCACCATTCCACAGGCTTTTCAGCTTAACTTTCCAGCAACCAACAACATAGCTGAGTATGAAGCCTTATTGGCCGGGCTGGAGGCTGCTCATTTTCATGGTGCCACCGAACTGAGGGTGATAGGTGATAGTCAATTGATCCTACGCCAAGTCCTATCCAAGTACCGAACTTCTCATCCAAACCTCAAGCCCTACCAGTAGCTCACCACCTGCTACATCAAGCTATTCTTCAAACTCACATTTGTACATGTCCCCCGTTCTTAGAATATCCTCGCCGATGCCTTAGCTTCAATAGCTTCATCTCTATCTGTCCCGCTAGGCAGGCAAGTGCGGACTATCCACATTTGTAAGAGGACAATTCCAGCAATTAAGGATGGACGTTTTCTGAAGGTTAAGGAGAGGTTCAACAGAAAGGAATACTTGGAACATAAAGAAGAAATCTCCTTAATTGAGTTGGAAGAATTAGAAGAAGGTGAGAGACCTTGGTATGACGAGATTGCGAGGTATTGCCAAGATTAGTCATACCCGCCTGGATCAACCACCAAAGAAAAGAAGGCAATCAAAACAGTATCCCAGAGGTATACAATCCTAGGAGGAGTGCTCTACAAGAGAAGCCTAAGTGGAATCTTACTCAGGTGTCTTGATGAAGAAGAAGCCGAGTTGGTGCTGAAGGAAGCTCATTCTGGAGTATGTGGTGGTAATGTGAATGCCCAAGACCTTGCTAAGAAAATCATCAGACAAGGGTATTATTGGCCAACTCTAGAAAAAGACTGCTCCATCTTAGTCCAACATTGTCATTAATGTCAACTCCATGCCGACAAGATTCACTCTCCCGCATCTTCCCTTTATCCAATTCATGCCCCATGGCCTTTCGCCATGTAGGCTTTTGATATCATTGGCCCCTTGAGTGACCTCAACTCCGAAATGCGCTCAAAATCATTCATTCTGACGACAACGGAGTACCACAAAGTGGGCCGAAGCGGAAGCGTTCGTAGAGATTAAACCGTCAACAGTATGCTCCTTCATCAAGCGCAACATCCTGGCAAGGTTTGGGATCCCCAGCGACATCTTCACCGATAATGGGCCACATTTTCTTTCTCAAGATCTGCGTGATCTTTGCAATAGTTATTGCATTCATTCATCACCATACTATCCTCAAGGCAATGGTCAAGCAAAAGCCACCAACAAAACCTTAATCAAAATCATCAAGAAATCTTGTAAGTCTAGAAAATTTGCCGACTGGCCTGATAAGCTTGTAGATGCTCTATGGGCTTATCGTACTTCTGTAAGGACTCCCATTGGACAAACCCCGTATGCTTTGGCATATGGGATGGAAGTAGTGGTCCCTTACGAAGTATTACTTCCATCTCTCTGAGTTCAGCTCGACAGGGATATTCCTATTGATGAGAGATGAGAATCTCTCCTTGCACAGCTTGAACTCTTAGATGAAAGAAGGCTAGCCACCGCCGAGCATGCCTGGACTTATCAGAATATACTTAAAAGGTTTTATCAAAAGAGAATGGTTGAGAGAAAATTCGAGATCGGTGAGATGGTAGTCAAACGCATATTCGTTAAGCCGCGGGGTCCCCGCTCCAAGTTTCAACCTAACTGGGAAGGGCCTTTTGTAATCACTGAAAAGTATCCAGGTAATGCATATGAATTGACTAATGCAGATGGAGAAAAATTGAATCATCCTTGGAATAGAGTTTACCTCAAAAAGTACTTTCCATAAAAATGGAGAAACCACTGGTATAATCTCAAGTCATCGATCCTAGGTTGTTCGTGAGAAGTCAAGGGTAGGTACCATCCTACACACACAACACCTCCCGATCCTAGAATCTAGACAACCCGACACTTGCGAAAGGCAAGGCAGAAATCTAGAAATGGAAGGAGTACCCTTACCCTATTCTCTTCTACTCGGTGCGAGATAGGGAGAGAAGACTAGAGAGGGGTAGTATCGTAAACACTCGCCACCCTAGTAGGAGGCGGTCTCATAGGGTGCAAAAGGGTGCCAAAAGATGGGCAATGAACCCCTCAGGTTAAAAGAAAAGAAAAATGAACAACCTGTCTGAATGAGTACCCAGAATGATAGTCAAGGCAAAAGGCACTAAAAGATGGGCAATGTCCCCACGGGTCAAAAAACATGTCTAAATATGTGCCACATAGAAAAGAGCAAAGACCCAAAGAGGCCGAACCCCAACGGGCAATTTGAGTATGAGTAGAGAAATCCCTCTCAACATCTCCAAACCCTATCAAGGACTTCCTCTATACTCTTCCTTCTTAAACCCCTTGGGTAGGGTAAGCCGACCAAATCCAGGTGGGATCCAAGCCGATCAAGGGAAGAAGGTTAGAAGGATTCTAGGTAGGGAACTTTATTTTGCACGTGGCATCTACCACTTGAGTCTTGACAAACTCCAAAGGCCGATGAACTGTCTCAAATACCAGCATTTTCTCCACAAAAAGGTGAATATTTTCAAAATCCAAAAAAGTGAATATTTCCAAAATCCAAAAAAGTAAATATTTCCCAAATTAAAAAAAGTGAATATTTTTAAAAAAAAATCCAAAAAGCTGATGAATATTTCAAATCCAAAAAAATGCATATTTCAAAAAAAACAAAAAAGTGAATATTTCAAAAATTCAAAAAAATGCATATTCAAAAAATCCAAAAATGCATATTTAAAAAATCCAAAAAAATGCATATTTAAAAAATCCAAAAAAAAATTTGAATATTTCAAAATTCCAAAAAAAATGAATATTTCTAAGAAAACCAAAAAATTGCTCAGTCATGATCATTGCCTTAGTTGCATCCATGCTTATTTGACTGTCATGCATATTTCCATTCCTTCATTGCATATCCATTTTTGCTTTAAATACCTTGTTAGGAAGGCTCTTCCCTCTGACCTAAGTCAAAGTTGACCGTAATAGGCAAAGGGATAAGTCACGGTGAAGATCTAATCCCCTTTATACCAAGTGTTTCAGGCATTTCAATGTAGGAGGGGAGAGGATTCACACCATGGCAGGTAAGTTCTCTCAACCCTTACCCCCATTTTATTTTAGTCATTTGTTTTATTCTACCTTGTTAAGAAGGCTCCTCCCTTTGACTCAAAATCAAGGCAAATGATATACAGGCAAAGGGATGAGTCATGATGAAAATTTAATCATCTTTGTTAAGTGTTCTCAGGAATTGAAGAACCAAAATAGAAGGGCCATCAGGCAACCTTTTAAGTCCAACAGGTGAAGTGGTGAGATCGGTGTTCCCCAAGGGATGTTATGCCAACCTTGTGGTGAAAAGAGAGGAAGCACTACCCAACTGAACATTATCGTGGTGCTATATTCCGTCAAAAGGCAAGACAAGAATGGACCAGAGATGCTGATGAATCAGGTAGTTGATGCAAGTTGATAGACCACGCCTGAAGACTTCACTCAAATCCACATTCTCATGAATCTCACATCATCACCATCACTTCATTTTGCACTTCACATCACTCCTACTATCTATCACCTAGTTATGTTAGGCCCATTTGATACGTATTATATGCATTAATGTTGAAGACCTTGAGAGTGAAGATGACTGCGCCCGAGATCCCCTTCAACAAAATCTACGACGGCTTGGTCATTTCTTCACACTCACAGATAAGCCAAAATTGAACATTGGAGGGACGATGGTTCCTAATCGGGTGTCTTGACCTCCAATAGACAATCTATATCTTCAACTATTTTCTACATAATTTTCTATGTTTTCACATCCATCTCCTTTTCATTCTTCAACATTACCAATTTTATCCCTTCATGTTTTATTCTTTCCTTTCTTTTATCCCATCATGTTTTATTCTTTCCTTTCTTTTATCCCACCGTGTCTTTTATTTTATCCCACCATGTTGTCATGCCATTATTTCTTCTTTCCCATCATTCTATGTTAGTCCCCCCATTATCATTCTATCCCACTATGTCTTAATTCTATTTTGTCGTTTTCCGAATACTCAGTTTTCTGCCAAAGCATGATTCATGGTTTTCACGATACCCGATCAATTTTTTTATGCTTAAATGAACCCTTTTAGAATTTGAATGAACTTGAGATTCCAAATATGATGGATTGGTATTCTTTTCATTTTAAAATCAATTTCTCTTTTAAAACTTTAGCCCATCATAGTACAAGAACACCGCAATGTTTGGGTTTCTAGCTGATGATGAACCTACGAATTCGAGGACTCCTCGCCACGTTGAGGGTTGGCTACATCCTTTATCCTTTATCCTTTAATTTTCATCTCTCGTTTCAAGGGCATGCCTTTTACCAGTCAATTATATGAGGTTTTGATATAACATGAAAGTTATCTAGAATACTCAGAGAGATTCATTTTGCGGGATCGGGTAGATAAGCGTGTCTATATCTACACCTTGATGCCACCTTTTCAGTCCATCACCATTCCATTTCGCTACATTCATTTATGCTCACTTGCATTCCATTACAGTTCACTACGAATCACTCCGCTTCATTACATGCCATTCCTTTACAAAGCCGACATCTAGGCGAGGCAAGCTGTAGACACGCCAAATTCGCCTAATTCAGAGCATAAAACTAATGTTTTATAGGGTAACATGTGTGATTGACCATAGAATGATGCCGGCTCCTTTTAAGTTGATTTGGAGCTTCACCGAACGAAATTGGATATTTTCCAAAGTTTTCCGCAAAAAGCCATAATTTTTGAGCGAAAGCCACATGTAAATCGTGTAAACAAGGAAATTGGCTGAATGACCAATGCCTAATGATCATGCATTGAAGGTTATGGTCATATTCACACTTCGGACAGGTTTTGTTGCATACCGTGCCTTTCTGGTTTGCCGTCGGAGTCATTTTGACCTGTATCGGGTCTTCTATTCACTACCCTAACTTACGGAAAAAATTATGAAGTTTTTTAGGGTGTTATGGATGATCCAATGCTATAGAATGCTTCTTCGGCCTGTTATCTTTCCAATGCAACAAATGGCGTCGAATTCCGAGTTTGAGAGTGTTCGTAATGGCTTCCGGAAGAAGGACGCGCAAAAACAGTCCCATGCGCCCGGGTCCCTGGTCATATGCGCCCAGGACCCAGGGCACGTGCCTATGCGCCCTACCAATGAGGCACGTGACCTTGTGCCCTAACTTGAGGGCACATGCACCCTACCTTTGAGGCACGAGGGAACCAGTTTTTCACCGGGACACTACCGCTGAACGGATTGACGGATAAGATCAAATTTTTCAGGAAAAGTGCCATGCGCCCCCTCTTGGAGTCACATGTGCCCTGGGGCGTAGGGCACATGCCCCCTGGGGTAGACCACAAGGTCTCCTATTTTGTAGTGTTGATCGCGACAGTTTTCTCCTATAAATAAACTCTGATTCTGGTCATTCCAGAGGCATGATCACGACCCCCTAGGCATCTCAAGACGTCCAAGATCCCTCCTGCATTGATTTTGTGATTTTTAGAGATATAATTTAGAGTTTTTAGAGAGAGAAAAGTCGGTTCAAGAGAGAGGAAGGCTGTTCTGCAGGTGATCTGCTAGGTCTCTCCTCTTTGGCCTCTACAGAAGCGTGTGGACATCTTATGCCAGAGTTCTATTCATCAAAGTTCTTTATCTCTAAGTCTTCTTCAGTTTGCAATCGACGTCCCTTGATTCCGATGTCGGGACTGGTCGTGACGAGCGCAGAAGCAAAGTCGTGCCTGGCAGATCCTGGACTGCTGCTCGGGTTTTTCGACAACCCAGATTTGGCCATATCTTTCTCTATTCTACTCAGAATATTTGTGTTCTTTTTCCTATCTCTTTTTTTACTTATTCTCCATCCTCCTATCATTTTTTTACATTTTTTTGCATTACTTTTAATCTGTTATTCCGAAAATAGAAAAAGAGGGGTTAGAGATAACCCGAATCCGGTCAATTTCTAGTCAATTGTGTGTTTCTTGTTATTTTCTTTACATATACTCCACTTTGTCTAGTTCTAATTGTATTTTTCACTTGTTTATTTGTCAAGTTGCACAGAAAATCAAGCACCCACCGCGTTGAGGACTCTTCTTCATCGGCCGGCCGAAGAAGGAGAAGCTTTGACCCACACTCTTCACGCTTAGGTATACACGGTCAATCTTAATTTCATAAATCGGAACCCGCGGTTCCTGGCGACCACATGCCTTAATTTATTTTCTTCTCTCCCTCCTCTTATATGACCCAAACCGTCTCTTTGGTGATCGAGCGACGCCAAGGGATGAAAGTTCGGGGATCAATGTGAGTGTGGGACCAAGGTGAGAGTTGCTTTCCGAGTTTTCTTCCTTTCTTTTCTCATCCCCTCTTGAGGTGACAATATGGATGCACGGACTTCCCTGAAAAGGAGAGGACTCCATCGAATTTTTTGAGTCGACACCTGGCACCTGGTCAAATCGACTCGACCGGCTGATTTGACCACTCACAGGAACTCGTCTTATCGATTTGACATACCTCATGATGGTGGCACCCTATATATAGGGCGCTTTGCCGTGTGGAACTACTTTTCAGAAATGGTCAAAGTACCATCTTTTGGGCTATAAATAGACCCCATTTGGAGCTGGAAGGTGGTTACAACTCCGTACCACCCTAGGGTGCATCCAATACCACGTTCCTAAGCCATTTTCACCTCCCATAAGCCTTCAAACCGATCCAAAATCACCACCTAAAAATACCAAAAACTTGCTGTTTCTGCCGTCCAGAAATAGGGTTTTTCCTCCACTTTGGAAGCCTCTATCCACTTCTTCTCTTTCATCCAGCACCTAAATCACCCACCACTAGCTTCATTTGCATATTGGCTACAAGGAGGAGCCCTACTTTGTCCCGGAAGCCGCCCAGCACTCCGGAGTAGCGTTGCGAAGAGGGGAAGAAACTCTGCCCAAGACAGACTTAGTGCCCCATATACAGGGCACTTTTACCTTGGTCAACGCACCCTATAAGTGGGGCACCTGCAGCTAGCGCCCTTTATATAGGGCACCAGCATGGGCAGAAGCCGGTTTTGCACTTTTCGGAGTACGATCGCCTGTCTGATCGGATCTTCGTTCTCTATTTTCATCTTAGAACATATTATCACTTCATTTAGCATGCATTAAGTCATTTTTCACCTTCCATATATTTAAAAACATACCAAAAATAGGGGTTGGAATTTCTTCCCAATCCGGTCAGTTCATCTTCGTTTGTATGTTTAAGATTCACACCGAGCATGATACTATACTCACACCAGAGCTAATGAACTTCACTTGTTTTCGTGTTTCTCCACAGGACATTCTTGGGTGAACCCAATCAAGGTGAAGCTTCAACCCGATTAAAAGTGAAAGAGCTCTCTAAAGCTCTCCTTCTTCGGCCGGCTGAGAGAGAAGTTAGAACCTAGCAATCTTCCCATTTAAAAAGGTGCAACGATCAAACTTACTTCTTCATTTCGTTTCCTTTACACATAATTACATTTTGGAGTCTTTGGCTCCTGGCAACCACACCCACACACACCACCAACTCTTCACTCTAAGATGAAGAAGAGGAGAAAGGAAGAGGGAAAACCGCTGTGCAGGCTGTTTCCGGGTGCCTACACCTTTTGGCGACCACGGTGGGACTACTCTTGCTTTAGTGAGCTCTCCTCATCCCTTCAAAAGAATGTCCAACGCACTCATCTTTACTTTGGCTCTTGCTTGAGTTATTACATCTTCTAGGTATTTCCACTTACTTGCTTGCTCATTTACTTGCTTCCTTTTAATATCATTTAGTTTCTTCCGGTTTACTTGCTTTCTGTTCGTCCTTTTCTTTTAAAAAGAAAAGCACAATCTGATTTTTTAGACTTGTTTTATCAACTTACTCCAACTTTGCACCTTAAGGATTATCTTGCTAAGCGTCTTTGCCTATTTTCCTTAAAGGTCTCATTTCTTTCCTAAGCATCTTTAGTTGAATTAATACTTGCATTCATCCTTGTTTAACTTCATATCATTGTCTTGTTTACTTGTTTTCCAACACTCCATTGTTCGTTGCATGCTTTTACTTTCTTCTTGTTTGCTTCTCACTTCTTGATATCTCCCTTGCATTTAGTTTGCATTGGGGGTTTCTTTGACTCCTTTAGGTCATCCGAGAAGGGAGGCTCTCTCCTCCCAAAGCCCTACACACCCAAACACCCCTGTTGGTGGTTGCCAACTCCTCCTTTGGGGATTCCCTCTCAGAAAGACTGGGTAGCTTACATCAAGACCTCCGTAAGTCCCCAGACATGAAGGATTCCCTCTTCACTGATCGGGCTCGTTGTACCTTTGCCTGGAGTACCTATCACCTACCGTTGTGAAAAGAGTGACAACCATAGATCGCTCGGCTTTGTGAGAGCATAGGGTCCTACTCATTTATTTGAGTGGAAATTACTTCTCTTAACAAGCCACTAATTTAAGGCTGAAACAAAAAAATTGTGATAATCATTTTAAGTCTATGCCATTACTTGTTTACAAATCAAAATTTAAAATAAAAACAAAATCTGAAAACACTTAACAAAAAAACCAAAAGAAATCTTTGCTTGAGGTTAATTTGCTTGATAACTTGTTTGTTCAAACAAAAATCAAAATAAAAAAGAGGAAAAGATTAAAAGAAACAAAAAAGGGATTCTTGTGCTTTTATTCGTCATCCTTTCTTTGTGTTTATAAACTTAAGATCAGGGCGAGTCGTCAGGATGACGGACCAAGAATACGAGCCGCTGCAGCTGGAGTATGATCAAACCTACCTCCACCTGGACGCCGTATGCGCCGTTAACGAACCCGAAATCTTCCCCAAAACCAGCTCACCTCGACTCCACCCGGATTCTCTGTGGGAAGCATTCGCTCATGCTGACCCAACTCAACTACAAGCCATTGAGGTCATCTTGAAGGGAAAATCGCCTATCAATCACACCCATGCCGAAGGTGGCCACCACACTTCTACCCCCCACTTAGCAACTGACCAACCCGGTGCCCTAGTACCGAGCCATTCTCACAATGAATCCTTGATTCCAAACTCACCCCATCCGGTAGCCATCTTGAACCACCCGGACCCAAATAACACCACACCGCTCAAGCCACCGGTCTACTCTTCTGCACACTTTAATCAAACCCGCCCACAAATGCACCACCCAATACACCCTATTTGCCCGGCTGCTTCAGCTTATCTAATGGTTATGCCGGTGAATCAAACATCTGTTCTTCCCCCTCCTCTTGCTTGAGAATCCTCTGTTGATCAAACCATGCTTAACAAAATCAACAGAATGGATGAACAATATAGGGAGCTCAAGCGGTTGATCGACACAAGAGCTCTCCCTGAGATATCTCTCCCCTCTCTCCCCGTGTTCCATCTTCCTCCTTCCGAAATGCCCATTTACCACTGGTATAATAGAAATGGGAATCCTTTCATTCACATCAAAGATTTCCTTTATGAGTCTGTCATGTGGCAAAACGATCCGAAGGCCATTGCATACCTGTTTAGAAGATCACTAGAGGGCTCCGCGTTAGAATGGTTCTATTCACTTGACCCTTTGGAAGCCAGCAACTTTGATACCATCAAAGCAAAATTCTTGCAAAGATACCAAGATCGAGTCGGCCCTACATATTCAATCACCAATCTTATGGCCGAGAAGATGAGAAATGATGAGGATTTCATAAGATATGCTGACAGATGGAGAGCAATTGTAGAAAGGCTGACGAATGCACTGTCATAATCATAACAAGTCAAAATGATCATCACTAACGCCACTCCAGCCCTAAAGAACGTACTGGCGTTGCATCACCCTGTCACCATGAGCGAACTCTATGAGAGAGCACGGTACATCCAAACACAACTCCGAGACTCTCCCATCATGAACGTCTTCCACCCTAGGCCCCGAGTCACCGAAAAGACAACCACCACCACCACTAGGCCCATAACCGAAGGCATGGTAACCAACGAACACGTCAACATCATAGGAAACCCACCCAACAACCACCAACAGTAGTACAGAAACCCCCAGTACAGAAACCCCCGCCAAACCCATCCGGCACCTCACCCTCACATTCAACCCTAACCTTTCCGTCACCAAACACCAAATCAATACCCCTAACAACCAACACAGACACCAGTTCCCCAGCAACCTCGACAGTTGGCCATGCAAACCTTTACACCTCAACCACCCCACCAACCGACCACCTATAACCAGGCACCTCCCCCCGCCGCCTACGCACCACGAAGAACAGGGCCTAGAACAAACCATTATCCACCATTACCGTACTCTCTCACAGACATTTTCAATGCTCTTATGGCGGCAGGGCAGATTTCATTGCCAAGAGAAAAGCTGGAGTGGCCATAAAATGCCAATACATATAGATATTGCTTATACCATAGATACCCGGGGCACACAGTGGAGAATTGCCTTCAGTTTAAACATTATATCCATGACCTCCACGAGCAGGGAAGCATTGACTGGGGTCAGATGACCAAATACATCAAGGCAGTAAAGAACAGCTTCAGCAGCAACAACAGGCACCAGTCCAACAACAAGAACATGAATCCGGTCAGGGGATCATTTAGAACCCGCTACCCACACCAGCACCCACAATAGTACCAGAAAATCAAAAGGTTAATCACATTCTAACCTCTACCGATGAACCCATCGATAGAGACCAAAATTGGCAAATCGAGGGACCTGCTTTCTTCATGAACATGAACCCTTCAAACCACGTTAACCGAACTGTTCACTCCATACCACGAACTATACCCACCAGAAGAAGCCAACCACCAATCATCCGCACTATGTCACAACCTACCATAACGCCACTAGCCACACAACTCCAACAGGGTCGGACCCTTATCCGCTCGGTTGAGCCACCACAAACACCGTCACCATTTTGACCCATCATCGTACCACCTCTACAACCATGTAATCACAACCTACCCACATCACTACGCCCCTACCGAGGCCTCCCATCATCCGACCTAACCCTCCACCCACCTCTACTACACCAACCACAACCCCTTAGCTTGCCACAGTGCTTAGAAACGGGTGCATGTTTCAAAGAATTTTTCCTCAGACCTGTCAACCGGGCCGATCACAAGAAGAGGAAGAAGAACCACTACTAGGGGCATCTTACGACTTGCTGAAACACCTCGACAAAACCCCTACACGGGTTTCAATTCTAGAGCTGATCAAAAAGTCCAAAGTTCATCTGGAAGTTCTTCAACAGTATCTACAAAGAGTAATGGTCAGTGAAACCCTCCCTCCTAAGAAGATTGCATCAGTCTTGACTCCGAGAAGTGAACACCCCGCCCTCACTTTTACCAAAGAAGAGTTGGCTGAACCAGAAACAAGAAAATATGCACTGTGTATCACTGTCAGCATCAACAAAACAGACGTCAAGTCTTGTTTAGTTGATACCGGTGCTTCCATCAATGTCTTGCCACCGGAAACACTAGAACTATGTGGAATCCCAGAAGAGGATATTCAGCCATCACAAATCACTGTAACAACATATGTCAATTCTAAGAGGCCCGCCCATGGCATGGTTACACTCGAAGTCAAGCTTGGACCCCGAGTTGTTACTGTTGGCTTCCACATCCTGGACATGGACCCAACTTACAAAGCCATCTTGGGAAGGCCTTACCTTGGGGCACTTGAGGCCGTAGCCTTGACCAATGACCAGTGCATCAAGTTTCCTTTCAAGGGCCAAGTCATTAAGGTGGTAAGCATGCCGGTGGACTGCCTAGTTACTCTCCCTCCTAGCTTGCCAAATCAACCAGTCTTCACAATCCTTGATCTACCAAAGGATGGAAGGCAGCCCAGACAAGTTTGGAAAAGAAAGAAAGATGCTACCAAGACCCTTAGGTGGCGTATGATAGAAAATATGGGATATCAAGAAGGCTGAGGGTTGGGAAGAGAACTGCAGGGTATCGTAGAACCCATCCAGCTATTAAAGACAATATCAAGAAACAGGATAGGATACAATGGGACTTGCGATAATGGCAAAAAGATCAATAAAAAATACTTCAAGGGGTGTCTGCACAAGTTCTTTGACAAGAGGGAGAATACAGATGATTGAAGAATAAGAACCACAAGAACAGGCAAAGAGGAAGAAGGTTGACAGCCTAGAAGATGAGCCGTATCTCGACATATCAGGGTTATTCTCTGAAGAAGGGTTAAGTGACGAATTATTCCATAGCAAGCCTTCTGGCAATCAGAATCAGGAGCATTCACCTCTTGTCATCTCCACATATCTAACAGACTCATTCCCAACAAGTTCACCATCAGATTCACCAGGCAGCATAGATGGATGCTCTCTTTACCCATCTTTGCTCGATTTGTTCCCTTCCCTATCAATATCCCAGCCCACACTGGAAACCACAACCGACCAAACCCCCTCTGTGTTCATGTTTATTACTCCTTAAAAAGATCAAAAAAAAAATGTCCTATTCTCATCCCAAGTTTCAGTTGAAGAAACATCCCAACTCACTCCGAAGGATGATCTAAACCGGGAGGCCACCCGGTCTCTGATCGATATCCTTTGCCCTTCATCCTCTACAATAAATTCCACTCCCTCCACCTCCTATTTCTTCTCTTATTTACCATATTCTTCTTTAGGTTTAGTTTCCAATAAAAACAAAACAAAAATCAGTGGTAGGAGAATTTCAGAAAGATATCTGCATCGGTTAGCTTAGAAAAGCCTAGAATGTGCCAAGCTACCGGAAAATCTAGAAAATGCGATCCAGTTGGATGAGATCCGATATGAGGAGAAGGACGACATTGATCCAACTTTAGGGGTTTATGAGGTTGTATCGGAAAAGGATCCTGATATTGAGGATGAAGAAGAGGATTTGGCTGATGCTTATGCATCCTGATTAAAGAGATTTGAAGAACCATCAGCCACGGTGGATGAACTAACTAATGAACTTAATCTTGGAACACCGGAAGATCCTAAGAATATCCTCATCAGTGCCAACCTCTCCCCTTTAAAAGAACAGAACCTAATGGGGGTACTACATGAATACAAGGACACGTTCGCTTGGACATACGAAGACATGCCAGGGTTAGACAAGTCATTGGTAGAGTATCGATTGACTTTGACATTAAAACCTGAAGCCACCCTGGTCAAGCAAAAGTTAAGGAGATTCCACCCAGACATAGCATTGAAGATGAAAGAAGAGGTCGATAAGCTACACCAAGCAAAATTCATAAGAGTCATCCTTTATCCGCAATGGGTGGCAAATATAGTCCCGGTCATGAAGAAGGATGGAAAAGTTCGAATTTGCATTGACTTCAGGGACTTAAACTAAGCGTGTCCGAAAGATGATTTTCCCCTTCCTCATATCGATGTTCTTGTTGATAACATAGCTGGATATGAAACCCTATCATTCATGGATGGATATTAAGGGTATAATCAAATCTGGTTAGCAGAAGAAGATCAAGAGAAAACCTCATTCACTACACCTTGGGGAACCTATTGCTATGTCGTCATCCCCTTCGGATTAAAGAATGTCGGAGCAACTTATCAAAGGGCCATGCTGGTGATATTTTATGATATGATGCATAAATTTGTAGAGGTGTATGTGGATGATCTAGTGGTTAAATCTCGGACCCGAGATGAGCATGCTGAGGTGTTAAAAAGGGTTTTGCAACGAGCCAGGGAATATAAGCTTAAAATGAACCGCAAGAAGTGTGTGTTTGGAGTGTCATCCGGAAAGCTACTTGGGTTCATCGTCAGTAAAGGAGGCATCAAAATTGATCCCTACAAGGCCAAGGCCATCATTGATATGCCTCCACCAAAGAACTTAAAAGAGCTAAGAGGTTGATTGGTAGGCTACAATTTGTTCGCCAGTTTATCTCACAACACTCACAAAGGTGTAAACCTTTCTATGAGTTAACCAAGGCGAAGGCCGAATTCAGATGGGATTCAAGATGCCAGGAGGCATTCGATGGTTTAAAGAAGTACTTGTCAAGCCCGCCTATGCTCAAGCCTCCAGTTCCTGGCAGACCCTTAATCTTATACATCTCGGTTTTGGAAGGATACCTTGGAGCAGTATTGGTACAATTAGATGATGAAGGGAAGAAGCGAGCAGCATACTATCTGTCCAAAATCTTTGATCCTTGTTAATAGAAGTATACAACCATGGAAGAAACATGTGCCGCCCTAGTTTGGGTGGTCCAGAAGCTTAAACATTACCTTCTGGCTCACGAGGTTAATCTCATTGCTCGTATGAATCCCATCAAGTTTCTCATAGAAAAATCTGTCCTAACTGACAGGTGTGGGAACCTCGGGAATCATTTTGTTTCTTGAAATGTGTTTAAAAGATTTGTTTTTGAATGTTGAAAATATCGTACCTAGATTTTCTAGTAAAATAGGTGATATACCATAAAAACTACTAGATAGTCCAGGTGATATTAGAAGAGTATAGAACCGAGGTTTGGGTTCTTTGAAAATATTTTTTTGACCTCTCTCCATCGGATGGTGCGAATATCTGATGTTCATTTACATCGAGCAAACACTCGAACACCCTTGATTAACTGCCATAGAGATCTTGTTTGACGAGAGCGTGCACATCCAAAATGTATAAAGAACACAAAGGGCCCCGGCCTTTCAGGCCCGATGAGATGCAAACAAGTTTGATTAGATTTTTTTTGAAGTTGTTTTATGTTTGATTTATGAATTGATTTGGATGTGGTTTGAAATGTTGATTTCATATTTCCATTTAACTTGGATTTAAATGTTATTTGTTTTGAGCTTGTTTGAATTGTTTGGTTTGTTTTACTTCAATTGGTTGAAGTTTATTTTATTTTTATTTAAACTTGATATTTTAGATGTGTTTATCAATTTTGACTTGTTTAAGTTTAATTGACATGTGTTGAGTCATTTCCATGTGATTTTCTCATGGCGGTTGGTGTTTTAATACCAATTCGGGTGTGTTCAGTATGTTTTAAATGTTTTGAAGTTTGGTTCAAATTGATTAAACTTGATATAAGCAACGAAAACGGGATATCCGTAGATCTCCCCCTTCTGGCCCCTACGCTTGCTTTGGGGACTTGGTGGATGGGATGTTAGTGGGTGTGGTCTCCAGGAGCCAAAGGCTCCAAAATATGGTAGAATGAAAAGAAATGAAATGGAGAAATGACCGTCGTACCTTTGGAAGCGGGGAGATTGTTGGGTTCCGACTTCTCCTCTCTCGGCCGGCGGAAAGAGGAGAGCTTAGTGAGTCCTTCGTCTTTGATCCGGTTGAAGCTCCGCCTCGGCCGGATTTACCTACAAATGTCCATATGAAAACATAGAAACAAGTGAAAAGATCATTAGTTCTAGTGAAAGTGTAGTATCATGCTCAAATTCGAATGTAAACGTGTAAGAGGGAAGGAACTGACCGGATTGGGACTAAATCCCAACCCCTATTTAGAAGGTTTAAATATGCATGAAAAATGCAAATGAGTGGCTCAATATATGCTAAATGACATGTTACTGAGGGCTAAAATGAAAGGGGGGAGTAAAAGATCGACCGGAAAGGTAAATGAACTCAAAAAAATGCAAAACGGGGTCTGCCCCTGCTAGAGCCCCATATATGGGGCGCCTGCTGCAGGTGTCCCCTTGATGGGGCACGTTGACCAAAGTCAAAGCGCCCTATATACGGGGCACCAGGGACTGGCTTCAGCAGATTTTCTTCCCTTTTTCGCGGCGTCGCCCCGGAGTGTAGGAAGACCTCCAAAACGGAAAAAAGACTTCTTCAAGCAACCAATACTCAAGGGAAGCTAATGGAAGAGTGTTTTAGCACTAGACGTAAGGGAAATGGAGGGTAGAGGCTCTCAAAGTTAGAGAAAAAACATATTTCTGCTGAAGGAAACTGCAGGTTTTTGAGGTTTTTGGGAGAGAGTTTTGGATCGGTTTGAAGGCTTATGGGAGGTGTAGATGGATTAGAAACGTGATGTTGGATGAGCTCTAGGGTGGCACCAAGTTGGAACCTCCTCCAAGCTCCAAATGGAGGTCTATTTATAGCTCAAAAGAGGGCACTTTGGCCATTTACAAAAAAGCAGTGCCACGCGGCATGGCGCCCTATATATGGGGCGACAGCATCATGAGGTCTGTCAGGTCAACAAGATGAGTCATTGCGGGGGGTCAAATCAGCCGTCGAATCGATTTGATTTGGATCTAGGTGCCCTATATACAAGGCGCCTTGTGCCCTGTACACAGGGCGCCTGGCGCCCTACTTATAGGGTGTTCGGCCCGGCCGATTGCTCTATCGACCCCCTTCGAAATGCGCCGAAAAACTTGATTTTTCTGGAAAACTCGGTTCTCTTGAAAGGTTACTCAAATATTATTCATGAAAACAAGAATTTATGCTCTTCAACTAGGCCAAAATTGCGTGTCTACAGGTTGCCTCGCCTTGGCATCGGCTTTGTATGGGAGTGACATGAATGAAACGTAGGAGAATGTAGCGAAGCGTAATGAGGCGTAGCGTAATGAAGTGGTAATGAACTGAAAAGGTGACGCCAAGATGTAGATTTAGACACGCCCTCATTGGCCTAGTTGAGTGGAATAAAACTTTACCGGACTCCGAGATTACCCTTTGTCTTATTGAAACCTTCCCTCTGGTTGATTGGTTAAAGTAACAGTACTGAAAGTAAATAACTAAAATCCCACGTGGGCGAGAATTTTTACCGGCCAGGACCCGAATTGCATGGTGTGCTGGACTCGGTAGAAATGCAGTAAATTACGAAAAGTAAAGAGGAGACAGCCAATCAACCAAGGTTGGGTTCTTCAAATTCATAAGGTTTTACTCAACAATAACGGTTCAGTTCGACATGGAAAAACTTCTTGTTTCGATGAAATCGTTGTTAAAACCCGTTGGAAACCGATTCTCTGAAAAAACAAGACCTTCTCTGGAGATATAAAGACCATTTTTAAAATGTTCATAATGGGACTGGAAGGAGGTTATGGTAGGATTAGGAAGCGGGGAATGGTCATGGTGGGATGATGCATGTTGGTGTATGAAATGATGCATGCTGGGTTTAAAGAAATACAAATAAGTATAAGAAAATAGTTGAAGATATAGGTTGAACATAACGGGTCAGGACATCTATGAAGAAACTGTTGTCCCCGCATATTCAACTTTGGCCTATCCGCAAGGCTAGGGAATGACTGAGCCCTCACTAATTTTGTTGAAGGGGTTCTCAGACTCAGCCCCCTCTAGACTTGAGGTCTTCAACATCTCAAATATTATTTATTTTGATAGATGCAATACTAAATGCAAGTCCTAATAGGGGTCGGAGTAGTCCACTTTTGTTTTTCAATTTTTGATTTTTTTGTTGTTTTTGCTTCCTCTAAGTTTCTGGGGATATGAAGTTGGCATGCCTTCTCCTATTACTGCATCCACTTGAGAGAAGATATTAGAACTTTATTTAGGCTTAGTCCCTTGCAAGGAGAGAGAAAAGTTGCCTTGATCTTTTGTCAAGGGACATAGGCCTTATAAAGGTAAAGATAACAGAAAAACATAAGTATGCATAAAATAAAATATGCAAGACTGAAATTAAACATGAATTTAAAGACAACTAATCAGTCTAGAACGCAAACTTTTAAGTGTTTTGAAATTTTTGATTTGTTTGGGTTTTGATGGTTGTAGACACGCCAATTTGGCCTTATTTAGAGCTTAAATCATTATACCATTGGCAACATCTATTTAGACCATCAAAATCATGATGAACCACCCTTTTGGATGAGCTGAGGTGCTTATTGAAAATATGAGGATGATTTTCTAATTTCTAATCAAATCCGTGTTTGCCGAACAAGAGACTCTTGGTGGTGTGCCAGATTATGCTTTTCCCAGCATATCATCTACTTGAAAATTTTTCACTGGATTATGTGGACATACAATGAAGAAGTCCCCAACATAAATAATCTTCCCCTCTGAGTCCTATTTTCAATGCAATAAACGGCATTCAATTCTGATCTACCATTTGTCCGCAGCGCCTTTTAGAAGTTAGATGCACAGTTCTGTCCGCACGCATCACCAATCAAGCCCAATTGCATGCAAGCCCAGCCCATTGTGCACATATTTGACCAATTCACGACCTTAATTTCCTTTTTCCTCCTCCATATCACTTTTTATAGCATCTGTAATCTTCATGGTCGAAATTAGCATCATCTAATGATGGCAATCCAACTTGTTCTCTTGTATATCAAGACTTGCCATTTTTAGACTAGATTTGTTTCCTCTTCAAGTGGAGACATATTTTGAACATAGGGAAGGTGATCCACGGTTTACAATCCCTCTAAATCATTTGGGCAAGTTTGTAGATGCCTCAGGATGAAAATCAGCAACATTATATGGAGGAAATCCAACCTATGGTCGGATGTATCAAAACTTGCTATTTTTTGACCTGTTTTCATCCCCTATAAAGGGAGACTCATATGAACGACCTAAGAAGGGCATCCCCATCCTCCAGCACTTCTATCTTCGTCCTCCAGCCACCCTAGTATCTTCCCAATCTCCCCAAATAGTTCTATCTTCGTCCCGGTGCCCGGAGATCATCCCAAAGTGAAGAAGAAGCCGGTCTATGCTCCAACGTGCTGCACTGCTGATCATCGGCTTCTACAGATATTTTTAGTCATTTTATGGCCTTACTTTATTCATACGAAGTGTGGTTAATCAAGATATATTTCATCTCCAACAAACAGAGATCAATTCTGACATTTCCTCTGATTGTTATGGCTTCATCACCGGCGCTGCACAGACAGATCCGAAGTCTTCTCTTCTAAGTCATCACCTTCTCAGTCAATTTCAGTACATTTAATGGTGGATTCAGCCCATACACCCTTCATAGAAATTGTTCCCCGGTGAATTATATTTTATCTCCAACAAGAATCATTTAATTTGGATATCTTTGGTTCCCATAGCATGTCCTACATCGACATTGTGCTGGGAGTTTCCAGAACTTCATTGTCCAAGATCCGAATTATCAGGTAAATTCAGATTACTTATCATAAGATTCAAGCAATTTTGTCTTCATATAAAACCACCCTCGGTGAGTCCTCTTTATTTTAAAACAAACATAACTTTATTCTGACATTTTTGCTGTTCGTTATGATCTCTGCATCAGAGCTGCGCAGTTTACATTGAATCTATCCAACCCGGTTGCCACTTTGCCTGGGTTGTGTTTAACCATTCATATTCTCTTTTCTAACTCTTCATTCATATAATTTAATTCATGTTTTAGCATCATTTTATTCTATTTTCATCATTTCATATATCACAAAAAACCAAGAAAAGGGGTTAGGGCTAACCCCGAATCCGGTGATTTTGTTTCCAATTGTCATTTTATGTTATTACTTTTACAAGTTACTACACTTCACTTAGTTCTAATCCTTCTTCACTTGTTTTCTTGTCTTATTGTCTTCTAGTTGCACAAATACATCAAACTAGCATTGGTTGGACTCTCCCTCATCGGCCGGCCGAAGAGGAAGAAGGTTGAACTCACACACTCTCTCCCACGCTAAGGTACACGGTCAAATCTAACTAAATCTTGTTTTTATTCCATAAAGCGGAGCCCGCGGCTCCTGGCGACCACCTTACCTTTTATTTATGTTTTAAGTTCATCTCTTCCTCACTCTCCTCCCACATGACCCGAACCGTCTCCGGTGCTCGAGCGACGCCGTGAGATGAAAGTTCGGGGATCAATGTGAGTGTGGGACCGAGGTGATGAGTCTTTACTGCTTTACGAGTGTTTTCAATTCACTCTCTTTTTCCCAATTCCATCTTTCACCTTCTCTTGAGGTGCCGATCCGGAACCCGTTTTCTGGAGTCCACAATGGTTTTATAATGTTTTGTTGCATGATTGCTTGTCTTGTTTGCATATCACATGCTCTGTTTACTTCCTTTCATTTCATGTTCTTGCATATTGATTGCTTCTTCTCCTCCTACCCTCCATTTTTACTTTTGCATTAGCTTTTTGCATCGGGTACCGGACTTGTTCCGATCCATAGGGCATTCGAGGCAGTGGCTCTCTCTCCCAACACACCCTCACCCTCCAAACACCTTCTTGGTGGATTCTAACCTCTCTTCTGGGATATTCCTTCCTAGTTGATTTGGTGGTTTCCATCAAGACCTCCATAAGTCCCCATCCGTGGAGTATTCCTCTCCGCACGATTGGGCCAGTTGTACCCTTTCCCAAAACCCGAAGAACCCAAGTACCTACTCGTGGTGATTGAGTGATAACCTTAGGTTTTGAAGATTGAAGCAATAGGAACCATACCCATTTGAGTGAACGATTGCTAACAATCTATCTAATTTAAGGTTTCAACCCAAATATTGTAGAGTAGTCATTTTAAAACCTTGTTTGCATAACTTGCTTGCTCACCAAAAATTGAAAACAACCAAAAAGTTCTTCTTGCAAAACACCTAAAAAAAAAGCCCTTTAATTTTGTGTTCAACTTGTTTTCCAACCAATCAAATTGAAACAAAAAAAAAATCAAACAAAACAAAACATAAAAAAAAATCTTCAATTGTGTGCTTTGCTTGCTCTCTTTTCTAACCATCTTTCTAGAAATATCGACATGATGCCCATGATGCTAAAGTCTGGAAGCCACGTTGGGAGGTCAGACTACTACAAGCAACAAGAATATGAGCCGGGTCTCTACAAGCTCCAACAACAACCCGAGAGCCAGGTCAATGCTGCTATGGAACCCGAAGTGCAAGGGGATGCCCATCAGTCTGCTTCATTTAGTATAGAACAAGCTCTTAAGGATCTATCTTTTCATCTTGATCCCAATACCTTGTCATTCATACAATCTCTAGTGAAGGGCAAGATGCCTGCTAATCAAGGTCCAGCCAAAGTCAACCGAGCTGCCTCACCTCCCCATTCGACAGTTCGACCTCTTACCATAACCCCACACGGGCGGTCCCGCCATGTTACTTCACTCACTCACCCCATCAGGGGTCATTCTCCAGCTCGCACACCAACCCACCTCCCTCCCATCCAGGTGCCACGTGCACACCCCCTGGTGAATTCCTCCCCACCTGTTGCCAAGGATAAAGAAACCGTCGAACTTCCTCTCTATACTATCTACATTCCCCCATCACAAATGCCATCCTACCATTGCTACAATGGCTTAGGTGATCCCTTCACCCATGTCAATGATTTCCTGAGCAAATCATCTCGGTGGCAGAATGATAGAAAGACCCTTGCCTTTCTTTTTAGGAGATCTTTAGAGGGTGCAGCCATAGATTGGTTTTTTTCATTGAACGAAGTAGAGATATGGGATTTCGAAATTGTCAAGGCCAAATTCTTGCAACGATATGGGCCGGGCTATTCAATAATTGGGGAAGTAAAAGAAGATGTGGAATTAATACAATATTCTGATGAATTGAGCCCCAAGCTTGAGAGGAGCATTGATGCTATGAACCAACCTAGGAGCCCTCCCCAACCCCATCCAGATCATCATCATTGGCCAACTCCTCGACGCCAGTTGATTAGGCCACCGATGCCCCAACCTCAGCCAGTCATGCAACCCATGTCAATGGCACAACCAACCACGCTTAATAAAGCTCCTCTTGTTGCTTGTGCGAATACTCCATTACTTCAACCGGCTCCCCAACCTTCAACTCCACCAACATTTCTTAAGGTCCATCGGCCAATCATCCGACCATTGGCTTCTCAGCCTATTTCAACAACAACCCCTCGGCTAGCCACGCAAGCCTTGGCCCCTCAACCCACTTCACCAATGGTCCCTCGGCCAATCATTCATCCTAAGCCGATCGAGCAAACCCCGGCTTCTCAACCAATCCCACCACATAGGGATCCTCCTCAGTTGGTTGCACAACAACCAATCATTTCTTCTATTACTCTTGCCCCAACAAAGGAACCAATCACTCCTACTATTCTTGCTCCTGCTGTAGTAGAAGATTCAGACACTTCGACCCTTCAAGCTCCTGCCCTTGCAGAGGAATTAATAACTCCAACCATTTGTGCTCCTGCCATGGCAGAAGAATCAGCTTCTCATCAAGATCAAAGTCAGCTAGTAGGGGAGGTCAAACCAAACCCTTCTACCTTTTTGGAATCCCCTAGACTAGGCATGCCCTCTTCTATAGAACATCCTGAGGATAAGCCTGCTATAGAGAGCTTAGATGAAGGAATCATAAACTTAGTTGATTGTCAATCCGATGATGGACTAGGCAAGGATTTGTCAGGCACTGATCAACTGTTGCCATCATTGGAACTGATCAATGAAGATGGGAAGATAGAATTGACCCTTGAACTGAAAAATAAAGGAATAGAATTGGTCAGTGAAATAGGGAATGAATCGACAAGCCTCTGAAGGATGTAGACCTTAGCAAAGGGATACTAGGACCTCCTCCGGCTAGGCGAGCAAAATCCTCGAAATCGATCTTAGGGCCACGACCCTTACCCTATTCTTCTCCTAAGCAACAATCCGGCCCATGGGCCCATGATCAATCAATCTTAGGGCCACGCCCCTTTCTTTATTCTCCTCTAAATCAACGATTGGGCCCATGGGCCCACAATTCCTCAATCTTAGGGCCACTGCCCTTTCTTTATCCTTCTTACAACCATCAATCAGGCCCATGGATCCAAAATCTGTCAATCTTAGGACCATGGTCCACACCCCATCCCACTCAATTGGGCCCTTATGCCCCATTTTTGGACCCTTATGCCCCATTTTCGGGCACTTATGACCCTTTTCATCAATCGGGCCCTTATGCCCCATTTTTGGACCCTTATGCCCCATTTTCGGGCACTTATGACCCTTTTCATCAATCGGGCTCTTATGCCTCTTTTCATCAACTGGGCCCATGTGCCCCTTTCCATCAGCCGGGCCCACATGCCCCCTTTATCCAACCAGGCCCATGTGCCTCTCTTCATCAACCGCGCTCTTATGCCCCTTTTCTTCAACCGGGCCCACGTGCCCCTTTTAATCAATCAGGCTTGCATGCCCCTTTCCTTCAACTGGGCCCATATGCCCCTTTTCCCCAACTGGGCCTACGTACCCATTTCCTTCCATCGGGCCCACGTGCCCATAATTCTCTCCAATCGGGCCCATGTGCCCTTAATTTTTCTAAATCGGGCCCACGTGCCCGTAATTCACCTCATTCGGGCCCATGTGCCCGCAATTCACCTCAACCGGGCTCACATGCCCATGTTTTTCTGCAACCGGGCCCATGTGCCCAAATTTCTTCTAAATCGGGCCCACGTGCCCACCTTCCATTAACTTTGGGCATACATGCCCACACTCCTTCAACCTCGGGCCTATATGCCCCCATGTCTTCACCATCGGGCCCGTGTGCCCATACTTCTTCAAAATTGGGCCCCCGTGCCCCCACTTCTTCGAATTCGGGTTTGCACACCCATACTCTTCAATGGCGCCAGCGAGCCCATCACAAATCACAATCTTGCTCCCAACCATCTAAATTGGGCTGGTGTGCCCGCTCTTTTCGTTGGGTCCCTCGGGCTCAACCTTCAATCGGGCCTTCGAGCCCATCACATCCAATTGGGCCCTCATGCCCATCAACATCAACTGGGCCCTCTGGCCCGCATTCAACTCTTGGGCCCACGTGCCCCCTGATTCCAACCCTTCCCGGGCTTTCAAGCCTATCAACTCTTCGGCCCAAGAGCCCACTTTAGCACACTTTTGTTTTCAAAACATGTTTTTTTCCTTTTTGCATTCTCTTTCCTTTTCCAAATTTTATTTTCAAAAAAAAAAAATCAAGGTAGAGAAATTTCCTGGGTGATACCACAATCTTTGCCTTCTACATCATCAATCTTAACTCCGCCATGCTAAATTAGATCCTCCACATTTTCACTTCATACTATGACTATGAATCATCAATCCAATGCAATATGGTGCATATCAACAATGGAAGCAGTTGGGCAAGGCAAGGCAAGGCATGGCAGACAAGGCAAGGCAAGCACAAGCAAAGCCGTCATCAGCAATGAACTTCTTCTTCTCTCAGGTATTACATGAAATTGCATTCATTATCATTATGTCATCCGCAAAGCAATATTTTTTTAAAAAAGATTTTGAATTTCACATGACAATTTTAATTGAGAGAAATTCATGACTGACGATATTTGTAATTACCTTGTTAAACAAAATCTTTACATTGCAAGGCATGTTTTCAATTGATTCACCTATGGAATGTAATCTACCTCAAAAAAAAATGGAGAGAACTACTAGTATGACTTAAGTCCACATGTCCTAGGTTGTTGTCTAGGAGTCGAGAGTAGATACCATTCTACACACACAACACGTCCTGATCCCAGAATCCGGATGACCCAACACTTGAGAGAAGCTAGGCAAGGCACAGAGGTGGAAGGAAAACCCTCACCCTACTCTCTTCTGTTCGGTCCAAGATAGGTGAAGGGGATTAGAGGGGGAGAGTATCGAAAGCATCTGCCGCCCTAGTAGGAGGCCGTCTCGAAAGGTCCAACTTCTCAAAAGAAAAGGGTGCTAAAAGATGGGCAATGAACCCCACAGGTTTAAACAAATATGGGCATGTCTGAATGAGTACCCAGAAAAGTAGAAAATGAAAAAAGGCACCAAAAGATGGGCAATGACCCCACAGGTCAAAGCACCTGTCCGAATGTGTGCCACAAAAATAGGTTTGTCGATAAAGAAGAAAAGACCCGAAGAGGCCGAACCCCAACGGGCAATTGGGTGTGAGTAGAGAAATCCCTCTCGACATCTCCAAAGCCTATCAAGGACTTTCCCTCAATTCTTCATTTTTACCCCCAAGGTGTGGGTGAACCAACCAAATCAAAGCTAAACTCTAGCCGATCAAAGATTAAAGGTCGGAAAGATTTTGGATAAGGAACCCCATTTTGCATATGATGTCTACCAACGAACCTAGAAAAAAAAACCAAGTAGTGAGAACTTGTGTCAATACTGATTTTTCTCTCCAAAAAAATAATTTCAAAAAAAATCTAAAAAAAAAATTTGAACATTTCAAAAACTCCGAAAAAAAAGGTGAATATTTTAAAAAAAAAAACTACAAAAAAGTGGAATATCTTCAAAAACTCAAAAAAAAAATATTTTCAAAAACTCAAAAAAAATAAAATAGCATTTTCAAAAATTTCAAAAAATTTGAATCTTTTCAACAAAAAGGAAAACTTTTTTTCAAATTCAACAAAAAATTTCAAACTTTTTAAAATATTTTATCACCATGCTTGGTTTGAATTTTCGTCTTTACATTCATATTTACTTTCAATCTCTCATGTTTCAAATTCTTCATAGCATATTTGCTACTTGATTTTTACACTCCTAAGAAGGCTATACCCCTTGACAAAGGTCAACGCATACTGCAACCTGAAAGGGGGATAAGCCACATTGTTGTTCTAATCTCTTTCTTCTAAGTGTTTCAGGCACAAGAAAAACTTTACACCCCTTGACAAAGGTCAAGGCATACTACAACTTGCAAGGGGGATAAGCCTCATTGTTGTTCTAATCTCTTCCTTCTAAGTGTTTCAGGCACAAGAAAAACTTTACACTCCTTGACAAAGGTCAAGGCATACTGCAACTTGCAAGGGGGATAAGCCATATTGGCATTCTAATCTCCTTTTTCTAGTGTTTCAGGCACGAAGAACAAATGAGGAGAACTTCACAAAAAGGCGAAGCTCGCCACTTCCCTCCCCAAGGATTCTTAGGAGGAGGTGCCACCATGACCTCGACCTCAACTTCGTCGAGAAGCATTTTCAAGATTTCAATAAGGCGATGCTCGCCACTTCCCTCCCATGAGGATTCTTAGGAGGAGGTGTCACCATAACCTCGGCCTTAACTTTGCCGAGAAACTTTTTGCAGGCGACACTCGCCACTTCCCTCCCCTGAGGATTCTCAGGAGGAGGTGTCATCATAACCTCGGTCTCAACTTTGCCGAGAAGCTTTTGCTCTGTGTCCTCATTAGGACACATGAACTCTTTTGTGAGAATGCATGTCATCACATCGCAAACTCACCGTTATCATTTCCTTTCTTAGCATATATTAGGTGCATTACTATTTATTTTATGCATTGATGTTGAAGACCGTGAATGCAAAGAAGACCAGGCCCGAGATCCCCTTCATCAAAATCCACGACGGTCAGGTCATTCTTTGTGCTCACGGATAAGCCAAAATTGTGCTATGAGGGACGATAGTTCCCGAATGGGTATCTTGACCTCATAGACAATCTATATCTTCAACTATTTGTTATACAACTTTTGTTTTGTTTTCTTGAGCCCAACATGCATCATGTAGCATTAATTGCATTACATTTTGTTTTTTCATTACATACATCATTTCCTAAACTTCACCTTCACACTCTCTCGATCATTCTAAATTCCACCGTGTTTTCTAATCCCATCGTGTTCTCTAATCCCACCATGATCTCTAGTCCCACCAACCTCTCTAATATCCCACCGTGTCAATTAATCCCACCGTGTTCGGTAACTACTTTGTGCCCTCAAATCTTTCATTTCTTTTCACCACTATGGCCATTAAAACTTCTTTGCTATTCGTCCCACCATGGCAGCCAATTCATCCCGCCAAGGGCATTCTATTCAATCAGAACATGCACCATCACTATCTTCACGATCGATGCTTAAGCATTTTGCCTTTCGGAATCTGAGGTCATTCCATTCCGAATCAAATCTTGTCTCCTAGAAGACTTAAATGAATCTAAGAGCCTGAATGTGCTCGATTGGTACTCTTTTAATTTTTCAAAAAAAAATCTCTTTTTAAACTTTAGCCCATCACAGTACAGGAACACTGTAAAGATCGTGTTACCGGCTGATGATGAACCTACGAACCCATGTTTCGGGGACTCCCCACCGCGTTGGGGGTTGGCTATTCTTCTCTCGTGCCAATGGCACATCTCTTACCAATCGAACATAGGAAGACTTGATGAAACATGGAACTTAACCAGGAGACATGAAGAGATTCTCTTTGCCAAATTTGGTCGTTGAGCGTGTCTATATCTACACCTTGATGCCACCTTTTCAGTCCATCTCTATTTCGCTCCGCTGCATTCCATTACAACTCATTTCTCTTATCTACATTCCTCTACATTTCACTCCGCTACGCTACATGCCATTCCCTTGCAAAGCCGACATCAAGGCGAGGCAAGCTGTAGACACGCCAATTTGGCCTTATTTAGAGCTTAAACCATTATTCCATTGGCAACATCTATTTTAGACCATCAAAATCATGATGAACCACCCTTTTGGATGAGCTGAGGTGCTTATTGAAAATATGAGGATGATTTTCTAATTTCTAATCAAATCCGTGTTTTCCGAACAAGAGACTCTTGGTGGTGTGCCAGATTATGCTTTTCCCAGCATATCATCTACTTGAAAATTTTTCACTGGATTATGTGGACATACAATGAAGAAGTCCCCAACATAAATAATCTTCCACTCTGAGTCCTATTTTCAATGCAATAAACGGCATTCAATTCTGATCTACCATTTGTCCGCAACGCCTTTTAGAAGTCAGATGCGCAGTTCTGTCCGCACGCATCACCAATCAAGCCCAATTGCATGCAAGCCCAGCCCATTGTGCACATATTTGACCAATTCACGACCTTAATTTCCTTTTTCCTCCTCCATATCACTTTTTATAGCATCTGGAATCTTCATGGTCGAAATTAGCATCATCTAATGATGGCAATCCAACTTGTTCTCTTGTATATCAAGACTTGCCATTTTTAGACTAGATTTGTTTCCTCTTCAAGTGGAAACATATTTTGAACATGGGGAAGGTGATCCACGGTTTAAAATCCCTCTCAATCATTTGGGCAAGTTTCTAGATGCCTCAGGATGAAAATCAGCAACATTATATGGAGGAAATCCAACCTATGGTCGGATGTATCAAAACTTGCTATTTTTTGACCTGTTTTCATCCCCTATAAAGGGAGACTCATATGAACGACCTAAGAAGGGCATCCCCATCCTCCAGAACTTCTATCTTAGTCCTCCAGCCACCCTAGGATCTTCCCAATCTCCCCAAATAGTTCTATCTTCGTCCCGGTGCCCGGAGATCATCCCAAAGTGAAGAAGAAGCCGGTCTATGCTCCAACATGCTGCACTGCTGATCATCGGCTTCTACAGATATTTTTAGTCATTTTATGGCCTGACTTCATTCATAAGAAGTGTGGTTCATCAAGCTATATTTCATCTCCAACAAACAGAGATCAATTCTGACATTTCCTCTGCTTGTTATGGCTTCAACACCGGCGCTGCACAGACAGATCCGAAGTCTTCTCTTCTAAGTCATCAAATTCTCAGTCAATTTAAGTACATTTAATGGTGAATTCAGCCAATACATCCTTCATAGTAATTGTTCCCCGGTGAATTATATTTTATCTCCAACAAGAATCATTTAATTTGGATATCTGTGGTTCCCATAGCATGTCCTACATCGACATTGTGCTGGGAGTTTCCAGAACTTCATTGTCCAAGATCCGAATTATCAGGTAAATTAAGATTACTTATCATAAGATTCAAGCAATTTTGTCTTCATATCAAACCACCCTAGGTGAGTCCTCTTTATTTTAAAATAAACATAACTTTATTCTGACATTTTTGCTGTTCGTTATGATCTCTGCATCAGAGCTGCGCAGTTTACATTGAATCTATCCAACCCGGTTGCCACTTTGCCTGGGTTGTGTTTAACCATTCATATTCTCTTTTCTAACTCTTCATTCATATCATTTAATTCATGTTTAAGCATCATTTTATTCTATTTTCATCATTTCATATATCACAAAAAACCAAGAAAAGGGGTTAGGGCTAACCCCGAATCCGGTGATTTTGTTTCCAATTGTCATTTTATGTTATTACCTTTACAAGTTACTACACTTCACTCAGTTCTAATCCTTCTTCACTTGTTTTCTTGTCTTATTGTCTTCTAGTTGCACAAATACATCAAGCTAGCATTGGTTGGACTCTCCCTCATCGGCCGACCGAAGAGGAAGAAGGTTGAACTCACACACTCTCTCCCACGCTAAGGTACACGGTCAAATCTAACTAAATCTTGTTTTTATTCCATAAAGCGGAGCCCGTGGCTCCTGGCGACCACCTTACCTTTTATTTATGTTTTAAGTTCATCTCTTCCTCACTCTCCTCCCACATGACCCGAACCGTCTCCGGTGCTCGAGCGACGCCGTGAGATGAAAGTTCGGGGATCAATGTGAGTGTGGGACCGAGGTGATGAGTCTTTACTGCTTTACGAGTGTTTTCAATTCACTCTCTTTTTCCCAATTCCATCTTTCACCTTCTCTTGAGGTGCCGATCCGAAACCCATTTTCTGGAGTCGACAATGGTTTTATAATGTTTTTGGTGTTTTGAGAACTTTTATGCTATTTTTTGTTGTTTTGAATATTTAATTTTTAAGATTTTTGACTTTATTGATTTTGTTTGGTGTTTTTGAAGTATTCGATTTTTTTGTGTTCGGTGTGAAGGACACGACCATCTCATCCTTTGTCATGTTTGCCGTAGGTGCCTCTCATTGTTACCTAAGGGTTAAGAGTAGGCATCACGTGTGAGAAAGTGCCTTGTTCGGAATCTTCTGACCTTCCGCCTTCGATAGGCTATGGCTCCTCTTGGACCTAGTCGGTCAACCCTATCCTTTGAGGTTAAAGAAGGAAGATGATTGGTGGTAAGTCCTTAGTAGAATTCAGGGATGTCAAACTTGTTTCTCTACTAATACCCACATTGCCCGTTCGGGTTTTGACCTCTTCGGGTCCTTCCTTCTAGCCCATTTTCTTTGATGGCCCACATTCAGACAGGTCTTTCTTCTTTCTTGCTTGATTTCGACCTGAGGGGTCATTGCCCATCTTTTGGAGTCCTTTTCTTTTGGACTTTTGTTGGTACACATTCAAACAGGTCTATTCTTTTGCTGACCTGATGAGTCATTGCCCATCTTTTGGCACCTTTTCTTTTAATAAGTTAGACCTTCAGAGGCATCCTTCTACTAAGGCAATGAGTACTTTCGATACTCCTCATTCTAACCCCTTCTATCTATTCCGGACCGAAATAAGAAGAGAATGGGACATGGTTGACCTTCTTTTGCCAAGTGTTGCCTAGCTTTCTCTCTGACTTCCAGTCATCGGACTTCAAAACCTAGGCGTGTAGTGTGTGCAGCATGATGCCTATCCTTATTTTCCTAAGTGACAAGTTGGTGCACCGAACAAGCAAGCGTTAGATGTTATCATCATTCTTCACACTTTTGGATTTTATAGATTTTTTTGTTTTGCTTTTAAGGGAAATATGTTTTGAGGTACACACCATTCCAGGGATGAGCTAGTTCTTCTCCTTCTGCATTAGTTAGCTTATATGAATTACCGGGATAAACAGCCGAAATAACATATGGACCCTCCCAATTAGGTTGAAGTTTGGAGCGGGGACCGCCCGGCTTAACGAATATTCTTTTAAGCACAACCTCACCGATTTCAAATTTTCTCTCCACCACCCTCTTCTGATAAAATCTTTTGATAAGATCTAGCATGTTCGGCAGCGGCCAGTCTCCTTTCGTCCAAGAGTTCGAGTTGCGCGAGAAGAGAATCTCGGCGTTCATCCATCGGGATATCTCGATCGATCTGGACTCGAAGGGAAGGAATGATTACTTCATATGGGACTACCGCCTCCATCCCAAATGCCAAGGCATAGGGGGTTTGACCCGTTGGGGTTCGAATAGAGGTGAGGTAGGCCCATAGAGCATCAACTAACTTATCTGGCCGGTCTGCGAACTTGCTAGACTTACAAGTCTTCTTAATGATTTTTATTAGGGTTTTATTGGTGTCTTCTGCTTGACCGTTGCCTTGAGGATAATATGGAGATGAATGATGCAATCTGATGCAATACCTGTTGCAAAGGTCACGCATCTCCTGAGAGATGAATTGTGGTCCGTTGTCAGTGATGAGATCGCCTGGGATCCCGAACTTGGCAGTGATGTTGTGCTTGATGAAGGTGCAGACTGTTGATGCCTTGATCTCCACGTATGCTTCCGCTTCCGTCTACTTGGTGAAGTACTCCGCTGCAGTTAGGATAAAGGATTTGGTTTTGTTTGTGGAGTTTGGGTCACCAAGGGGTCCGATGACATCAAAAGCCCACATAGCGAAAGGCCATGGGGCATGAATCGGGTGAAGGGAAGATGCGTGAGAGTGAATCTTGTCGGCGTGAAGTTGACATTGATGGTAGTGCCGGACGAAGATCGAGCAATCTTCTTCCAGAGTAGGCCAATAGTACCCTTGCCTGATGATCTTCTTGATAAGGGCTTGAGCATTTACATGGCCTCCACATACTCCGGAGTGTGCTTCTTTAAGCACCAATTCAGCCTCTTCTTCATCTACGCATCTTAATAGAATACCGGCCAAGCTCCTTTTGTAAAGCACTCCACCTAAGATGGTGTAACTCTAGGAGACTCTTCTTATGGCTCTTTTCTCTTTGGCAGTTGATCCTGGTGGATATGTCTGATCCTGAAAGTAATTCGCAATCTCATGATACCATGGTTTCTCACCCTCTTCTAATTCCTCCAACTCAATCAAAGATACTTCCTCCTTTTGCTCAATGTACTCTTTCCTTTCAAACTCTTCCTTAACTTTCAAGAATCGTGCATCTTCTACTGCCGGAATGGTTCATCGGTGGACATAGATCGTCCTAACTTGTTTGCCTAGCGGGACAGATAGTGAAGATGCCAGGGAAGCGGGAGCATCAGCAAGAATATTTTGAGTACGAGGAATATGAATGAATTTGAGTTTGGAGAATAGCTTGATGTAACAGGTGGTGAGTTCTTGATATGGTCTGAGCCCGGGATGAGATGTGCAGTATTTGGCCAGTACTTGGTGGAGAATCAACTGACTATCACCGATTACCCTTAGTTTAGTGACACCATAGAAGTGAACAGCCTCCAGTCCGGCCAATAAGACTTCATACTCAGCTATATTGTTTGTTGCTGGAAAATGGGGCTGAAAAGCCTGTGGAATGGTGACACCTTCGAGTGATGGAAGAACAATCCCTATCCCTCTACCCTGGGAATTTAATGCCCCATCAAAATATAAAGTCCATAGATTGGAAGATCGGATGGACATCAATTCTTCGTCGAGGAATTCTGATTGGATAGGGTCAAAGATTGGGATAGGATGATGGGCAGGGTGTTTGGCAATCGCATAGCCCTTGATCGCCTTCTTTTGGATGTAGGTGATGTCGAATTGAGAGAGGAAGAAACCCCCAAAGTTTGATCAATGTTATCCTTCTCCTCATATCGGATTTCATCCAGTTGAATCGCATTTTCTAGATACTCCGGTAGCTTGGCACATTCTAAACTTTTCTGAGCTAACTGATGCAGGTATCTTTCTGGAACTCTCCTACCTCTTATTTTTGTCCTATTTTTATTGGAAACTAAACCTAAAGAAGAAGAAGGTAAATAAGAGGAGGAAGAGGAGGTGGATGGAGTAGAATTTATTGGAGAGGATGGAGGGCAAAGAAGGTCAATCAAGGATCTGGTGGCTTCTTGGGTCGAATGCCCTTCCGAGGCAAGTTGAGATGTTTCCTTGATTGAAATTTGAGTTTCGAGGAGGACGTTGCTTTTTGGGAAGCAAACATAAAGATAGAATGGGCTTCAGGTGCCCGATTTGGGTTGAGATCAACTACGGGAGCCATAGTAGGTGAAGATATTGATAAAGAGGGGAAGATTTCGAGCAATGTTTTATAGAGGGGGCTTCTGGGCCCAATGTTGATAGAAAGAGATGATGGGCCAGTAGGCCGGATGATCATGGAAGAAGGTGGGTTCATGGACCCAATAAGAGGAGGATGTGGGCTCGAGGGCCTGGGTTTAAGAGATAGGCTTGAGGGCCCAAGAGTTGGATAAAATGGGCAAAAAGACCCGGGTTCAATAGAGGGGCTCGATGGCCCAAGAGTTGGAGGAAATGGGCACAAAGGCCCAGATTCAATAGAGGGGCTCGATGGCCCAAAAGCAACAAGTGGGTTCGTGGACCCATAAGTTTGGCCTGAGTGCCTAGAAATAGGGATCTGGCCAAGAAGCCCGGGGAGAGCATAACGGTAAATTAGGGCATCGGCCCCAAAAGATGACATAATGAGGGAAGGCCCTCGTGGAGTTGGTTGCACTTTTTCTCGAGTCGGTTTGGCAATATGACCCTCAGGTGGGTCAACAGGTGGTTCAGCCTGGAGTGGTTCATTGCTTGACCCTTCTTCATTGGTGGAAAACAAAAGAGATATTTCAGGATACACGTCATCTTCAGGGTCGTCAGTTCTTCTTCTCTTGTCTTGCTCCATCTCTTGTTCTTCCTTGTTCTCAGCTAGTTGAATGGTTTCTTTCTTGATGAAAACTTTTGTAAGCATACAGAAAAGTATCTACTTTTGAGATTCTGACCATTCGCAGTCGTTCCATCATACCCAACCCCGCTTTTTGGTTGTAACCTCACTGGATTGATTGGCTTAGCTATGCCTTGTAATTCTTTGCCTAGTCCTCGGCCCTCCTGGTATCCCAAAATCTTCATTATATGCCACCCAATGGTTTCATTTTCCTCTCTTTTTCTTCTCCACACTTGCTTGGGTTGCCTACTCATTTCTGGAAGATCCAAGATTGTCAAAATTGGCTCGTTTGGCAACCCAAGGGGTGGTGGTGGAGAAGATGGATGGTCTAAGGGCATCCTCATCACCTTAATCACTTGTCCCTTGTGAGGGAATTTAAGACACTGGTGATTGGTGGAGGCGACTGCCTCTAGTGCTTCCAAATAGGGCCGTCCCAGAATAGCTTTGTAGGTTGGATCCATCTCAAGTATGTGGAAGTCAACAGTGACTGTTCGAGGTCCAAGCTTCACATTTAATGTAATCATGCCATCGGCAGGCTTTTTTGAATTGTCATATGCAGTCACTGTTATTTGAGATGGCCGGATGTCTTCCTCGGAGAATCCACAAAGATGTAATGTTTATGGTGGCAGAACATTAATGGATGCTCCAGTATCGACTAAACATGACTTAATGCCTACACCATTGATGTGAACTGTGATGCACAAGGCACATTTTCTTATTTCCGGGTCGGCCAACTCTTCCTTCGTGAATGTAAGGGCCAGGTACTCACTTATCGGGACCAAAACTGATGAGATTTTTTCCGGGGGGAGGCTCTCGTTTACCATTACTCGCTGTAAGTACTGTTGGAGAACCTCTTGATGGACTCTAGATCTTTTGATCAACTCTAAGATAGAGATCCGTGCCGGGGTTTTATCAAGATGTTTCAACAAGTCATAGGATGTCCCAGGCAACGGCTCTTCAATGTGTTCTTCTTCTGCTTCTGGTGCCAACCCTGATTGGCCGGCCTGGGGAAAGACCCTTTGGAACATGCGCCCACTCCTGAGTACTGTGGCAAGTTGAGGAGCTATAGCTGGGGTGGTAGTGGTGGGTGGCGGGTTAGGTCGAATGATGGGAGCTCTTGGGACGGGCGTAATGATGGTGGTTTGAGGCATGGTAGAGTAGGTAGGTATGTTTGCACGGGGTGGGATGATGATAGGTCCTAGTGGTGGTGATATTTGTAGTGGATTAACCGGGCGGATTAGGGTCCGTCCCGATTGGAGTTGAATGGCTGGTGGTGTGATGATGGGTTGTGATGGCGTTCGGATGATGGGCATTCTGTTTAATGTGATGGGATTATGTGACATAGTTGTTCAGGGTATAGAGTGGACGATTTGGTTAGGAGGGTGAAGTAAGTTGATGTGCATGGAGGAGGCGGCTCCCTCGACTTGCCAATTCTAGCCCCGATCATGATACTCCTCGGAAGAAATCATGATGGGATTAACGTGTTGATTCCTAGGCACGGGTGCATGTGGAGGTAAAGGGTTTTGGATAATCCCAAGGCCGGGGGTTCTGTTGTTGTTGCTGCTGAGCTGGTACATGCTGCCGTTGAGGTTGATTTTTCACTGTTCTGATGTATTCCCCCATCCGGTCCCAGTCAATATTGCCTTGCTCATTAAGGTTGTGGATGTAGTCTTTGAATTGAAAGCAATTTTCCACGGTGTGCCCAGGATATCTATGAAACAAGTAGTATCGCTCTGTGTTGGCATTTTTAGGCCACTCCAATTTCTCCCTTGGCAATGCAATTTTCCCTACCGCCATGAGTGCATTAAAGATGTCCACGAGAGAGTACGGCAAAGGCGGGTAATGGTTCCTCTTGGGTCCAATTTTTCAGGGTTCGTAGGCCATGGGAGGGGGTTCTTGGTTGTAGTTGGCCAGTTGTTGCCGTGCTGGTTGGGGAACTGGGGCTTGCGGTCGCTGAGGGATTGGAGCTTGTTGTTGACGAGGTTGGAACTGAGGTTGATGTTGAGGTTAACGAGGGTTTCTAAATGGTTGATTTTGTTGAGGGTTCCTGAACTGGTGTTGATAATTTATAGGTGGGTTCCCTACAACATTGAGGTTTTCATTTGTCACTACGCCCTCAGTCACTGGGCCGGTTGTGGTAAAAGTGGTTTTCCTGATAGCTCGGGGTCTAGGATCAAACAAGTTCATGATAGATGAGTCCCTAAGCTGTCTCTGAATGTACCGTGCCCTCTCATAGAGTTCACTCATGAAGGTGGGGTGATGCAAAGCCAGCATATTCTTTAAAGCTGGAGTGGCATTGGTGATGATCATCTTCACTTGCTATGGTTCTGAAATGGAATCAGTAAGCTTTTCTGCCATGGATCTCCACCTATCAGCATATCTAGCAAAATCTTCATCATTTCTCATTTTTTTAGCCATGAGGTCAGTGATGGAATATGTTGGTCCGACTCTATCTTGATATCTCTGCAAGAATTTAGCTTTGACAATTTCAAAGTTACTCGCCTGCAAAGAGTCAAGCGAGTAGAACCACTCTATAGCTGATCCCTCTAATGATCTTCTAAAAGGAAAAGCAAGGGTCCTTGGATCATTTTGCCACATTACCGACTCATAAAGAAAGTCCTTGATGTGAATGAATGGATTACCGGTTCCATTGTAGCGACGGTATACCGGCATCTCAGAGGGAGGTAGATGAAAAGTAGGGAGAGAAGGAAGAGAAATTTCGGGGACTGCCTTGGTGTCGATTAAACGTCTAAGCTCTCTATACTGCTCATCCATGCGATTGATCTTGTTAATCAATGCCTGATCGACAGAAGGTTCCCTAAGAGGAGGAGAAGTGGGTGCTTGGTGCACCGGAATTGGGATTTGATGGGCCAAAGTGGCCGGATAAGAAGGGTACATTGGGGATGCACCAAAGGGTGAGTAGGGTTGAGATGATTAGAAGAATAAACTGGTGGTCTAGAAGGAACAACAACATTTGGATTGGGATGATCTAGATTAGCCACCGGATGAGGAGAAATTGGGGCCATGAGCCCGGTATGAGAATGGCCATGAGTGGGCACATTGGGTTGATGTGCCACTGACCGAGGGGTTGAGATGCGAAGACCATCTTCGGGAGGAATGTGGTCGGCTGGCGACTTGCCCTTGAGGATGGCTTTGATAGCCTGAAGTTGGGTAGGGTCGGCATGAGAGAATGCCTCCCAAAGTGAATTTGGATTGGGTTGAGGAGAAGTTTGACTAGGTTCGGGGAGAACTTCGGGTTCATTGACGGCACACACGGTATCAGGATAGAAATAAGATTGGTCATACTCCAACTGTAGTTGCTCGTATCCTTGATCCGCCATTCCGATAACTCGACCTGACCTTAAATTCATAAACACAATAGAAAAAGAAGGTTGACAAATAAAAGCTTAAGGATTTTTTTTTAGTTTTGATTTTTTTACCCCTTTTTTGTTTTGATTTTCTTTTGTCGGACAAGCAAGTTGTCAAGCAAATTAACCTCAAGCAAATATTTTTTGTTTTGGTTCTTTTTAGGTGATTTTGGGATTTTTGTTTAATTTTCAGTTTTTGTTTGCAAACAAGTAATAACAAAGACTTAGAATGATTAACGTAAATTTTTTTGTTGTTTTAACCTCAAATTAATGGCTTGTTAAGAGAAATATTGTCCACTCAAATAAATGGGTAGGACCCTATGCTCTCACAACGCCGAGTGATCTAAAGTTGTCACTCTTTTCACAACGATAGGTAATAGGTACTCCGGGTTTTGGGATAAAATGGTACAACCAGCCCGATCAGTGAAGAGGGAATCCTTCACGTCTGGGGACTTACGGAGGTCTTGATGGAAGCTACCCGGTCCTTCCGAGAGAGAATCCCCGGAGGAGGAGTTGGCAACCACCAAGAGGGGTGTTTGGGTGTGTGGGGCTTTGGGAGGAGAGAGCCTCCCTTCTCGGATGACCTAAGGAGCCGAAATCCCAATGCAAACTAAATGCAAGTGAAATGTCAAGGAATAAAGAGCAAGCAAGAAGAAAATAAAAGCATACAATGATTAATGAGATGTTGTAGGAAACAAGTAAACAAGACAATGATATAATATAAAATAAAAACTAAAATAGAAAGGAGCACTTAACCTTGGCTAGAAATGCTTAGCAAATTTACTATAATGGAATTAGACATGGAAGGAAATAGGCAAGCATATTTGTCAAGGAATGAAATAGGATGATCTTCAAGATACTAAATTGAAATAAGATGATAAACGAAGCTAAAAATCAGATTGCCATGCTTTTAAAAAGATAAAGGGAGGGCAAGTAAACTTGAAGAAAAGTATATGATACTTCAAAGAAAGTAGTAAGCAACGTAAACAAGCAACAATGTAAGGAAATGGAAATGACTTACATAGAATTGAAAGTAAACATGCTTTTCAAATGGACATTCTTAGGAAAGAAAATAGGATCTCACTAAAGCAAAGTCGGTCCCACTGTGGTCGCCAAAAGGTGTAAGCACCCGAAACGGGATATTCGTAGATCTCCCCCTTCCAGCCCCTACACTTGCTTTGGGGACTTGGTGGATGGGATGTTAGTGGGTGTGGTCTCCAGGAGCCAAAGGCTCCAAAATATGGTAGAATGAAAAGAAATGAAATGGAGAAATGACCGTCGTACCTTTGGAAGCGGGGAGATTGTTGAGTTCCGACTTCTCCTCACTTGGCCGGCCGAAAGAAAAGAGCTTAGTGAGTCCTTCATCTTTGATCCGGTTGAAGCTCCGCCTTGGCCGGATTTACCTACAAATGTCCATATGAAAACATAGAAACAAGTGAAAAGATCATTAGTTCTAGTGAAAGTGTAGTATCATGCTCAAATTCGAATGTAAACGTGCAAGAGGGAAGGAACTGACCGGATTGGGACTAAATCCCAACCCCTATTTAGAAGATTTAAATATGCATGAAAAATGCAAATGAGTGGCTCAATATATGCTAAATGACATGTTACTGAGGGTTAAAATGAAAGGGGGGGAGTAAAAGATCGTCCGGAAAGGTAAATGAACTCAAAAAAATGCAAAACGGGGTCTACCCCTGCTAGTGCCCCATATATGGGGCGCCTGCTGCAGGTGTCCCCTTGATGGGGTGCATTGACCAAAGTCAAAGCGCCCTATATACGGGGCACCGGGGACTGGCTTCAGCAGATTTTCTTCCCTTCTTCGTGGCATCGCCCCGGAGTGTAGGAAGACCTCCAAAACGGAAAAAGGACTTCTTCAAGCAGCCAATACTCAAGGGAAGCTAATGGAAGAGTGTTTTGGCACTAGACGTAAGGGAAATGGAGGGTAGAGGCTCTCAAAATTGGAGAAAAATCATATTTCTGAAGAAGGAAACTGCAGGTTTTTGGGGTTTTTGGGAGAGGGTTTTGGATCGGTTTGAAGGCTTATGGGAGGTGTAGATGGCTTAGAAACGTGATGTTGGATGAGCTCTAGGGTGGCACCAAGTTGGAACCTCCTCCAAGCTCCAAATGGAGGTCTATTTATAGCTCAAAAGAGGGCACTTTGGCTATTTCCAAAAAAGCAGTGCCACGCGGCATGGCGCCCTATATATGGGGCGCCAGCATCATGAGGTCTGTCAGGTCGACAAGATGAGTCACTGTGGGGGGTCAAATCAGCCATCGAATTGATTTGATTTGGATCCAGGCGCCCTGTATATAGGGCGCCTGGTGCCCTATTTTTTACGTCGCCTGGTGCCCTATAAGTAGGGCGCCAAGTGCCCTATATACAGGGTGTTCGGCCTGGCCGATTGCTCTATCGATCCCCTTCCGGAAAACTCGGTTCTCTTGAAAGGTTACTCAAATATTATTCATGAAAACAAGAATTTAAGCTCTTCAACTAGGCCAAAATTGCGTGTCTACACTTGAATTTCAGATTGTTAATGATCTGAATTTGGCATGTTTTACGATGAATTTCAGATGCTCTAATGTGTTTTTAATATGTTCTTTTTAATTGGTTGTGAATTATTTGATTTGCACTTATTTAGGAAATTGAATTCCAGTGGATTAAGTGTATTGAATCAATTTTTCCAGATTGTATTAAATCTGGTTTTTGTTGGATGTTAAAGCTTTAATGATCTATTTTAAGCATGTTTTAAGGTTGGTTTGAATGTATTTTCATATTTAATTAAGTTAACTTTGGATTTGGTTAACTTTTGTTCGGTTTGCATCACATCCGGTCTGTCAGGCTAGTGTCAATGCCCAGTCACATGCAATCAACTCGGCACTTGAAATGTTCATTGAATATTCATGTTCATGCTAGTGTACATCAGATGTGGCAGTTCATATGCCACGAATAATACTTGTTGAAGTGTCAAAGTTCTTCCTTGGTGTAAAATCCCACTTGACCAAGAGAATTTTGGCAGCATGCCGCCTTATTTTTCGATCAGTGTGAAATTTTACCCATCCTACAAGGCATAGTCATTTGACTTTCCAAGTAGTGGGAAGGGTCCGTCTACAGTGGGAAGCGTGTCCCATGCCTACGCCCGAACAAAATCAGTGGGAAGGGTCCGTCTGCAGTAGTGCATGCCGGATGAGCCGCCCAATGAAGCGTCCAGTTGTGGACTAATTCCTTATTTAATTTTGGCATTTCACCTTCAACTTTAGTTAAGTGTGCTTTTTAAATGTCCAAGGCCCAATGGGAAACTTCATGTCAACGGCTCAATGGGCCGGTCTTCATGCTATGTCAGCCCGGTTGGCCTATCTTGAGCTTCATGGGCCCTGTCGGCCTATTTTGAGCTTCATGACCCAATGGGCCAGATTTGCACCTCCATGGCCTGATTGGCCTGATTTGCACCTTGAAATCTTGCTATCGCAGCAAGGTAGGTGAACCTCTTAGGGGCTGGAATGGGTTGGCTAAAGTGATGTTTAGGTGGGCTTTTGGTAGGACTGCACAAGGGGTAGGCTTAGGTGTGAACTTGGACTAGTTTTAGAAATGCACAAAGGGCATTTTGACATGTAGAAATCAGGGCCACCCGACTTAACTCTTGGCCCGTCTGGCAGATTCCAAGAGGCCCGGGATGTCACCCTTCCTTCTATTCATCAAAGAGGGTGTTTGGTTTGTTTGGGGGTGCCAAATGGGCTGTTTATAGGACACCTATGGGCTGTGTGCACATGGGCAATGAGGAGCCAGAATTAGGACAGCAACGGGTCTGAAATGAAGGGCTCAAAGAGGCTGATTTTTGATGGCTTGCGGGACCAACATAAGGAGGTTGAACATGGGCTTTAGGTGGTACCAACAAGGCATGGTTTTTTTGGAGCTTCTTGAATGGCCATAGAGAAGGCCGAGGGGAAGAGAAAGAAGATCGGAGGGAAAGAACTAGAAAGTACTACATCTTCCCTCACCTTTTTGGCACAATCCTTGTTGGATAGTGAAAGATAAGATGGCTGGATTTATACCCTTCTTCTTCTTCTTCTTTTGTTGCTGAAAATGGGGCTTGAATCAGTGCTCCAAGAAGGAACACCTGCTGTTGGAATCGGTGCACCACCGATTGGGCTGCTGCTGGCGCACCTGCTGGAGGAAGGCCTTTTCTCCTTCTTCTTCTTCAATTGGAACAGCACAAGGGGGATGGAGAGGTTGCTGACTTGCTGATGAAGACGTCCAAGCAAGGAGAAGCTGTCTTGGAACAGGGTAGAGGGAGGAGAGGTAGGGCTTCCGCAGGGTGATCTGCTTGTCCTGCACATGGCCAGCTGAGGGGGCTTTTATAGGGGCTGAGGGACGCCATCTCCAGGAGGAGATAAGGCTGGAGGTTTTTGAGAGGAGATAAGGATAACTCAAGGGAGGTTGAGGATGATAAGGATAACTCAAGAGAGGTTGTTTAGGTGATTGTGTGTCAACTAGAAAGAATGGGAGAGAAGGGTGCGCACCCTCTCCTACTTTCAAGGAGATGTGCGCACATGACATGTGGCAAGAAGGCTTGTTCGAACAAGGCTTGGATGAGGATAGGCTTGGTTAGTTGTAGGATTAGTTAGGATGAAGATAAACCAAGGGAGAGATAGGGATAAGCCATGGGAGGTGGTTCAGGGAAGTGGTTGAGTGGGACCCACCAGCCAAGGAAGGAGGAGGTGAGTGCGCCTCCCTTCCCTATTTTCTAGGGCTTCTTGTGCACACATCAGATGAGGGAGGATGGGGTTCGGCCATGACAGGCTAGGTTATCCCATCTTGGGTTAGGTTTAACCCTGGTTTAATAAGAGTGCTCCTGATCCAACGACTATCATTAATTCCGACCAAAACCAATTAAATAAATCCCAAATTGACTTCAAAAAAATTCCAGATCATGCCCTGATGGCCATTGATATTATGCTCTATCCAGATGTGTGCTTGAGATCACTTGAATTGCAACGGATCTCTTAATTTAGCTAGTTTCTCTGATCGGTGTGATCTCGGCCGTCGATAATGCCGAAAACTGTAATTGAATGCAATTGCCTCCTCCCATTGGCCAAATTTATTTTTTCATGCATCAATATTCATGAGATAAAAGTTTTTGGTAATGAAAATTGAAATTTTCAGCCCATGGGTCTATCCAGAGCTAATCGGACCATTATGCCCCTGGTGCGAGAACATACGGCTTTCCGTCCGGATTTGCTCTTTCTTGCATATCTCTTCATCTGGGGGTCGGATTTTCGATCCGTTTAAAGTGTTGCCTAGCTCTATCTAACCTTGACAATGTGGTAAAGTTGGGATTCCATGTTAGAGTCCCAATTTGTCCCAAAGTGTCAGGGGCAAAATGGTCATTTTGGCCTTCCGGTGTCCGTTTTTCATGTTTTGGGCACCGTTGCGAAGCTCTTGACCAGGGATATGTAATGAACACATTATCTTGGCCATTTTTAGCATGTAAGGCCATGCCAAGGCATTTCCGAAGCCATTTTACATCATCTATTCATGAATTTTCCGAATCTGGGTCAGATTTTCTAAACTGGCTTCGGCATTGCAGAAACATGTATCAAGCAAGCTAGGTTGAAAATTTTGATGCCAACAAATGCCCACCATGGGCAGTTTCTTGGAGATGGTAGTCGAGAAGGGACTGCCCATGTAAGTTGGCCTCCGAGATTTGTTCTGCTTTGTCCCTTGCAATTTATCCACCGCTTATGCTACATGAGCTTTCTTAAGGATTGAGAAGGGCTTGGGCCCTTGTACATGACCAGCCTTGGCTTCTTTTTGTGTTTGGTTGCCCATCCTCCATTCAATAGGCATATATGATGGTGTCAATTCTTGCATGCTCCCCAACAAGCAAGCTTTTTGAATGAGCCAGTCTTTATTTTTTCTTTGTTTTTGTCTTGTTTTTTTTGTTGTTTTCTTTTTTTTTTACTGATCTGACTGTCTCTTGCAAGATTTTCACCTAGACCAGCCTCCTTGATGTTTTGCCTATACGCCTCCAGAGAGGTTTTCATGTAGCAAGGTTACCTGATTTTGCCTAGAGTGCCCTTTCAGGTTTTCATTCTAGCCAGGTTTTCTCTCTTCTTTTCTTCTCTTTTTCTTCTCTCTTTTTTATTTTCTTCTTTTTTTCCACTTTCTTTTATTTCTCTCTCTCTAATGTATAGGGAATTAAGGCTTCCCCCCAAGCCGTATTCAAATAGAATGAACCAGGTTGAGATTAGTGATAACTCAACACGGGGGGCCAACCAAAGTTGTGAAACCAATCAAAGGGCTTCAAACAAGTAAGTGGAGAGACCAACACAGAGGGAGTTCCTGACAAGGATAAGACCAATCCAAGTGCAGAAGGCTACTTGGCATGAGGGACTAATTAAATAGGTGCGAAAGCAACGCAAAGGGGGTTTTGAAGAGGATAAGATCAATCCTAGTGTAGAAGGCTGCTTGGTATGGAGGACCAATACTGAAACCATCTCAAAGGGGGTTTCAAACAAGATATGACCAATGAAAGTGCCTAAGACAATTCAACATGAGGGTCAAATTTTTGAAACTGACACATAGAGAGTTTCAATCAAGGCAAGACCAATCCAAGTAGGGGAAAGCAACTTGGCATGAGGGTCGAGTGAATGTGAGACCAATCCAAGTGCTAGGGGCAACTTGGCATGAGGGCCTAATCAAATAGGTTGTAAAACCAACACAAAGGGGTTTTAGGCTTGCCTACAAGGCAAAGTTTGCGGACTACACAGGGTTCGATAGGAAATCTCAAAGGGTTGGTTTCCTAGGGGTCCACACAAAGGGTAGGACTAGTAGTGCCACAAAGGGGTGAATGGGAACCTCAAAGGGGCTGGTGTCCCATGAGTCTACACAAGGTGTAGTAATAGAGTGCCACAAAGGGGCGAATGGGAGCCTCAAAGGGGGCTGATTTCCTAAGGGTCCACACAAAGGGTAGGACTAAAGTGCCACAAACGGGCAAATGGGAGCCCAAAAGGGGCTAGTGTCCCATGGGTCTACACAAAGCGTAGGAATAGAGTGCCACAACGGGGCGAATGGGAGCCTCAAAGGGGCTGGTGTCCTATGGGTCTACACAAGGTGTAGGAATAGTAGGGCTATGGAAGCCAAAGTGGCATTGTAGAAGCCTTGTTTGGAGCCTCAAGAACAAGTAGTCAAGGCAACTTGTTGTGTAGGCTACCGAGATCGGGATGATCTAGGTAGTGAAAGTTTTAAAGCCATACAAGACCAACCTCGCCAAGATGGTTAGTTTGTTGAAGGTTTCCTGGAATGATTGTCTAGATGATGCATGTTTTGTGGGTCATCAAGGCCGGAATGGTCATGACAACGTGGAAGCTTGTAGACCAACAAGACTGGCTTGGTCAGGGTGGTATGGGTTTGAATTAATTTTCAAAAAATTGTTCAGACCAGGAAGGGTCATGACAGTATGAGTTTTTATGGGACGTGTGGGCTGAATAGTCAAGATCAGAGAAAGTTTTTTATTTATGGACCATCAGGATCGGAATGATCAAGATGGTGGAATTGCTAAAGTCAAAAGAATGACTGAAGGGGTAAGAATGAGTGAGAGTAGAGTAGGGTATTACCCTTCGTCCCTTTCAAAATGGAGTGTGGGAACTTCCCCTAAATTTTAAAGGTGGGAGATGGTCTTCCTCGTCGCCTCAGGTATGGTCTCTCTAGCATATTTCTACTACAAGGTAGATGAGCCTATGAGAGCCTTTTCATCATTGGCAACTCGGACCTCCTCCCTAATAAAATTAGGGGAATGAACCCACCTATCTTGTTAGGTTGGGGGTCGCCCTAGTTGATTATTTTTTTGTTTTTTTTTGTTTTTTTTGTTTTTTTATCAACCTGATTGCTCCTTTAGGGAGTTTTCACCCAGGCTGACCCCTTTTAACTTTTTCCTGTGCGTCCTATTGCAGGATTTTCACACAGCAGGGTTATCCAATTTTGCCCAAGGCGCCTTTGTAGGTTTTTACCTTCGCTAGATGCTTTGACATTTTTGCCCTTGGCCATCCATTGTGCATGATCGACCAAGTTTGTCGGGCATCTCTATTTTTAGCCCCATTTTTTTTTCTTCTCTCTATTTTTTTTGAGTGAAGTGAGAAAAGACTTAGCTTTCAATGTTGGTGGCCTCTATGTGGAACTCGTGGTCAGGGGCGTAGTACCTTTTAAGGTGTTTGCCATTGAGCGGTGGGAAAGGAGTTTCCCCTTTGTTGTCTACTACTACATAGGCTCCACCTTCAAAGACCCGATCAACAATGTAGGGTCCTAACCAGTTCGGGAGGAACTTGTTCTTGGGATGACCATCCATGGCATCCTTTTGCTTGACCATCACAAGGTCACCTTTATGGAATTTCCTGTCTTTGACCAGCTTGTCATAAGCTCGAGTTATCCTGTCTTGATAAACTTTGAGATGTTGGTAAGCCTTGAGCCTATCACCCTCCAGCTTCTCAAGTTCCATGAACCTCCTATGCACTTCATCGGGCTCATCGGATGGGAGGCCATGATGGACGAAAATTCGGTAAGAGGCCAGTTCTATCTCCACTGGAACAATAGCCTCACTTCCATACACTAGGGAGAATGGAGAGCAACCCGTGGGGGTCTTGTAAACTGTACGGTAAGCCCAGAGTGCTTCCTGCATTTTTTCATCCCAATTTCCTTTCTTGCTTCCGACCACCTTGACCAGAAGTTTGCAAAGAGTCCTGTTGAAGGCCTCTGCTAGGCCATTGGCTTGAGGGTTGTAAATGATTTCTGAATGGGTCCCATTGTCTGACATGATTCGACTAGGAACACCATATCTGTAGATGATGTTTTGTCGAACAAAGCGAGATACCACCTCGCTTGTAACTTCTCTGGCAGCTATAGCCTCAGCCCACCTAGAAAAATATTCCGTGGCTGCTAGGATGAACCTAGATCCTCGGGCAGATGGCTTGAATAGTCCAACTATGTCCATTCCCCATTTAGCAAAAGGCCAAGTAGGGGTAGTTGGATGCAACTTCGTGTGTGGGCGTTGAGGAATGGTCCCGAAGGCCTGGCACTCATGACAACTCTTGGCGAACTCGTCGCAATCAGTGAACATTGTCGGCCAGTAGTAACCTTTTAACTTGATGGCGATCTTCATTTTGGGTCCAGATTGGTGAGCACCACACAATCCGCTATGGACCACTCTCATGATTTGGATAGCTTCCCTCTTCGATATGCACCTAGCAAGGACAGCCCGTTCTTTTTCTGGCACAAGTTGATACAACTCCCCATGAATGAGCTGGTAAGAAGTTGCCCTTCGAGCCAACTGTCCACGCTGAGTGCGATCTTCAGGAAGAGTCCCATTCTTGAAGTCAATAATGGGTTGTCGCCAATCGACTGCGTCAGGTTCATCTTCATTGTCTTGAATGGCATTGGCCTCCAACAGGGTGAAGCCATCTGCACGTCTACTTTTGTCTGGAAGGAGTCGTCGACTTTTAACAACAATCTCCAACATCCCATCTGGTGGAAGCTTGATCACAGAGGCTAGCTTGGCCAAAGCATCAGCCTAGGAATTCTGTCCTCTCCTGATGTGTACAATGTCGAAAAGATAGAACTTTTTAACAAGTGGATGGCAGCTGTGTGGTATGGAACCAACTCTGGCTTGCGAACTTCAAAGATGCCCAATATTTGTTGCACTGCTAGCATAGAGTCTCCAAACACCTGGATACACCTGATTCCTATGTCAAGGGCAATCTCAAGGCCGACGACGAGTGCTTCATACTCGGCTTCATTGTTTGTATAGATTCCTGAGAAGGAACATGACTCATGTAGTACACCCCCATTAGGGCTAAGGAGTACAATGCCCACACCTGCTCTGGGCCTAGCTTTTCCTGTTGTCCTTCTTTCAACACTAGAAGCACCATCAAAGAACAATTTTCAGTGCTTGACATTGATTTGTTGGGCTTCTTTTTCTTCTCTCAAAGTTTCTTCATCTTGTAACTGAAGATTGAGAGGGGAATCTTCTGAAATAGGGTGAGCGGCGAGGAAGTTTGCCATCCCTTGACCTTTGATAGCTTTCTGGGAGATATACTGGATATCAAACTCCATGAGCATGAGTGCCCACTTACCCAAACGTCCGGTAGGGACAGGCTGCTTCAACATGTTCTTAAGAGGATCAAACTTGGATATTAAGCTAACCTCGTGAGCCAGGAGATAGTGCCTCAATTTCTTAGCTGCAAAGACTAGGGCAAGACACATCTTTTCCATGGGAGAATACTTGTGTTTGGGACCTACCAACCTTCTGCTAAGGTAGTAAAGTGGCTGCTCCTTCCCCTCATCACTCAACTGGGCAAGCATTGCCCCCAGGGAGGCATCGAGTGCTGTGATATAGAGAATCAAGGGACGACCTTTGACAGGTGCCCCCAGCACTGGCGGGTTAAGAAGATACCGCTTAAGCCCCTCAAGGGTGGCCTGACAACTATCATCCCAAATGAAAGGGGTGCCTTTCTTGGCTAGCCTAGAGAAAGGCTGGCACCTGCCAGAGAGATTGGTGACAAAGCGCCGGATGTAGGCGATCTTGCCTTGAAGAGACCTTAACTCACGTATGTTCCTAGGTGGAGGTAATTCTCTAATAGCCTTGATTTTATCAGGGTCAATCTCAATACCCCGATATCTGACAATGAACCCCAAAAACTTGCCACTAGAGACACCAAAAGCACATTTCATTGGATTCATTTTCAATTTATACGGGCGATGTCTTTCAAAGACTGTTTCCAAGTGACCCAAGTGGTCGGCCCACATTTTAGTTTTAACAACAAGGTCATCTACATAACACTCCACCAAATCATGCAACATCTCATCAAAGATCTTTGTCATGGCTCGTTGGTATGTTGCCCCTGCATTCTTCAAGCCGAATGGCATCCGCTTGTAGTTAAATATACCCTTGGGTTACGGAATGCCGTGAAGTTCTTGTCCTCCTCCGACATCAATATCTGATTGTAGCCAGACGACCCATCCATGAAGGACAAAACCTTGTGTCCCATGGTCACATCCACCATATTCTCCGGTATTGGCAAAAGAAAGTCATCCTTCGGGCAGGCCTTGTTTAGGTCCCGGTAGTCTATGCACACCCGAATCTGCCCATTCTTCTTTTTGACAGGAACAATGTTGGCAAGCCAGACTGGATAAGTACAAGGCTCGATGAAGTCCACATCCCTGAGCTTGTCGACCTCTGCATTGACCTAGAGTTCTAGGTCAGCACGCATCCGTCATTGGGCTTGCTTGATCGATTTGACAGTTGGGTGGATGGCAAGATTGTGGACTGCCACCTCAGGGGCTAAACCTGGCATTTCATCATAGGACCATGCAAAGCAATCCTTGTATTCTTGGAGAAGAGCTCTGTACCGGCTTCTTTCTTCTTCAGTGAGGAGGGCACTGATAAAGGTTGTCCTAGGGTCATCTGGAGTCCCTAAGTCAATTTCTAGGAGATCGTCGACCGTTGCCTGGCCACCGTCCTCAATTTCTTCCAGAGTCGGGCTGAGGTCCATGAACTCAACATCATCATCTTGCTCATCCTCACTAAGAGGGGCTTCAACTTGTGCAGGGGAGGTAAAGGCTTGCTGTACAAATAGCTTGGCATTAGTCTGGCTGCTACTAAGGCCTTGAATCAATATTTATTCATCCTCAGATGACTAATCAAAGACAGGAATGGAGCTGCTAGGCTCACCACCATGCTGGATGCATATCATTTCTATGGCATAATGGACTAGCGCCTCATAGTTAGAGTCATATGCCAGGCCAGGATGCTGGCTGGTCGTGTTTTGGCCATCCTGGGGATTACACATGTTGTAAAAAGCACGGGCCTTCTTCCGGGACTGCCTATGGGGGATTCCCATCTTCCGATACATGTGGAGAATACCAAGGGAGACCCCCGGTGATGGCTGAATCGTCACTGACTGAGAATCTGATTGCTCGGGCCACCCAAAGTCATCTTTTCAGGCTCGCTTCTTCATCATTTTAGCTTTGTAAAATGTCAGGATAGGGCCAGGTGGGTAGGAGACTCTGAATGTGTTGAGCTTTTCAATAGTTCGTAGCTCACGGTCCCCTGTCAACCACAACAAATCTTGAGGCATGCAGATGCTATCCTCAATCTCTCTTGTGACTGAATTTGCATTGAAGCTAGTCGGGTGCCATTCTTTGCGATACGCCTGGGTCGTGGGACCCTGGGATTTTAATGAAAGTCGGAGCATCTTGGCTTTGACTTCATCAACTTGGATCTCATCATTCTGAGGGTCTTCAGCCTCCATCTTTTCTTTTCCTTTATTGGGCACAGGTTTTGGCGGCCCAGTCTGAAAGTATGGGATGGCATCAGCAAGGTGACACTCCGCAATCTCAAACAGGGATTGATAAGCCTCAATTCTATACTGCCTCCCCTCCTTGTTGTACTTTATGCATTGGTGGAATGTGGACGGCACAACACAATTGCCATGAATCCAAGGACGTCCCAACAATGACCTATAAGTTGTGTTAGCATCAATGACGTAGAAGGTGGTCTTAGCCATCAAACCTCCTACATACAACTCCACATCAACTCGACCTAAAGCCTCCTCGGAGTCTTGATTATAACCAGAGATGGTCAACTCGACCTAAAGCCTCCTTGGAAGCGTGTCCCATGCCTACGCCCGGGTCAGCGTTCCGGTGCATGCCGGATGAGCCGCCCAATGAAGCGTCCAGTTGTGGACTAACTCCTTATTTAAATTTGACATTTCACCTTCAACTTTAGTTAAGTGTGCTTTTTAAATGTCCAAGGCCAAATGGGCAACTTCATGTCAATGGCTCAATGTGCCGGTCTTCATGCTATGTCGCCCCGGTTGGCCTATCATGAGCTTCATGGGCCCAGGCGGCCTATTTTGAGCTTCATGACCCAATGGGCCAGATTTGCACCTCCATGGCCTGATTGGCCTGATTTGCACCTTGAAATCTTGCTATTGCAGCAGGGCAGGAAAACCTCAGAGGGGCTGGAATGGGTTGGCTAAGGTGCGGTTTAGGTGGGCTTTTGGTAGGACTGCACAAGGGGCAGGTTTAGGTGTGAACTAGGACTAGTTTTAGGAATGCACAAAGGGCATTTTGACATGTAGAAATCAGGGCCACCCGGCTTAACTCTTGGCCCATCTGGCGGATTCTAAGAGGCCCGGGCAGTCACCCTTCCTTCCATACATCAAAGAGGGTGATTGGTTTGTTTGGGGGTGCCAAATGGGCTGTTTATAGGCCACCTATGTGCTGTGCGCACATGGGCAATGAGGAGCCAGAATTAGGACAGCAAGGGGTCTGAAATGAAGGGCCCAAAGAGGCTTATTTTTGATGGCTTGTGGGACCAACATAAGGAGGTTGAACATGGGCTTTAGGTGGTACCAACAAGGCATGGTTTTTTTGGAGCTTCTTGAATGGCCATAGAGAAGGCCGAGGGGAAGAGAATGAAGTGGGGAGGGAAAGAACTAGAAAGTACTACATCTTCCCTCACCTTTTTGGCACAATCCATGTTGGAGATTGAAGGAGAAGATGGCTGGACTTATACCCTTCTTCTTCTTCTTATTTTTTTGCTGAAAATGGGGCTTCAATCGGTGCTACAAGAAGCAACACCTGCTGTTGGAATCGGTGCACCACCGATTGGGTTGCTGCTGGCGCACCTGCTGGAGGAAGGCCTTTTCTCCTTCTTCTTCTTCACTTGGAACACCACAAGGGGGCTGGAGAGGTTTCTGACTTGCTAATGAAGACGTCCAAGCAAGAAGAAGCTGTCTTGGAGAAGGTTAGAGGGAGGAGAGGCAGGGCTTCCGCAGGGTGATCCACTTGTCCTGCACTTGGCCAGCTAGGGGGCTTTTATAGGGGCTGAGGGGCACCATCTCCAGGAGGAGAAAAGGCTTGAGGTTGTTGAGAGGAGATAAGGATAACTCAAGGGAGGTTGAAGATGGTAAGGATAACTCAAGGGAGGTTGTTGAGGTGATTGTGCGCCAACTGGAAAGATAGGGAGAGAAGGGTGCGCACCCACTCCTACTTTCAAAGAGATGTGCGCACATAAAATGTGGAAAGAAGGCTGGTTCGACCAAGTCTTGGATGAGGATAGGCTTGGTTAGTTTTAGGATTAGTTAGGATGAAGATAAACCAAGGGAGAGATACCGATAAGCCGTGGAAGTGGTTGAGGGAAGTGGTTGATTGGGACCCACCAACCAAGGAGGAGGTGGGTGCGCTTCCCTCCCTTATTTTATAGGGCTTCTTGCACACACATCAGATGAGGGAGGATGGGGTTCGGCCATGACAGGCTAGGTTAGCACATCTTGGGTTAGGTTTAACCCTGGTTTAATCAGAGTGCTCCCGATCCAACGGCTATCATTAATTCCGACCAAAACCAATTAAATAAATCCCAAATTGACTTCAAAAAAATTCCAGATCATGCCCTGATGGCCATTGATCTTATGATCTATCCTGATGTGCGGTTGAGATCACTTGAATTGCAACGGATCTCTTAATTTAGCTAGTTTCTCTGATCGGTGCGATCTCGGCCGTCGATAATGCCGAAAACTGTAATTGAATGCAATTGCCTCCTCCTATTGGCCAAATTTATTTTTTCATGCATCAATATTTATGAGAACAAAGTTTTGGGTCATAAAAATTGAAATTTTCAGCCAATGGGTCGATCCAGAGCTAATCGGACCATTATGCCCCTGATGCGAGAACATACGGCTTTCCGTCCGAATTTGCTCTTTCTTGCATATCTCTTCTTCCGGGAGTCGGATTTTCGATACGTTTCAAGCGTTGCCTAGCTCTATATAACATTGACAATGTGGTAAAGTTGGAATTCCATGTTAGAGTCCCAATTTGTCCAAAAGTGTCAGGGGCAAAATGGTCATTTCGGCCTTCTGGTGTCCGTTTTTCTTGTTTTGGGCACCGTTGAGAAACTTTTGACCGGGGCTATGTAATTAACACATTATCTTGGCCATTTGTAGCATGTAAGGCCATGCTAAGGCATTTCCAAAGCCATTTTACATCATCTATTCATGAATTTTCCGAATCTGGGTCAGATTTTCTACACCGGCTTCGGCATTGCTGAAACTTGTATCAAGCAAGCTAAGCGGAAAAATTTGATGCCAACAACAGGCTAGCACACTGACAAAGCTTTCTCTCTCAATTTGACATCACCTACATCCAACAGAAGTCAATCAAGGGCTATGCAATTGCTGAACACCTTGCCCATCATCATATCCAATCTTTAACCCTATCCAATCAAAATTTCCAGTTGAAAAATTGATATCCATTCGATCCTATAATCTGTGGACTTTATACTTTGATGGGGCATTGAACTCTCAAGGTAGAGGGATAGAGATTGTTCTTCTGTCACCCGAAGGTGTCACCATTCCAAAGGCTTTTTAGCTCCATTTTCTAGCAACAAACAATATAGCTGAGTATTAAGCCTTACTGGCCGGACTAGAGGCCGCTCACTTCTATGGTGCCACTGAACTAAGGGTGATCGGTGATAGTCAGTTGATTCTCAGCCAAGTCTTGCCAAATACTGCACATCTCATCCCGGGCTCAGACCATACCAAGAACTCACTGCCTGCTACATCAAGCTATTCTCCAAACTCGAATTCATTCATGTTCCCCATGCTCAAAATATTCTTGCTGATGCTCTCTCTTCTCTAGCATCTTCACTATCTGTCCCGCTAGGCAGACAAGTTAGGACGATCTATGTCCACCGACGTACCATTCCGGCAGTAGAAGATGCACAATTTTTGAAGGTTAAAGAAGAGTTTGAAAGGCACGAGTACATTGAGAAAAAGGAAGAAGTATCTTTAGTCGAGTTGGAGGAATTAGAAGAGGTTGAGAAACCATGGTATCATGAGATTGTGAATTACTGTCAGGATCAGACATATCCACCAGGATCAACTGCCGAAGAGAAGAAAGACATTAGAAGAATCTCCCAGAGATACACCGTCTTAGGTGGGGTGCTTTACAAAAGGAGTCTGGCCAGCATTCTATTAATATGTGTAGATGAAGAAGAGGTTGAATTGGTGCTTAAAGAAGCACACTCCGAAGTATGTGGAGGCCATGTAAATGCCCAAGCCCTCGCCAAGAAGATCATCAGGCAAGGGTATTATTGGTCTACTCTGGAAGAAGATTGCTCGATCTTTGTCCGGCATTGTCATTAATGTCAACTTCACGCCGACAAGATTCACTCCCCCGCATCTTCCCTTCACCCGATTCATGCCCCATGGCCTTTCGCTATGTGGGCTTTCGATGTTATCGGATCCCTTGGTGACCCAAACTCCACAAACAAAACCAAATCCTTCATCCTAATGGCAGTGGAGTACTTCACCAAGTGGGTGGAAGTGGAAGCATACATGGAAATCAAGGCATCAATAGTCTGCACCTTCATCTAATGCAACATCATTGCAAGGTTCGGGATCCCAGACGACATCATCACTGACAACGGACCATAATTCATCTCTCAGGAGCTGCGCGACCTTTGCAATAGGTATTGCATCAAATTGTATCATTCATCTCCATTTTATCCTCAAGGCAATGGTCAAGTAGAAGCCACCATAAAACTCTGATAAAAATCATTAAGAAAACTTGTAAGTCTAGCAAGTTCGCGGACAGGCCGGATAAGTTAGTTGATGCTCTATGGGCCTACCGCACTTCTATTTGAACCCCAACGGGTCAAACCCCCTATGCCTTGGCACTTTGGATGGAGGTAGTAGTACCATACGAAGTACTCATCCCTTCCCTCCAAGTCCAAATCGATCGAGACATCCCGGTAGATGAACGCCGAGATTCCCTTCTCACGCAACTCGAACTCTTGGAGAAAAAGAGGTTGGCCACTACTGACCATGCTAGATCTTATCAGAATAGACTTAAAAGATTTTATCAGAAGAGAGTGGTAGAGAGAAAATTTGAAATCGGTGAGGTTGTGCTTAAAAGAATATTAGTTAAGCCAGGCGGTCCCTGCTCCAAACTTCAACCTAATTGGGAGGGTCCAAATGTAATCTCAGCGGTTTATCATGGTAATTCATATAAGCTAACTAATGTAGAAGGAGAAGAACTAGCTCATCCCTGGAATGGTGTATACCTCAAAAAATATTTCCCTTAAAACAAAAATCACAAGAACAAAAAAAAATCTATAAAATCCAAAGGTGTGAAGAATGATGATAACATCTAACGCTTGCTTGTTCGGTGCCCCAACTTGTCACGTAGGGAAATAAGGATAGGCATCATACTGCACACACTACACACCTAGGTTTCAGAATCCGATGATTGGAAGTCAGAGAGAAAGCTAGGCAACACTTGGCAAAAGAAGGTCAACCCTGTCCCATTCTCTTCTTATTTTGGTCAAGAATAGATAGAAGGGGTTAGAATGAGGAGTATCGAAAGTGCCCGTTGCCTTAGTAGAAAGATGCCTCTGAAGGTCTGACTTCTTAAAAAAGAAAAGGTGCCAAAAGATGGGCAATGACCCCTCAGGTCGGCAAAAGAATAGACATGTCTGAATGTGTACCAACAAAGGCCCAAAAAAAGAAAAAGGCTCCAAAAGATGGGCAATGAACCCCTTAGTTCAAAATCAAGCAAAAGAAAAAAGACCTGTCTGAATATGGGCCATCAAAGAAAAGGGCTAGAAAGAAGGACCCGAGGATGTCAAATACCAAACAGGCAACGCGGGCACAGGTAGAGAAACAAATTCGACATCGTTGAATTCTATTAAGGACTTATCATCAATCCCCTTCCCTCTTTAACCTGGCGGGCAAGGTTGACTGACTGGATCCAAGAAGGGCCATAGCCTATCGAAGGCAGAATGTCAGAAGATTCCAGACTAGGCACTTTCTTACACGTGATGCCTACTCTTAACCCTTAGGTAACAATGAGGGGCACCTATGGCAAGTAAGGCAAAGGATGAGATGGTTGTTTCTTTCACACCAAACCAAATAAAATAAAATACTTCAAAATACAAAACAAATTCATAAAATCAAAATTCTTAAAAAAACAAAAATCCAAAACACCAAAAAATCATAAAAATTCTAGAAACTCCAAAAACATTATAAAATCATCAAAAACCAAACAAATCAAACATTTCAAAACACCTAAAAATTTGCTTTCTAGATTGATTAGTTGCCTTTGCATTCATGTTTCATTTCAGTCTTGCATATTTCCTTTTATGCATACTTATGTTTTTCTGTTATCTTTACCTTAATAAGGCCTATGTCTCTTGACAAAAGATCAAGGCAACTTTGCCCTCTCCTCGCAAGGGACTAAGCGAAAATAAAGTTCTAATATCTCCTCTCGAGTGGATGTAGGAACAGGAGAAGGCATACTAACTTCATATCCCTAGACACTTGGAGAAAGCAAAAACAACAAAAAAAATCAAAAATTGAAAAAAAAAACTAAAAGTGGACTAGCTCGACCCCTATTAGGACTTGCATTTAGTATTGCATCTATCAAAATAAATAATATTTGAGATTTTGAAGACCTCAAGTCTAGAGGGGCCTGAGCCTGAGAACCCCTTCAACAAAATTAGTAAGGGCTCAGTCATTCCCTAGGCTTGCGGATAGGCCAAAGTTGAATATGCGAGGATGACAGTTTCTTCGTGGATGTCCTGACCCATTATGTTCAACCTATATCTTCAACTATTTTCTTATACTTATTTGTATTTCCTTAAACCCAGCATGCATCATTTCATACACCATCATGCATCATCCCACCACAACCATTTCCTGCTCCGAATCCTGCCATAACCTCCTTCCAGTCACATCGTGAACCTTTTTAAAGATGGTCTTTTATATGCCCTAGAGGAGGTCTTGATTTTTCGCAGAATCGGTTTCGACCATGTTTTAACAATGATTTCATCAAAACAAGAAGTTTTTCCATGTCGAACTGAACTGGTATTGTTGAGTAAAACCTTATGAAGTTGAAGAACCTAACCTTAGTTGATTGGCTGTCTCCTCTTTACTTTTCGCAATTTACTGCATTTCTACCGAGTCCAGCACACCATGCAGTTCGGGTCCTGGCCGGTAACAATTCTCCCCCACGTGGTATTTTAGTTATTTACTTTAAGTACCATTATTCTCTTTAGCCAATCTACCAGAGGGAATGTTTCGATAAGACAAAGGGTAATCTCAGAGTCCGGTAAAGTTTTATTCCACTCAACTAGGACAATGAGGGCATGTCTAAATCGACACCTGGGCGTCACCTTTTCAATACATTACCACTTTATTCCTCTACGCCTCATTACGCTTTGCTACATTCGCCTACGCTTCATTCGTGTCACTCCCCTACAAAGCCAATGCCAAGGCCAATGCCAAGGTTACTCCAAAACACGAAAAACCTGATGATTCTACCGTCCAGAAACAGGGTTTTTCCTCCACTTTGGAAGCCTCTATCCATCTCTCCTCTTTTATCCAGCACCTAAATCACCCACCACTAGCTTCATTTGTATATTGGCTACAAGGAGGAGCCCCTATTTCGTCCCGGAAGCCGCCCAGCACTCCAGAGTAGCATCGTGAAGAGGGGAAGAAAATCTGCCAGAGATAGACTTAGTGCCCCATATACAGGGCACTTTGACCTTGGTCAACGCACCCTATAAGTGGGGCACCTACAGCTAGCACCCTATATATAGGGCACCAGCAGGGGCAGAAGCCGGTTTTGCACTTTTCGGAGTCCGATTGCCTGTCCGATCGGATCTTCATTCTCTATTTTCATCTTAGAACATATTATCACTTCATTTAGCATGCATTAAGTCATTTTGAACCTTCCATATATTTAAAAACATACAAAAAATAGGGGTTGAGATTTCTTCCCCATCCGGTTAGTTCATCTCCGTTTGTATGTTTAAGATTCACACCGAGCATGATACTATACTCACGCCAGAGCTAATGATCTTCACTTGTTTTCGTGTTTCTCTGTAGGACATTCTTGGGTGAACCCGATTGAGGTGAAGCTTCAACTCGATCGGAAGTGAAAGGGCTCTCTAAAGCTCTCCTCCTTCCACCGGCCGAGAGAGGAGAAGTTAGAACCTCACAATCTCCCCATTTCTAAAGGTGTGACGGTCAAAGTTACTTCTTCATTTCATTTGCTTTAGACTTAATTACATTTTGGAGCCTTTGGCTCCTGGAGACCACACCCACGCACAACACCACTTCTTCACTCCAAGAAGAAGAAGATAAGAAAGGAAGAGGGTGAACCGTCGTGTGGGGAGTGTCTGGGTGCCTACAGGTAGGAGGTGAGCTCCTGGCCATTCGGGCCTACACCCGATCTTAGATTCCCAATCTCATAAAATAATAGTATCTAAAATCTTAGCCAAATGACCTTAAAATTCTAGCATAACTCTATGATGTGTTTGGGTACGTCCTTTGATACAATCTTTTGAAAAGCTAAAGGAATAATCACCTACATCATGACATGATAATCATAACTTTTTAATCTAGTAATGATCCTACTACTTTGATCTACGTACCTATTCAAAATTGATGAATAACCATCCGGCACTCGAATCTCGAGGATTTGAGATTTTTATGCGTTGCTAAACCTATAATTAGCATATGGAAACCTAGAAAAACTCTTATGTAAATGCAACTCTGGATTCCTAAATCCACCAAGTCTTTTCTCAAGTTCAGATTGTCTTTATTCAATCCTAAAAGGTTGAACATATCACGAATATTGTCACACATATTCTTCTCGATGTGCATGATGTCCAAATGATGATGAACGCCCAATATGCCAGCCACTCAAAGAAGATACTTCTTTTCTTCAAATTCTTATTTTTTCAAATTCTTTTTCAAGTTCTCTAAATCATTTTAAAATGTATTTTCAAATTTTAATGGGTCGATCTCTTGTTGTTGTGTCCAAATCTCATATCTGATTAGCATCTTTGGTGTGCCCCTCTCACACCGTTAGCCATTAAATAGATATCTATAATGATGCTTTCTCCACCAATGTGTTATGGGTAAGAAATAACGATGTCCTAAATAACATTGTTTCCGACTATGAACTAGTCAAACCGAATATATTTCCTCATTACATAGTGAACATGCTAAAATGTAAAATGTTGTTGCATGCATGATAAATGTATATATTAGTATTTTACAACTAAAAATAAAAATAAACCAAACTAATTATATTTACCTCCAGATCTCTAATGATGGCCTCTTTCTAATCATCTACATGGGTGATGTAGTACGTTGCCATATGTTGCAATGCACATGTTGAAAACTCCAAGGTAGAAGGTGAACTCCTGGTCATTCGGGCCTACACCCAATCTTAGATTCCCAATCTCTTAAAATACTAGTATCTAAAACCTTAGCACAAATGACCTTAAAATTCTAGCATAACTCTATGATGTGTTTGGGTACATCCTTTGGTACAATCTTTTGAAAAGCTAAAGGAATAATCACCTACATCATGACATGATAATCATAACTTTTTAATCTAGTAATGATCCTACTACTTTGATCTACATACCTATTCAAAATTGATGAATAACCATCCGGCACTCGAATCTCGAGGATTTGAGATTTTTATGCGTTGCTAAACCTATAATTAGCATATGGAAACCTAGAAAAACTATTATGTAAATGCAACTCTGGATTCCTAAATCCACCAAGTCTTTTCTCGAGTTCAGATTGTCTTTATTCAATACTAAAAGGTTGAACATATCACGAATATTGTCACACATATTCTTCTCGATGTGCATGATGTCCAAATGATGATGAACACCCAATATGCCTGTCACTCAAAAAAGATACTTCTTTTCTTCAAATTCTTATTTTTTCCAAATTCTTTTTCAAGTTCTCTAAATCATTCTAAAATATTTTTTTGAATTTTAATTGGTCAATCTCTTGTTGTTGTGTCCAAATCTCATATCTGATTAGCATCTTTGGTGTGCCCCTCTCACACCGTTAGCCATTAAATAGATATCTATAATGATGCTTTCTCCACCAATGTGTTATGGGTAAGAATTAACGATGTCCTAAATAACATTGTTTCCGACTATGAACTAGTCAAACCGAATATATTTCCTCATTACATAGTGAACATGCTAAAATGTAAAATGTTGTTGCATGCATGATAAATTTATATATTAGTATTTTAAAACTAAAAATAAAAATAAACTAAACTAATTATATTTACCTCTATATCTCTAAAGATGGCCTCTTTCTAATCATCTACATGGGTGATGTAGTACTGTTGCCATATGTTGCAATGCACATGTTGAAAACTCCAAGGTAGAAGGTGAACTCTTGGCCATTCGGGCCTACACCGAATCTTAGATTCCCAATCTCTTAAAATACTAGTATCTAAAACCTTAGCATAAATGACCTTAAAATTCTAGCATAACTCTATGATGTGATTGAGTACGTCCTTTGGTACGATCCATTGAAAAGCTAAAGAAATAATTATCTGCATCATGACATGATAATCATGACTTTTTAATCTAGTAATAATTCTACTACTTTGATTTATGAACCTATTTAAATTTGATGAATAACCATCCGACACTCAAATCTTAAGGATATGAGATTTTTATGCGTTGCTAAGCCTATAAATAGCATATGGAAACCTAGAGAGTGTGAGAGCTTCCCTCAAATTTCATAGGTGGGAAGTGGTCTTTCTCATTGCCTTAGGTATGGTCTCCTCGGCATATTTATACTACAAGGTAGATGAGCCTATGGTAGCCTTTCATCATCGGCAACTTGGACCTCCCCCCAATAAAATTAGGGAGATTAACCCACTCACCTTGTTAGGTTGGGGGCTCACCCTAGTTGATTGATTTTTTTGTATTGTTTTTTATCAACCTAACTGCTCCTTTGTAGAGTTTTCACTTAGGCTGACACCTTTTCAATTTTTCCTATGGATCCCATTGTCGGATTTACACACATCAAGGTTATTCAATTTTTCCAAGGCACCTTTGCTTCTTTTTTACTTGAAAAGATGTGTTGACATTTTTACCTTTGTTTTCCATGATGTTCGGTCAACCAAGTCCATCGGACATCTCTATTTTTGCCTATTATTATTTTTTTATCAAAGAGAAGTGAGAAAAGACTTAGCTTCCATGGTTTATGGCATCTATGTGGAACTTGTGGTCAGGAGCATAGTATCTCCTGAGATGTTTTCTATTGAGCGGCGAGAAAGGAGTCTCTCCCTTGCTGTCCACTACCACATAAGCTCCACCTTTGAAGACCTGATCAACAATGTATGGGCCTAACCAGTTTAAGAGGAACTTGTTCCTAGGATGACCAGCCATGTCATCCTTCTACTTGACCATCACAAGGTTACCTTTTCAAAATTTTCTATCCTTGCCCAACTTGTCATAAGCTCAAGTCATATGGGCCTGATAAACCTTGAGATGTCGGTAGGCCTTAAGTCTATCACCCTCTAATTTCTCAAGCTCCATGAACCTCCTATGGATTTCATCGGGTTCATTGGATCGGAGACCATGATGGATGGCAACCCAATAAGAGGCCTGCTCTATCTCAACTAGAACAATAGCCTCACTCCCATATACTAGGGAGAATGGAGTGCAACCCGTGGGGGTCTTGTACACTATGTTGTACGCCCAGAGTACTTCTTGCATTTCTCATCCTAGTTTCTTATTTTGCTTACAACCACTTGGACAAGAATTTAGCAAAGGGTCTTGTTGAAAGCCTATGCTAGGCCATTAGCCTGAGGGTTGTAGATAATTGGCACCCTCCAACCAATATGGAACTTAACAGTCATCTTGTAGACTGTTTGATTTCTAAATGGAGTCCCATTTGTCGACTCTGAAAAAAAAAATGGGGCTCTCCTTTTCTGGGTCATCAATGAATCCGGATCACCTCAAGAGGGGATGAGAAACAAAGAGAAGAAAACACGAAAAATAAGAACTCACCTCAGTCCCACACTCACATTGATCTCCAAATTTTCATCCCTCAGCATCGCTCGATCACTGAAAAGATGGTTCAGGTCATGTGGGAGGAGGATAAGAAGAATAAAATTGAAGACATTGTGTGGTGTCTACGAACCGTGGGCTCCGATTTATGCTATAAAAATGACCGTGTGTACCTTAGCGGGAAGAGTGCAAGTTAAAGCTTCTCCTTCTTCGGCCGGTTAATGAAGAAGAGTCCTCAACATGTGGGTGCCTGGTTTCCTATGCAACTAGACAATAAAACAAATGAAAAGACAATTATAATTAAACACGGTAGAATATATGTAAATAAAATGACATTAAACACAACTGAAAGGAAACTGACTAGATTCGAGTTATCTCTAACTGTTTTATTATTTTCGGATTATCAGACTAAAACTAATACAAAAAATGTAAAAACAATAATAGAATGATGGATTATCATGAAAAAAAGATATAGGAAAAAGAACAGATAATTTCTGAGAAGAATTGAGAGAGATATGGCCAAATCTGTGTTGTCGAAAAAGCCAAACAGCAGTTCAGGATCTGCTAGGTGTAGAGATGCCAAATTTGCCTAATTCAAAGCATAAAACTTATGTTTTATAGGGTAACATGTGTGATTGACCTTATAATGATGCAGGGTCTTTTTGGAGCTTCGCCAAACAAAGTCAGATGTTTTCCGAAGTTTTCTTCAAAAAGCCATAATTTTCGAGCGAAAGCCACACGTAAATCATGTAAACATAGGAATTGGATGAATGAACAGTGCCTAATCATCATGCATTCAATTTTATGGTCATATTCATACTCTGGACAATTTTTGTTTCATGCCGTGTCTTTCCGGTTGGCCGTCGGAGTCATTCTGACCAGTATCGTATCTTCTGTTCACTATCCTAATTTCCAGATAAAATTCTTAAATTTTGGATGGTGTTATGGCTGATTCAATGCTGTATATAGCTTCTTAGTCCTGTTATCTTTCCAAAGCAACAAACGGCATCGAATTCCGAGTTCGGGAGTGTTCGCAATGGCTTCTGGAAGAAGAACATGCAAAAACAGTCCCATTCACCAGGGTCCCTGGTCACATGCGCCCAGGACCTAGGACACGTGGTCATGTACCCTGCCCCTAAGGCACGTGGCCTTGTGCCTCCGATCAAGGGCACGTGGGCACCAGTTTTTCACCAGGACTCTACCTCGGAATGGATCGGATCGAATTTTTCGACCAGATCGGACCGAAATTTCGGTATGGGTTGGATGTGCCCTCATTGGGAGGCACATGCGCCCCTCAGTGCAGCGCATGAGCCCTGAACCAGGGTGCATGTGCCTTGGGGTAGGGCGCAAGGTACCCTATTTTGTAGTGTGGATCGTGATGGTCGTTCTCCTATAAATTGAGGTTGATTCCGATCAATCCAGAGGTAGGTACATGAACCCCCAGGCATCTCAAGACATCCAAGATCTCTCATGCATCAATTTTGTGATTTTTAGAAAGAGAATTTCAAGTTTTTAGAGAGAGAAAAGTTGGTTTAAGAGAGAGGAAGGCTGATCTGCAGGTGATCTACTAGCTCTCTCTTATTCAGCTTCTACAGCAGCGTGTGGACGTCTTCTGCTTGAGCTCTCAACATCAAAGTTTTTCCTCTCCAAGTCTTATTCAGTTTTCAATTGATATAACATGATTCCAAGGTTGGTTCTGGTCGTGACAAGCACAGAAGCAAAGTCGTGCCTGACAGATCCTAGACTGCTGCTCAGCTTTTTCGATAACCCAGATTTGGCCATATCTCTCTCTATTCTTAGCAGAATCTTTCTGTTCTTCTTCCTATATCTTTGTTTCATGATTTTCCATCCTTATATCATTTTTTTACATTTTTTTGCATTATTTTTAGTCTGTTAATCCGAAATTAAAAAATAGGGGTTAGAGATAACCCTAATCTGGTCAGTTTCTAGTCAATTGTGTGTTTCATGTTATTTTATTTACATATACTTCACTTTGTTTACTTATAATTGTCCTTTTCACTTGTTTGTTTGTCTAGTTGCATAGGAAATAAAGCACCCATGCATTGAGGACTCTTCTTCATCGGTCGGCCGAAGAAGGAGAAGCTTTGACCCGCACTCTTCACGCTAAGGTAATACGATCAATCTTATTTCATAAATCGGAACCCGCGGTTCCTGGTGACCACATGTCTTACTTTTCTACTTCTCATCCTCCTCCCACATGACCCAAACCGCCTCTTCGGTGATCGAGCGACGCCAAGGGATGAAAGTTCGGGGATCAATGTGATTGAGGGACCGAGGTGAGAATTGCTTTCCGTGTTTTCTTCCTTTCTTTCTCATCCCCTCTTGAGGGGACGATCCAGATTCATAAACTTCCCTGAAAAGTAGAGGGCCTGTCGAATTTTCAGAGTAGACACCAGGCGCAACTCTGCTTCAGTGCTTGCCACGACCAGCACCGACCTCGTAATCAGATGCCTTAAATTGCAAACAGAAGAAGACTCAAAGAGGAAGAGATTTTATGTTGAGAGATCAGGTAGTAGACATCCACGCTCTGCTGTAGAAGCAATGGAGAGAGACCTAGCAGATTACATGCAGACTAGCCTTCTTCTCTCCTGAATCAACTTTTCTCTCTATAAAACTCGAACTTCTCACTATAAAAATGACAAAATCAATGCATGAGAGAGCTTGGATGCCTTTAGATGCCTGGGGGTCATGTTCCAGCCTTCGAAATGACCAAAATTGGAGTCTTGTCTAGAGCGTGAATCTGACCATAACCTTCAATACATGATCATTAGGCATTGGTCACCGAGCCAATTTCCGTGTTTACATGTTTTATGTGCGGCTTTCGCTCAGAAATTATGACTTTGTGCAGAAAACTCTGGAAAGCATCCGATTACATTTGGCAAAGCTCTAAATCAACATTAAAAGGACACGACATCATTCTAAGATCAATCACATGTGTTACCCTATAAAACAAGAGTTTTATACTCTGAAACTAGGTAAATTTGGCATATCTACAGCTTGCCTCACATTGATGTTGGCTTTGTAAGGGAATGGCATGTAATGAAGCAGAGTGGTTTAGAGTGAATTGTAAAAGAATGCAAGTGAGCGTAGATGAATGTAGCAGAATGAAATAATGATGGTCTAAAAAGGTGGCATCAAGGTGTATATATATAGACATGCTTATCTACCCAATTCAGAAAAATGAATCTCGTTGAATATTATAGATCGCTTTCATGTTCCATCAACACCTCATATAATTGATTGGTAAAGGACATGTCATTGGCACAAGAGATGAAAAAATAAAAAGATAAAGGAGTTGCAACCCTCAACGTGGCGAGGAGTCCCCAAATTTGTAGGTTCATCATCAACCAACAACCTGAACTTGCGATGTTCTTGTACTATAATGGGCTAAAGTTTTAAAAGAGAAATTGATTTTAAAATGAAAAGAATACCAATCTATCATATTTGGAATCTCAAGTTCACTCAAATTTCACCAAAATATTCAGTTTAATTCTGAGTGGAATAACCTCAAATTCTAAAAGGGTTCATTTAAGTATAAAAAAATTGCTCGGGTATCGTGAAAACCGTGAATCACACTTTGGTAAAAAACTTGATTATTCAAAAAATGACAAAGCAAACTTAAGCCATAGTGGGATTGAAAGATAACGGTGGGACTAACATAGAATGATGGGACAAAAGAAATGATGGCATGACAAACATGATAAAATAAAAGACATGGTGTGATAACAGAGTAAAACATGGTGGGACATCATTGGTAACGATGAAGAATGAAAAAGGGATGGATATGAAAACATAGAAAATTATGTAGAAAATAGTTGAAGATATAGGTTGTCTATTGAAGGTCAAGACACCTGATTAGGAATCACTATCCCTCCAATGTTCAATTTTAGCTTATCCGTGAGTGTGAAGAAATGACCAAAACTTGATAGATTTTGTTGAAGGGGATCTCAGGGCCCAGTCATCTCCACCCTCAAGGTCTTCAACATCAATGCATATAATATATTAAATGAACCTAACATAACTAAGTGGCAAACAGTAGGAGTGATGTGAAGTGAAGGATAGAATGCAGGTGATGGTGTGAGGATAAGAATGTGAAATTGATGATGAATTTTAGTAATTACATCTGAAATGTGAGGTGACACATGTCAGGTTACATGCTTGCTATCTGAGTGAAGTCTCCAAGTGTGGTCTATCAACTTGCATGGACTGCCTAATTCATCAGCATCTCTAGTCCATCCTCATCTTGCCTTTTGATGGAATACAACACCATGATGATACTTGGCTGGGTGGCGCTTCCTTTCTTTTCACCGCAGGGCTAGCATGATGTTCCTTTAAGAACACTAATCTCACCAATTCACCTGTTGTACTAAAAAGGTTGTTTGCACATTTCTGATTAGTATTCAACAAATGGAATATTCATATGAAGCATATTGTTCCCTAAATGAACAACTGAAGTTTTCACTTTTAGAACCATCATTTGGAGGTCAAAACAATGTTTTTGATAGTGATTTTCCTGAATTTTTTATGAATTTTTGGTCCATGTGCCCCCGATCAGGGGCTGTGCCCATGCGCTCGGGGAATAGGGCATATGGCCATGTGCCCCTAGATGAGAGCACATGCTCCCTAGGCCTTTTTTTTTTGCAAAATAATATACCTGATGACCCTTCTCTTTACTTCTTCAACTCCGAAAAACACTTAACAAGGATGATGAAATTTTTACCATGATGCATCCCTTTGCCTATTTTTCGTTTGCCTTGATTTTGAGTCCCTTCTTAACAAGGTGGAATAAAATAAATGACTGAAATAACATAGTGGTAAGGGTTGAGAGAACTTACCAGTCATGGTGAGAATATTTCCTCCTTGCTTTAAAATCTCTGAAACACTTGATAAAAGGAGATTAGATCTTCATGACGACTCATCCCTTTGCCTATTACGGTCAACTTTTGACTTAGGTCAAAGGGATGAGCCTTCTTAACAAGGTAATTAAAGCCAAAATGGACATGCAATGCAGGAATAGAAATATGCATGAAAGAAAAATAAATATGGATGCAACTAAGGCAATGATCATGACTACACTAAAAATAATGCATATTTTTTGTATTTTCAAAATATGCAATTTTTTAGACTTTTGGAATATTTAATAATTTAAAATTTTTGAAATACTCAAAATTTTTAGAATTTTTGTAATATTTTATTTTTGTGGAGAAAATGTTGGTATTTGATACAATTCATCGATCTTTGGGGTTTGTCAAGACTCAAGTGGTAGATACCATGTGCAAAATAAAGTTCCCTACTTAGAATTCTTCTAACCTTCTTCCCTTGATCGGCTTGGGTTTCACCTGGATTCAGTCAGTTTACCCTACCCCAGGGGTTTAAGGAGGAAGAGTATAGAGGCAATCCTTGATAGGGTTTGGAGATGCGAAGAGGGATTTCTCTACTCACACCCAAATTACCCATTGGGGTTCGGCCTCTTTGGGACTTTCCTATTTCTTGCTCTTCTATGTGGCACATATTTGGACAGGTTTTTAACTTATGAGGATATTGCCCATCTTTTAGTGCCTTTTTTGCCTTGACTATCATTTTGGGTACTCATTTAGATAGGTTGGTCATTTTATTTTTAACATGAGGAGTTCATTGCCCATCTTTTGGCACCCTTTTGCACCCTCTGAGGCAGCCTCCTACTAGGGTGGCGGGTGATTTTGATACTACCTCTCTCTAATCTCCTCTTCCTATCTTGGACCGAGTAGAAGAGAATAGGGTAAGGGTACTCCTTCCGTTTCTAGGTTTCTGTCTTGCCTTTCGCAAGTGTCGGGTTGTTTGGATTCTAGGATCGAGAGGTGTTGTGTGTAGGATAGTACCTGCCCTTAACTTCCCATGAACAGCCTAGCATCGATGACTTGAGGTTACACCAGTGATTTCTCCATTTTTTTTAAGAAAAATAGTTTTTAAGGTAAACTCCATTCTAAGGATGACTCAATTTTCTTCATCTCTATTAGTCAATTCATATGCAATGCCTGGATACTTTTCAGTGATTACAAAAGGCCCTTCCCAGTTAGGTTGCAATTTGGAGCGCAGACCCCCTGCCTTAATAAAAATTCTTTTAATGACCATCTCACCGATCTTGAATTTTTTATTGACTACCCTCTTTTGATAAAACCTTTTAAGTCTGTTATGATAAATTAGGGCATGCTCGGCGGTGGCTAGCCTTCTTTCATCCAAGAGTTCAAGCTGTGCAAGGAGAGATTAGCATCTCTCATCGACAGGAATATCCCGGTCGAGCTGAACTCGGAGAGATGGAAGTAATATCTCATAGGTGACCACTGCTTCCATCCCATATGCAAAAGCATACGGAGTTTGTCCAGTGGGAGTCCTTACAGAAGTACGATAAGCCCATAGAGCATCTATAAGCTTATCAGGCCAGTTGGCAAACTTGCTAGATTTTCAAGATTTCTTGATGATCTTAATTAAGGTTTTATTGGTGACTTCTACTTGACCATTGTCTTGAGGATAGTATGGGGATGAATGATGCAATGAAATGTGAAACATGTTGTAAAGATCATACAGATCTTGAGAAAGAAAATGTGGCCCATTATCGTGATGATATCGTTGGGGATCCCAAACCTTGCAATGATGTTGCGCTTGATGAAGGAACAAACTATTGACACTTTCCGCTTCAGCCCACTTTGCGTAGTACTTCGTCGCCGTCAGAATGAATGATTTTGAGCACATTTTAGAGTTGAGGTCACTCAAGGGGCCAATAATATCAAAAGCCCACATGGCGAAAGGCCATAGGGCATGAATTAGATGAAGGTAGGATGCGGGATAATAAATCTTGTCAACATGGAGTTGACATGAATGACAGTGCAGGACAAAGATGGAGCAGTCTTCTTCTAGAGTTGGCCAATAATACCCTTGTCAGATGATTTTTTTAGCAAGGGCTTGGGCATTAACATGACCATCACAAACTCCAGAATGTGCTTCCTTTAGCACCAACTCGGCTTCTTCTTCATCAAGACACCTAAGTAAGATTCCACTTAGGCTTCTGTTGTAGAGCACTCCTCCTAGGATTGTATACCTTTGAGATACTCTTCTAATTGCCTTCTTTTCCTTGGTGGTTGATTCAAGCGGATATGACTGATCTTGGCAATACCTCAAAATCTCATTAAACCAAGGTCTCTAATCTTCTTTTAATTCTTCCAACTCAATTAAGGATATTTCTTCTTTGTGTTCTAAGTATTCCTTTCCATTGAACCTCTCCTTAACCTTTAGAAAACAACCATCCTTAATTGTTGGAATTGACCTCTTATGGATGTGAATAGTCCACACTTGCCTACCTAGCGAGACAGATAAAGATGAAGCTAGTGAAGCTAAGGCATCAGCAAGGACATTCTGAGCACAGAAGACATGGACAAAGGTGAGTTTGAAGAATAGCTTGATGTAGCAGGTGGTGAGCTCTTGGTAGGGTTTGAGGTTTGGATGGGAAGTTCGACACTTGGATAGGACTTGGCGTAGGATCAATTGACTATCACCTATCACCCTCAGTTCGGTGGCACCATGGAAATGAGCGGCCTTCAGCCAGGCCAACAAGGCTTCATACTCAGCTATGTTGTTGATTGCTAGAAAGTCGAGTTGAAAAGTCTGTGGAATAGTGACACCTTCAAGTGATAGAAGAACAATACCTATCCCTCTACCAAAAGAATTCAGAGTCCCGTCAAAATATAATGTCCAAATATTGAAAGATCAAACTGACATTAGTTCAACATCCAAGAACTCTGACCGAACTGGGTCAAAGATGAGTATGGGATGATGGGCAAGGTGTTCAGCAATAGCATAGCCCTTGATTGCCTTTTGTGGAACATAGGTGATATCAAATTGGGATAAGAAACTCTGCCATCGCCCTAATCAATTAGTTAAAACTATCTTATCTAGGAGAAACTTGATGGGATTGATACGAGCAATGAGCTTGACATGGTGAGCAAGGAAATAGTGCTTAAGTTTCTAAACCACCCAAACAAGAGAAGCACAAGTCTTTTCTAACACTGTATACTTCAGCTTACAAGCATCAAAGATCATAGACAAGTAGTAAGTGGCTCGGTCTTTCCCTTCTTCATCAATTTATGCAAGGACTTCCCCAAGAGAGTTCTCAAGAACCGAAATGTAGAGGACCAAGGGCCTGTCAGGAATTGGTGATCTAATCACAGGGGGACTTTCCAGGTATGTTTTTAGCCCATCAAATACCTCCTGGCACTTTGAATCCCATTTAAACTAGGCCCCCGTGTTGGTTAACTCATAGAAAGGTTTACACCTTTGGAAATGTTGTGAGATAAACTGGCGGATAAATTGTAGTCTCCCAAACTCATAGGTTTCATTTTCAACTTGTATTATTTGGAAAATTGTATCCTAATGCTTAAGAAAATCATAAGTTGTGCCTGGCAAGGGTTCTTTCACTTGTTCTTCCTCCACTGGATCCTACGGTTGAGTCTCGGCTTGAGAAAAGAGCCACTAGAACATCCTTCCACTCTGAAGCACATGGGGTAGGTATGGTGGAACAGGTGGTGTAGGGGTAGGTATGGTGGGTAATGGGATTTGCGGATCTGGGATGATTGGGTTCGGGGATAGAGGAGTAGGATTTTAAGGTGGTAGTGACAACGATGATGGCGGCCTGATAAGAAGAGGTTGGGGTGTAGGAGTTGTTGATGGGTTTAATGATGGTGTTGGTAATGTGGTGGGTTGTGGGGTTGGTGGTGTGATAGGTTTGGGTTTGGAGTGATAGAGCTCATAGGCTTGGGGTTCAGGTTTGGTGGTGATTGATGTGGCCGGATGAGCAAGGGTTGGTGTGTAGCAATGGTTGGGGGAGGTGTAGTTAAGGCGGGGGCTGGCCTAATGATGAGTCGACGAGAAGAAGTGGTAGCCAAAGTTTGGGTTATTGAGCTTGGTGATGGTTGTGGAGTAGACGGTGCACGGATTATCTGTCTAGTGGGGTTCCTGGCAGGAGGCCTAGCTGGGTTGACTGGCATAGTTGCATTGTGGTTTTCTAGTTGCCATCCTTGTGCATGGCTGGCAACTTCCTGAATAATGGAGTGTACTAGACTAATTCTTGGGTTTGGTTGTGTCGGTGCTGGTGCCGGTGCTGGAGCGGGAGCATGTAATGGGAGCGGATTCTAAACAATTCCCAAACTAGATTGTTGTTGAGGTTGAACTGGTGAATGTTGTCACTACTGCTATCTAGCCTTCATTGTTTGTATGCATTCTCCCATTTTAGCCCAATAAAATGTTGCCTTGGTCATTGAGATCATAGATATAATCTTTGAATTGAAAGCACACTTCAACAGTGTGACCAGGGTACCAGTGGAAAGCACAGTTACTGGACAAACTGCCCTTTACTTGGGCAATTCCAATTGTTTCTTTGCCATGAGTGCATTGAAGATGTCGATCAAGGAGTAAGGGAATTGTCGGTAATTCTCTCTTCTAGGACCTCCCCTTTGTGGTGCTTGATTGGGTGGTAGCGGTGCTCTATTGTAGGTATGTTGACGAGGTTGCTGGGGTTGCACTACTAGCTAAGGGGTTGTTGTGGTTGTTGTGGCCTAACCTACTATTGATGGGAGTGGTAAAAAGGGTTCTGTGGTGGGTTCCTGTACTAGTTTAGGCGGTTCCCTCCACGGTTCCCCACAATGTTCATAGCTTCATTGTTGACTAATCCCTTAGTTGTAGGCCCAATTGATGCAGAGGTAGTTTTCCTGTTGTTTCTAGGTTTGGTATCCAATGGATTTATCATTGTGACATATTTGAAGTGGGCTTGTAAGTATCAGGCACTATTATAAAGCTCATTCATGGTGGTAGGATGGTGCATGATCAAGACATTCCTCAGGGCAGGTGTAGTGTTTCCAATAAGTATCTTCACTTATTCCCCTTCTAAAATAACATTTGTTAGTTTCTCTGCCATTCCCCTCCAACGGTCAACAAACTTTATGAAGTCCTCCTCGGGCTTAATCTTCTCAACAATCAAATCTGTAACTGAGCATGATGGTGCCACCCGGTCTCTATATCTTTGAAAAAATTTGGTCTTGACAATATCAAAATCTCCTGCCTCAAAGGGGTCGAGCGAGTAGAAACACTCCAAGGCAGACCCTTCTAGTGATCGACAAACCAAGAAAGCAAGGACTCTACGATCATTCTTCCAGAATGAGGACTCAGAGAAAATCTTTAAGGTGGAGAAAATGATTGCCGATACCATCGTTGCAGTGATAAATTGGTAATTCAGAAGGTGGTAGGTGAAGAACTGGCAAAGAAGGAATAGAGACTTCAGGTGTTAACTTGGAATCCAAGAGATATCTCAACTCTTCATAGCGTTCATTCATTTGGGTGAGCTGATCCCTGATTGCCTAGGTAAAAGAAGGTTCTTTGTTTATTGGTGGGGGTATGTTGTTAGATATGTGATTCTGTAGTTAAGGAGCATGCATTGGCAAATTATTTGATGATTGTCCCATGACTTGGTGGGCCAAGGGAGCAACAGGGTTGAAATAAAGTGGTTAGACAAACGATAGTTGAACCACGAATGGTTGAACCACAAATGGTTGAGCCAATGATGGTTGAATGATAGATTGTTGAGCAATAGGTGATTGAAAAAATGATGATTGAATGAGTGATGGTCAAACCATAAGATGAGGAGATGAGACAACTTCATTGGCTTCAGCCTGATCAGAGGTAGTTTTTCCCTTTACCATGAATTGTATACGAGAAAAGGTTTCTGAATCAATATAAAGAGACAACTCTCTAAAGAGTTGTTCAACATCATGGAAAGTAGATGGTTGAGGGATCTCTTGTGCTTCTAACTCAAACAAGGGATTAACATGACCATCTGACGGAATTTGTTGGTGACCCATCTCATGCTCTTGACGTTCAGTGCGTTCAGCCACTTCAACGTACCTTCCAGACCTTAATTGCATTGTCACCTTTCAACTTCAAGGAAAGGGTAAAACAAATGAGTTGGCAAAATAGACAAAGAACTTTTTTCTAATTCTCATATCTTGCAAAAATTTTAGAGTTTTGAATTTTGTTTGACAAACAAGTGATGCAAAGACTTGAAAGCAAGATTATGCAATGATTTTGATTAAACCTTAGGTATATGGATTTGTTAAAAATTGTTCTCTCAACAAATGGGTTAGGATCCTAACTCCAATCTCCAATGACCTAGGTTTCACACAATCTCACCACGTGTAGGTAACATAGGATGCTTCGGGTTTTGGGAAGTGATACAACCAACCCGATCGTGAAGAGGAATACTCCACGTATGAGGAATTATAGAGGCCTTGATGAAAACCAACCAAGCCAACTAGGAAGGAATATCCCAGAAGAGAGGTCAGAATCTACCAAGGGGTGTTTTGGATGGGAGGGGTAAATGGGAGAGTGAGCTCCCGCCTCAAAAAGAAAAAAAAGTCTTAAAAAAGGAGGTAGAGTGAAGGAACAGAAAATGCAATCAAGTAATAATGCAAGTAAAAAGCAAAACATAAACTTAAATAAACGAGCAAGCACAAAGACTAGTAACTAGAAACTAGACAAGCAACTAGAAACAAGAATGTAGACCTTGTTTCTCACGTGAGCCAAATGGAGATGGTGAAAAGTGATGGAAAGAAAATGGTTCAAATCTGATAGTCAAGCAAAAGGGGTGGTCCACATGGGGACCGATGTAAGAATAAGCTGGTTCACGTGGGAACTGGGGTAAAAGTGAAGGTGGTTCAAGTGGGAACCGGTTTTGGGTAGCAAAGGGGTGGTTCAAGCGGGAACCGGTTTCAAGTAGAAAAGGGGTGGTTCACGCGGGAACCGATTCTAATGATTGAAAGAGGGCCACATGGGGCCAATTAAAGGTAAATAAGGTTCTGATCCTCGTGGGGATAGATCTGAATAAAAAGGTTTGGTTCATGTGGGAACCAAAGTAAAGAAAGAGATTGGTTCACGCGGGAACAGATTTAAAAGGGAAAAGGGTGGTTCACGCGGGAACCGGTTTAAAATGGCAACTATAAATAAAAGAGGGTCATGTGGTGACCAATTTAAGGGTGAGAAAAGCTGCAATGTAAATAAAAAATCTGATTTGAATGGCTGAAAATAAAAATTGGTTCACATGGGAACCAGTTTGAAGAAGAGAGCTGGTTCGCACAGGACTAATTTTAAAAGCAAGGTGGGTTCACACGGGAACCGGCTAAAATAAAATGGCATAAATTAAATGAGGTACTTGGCACTTCGAATTTGGTGAAATAAGGATGAAATCAGAAAATTTGAGATGGAATGAAATTAAGAAGGATTGAAAGAAGAAAAGGCTCACGCAGGAACCAGTCTACAACTAGAACTAGTTGCAAAGAAAATACTAAGCACCCACGGTTAAAGACATTGCCTGTCCCACCATGGTCACAACAAAGTTGTTGACTCTGAAAAGAAAATTGGGGCTCTCATTTTTAGGGTCGTTCATGAATCCGGATCGCCACCTCAAGAGGGGATGAGAAAGAAAGGGAAGAAAACACGAAAAATAACAACTCACCTTGGTCTCACACTCACATTGATCCCTAAATATTCATCCCTCGGCGTCACTCGATCACCAAAGATATGGTTCTGGTCATGTGGAAGAAGGATGAGAAGAATGAAATTTAAGATATTGTGTGCTTTTCAAGAATGGCTGGCTCCCATTTATGCAATAAAAATGACCATGTCTACCTTAGCTGGAAGAGTGCGGGTTAAAGCTTCTCCTTCTTCAGCCGACCGATGAAGAAGAGTCCTCAATGCATGGGTGCTTGGTTTCCTGTGCAACTAGACAATAAAGCAAATAAAAAGACAATTAGAACCAAACAAAGTAGAGTATGTGTAAAGAAAATGATATGAAACAAACAACTGAAAAGAAACTGATCAGATTCGGGTTATCTCTAACCCCTTTTATTAATTTTTAATTATCAGACTAAAACTAATGCAAAAAATGTAAAAAAAATTATAGGATGATGTAAAAAAAGGTATAAAAAAAAGAACAAAAAATTTCTAAGAAGAATTGAGAGGGATAAGGCCAAATCAGGGTTGTCAAAATAGCCAAACAGCAGTTCGAGATCTACCAAGTGCAACCTTGCTTCAGTGCTCACCACAACCAGTGCCGACCTTGGAATCATGTGTTGTCAATTTCAAATAGAAGAAGACTCAAAGAGGAAGAACTTTTATGTCGAGAGCTAGGGCATTAAAGATCAACATGCTGCTGTAGAAGTCGATGAAGAAAGACCTAGCAGATCACAAATGTCACAAAATAGATGCAGGAGAGAGATTGGATGTCTTTATATGCCCATGAGTCATGTTCCAGCCTCTAAAATGACCAGAATCGGAGTCTATTTATAAAATAAAACCGGCCCGATAAAATCCTAAAAAATAGGTTCTTTGTGCCCTGGTCTAGGGTGCATGCACCCCCTCTTGGGGGCGCATCTAATCTTTACTAAAAAAATGATCCAATTCAGTTGAAAATTTTGATCCAATCCAGTCAGAGGTAGAGTCCCGATTGAAAACTGGTTCCCGTGTACCCCTGATCGGGGGTACATGGCCATGTGCCTTAGGATCGGGGCGCATGGTGACGTGCCCTAGAACTAGGGCGCATGAGACTAGTTCAGTGCGTCTTTGTTCCAAAAGCCATTGTGGACACTCCCAAACTCAGAATTGAACGTCATTTGTTGCATTGGAAAGATAACAGGCCGACCGAAGAAGCTTTATAAAGAAACGCATCAGCCATAACCCTTTCCAAAACTTCATAATTTTATTTGGAAGTTAGGACAGTGAACAGAAGATTCGATACTAGTCAGAATGATTTTGACGGCCAACCAGAAAGACATGGCATGAAATAAAACATGTCTAGAACATGAATCTGACCATAAACTTCAATGCATGATCATTAGGCATTGGTCACCCAGCCAATTTCCATGTTTACACGATTTACATGTGACTTTCGCTTAGAAATTACAGCTTTGTGTAGAATACTCCGAAAAACATCCAATTTCATTTGGCAAAGCTCTCAACATTAAAAGGACCCGACATCATTCTAAGATCAATCACATGCATTACCCTATAAAACATGAGTTTTATGCTCTGAACTAGGCAAATTTGGTGTGTCTACACCGTTGTGTTACATGATCCAACATGGAACACCATATCAGTAGATGATGTTTTGCCAAACAAAAAATGGGATGCCATCTCTCTTATGACTTACCTAGAAGCTATCGCCTCAGTCCATCTGAAGAAATAATCTATGGTAGCTAAGATAAACCTAGATCCTTGGAAAGATGGCTTCAGTAGTCCAACTATGTCCATTCCCCATTCGGCAAAGGGCTAGGTAGGGGTAGTTGGATGCATCATTGTGTGTAGGCATTAAGGAATGGTTCCGATGAGAACCACCAAACCTGATATGGACCTCTCTCATAATCTAGATAGCTTCCCTCTTGGATATGCACTAGCAAGGATTGCCCACTCCTTTTTTGACATAAGTAGGTATAACTCCCTACAAATGAGGTGGTAAGAAGCTGCCCTTCAAGCCAACTGTACACATTGAGTGCAGTCTTTAGGGAGAGTCCCATTCTTGAAGTCAATAATGGGCTTTTGCCAATTGACTATCTCAGGCTCACCTTTTGTGTCTTCAATGGCATTGGCCTCCAATAAGGTGAAGCCATCCGCTCATCTGCTTTTGTTTGGGAGGAGTCACCGGTGCTTGACAATAATCTCTAGCTTCCCATCTAGTAGAATCTTGATCACAGAGGCGAGCTTGGCCAATGCATCAACTTGTAAACTATGTCCCCTCTTGATGTGCTTTGTGTCAAAAGATAGAACTTCTCTGACAAAAAGATGGTAGTTGTGTGGTATGGAACCAACTTTGGCTTACGGACTTCAAAGATGCCTAGCATATGTTGTACTATCTGCATGGAATCTCTGAACACCTAGATGCATTCGGTCCCCATGTCGAGGGCCATTTCAAGATCGATGACTAGTGCTACATACTCGACTTCATTGTTTGTGTAGATTTCTGAGAGGACACACAACTTGTAGAGTACACCCTCTAGGGCTAAGGATCACAATGCCTATGTAGGCATGCCAATTTGACCTTATTTGAAGCTTAAAACTCTTATTTTATTGGCAACATCTTTTTTAGACCTTTAAAATCAAGCTTAACCATCTTTCTGGACAAGTCAAGGAGCTTACTGGAAATCTGAAGATGAGTTATAGATCTCTGGTCGTCAAACCGTCAAGTAATCCCGATCAATACTAGGGTGGCATAGAGCATACCGGATTAGTCCCATTGCTTCTGGTCATCAAACCAAGAAGTATGGGTTGCCACTGACCTTTTTTATCATTTCAAGTTTTTTGGGTCATCCATGGCTAATCCGGGTATCTTTCCAAGTTTTACAGGTTCCTCTCGTCATTTTTGGTCGGCAACCCAAGTTGTACAGGTTTCCACTAACTTTTTTAGTCATTCTAAGTTCTTTGGGTCATCCTCAACTTTCCTAAGCATATCTCAAAGTTTTCTAGGTTCTTCCCATCATTTCCAGTTGTCAACCCGTGTTGTACGGGTTGCCGCCATTTTTTCCGATCATTCAAAATTTTTCATGTCATCCACGGCTCATCAGAGCACCTTTTCTAGTTTTATAGGTTTCTCCCATCATTTCTTATCGTCAACCCAAGTTGTATAGCTTTTCACCAACCTTCTGGGTCATTCCAAGTTTTTTCATGTTTTTGCAAGCTTTCCCAAGTTTCAGGTCACCGTTCTACCCTTTAGCATCCTCAGAATCGTAAATCAGATGTTAAAGTCCCATATGAAGGTCTCTGGATGTGTACCATCTAGTTTTCTAATTTGGGGAGTTAAGTTTATGTGTCATCTTTCAAACACAATAAACAAGAGTCAAAACGGACATCCCATTTGCAAGTTATGGCTCGCGAACGTAGGGCATGCAGGAGAGAAAACTAAGTGTGCCTTCGAACTGGGGATGCGATCAGCGGGCCTTCACCTAGATGGCGTGGTCTACGTGCCCTCAGTCCAAGGGCGTGGTCAGCGCGCCCCCAGACTGAGGGCGCATCCAATTTTACGAGCTGGAAGCCTACCCCATTTTTTGACTTTCTAAACCGGGTTTAGAAGGTTTCCCCCTTAAAAATTGATTAATTTGGTTATGCCCCTGAGTCGGGGAGTGTTCATTTTGTCAACCCAATTTTTAACAGGTTTCCAGAAATTTTCGGTGATTTTTGGCAATGACGTGCTGGACATGCCCTCAAGGTGTGGGGGCGCACTCACCGCTCCCTTAGTCTAAGGGCACGGCTTGTGCGCCTCCAGGTTGAGGGCACGGCCACTGCATCCCCAACCTGGGGGCATGTCTAGTTTGTTTCCCTATTTTGCACCGATTTTAATTCTCTATAAATTTCAGCCATGGGAATATGATCCAGGGTTCCTCTACTCATCCTCCAACCACCCTAGGCTCGTCCCAACCTCCCCAAATTGTCCTTTTTTTCCTGATGCACAGAGATCATCCCGAAGTGAAAGAGAAGCCGATCAATGCTCTAGTGTGCTTTTTTGCTGATCATTGGCTTATACTAATTTCCCTGATTATTTCATGGTTAGACTTTTTATGAACAAGTGTTCCACGTAAAGTTATCTTTTATTTTCAACAAATAGAGATTAATTCGAACATCACCTCGGCTCATGGCGGCTTCTACACCGGCGCTATGTAGATAGATCCAGAGTCTACCCTTTCTCTATCAACGTCTTCTCAGTCAATTTTCATACAATTTTAAGTAGATTCAGCCTACACATTATTCAAAAAATTTTTACCCCGGTGAGTTATCTTTTATTTTTATTAAGAATAATTTAATTCTTACATCTGTGGTACCCGAGGCACATCTTGCAACAACATTGCGTTGGTGGTTCCCAGATCTTCAACATCCAATAGTAGAACTATCGAGTAAATTCATACCAATTCTAAAAGGATTCAAACAAAATTGTCTCTTATACCACTCTTGGCAAGTCTTCTTTATTTTTAAATAAACAGAAGTTCATTTTGACTTTTGAATTGCCTGTGGTGGTCTTTTCAACAAAGTCACGTAATATGGTATTGCTTCTAGTTTCTATCCACTTCAAAAATTCCTACAAGTATGTGCGGTCATTTCCTGTGGACGTCTCTAACATAAGGTCTCTTATTCTCCAAGTTCTCTATTCAAATAAGCAAATAGAACTTGATTCCAACATCAGTTGTGGTCTCTGCATCAAAGTCGCACCAATCTACATAGAATCTGTCCAATTCAGTTGCCACTTTGCTTAGGTCATGTTATCTTTAATCATCCATATTATATTTGTTAACTTTTCATTAATATCATTTAGGTAATATTTTATAATCATTTTATTTAATTTTTTATCATTTCATATATCATAAAAAACCAAAAAAGGGGGTTAGGGCTAACCTCGAATCCGGTGAGTTTGTTTCCAAATGCCATTTTATGTTGTTGTCTTTACAATTATTACACTTCACTAAGTTCTAATAATTCTTTCACTAGTTTTCTTGTCTTCTTGTTTTCTAATTGGATAGGCACATCAAGCAAGTGCTTAAGGACTCTTCTTCATCAGCCAATCAAAGAAGGAGAAGGTTGAACCCGAGCATTCGTTTCCTGCACTTAGGTACACGGTCAATTTCCTCTTGTTTTCAATTGCATAAAGCGGAGCCCACAACTCCTAGTAACCACAACCTCTAATTTTCTTTATGCATTAAGTTCTTTGTATTCCGTACTCATTCTCCTCCCACATGATCCAAACCATATCACCAGTGCTTGAGCGACACCGGGTGATGAAAGTTTAGGGATCAATGTGAGTGTGGGACTGAGTTGAGAGCTTTTCTGCTTCATTTCTATTTCTTTCTCATTCGCACATGAGGTGGCAATCCAGATATGACAAACCAATTTTTGGAGTCGATAGCTTTGTGGCGACCACAGTGGGACAACCATTGTCTTTAACCAGCTTGCTTGATGTTCTAGTGCAACTAGTCTCTTCTTCATGCTTGATTTGCATCATTGATTGCTTTCATCTCATTCATGTTATTCTATTTTTTCATAAATTGATTACTCCTCTTTCACTCTCTAGTTTTTATTTGCATTAGATTTGCATTGGGTACCAAACTTGTTTTTATCCATAGGACATTTGAGATGGGGGCTCTCTCTCCCAACACACCCTTACCTTCCAAACACTTTCTTGATGGATTCCAACCTCTCTTATGAGATATTCCTTCCTAGTTGACTTGGTTGTTTCCATCAAGGCCTCTGTAAGTCCCCATTCATGGAGTATTCCTCACTGCATGATCAGGTTGATTGTACCATTCTCTTCAAAACCCCGAAGAACCCAAGTACCTATTCATGGTGATCGTGTGACAACCTTAGGTTCTGGAGATTGGAGCAATAAGAACAAACCAACGTGATGAGTGAACAATTGCTATCAATCTATCTAATGTAAGGTTAGAACAAAAAAATTATCATGTAGTCATTCTAAAAATTTGTTTGCACAAGTTGTTCATCCACAAAAATTAAAAACAACAAAAGAAAAAACTTTTAAAACACCAACCATAAATAATCTCTCTTTAACTATGTGATCAACTTGTTTGACAAAACCAAAATTGTAAACAATAAAATTTCAAAAAAAAAACTAAAAGAATCTCTTCAAACTTTAGGTTATACTTGTTCCTTTTCAAAAAGTTTGACAGGTTGCCCATGCTACTACGGTCTGTAAAACATGTCAGGATGTCACACAATTACTGCAAACAAGTGGAGTATGAGAAGGTCCAGTACGAGGCCCAACATGACATGAATCCTATGTCCCAAGCTGAGAGAAAAATTCACGATGTCCTTGAACCTAGAGCACAAATTGACCATGATTTCCTCTCTCTAGGTTTGGCAAAGCTCTCAAAAAAATCAACCTTGATCCTGTCACAATTGTAGACACACAATTTTGGTCTAGTTGGAGAGCCTAAATTTTTTTTTCATGAAGTATATTTGAGTATTCTTTCAAGGAAACCAAGTTTTTCTAAAAATCAGAACTTCCCTACGTGTTTTGGCCAAACTGGGCCTAGTACCCCCTTAATGGGGCACTTTGACCAAGTCAAAGTGCCCTATAAACAGGGCACTAGGCGCCTTGTTAATAGGGCGCCAGGCGCCCCTCTGGTGTGGCACCTGCACCTATTCTGACTAATTGGATAGATTGATAGGACAATTCTGCAGCTAAAGTTGCCCTCTTACTAGCTATAAAAGGACCCCCATTTCGAAGGTTTAGGACACACCAAGGGTGCCCCCCAAACCCTCTCATCCACCACAACACTTCCAAGGCCTTACAACCCCTCTCCAAGCTCTCAAGCCATCCCATAACCCTATTCCAAAACCCAAAAAAACCATAGTTGCTTCTTGAAGGGATAGTCTAGTAGAATAAAGTTACCATCTTTTGGGCTGTAGAAAGACCCCCATCTGGAGGTTTAGGAGGTTCCAAGTCCGTCCCTCACTCCTTATCCACCAAAGCCTCACAACCTCTCCCCAAGCCCTTAAACCATCTCGAAATCCTTCCCCAAAAACCCGAAAACCCACAGTTTCCATCTTCAGAAATATGGTTTTTCTCCAACTTTGAGGGCCACTACACTTCATTTCCCTCACATCTAGTGCCAAATCACTCTCCCATTAGCTTCACTTGAGTATTGGCTACTTGAAGAAGTCCTTCTTCAATCTTGGAGGTCATCTTACACTTCGGGGCGACACCACAAAGAAGGGAAGAAAATCTACCAGAACCAGTCCTTAGTGCCCATCAAGGGGGCACTTTGACTTTGGTCAACGTGCTCCACTAACAGGGCACCAGCAGCAGGAGCCCCATATACAGGGCACCAGCAGGGACAAACCTTGTTTTTCATTTTTCGAGTTTGTTTTACCCTCTTGTTTGATCCTTCGTTCCCCCCTTTCATTTTAACTTTCATTAACATGTAGTTTAGCATGCATTAGGTCATTTTGCATCCCTCATATATTTTAAAACCTACCAAAAATAGGGGTTAGGATTTAGTCCTAATCTGGTCAGTTCCTTCCCATTTGCATGTTTAAATTCAAATTTAAGCAAGATTCTACACTTTCACTATAACTAATGATCTTTTCACTTGTTTCTATGTTTTCTTATGGACACTTTTAGGTGAATATGGCTAAGGCAGAGCTTCAACCAGATCGAAGATGAAGGACTCATTAAGCTCTCTTCTTTCGGCCGGCCGAGAGAGGAGAAGTCAGAACCCAACAATCTTCCATTTCCATAGGTACGACGGTCATCTCTTCATTTCATTTCTCTTTCATTCTACTATATTTTGGAGTCTTTGGCTCCTGGCGACCACAAACACTAACATTCCATCCACCAAGACCCCAAAGCAAGCATAGGGGCCGGAAAAGGGAGATCTTCGGCGACCACGGTGGGATCGACTCTGCTTTAGTGAGATCTTCTTTTCTTTCCTAAGGATGTCCACTTTAAAACATACTTATTTTCACTCTAATTCTCATTTGAGCCATTTCCATTTCCTTGCATTGTTATTTACTTGCTTACATGCTTGTTTATTTCCTTGGAGCATCGTCTAGTTTCTTCCGATTTACCTACTTTATGTTGGTCCTTTTAAAAGCATAACAATCTTATTTTTAGCTTTGTTTATCAACTTATTTCACCTTAGCATCTTAGATATCATCTTTTTTCATCTCTTGTTAAGTATACTTGCCTATTTTTTTCTAAGCCTAGTTCTCCTTTAGCAAATTTTCAAAGCATGCTTAGTTAAACTAGTGCTTTCTTCCATCTTAGTTTGATTCCATATCGTTGTCTTGTTCACTTGCTTCCTACAACATCTCATTAATCATTATATGCTTTTATTTTTTTCATGCTTTCTCCTTAATTCCTTGACATTTCTCCTACATTTAGTTTGCATTGGAGTTTCAGCTCCTTAGGTCATTCGAGAAAGGGGGCTCTCTCCTCCTAAAGCCCTACACATCCAAACACCCCTCTTGGTGGTTGCCAACTCCTCCTCCGGGGATTCCATCTCGGAACGACTGAGTAGCTTCTATCAAGGCCTCCGTAAGTCCCCAGACGTGAAGGATTCCCTCTTCACTGATCGGGCTGGTTGTACCTTTTCATCCCAAAACCCGGAGAACCCATTACCTATCATGGTGAAGAGTGCAACAACCTTAGATTGCTTGGCGTTGTGAGAGCATAGGGTCATACCCATTTATTTGAGTGGACAATATTTCTCTTAAACAAGCTATTGATTTACAGTTGAAACACAAAAAAATTGCGTTAATCATTCCAAGTATTTTCTATTAATTATTTGCAAACAAAAATTAAAAATTAAACAAAAATTCCAAAATCACCTAAAAACCAAAACAAAAAATTTGCTTGAGGTTAATTTGCTTGATAACTTGCTTGTCCAACAAAAGAAAATCAAGACAAAATGGGGTCAAAAATCAAAATAAAAAAATAAATCCTTGATCTTTTATTTGTCAACCTTCTTTTCCTGTTGTGTTTATAAATTTAAGGTCAGGACGAGTTATCAGAATGACAGATCAAAGATACGAGTAGCTGCAGTTGGAGTATGACCAGTCTTATTTCTACCATGATGTTGTATGTGCCATCAATGAACCCGAAGTCCTCCCCGAACCTAGTAAAACTTCTTTTCAACCCAATCCAAATTCACTTTGGGAGGCATTCTCTCATGCCGACCCCATCCAACTTCAGGCTATCGAAGCCATCCTCAAGGGCAAGTCACCCACCAACCACATCCCCCCCCCGAAGGTGGTCTTCACATCTCTACCCCTAAGTCAATGGCACATCAACCTAATGTGCCCACTCATAGCCATTCTCATACCAGGCTCATAGCCCCAATTTCTCCTCATCCGGTGGCTAATCTAGATCATCCCGATCCGAATGTTGTTGTTCCTCCTAGGCCACCAGTTTATTCTTCTAACCATCTCAACCCTACTCACTCTTTAGTGCATCCCCCAATGTACCCTTCTTATCTAGCCACTTCGGCCCATCCAATTCCAATTCAGGTGCACCAAGCACCCACTCTTCCTCCTCCTCTTGGGGAACCTTTTGTCGATTAGGCTATGATTAACAAATCGCAAGGATGAGCAGTATAAAGAGCTTAGACATTTGATCGACACCAAGGCAACCCCCAAAATTTCTCTTCCTTCCCTCCCTACTTTTCATCTTCCACCCTCGGAGATGCTGGTATACCGCCGTTACAATGGAACTGGTAATCCCTTCTTTCATATCAAGGATTTTCTTTATAAGTCAGTAATGTGGCAAAATGACCCAAGGGCCCTTGCTTTTCTTTTTAAAAGATCAATAGAGGGTTCAACTTTAGATTGATTATACTCACTTGACTCCTTAGAGGCGAGTAACTTTGAAACTGTCAAAGCTAAATTCTTGCAGAGATATCAAGATAGGGTCGGACCAACATATTCCATCACTGACTTCATGGCCGAAAGAATGAGAAATGATGAAGACTTTACCAGATACGCTGATAGTGGAGGTCAATGGCAAAAAAACTTACTGATTCCATTTCAGAACCAGCGCAAGTGAAGATGATCATCACCAATACCACTCCAACCTTAAAGAATATGCTGGCTTTGCATCACCCCACCTCCATGAGTGAACACTATGAGAGGGCACGGTATATTCAAACACAGCTTAGGGACTCGCCTATCATGAACTTGTTTGATCCTAGACCCTGAGCTGTCAAGAAAATCACTTTTACCACAACTGGCCCAGTGACTGAGGGCGTAGTGACAAATGAAAATCTCAATATTGTAGGGAACCCATCTAAAAATTATCAACACCAGTTTAGGAACCCTCAACAAAATCAACCATTTAGAACCTCTCATCAACCTCAACCTCAACCTCAGTTCCATCCCCATCAACAAGAAGCTCTAATTCCTCAGTGACCGCAAGCCCCAGTTCCCCAACCACCACGGCAACAACTGGTCAACTACAACCAAGCACCCCCTCCCATGGCCTACGAACCCCAGAAGGTTGGACCCAAGAGGAACCATTACTCACCTTTGTCGTACTCTCTCATGGACATCTTTAATGCACTCAGGCAGCAGGGCAAATTGCATTGCCAAGGGAGAAGTTAGAGAGGCCTCAAAATGTCGATACAGAGCGATACTGCCTGTTTCACAGATATCCTGGGCACACTGTGGAAAATTATTTTTAGTTCAAAGACTACATCCGTGACCTTAATGAGCAAGGTAGTATTGACTATGACCAAATGGGGGAATACATCAGGACAGTGAAAAATCAATGACAGCATGCACCAGCTCAACAGAACCCTGGCCTGGGGATCATTCAAAATCCTTTACCACCACATGCACCCCCACCTGGGAATCAACATGTTAATCCCATATTGATCTCTTCCGAGGAGTATCATGATCGAGGCCATAATTGGCAAGTCGAGGGAGCCACCTCTGCCATGTACATCAACTTACCTCATCGAACCATCCACTCAATACACCGAACAACTATGTCACCTAATCCCATCATATTAAACAAACCACCTATCATCCGTGCACCATCACAACACATCATCACACCACTAGCCATTAAATTCTAATCAGGATGCACCCTAATCCGCCTGGTTGATCCACCACAAACATCACCACCACTAGGACCCATCATCATCCCGCACCGTGCAACTATACCTTCACAACGTACCTACACCCCTACGACCCGAACCATCATCACTACGCCCCTACTGAGGCCTCTTATCATCCGACCTAACCTTTCATCCACCTATACCACCACAACTATAGCTCCTCAACTTGCCACGGTACTTAGGAGTGGGCGCATGTTCCAAAGCGTCTTTCCCCAAGCTGGTCAGTCAGAATTGGTACCAAAACCAGAAGAAGAACACATTGAAGAACTGTTGCCTGGGACATCCTATAACTTGTTGAAACATCTTGATAAAACCCTAGCACGGATCTCTATCTTAGAGTTGATTAAAAGATCCAAAGTGCATCAAGAGGTTCTCCAACAGTACTTACAGCGAGTAATGGTGAGCAAAAGCCTCCCCCAGAAAAAAAATCTCATCAGTTTTGGTCTCGAGAAGTGAGTATCCGGCCCTTACATTCACAAAGGAAGAGTTAGCAGATCCAGAAATAAAAAAGTGTGCCTTATGCATCATAGTTCACATCAATAGAATAGACATCAAATCATGTTTGGTTGATACCAGAGCATCCATTAATGTTCTGCCACCAAAAACATTACATCTTTGTGGAATCTCCGAGGAGGATGTCCAACCATCTCAGATAACAGTGACCACATATGACAACTCGAAAAAACCCACTGATGGCATGATTACATTGGATGTCAAGCTCGGTCCTCGAACAGTCACTGTCGACTTTCACATACTAGAGATGGATCCAACCTACAAAGCTATTCTAGGACAACCCTATTTGGAAGCACTAAAGGCAGTCGCCTCCACCAATCACCAGTGTCTTAAATTTCCTTACAAGGGACAAGTATTAAAGTGACGAGCATGCCCTTAGACCATCCATCTTCTCCACCACCGCCCCTTGGGTTGACAAATGAGTCGATTTTGACAATTTTGGATCTTCTAGAAATAAGTAGGCAGTCCAGGCAAGTATGGAGAAGGAAAATGAAACTATTGGGTGGCATATAATGAAGAGTTTGGGATACCAAGAAGGCCAAGGACTAGGCAAAGAACTACAAGGCATAGCTGAGCCAATCAATCCAATGAGGTTACAACCAAAAAGTGGGGTTGGGTATGATGGAACAACTTCCAATGGTCAGAATCTCAAAAGCAAATACTTTTCTGGATGCTTACAAAAGATTTTCATTAAGAAAGAAATCATTCAACTGGCTGTGAACAAGGAAGAGCAAGAGCCAGAGCAAGAGAAGAAAAGAAGAACTGATGACCTTGAAGATGACTTGTATCGTGAAATATCTCTTTTGTTTACCACCAATAAAGAAGGGTCAAGCAAAGAACTGTTCCAAGCTAAACCACCTGTTAACCCACCAAAAGGTCATATTACCAAACCGACTCAAGGAAAAGTCCAACCAACTCCACGAGGGCCTTCCCTCATTGTCTCATCTTTTGGGGCCGACACCCCAACTCACTGTGATGCTCTCCTCGGGCTTCTTGGCCTGGTCCCTATTTTTGGGTCCCTAGGCACAACTTATGGGTCAGCGTACCCACTTGTTGCTCTTGGGCCATCAAGCCCCTCTACTAAATCCAGGCCTCTGTGCCCATTTTCTCCAACTCTTGGGCCCTCAAGGCCATCTCCTAAACCTAGGCCCTCGAGCCCACATCCTCTTCTTATTAGGTCTATGAACCTACCTTCTTCCATGATCATCCGGCTTATTGGCCCATCACCTCTTTCTATCAACATTGGGCCTGAAAGCCCCCTCTATCAAACATTGCTCGAAGTTTTCCCCTCTTTATCAATATCTCCACCTATTTTAGCTCCCGCAGTTGATCTCACCCCAAATTAGGCATTTGATGCCCATTATATCTTTATGTTTAGCACTTCCCAAAAAAAAAACGTCCTCCTCGAAACTCAAATTTCGATCGAGGAAACATCTCAACTTACCTCAGAAGGGCATTCACCACAAGGAGCCACCAGATTCTTGATTGACCACAATTGCCCTCCATTCTCTCCAATAAATTTTACTCCCTCCCCCTTCTCTTCCTCCCCTTATTTACCTTCTTCTTCTTTAGGTTTAGTTTCTAACAAAACAAAAATCAAAGGTAGGAGAGTTCCAGAAAGATACCTACATCAATTAGCTCAGAACAGCTTAGAATGTGCCAGGCAACCAGAATATCTAGAAAATGCAATCCAGTTGAATGAAATCCGATATGAGGACAAGAACAACATTGATCAAACTTTAGGTGTCTATGAGGTTGTGTCAGAAAAGGATACTGACACTGAGGACGAAGAAGAGGAATTGGCTGATGCTTACGCATCTGGATTGAAGAGGTTTGAAGAGCCGTCAGCCACAGGAGATGAGCCAACCATGGAACTCAATCTTGGAACACTGGAAGATGTCGACTCTGAAAATTCGATGGGGTCTCCTTTTCAGGGAAGTCCGTGAATTCAGATCGGCACCTCAAGAGGGGATGAGAAAGAAAGAAGAAAACATAAAAAGCAACTCTCACCTCGGTCCCACACTCACATTGATCCCCGAACTTTCATCCCTTGGCGTTGCTCGAGCACAAAGAGACGGTTCGGTTCATGTGGGAGAAGGGTGAGAATAAGAAAATTAAGACATGTGGTCGCCAGGAACCGCGGGTTCCGATTTATGAAATTAAATTGACCGTGTGTACCTTAGCGTGAAGAGTGTGGGTTAAAACTTCTCCTTCTTCGGCCGGCCGATGAAGAAGAGTCCTCAACACGTGGGTGCTTGATTTTCTGTGCAACTAGACAAATAAACAACTGAAAAAGACACTTATAACTAAACAAAGTGGAGTATATGAAAAGAAAATGACATAAAACACACAATTGACTAGAAACTGATCGGATTCGGGTTATCTCTAACACCTTTTTTTCTATTTTCGGATTAACAGACTAAAAGTAATGAAAAAAATGTAAAAAAAATGATAGGAGTATGGAGAATACTAAAACAAAGAGATATGAAAAAAGAACAGTAAGATTATAATAAGAATAGAGAAAGATATGGCCAAATCTGTGTTGTCGAAAAAGTCGAGCAGCAGTCCAGGATCTGCCAGGTGCGACTTTGCTTCTGTGCTCGTCACGACCAGCCCCAACCTCAGAATCAAGTGGCGTTGATTGAAAACTGAAGAAGACTTGGAGAGGAAGAACTTTTATGAAGAGATATCAGGAAGAAGACGTTCACACACTGCTGTAGAGCCCAAAGAAGAGAGACCTAGCAGATCACCTGCAGACCTACCTTCCTCTCTCTGGAACCGACTTCTCTTTCTAAAAACTGGAAATTCTCTCTCTAAAAATCTCAAAATCAATGCAGTAGGGTGGTTGGACATCTTGATATGCCTGGGGGGTTGTGCACATGCCTTTGGAACGACCAGGATCAGAGTTAATTTATAGGAGAACGGACGATCTTTTCAAGGCTAGAAAATAGGGCGCATCTCATCTTTTCCGAAAATTTTGGTCTTATTCACTCGATCCGTTCAGCGGTAGAGTCCCAGTGAAAAACTGGTTCCCTCATGCCTCGAGGGTAGGGAGCATGTGCCCTCAAGTGAGGGCACAAGGTCACGTGCCTCAGGGGTAGGGCGCATGGTCACGTGCCCTGGGTTCTGGGCGCATGTGACCAGGGACCCAGGCGCATGGGACTATTTTTGTGCGTCCTTCTTCAGGAAGCCATTGCGAACACTCCCGAACTCATAATTCGACGCCGTTTGTTGCGTTGGAAAGATAACAGGCCAAATTTGATCTATGTTGTATCGGATCAGCCATAACACCCTTAAAAACTTCTGAATTTTGTCTGAAAATTAGGATAGTGAATAGAAGATCCGATACTAGTCAAAATTCCTCCGACGGCAAACCAAAAAACACGGTATGCAACAAAACTTGCTCGCAGTGTGAAACTGACCATAACCTTCAATGCATGATCATTAGGCATTGGTCATTTAGCCAATTTCTGTGGCCAATTAAAGGTGAATAAAGATCTGATCCAAGTTGGGATAGATCTGAAGGAAAGTGGTTTGGTTCACGTGGGAACCAAAGTAAAGAAAGAGATTGGTTCACACGGGAACTGGTTTGAAAAGAAAAAGGGTGGTTCACGCAGGAACCGGTTTGAAAAGAAAAAGGGTGTTTCACGTAGGAATCGGTTTGAAAAGAAAAAGGGTGGTTCACGTAGGAACCGGTTTAAATAAAATAAAAGAAATTAATTGACATACTTCGCACTTCAGACATGATGAAAGATGGGTGAAATCAGAATTTTTGAGATGGCATGAAGTTTAAGAGAGGTGGAAAGAAGCAAAGGCTCACGTGGGAACCGGTCTAGAACTAGAACTAGTTGCAAAGAAAACACTAAGCACCCACGGTTGAAGACATTGCTTGTCCCACCGTGGTCGCCACAAAGCTGTCAACTTTGAAAATTTGACGGGGTCTCCTTTTAAGGGAAGTCCATGAATCCAGATCGTCACCTCAAGAGGGGATGAGAAAGAAAGAAGAAAACATAAAAAGCAACTCTCACCTCGGTCCCACACTCACATTGATCCCCGAACTTTCATCCCTTGGCGTCGCTCGATCACCAAATAGACAGTTCGGGTCATGTGGGAGAAGGGTGAGAAGAAGGAAATTAAGACTTGTGGTCACCAGGAACCGCGGGTTCCGATTTATGAAATTAAATTGACCGTGTGTACCTTAGCGTGAAGAGTGTGCGTTAAAACTTCTCCTTCTTCGACCGGCCGATGAAGAAGAGTCCTCAACACGTGGGTGCTTGATTTCTTGTACAACTATACAAATAAATAAGTGAAAATGACAATTAGAACTAAACAAAGTGGAGTATATGAAAATAAAATGACATAAAACACACAATTGACTAGAAACTGACCGGATTCGGGTTATCTCTAACCCCTCTTTTTCTATTTTTGTATTAATAGAATAAAAGTATTTCAAAAAAATGTAAAAAAATGATAGGATGATGTATAATCACGAAAAAAAGAGATAGGAAAGGGAACATCAAGATTCTGATAAGAATAGAGAGAGATATGGCCAAATCTGGGTTGTCGAAAAAGCCGAGCAGCAGTCCAGGATTTGCCAGGTGCGACTTTGCTTCTGTGCTCGTCACGACCAGCCCCGACATCGGAATCAAGTGCCGTCGATTGAAAACTGAATAAGACTTGGAGAGGAAGAACTTTGATGAAGAGAGCTCAGGTAGAAGACGTCCACACACTGCTATAGAGGCCGAAGAAGAGAGACATGGTAGATCACCTGCAGACCAGCCTTCCTCTCTCTTGAACCAACTTCTCTCTCTCTAAAAACTCAAAATTCTCTCTCTAAAAATCAAAAAAAAAATTGATGCAGGAGGGTGGTTGGATGTCTTGAGATGCCTGGGGGGTCGTGCACATGCCTTTGGAATGACCAGAATCAGAGTTAATTTATAGGAGAATGGACGATCTCATCAAGGCTAGAAAATAGGGGACATTGCGCCCTACCCCAGGGCGCATGCGCCTTGGTTCAGGGTGCATCTCATCTTTTCCAAAAAATTTGGTCTTATCCGCTCAATCCGTTCAGCGGTAGAGTCCCGGTGAAAAAATGGTTCTCTCATGCCTCAAGGGTAGGGCGCATGTGCCCTCAAGTGAGGGCATAAGGTCACGTGCCTCAGGGGTAGGGCGCATGGGCACGTGCCTTGGGTCCTGGGCGCATGTGACCAGGGACCTGGGCGCATGGGACTATTTTTGCGCGTCCTTCTTCCGGAAGCCATTGCGAACACTCCCAAACTTGGAATTTGACACCGTTTGTTGCGTTGGAAAGATAACCGGACGAATAAGTTCTATATAGCATTGGATAAGCCATCACACCCTCAAAAACTTCAGAATTTTTCCGGAAGTTAGGACAGTGAACAGAAGATCCGATACTAGTCAAAATGACTCCAACGGCAAACTAGAAAAGCACGGTATGCAACAAAACTTGTTCGGAGTGTGAAACTGACCATAACCTTCAATGCGTGATCATTAGGCATTGGTCATTCAGCCAATTTCCATGTTTACATGATTTACGTGTAGCTTTCACTAAGAAATTACGGCTTTGTGCGGAAAACTTCAGAAAACATCCGACTTCGTTTGGCCGAGCTCCAAATCAAATTTAAAGGACCCGGCATCATTCTTAGGTCAATTACACATGTTACCCTATAAAACATGAGTTTTATGCTCTGAATTAGGTGAATTTGGCATGTCTACAAAAGATGCTAAGAATATTCTTATCAGTGCCAACCTCACCCCTTTGGAAGAGCAAGATCTAATGGGGGTACTACAAGAATACAAGGACACGTTCGCTTGGACATATGAAGATATGCCAGGGTTAGACAAAGCATTGGTGGAATATTGATTAACTTTAAAACCTGAAGCAACCCCGATCAAGCAAAAGTTAAGAAGATTCCACCTAGATATAGCTCTGAAGATGAAGTAAGAGGTTGATAAGCTACACCGGGCAAAATTCATAAGAGTTGTCATGTATCCACAATGGGTGGCAAATATAGTCCCGGTCATGAAGAAGGATGGAAAGGTTTGAATTTGCATTGACTTTAAGGACTTAAACTGAGCGTGTCCGAAAGATGATTTTCTCCTCCCCCCATATTGAAGTTCTTGTTGATAATACAGCTGGATATGAAACCCTATCATTCATGGATGGATATTTAGGATACAATCAAATCCGATTAGCAGAAGAGAATCAAGAGAAGACCTCATTCACTACACCTTGGGGAACTTATTGCTACGTTGTCATGCCATTCGAATTAAAGAATGTCAGAGCAACTTATCAAAGGGCCATGGTGGCAATATTTCATGATATGATGCATAAATTTGTAGAGGTGTATGTGGATGATCTAGTGGTTAAATATTGGACCCAAGATGAGCATGCTAAGGTATTGAAAAGGGTTTTGCAACGAGCCAGAGAATATAAGCTTAAGATGAATCCCAAGAAATGTGTATTCAGAGTATCATCCGAAAAACTACTTGGGTTCATCGTCAGCAAAAGAGGCATTGAGATTGATCCCAACAAAGCTAAAGCCATCATCAATATGCCTCCATCAAAGAACTTAAAAGAACTAAGAGGGTTAATTGGTAGGCTACAATTTGTTCGCAGGTTTATCTCACAACACTCCCAAAGGTGCAAACATTTCTATAAGTTAACTAAAGCGAAGGCCAAATTTTTATGAGATTCAAGATGTCAGGAGGCATTTAATGGATTAAAGAAGTATTTGTCAAGCTTGCCTATGCTCAAGCCTCTGGTACCAGGCAAACCCTTGATCTTATACAACTCAGTTTTGGAAGGATCTCTTGGAGCAATATTGGCACAACTAGATGACGAAGAGAAAAAGCGATATACATACTATCTGTCAAAGATCTTCGACCTTGTGAGCAAAAGTGCACGACAATGAAAAAAAACTGTGCCGCCCTGGTTTGGGTAGTCTAAAAGCTTAAAAATTACTTTCTGTCTCGCGAGGTTAATCTCATTGCTCGCATGAATACCATCAAGTTTATTCTTGAAAAATCTGTCCTAACTGACCAGTTGGCACGTTGGCAGAGCTTTCTCTCTCAATTTGACATCACCTACATCCAACAGAAGGTGATCAAGGGCTATTCAATTGCTGAGCATCTGGCCCATCATCCCATCCCAATCTTTGACCCCATCCAATCAGAATTCCCCAATGAGGAATTGATATCCATTCGATACTCTAATCTGAGGACTTTATACTTTGATGGGGCCTTAAACTCTCAAGGTAGAGGGATAGGGATTGTTCTTCTATCACCCGAAGGTGTCACCATCCCGCAGGTTTTTCAACTCCATTTTCCAGCAACAAACAATATAGCTAAGTTTGAAGCCTTGTTTGCCGGACTAGAGGCTGCTCACTTCTATGGTTCCACCGAACTGCGGGTGATTGGTGATAGTCAGTTGATTTTCCGCCAAGTACTTGCCAAATATCGCACATCTCATCCTGGACTCAGACCATATCAAGAACTCACCACTTACTACATCAGGTTATTCTCCAAGCTCGAATTTGTCCATGTTCCTCATGCTCAAAACATTCTTGCCGATGCTCTCACTTCTCTAGCATCTTCATTATCTGTCCCATTCGGCAGACAGGTTAGGACGATCTATGTCCGCCGACGTTGTCGACTCCGAAACGGGTTCCGGATCGGCACCTCAAGAGAAGGGGAAAGATAGATGGAATAGGATAAAAGGGAGTGAATCAGAGAACACTCAGAAAGCAGTAAAAGGTCCTCACCTCGGTCCCACACTCATAATGATCCCCGAACTTTCATCTCACGTGTCTCTCCAGCACCGGAGATGGTTTGGGTCATGTAGAAGGAGAGTGAGGAGGAGATGAACTTATAACATGAATAAAAAGGTGGTCACCAGGAGCTGCAGGCTCCACTTTATAGAATAAAAACAAGATTGAGTTGATTTGACCGTGTGTACCTTAGCATGAGAGATTGGGAAGTGGGTTCAACCTTCTTCTTCTTCGGCCGGCCGATGAAGAAGAGTCCAACCGATGCTAGCTTGATCAACCTGTGCAACTAGAACAATAAACCAAGTGAAAGAGGCCGATTAGAACTATAAGAAGTGTAGAAACTATAGAAGAGGAGATGAAACAAAGAAGCAATTGGAATAGAACTCACCGGATTGGGGCAAGCCCTAACCCCTTTTTTGTGTTTTTGGTTATGTAAAAATGATGCAAACTAAGTAAAATATGCTCTAAAAATTAAATGAACTGAGTTAAGAGAAACTTATAGAATGAAACAGCTTGAGTTGAAGCCGAGATGAGTGAAACAAGCCGGTTCGGGTAGCCTTGCACCCTCTTGGTGCGACTTTGGTGCATAAAATGCTACGGACGACCCCGATGTTAAAATTGAGTGACATTTGTTTCTATGGATGTAGAACTTGGAGAAAATATATCTTCTGTTGATAACTTCTACAGAATCCTCGTGTAGAAGTCTGTAAAAATTATGAAAGTGGGCTAATATAGAAAATAGAACCTGGATGCGCGCCCTCAGTGCAGCAATCTCTACGAACATATGGCAAGTCAGAATTGAGTGTCGTTAGTTTCAAATAAAAGAGAAGGAACAGGGGAAAAACTCCTATGTTGAAGACTTCTGCAGAAAAAGTCCCATATTTTCTGTAGAAGCCTATGAAGTTGGTTGATGCATAACGCATGGATCGGGCTTCTCCTTCGCCTCGGGATCGATCTCTCGACGTCGGATCAGCTTTGGACGTCGGGACGGCCTTGGGAGAGAGCTTGGATGACCTTAGGATGAGCTAGGAATGGAGGATTAACCTTGGGTCATTGAGAATGGCCCTCAATTCATAGAGGAGATAAACCAGTGCAAAATATGAAAACTGGACCGACCGCGCCCCCGCCTTTCAAAGGAGGCGAGGGTGCGCAGGGTGCACTCTCACTTTTGAAGGTGCAGTCTGTGCAACCCCCAGTTTCAAAGAAACTGGGGGCGCGTTACGCGTCTTATTGCTAAAATTCGCCGGAATATTCCGGAAGTTAATAAAATCCGACTTGACAAACATAACGCACCCCCGAACCGGGGGCACGGTACAAATAAGTGAAAATCAGCAACAGAAACCTTCCAAAAAACCAGTTTAGAAGGTGCTAATCAAGGTTATTTCTGGTTTTTGAAAACGTACCGCGCCCCCCCGTCCTGCGCGCCCCCGGGTTAAGGGCGCACAGGGCACTGTAAACACGCCAAATTCGCCTAATTCAGAGCATAAAAATCATGTTTTATAGGGTAACATGCGTGATTTACCTTGTAATGATGTCGGGTCCTTTTAATGTTGATTTGGAGCTTCGCCGAACGAAATCGGATGTTTTCTAAGTTTTTCGCATAAAGCCATAATTTTCGAGCGAAAGCCACACGTAAATTGTATAAACATGGAAGTTGTCTGCATGACCAATGCCTAATGATCATGCATTAAAGGTTATGGTCATATTCACACCCCGGACAAGTTTTGATTCATGCCATGTCTTTCCGATTGGTCGTCGGAGTCGTTTCGACAAGTATCGGATCTTCTGTTCAATGTCCTAACTTATGGACAAAATTCTGAAGTTTTGTAGGGTGTTATATCTTATCCAATTCTATATAGACGTTCTTAGGCCTGTTATCTTTCCAACACAACAAACGGCGTCGAATTCTGAGTTCCGGAGTGTTCGCAATTGCTTCCGGAAGAAGGACGCGCAAAACAGTCCCATGCGCCCAGGTCCCTGGTCACATGCGCACAGGACCCAAGGCACGTGCCCATGCGCCCTACCCCTATGGCATGTGACCTTGTGCCCTGACTTGAGGGCACATGCGCCCTACCCTTGAGGCATGAGGGAACCAGTTTTTCACCGGGACTCTACCGCTGAACAGATAGAACTGGATAAGACCAAAAATTTCGGACGGATAGCATGCACCCTCACTTGGAGGCACATGCTCCCCTCAGTGGGGTGCATGCTCCCTGCACCTTGGCACATGCGCCCTGGGGTAGGGTGCAAGGCACCCTATTTTGTAGCCCTGATAAGATCGTTTGTTCTCCTATAAATAAACTCTGATTCTGGTCATTCCAAAAGCATGTGCACGACCCCCCAGGCATCTTAAGACATCCAAGCTCCCTCCTGTATTGATTTTAGGATTTTTAGAGAGAGAATTTCGGGTTTTTAGAGAGATAAAAGTCGGTTCAAGAGAGAGGAAGGCTGGTCTGTAGGTGATTTGTCAGGTCTCTCTTCTTCAGCGTCTACAGCAGTGTGTGGACGTATTCTGCCTGAGCTCTCTTCATCAAAGTTCTTCTCTCCAAGTCTTCTTCAGTTTGAAATTTAATTTACTTGATTCCGAGGTCGGGGCTGGTCGTGACGAGCGCAGAAGCAAAGTCGCGCCTGGCAGATCCTGGACTGCTGCTCGACTTTTTCGACAACACAGTTTTGCCATATCTCTCTCTATTCTTCTCAAAATATTTATTTTATTTTTCCTATCTATTTTTTTTGTGATTATCCATCCTCCTATTATTTATTTACATTTTTTTTGGATTATTTTTAGTCTATTAATCCGAAAATAAAAAAAGGGGTTAGAGATAACCCGAATCCGGTTAATTTCTAGTCAATTGTGTGTTTCATGTCATTTTCCTTAAATATACTCCACTTTGTTTAGTTATAATTGTATTTTTCACTTGTTTGTTTGTCTAGTTGCATAGAAAATCGAGCACCCGCGCGTTGAGGACTCTTCTTCATCGGGCGGCCGAAGAAGGAGAAGCTTTGACCCACACTCTTCACTCTAAGGTACACACGGTCAATCTTTATTTCATAAATCGGAACCCGCGGTTCCTGGCTACCACATGTATTAATTTTATTCTTCTCATCCTCCTCCCACAAGACCTAAAACATCTCTTTGGTGATCGAGTGACGCCAAGGGATGAAAGTTTGGGGATCAATGTGAGTGTGGGACCGAGGTGAGAATTGCTTTCCATGTTTTCTACCTTTCTTTCTCATCCCCTATTGATGTGATGATCTGGGTTCATGGACTTCCGTGAAAAGGAGAGGGCCCATAGAATTTTTGGAGTCGACAGCTTTGTGGCGACCATGGTGGGACAAGCAATGTCTTCAACCGTGGGTGCTTAGTTTTTTGTTTGAAACTAGTTCTAGTTCTAGGCCGGTTCCTGCGTGAGCCTTTCCTTCTTTCCACCTTTCTTAATTTCATGCCATTTCAAAATTTCTGATTTCATCCATATTTCATCAGATCTGAAGTGCCAAGTATGTTATTTAATTTTTGTCATTTTATTTAAACCGGTTCCCGCGTGAACCACCCTTTTTCTTTTCAAACCGGTTCCCGCGTGAACCAATCTCTTTCTATACTTCGGTTCCCACGTGAACCAAACCACTTTCCTTCAGATCTATCCCCACTTGAATCAGATCCTTATTCACCTTTAATTGGCCCCACGTGGCCTTCTTTCAATCATTCAAACTAGTTCCCACATGAACCACCCTATTTTACCCAAAACTGGTTCCCGCATGAACCACCTGTACTTTTTATCCCGGTTCCCACGTGAACCAGCTTATTCTTACATCGGTCCCCATGTGGACCACCCTTTTGCTTGGCTATCAGATCTGAACCCTCTTCTTTCCATAACTTTTCACTATCCCCATTTGGCTCACATAAGAAACAAGGTCTAAATTCTAGTTTCTAGTTGCTTGTCTAGTTTCTAATTGCTTGTCTTGTGTGATTGCTTGTTTATTTAAGTTTATGTTTTACTCATTACTTGCTTTATTACTTGATTGCATTCTCTGCTCCTCTCTACCTCCTTCTTTTACACTTTTTTGAGGTGGGAGCTCACTCTCCCATTTACCGCTCCCATCCAAAACACCCTCTTGGTGGATTCTGACCTCTCTTCTGGGATATTTCTTTCTAGTTGACTTGGTTGGCTTTCATCAAGGCCTCCATAATTCCTCATACATGGAGTATTCCTCTTCATGATCAGGTTGGTTTTACCACTCCCCAAAACCCGAAGCATCCTATGTTACCTACGCGTGGTGAGATTGTGTGAAACCTAGGTCATTGGAGATTGGAGTTAGGATCCTAACCCATTTGTTGAGAGAACAATTCTTAACAAAATTCATAAACCTAACGTTTAATCAAAATCATTGCGTAATTTTTCTTTCAAGTCTTTGCATCACTTGTTTGTCAAACAAAAATTCGAACCTCTAATAGTTTTGCAAGATACTAAAAAACCAAAAAAAAAGTTCTTTGTTTATTTTGCCAACTTGACAATGCAATTAAGGTCTGGAAGGCATGTTGGAATGGCGGAACAAGCTGAACATCGAGAGCACGAGATGGTTCACCAACCAATTCCGTCAGAGGGTCATGTTAATCCATTGTTTGAGTTAGAAGCACAAGAGGTCCCTCAACCATCTGCCCCCCGTGATGTTGAACAACTCTTTAGGGAGTTGTCTCTCTATACCGACCCTACGCCCGCATACAAACCATGGTGAAGGGAAAAATTGCCTCAGATCAGGCTGAAGCCAACCAAGTTGCCTCATCTCGTTGTCCTCTAGTTCAACCACCACTCATTCAATCACCCTTTGTTCAACCACCTATTGTTCAACAATCTGTGATTCAACCATCACTAGCACAACCATCTGTAGTTCAACCATCTATAGTTCAACCATCTGTAGTTCAACCATCTATAGTTCAACCATCTATGGTTCAACCATCATTTGTTCAGTCACTCTATTTCAACCATGTTGCTCCCTTGGCCCAACAAGTCATGGGACAATCTTCAGTAAATTTGCCACGTCATGCCCCTCAATTCTAGAACCATGCCTCTAACCACATACCCCCACCAGTAAACCAAGAACCTACTCTCACCCAGGTAATCATGGATCAGCTCACCCATATGAATGAACGTTATAAAGAGCTGAGATGTCGCCTGGACTCCAAGTCAGTTCCTTAGATCTCTATTCCTTCTTTGTCAGTTCTTCACATGCCACCTTCTGAACTACCAGTTTATCACCGTTACAATGGTACTGGCAATCCTTTTCTCCACCTAAAAGATTTTCTCTACGAGTCCTCATTCTGGAAAAATGATCGTAGGGTTCTTGCTTTCTTATTCCGCCGATCACTAAAAGGGTCTGCATTGGAATGGTTCTACTCGCTTGACCCATTTGAGGTAGGAGACTTTGATATTGTCAAGACCAAATTTTTGCAAAGATATAGAGATCGGGTGGCACCATCATGCTCCATCACAGATTTGATTGCTGAGAAGATGAAGCCTGAGGAGGACTTCATAAAGTTTGCTGATGCTGGAGGGGAATGGCAGAGAAACTGACAGATGTTATTTTTGAAGGGGAACAAGTGAAAATGCTTATTGGAAACACTACACCTGCCTTGAGGAATGTCTTGATTATGCACCGTCCTACCACAATGATTGAACTCTATGACAATGCCCGATACTTGCAAGCCCACTTCAAAGATGCCACCATGATAAATCCTTTTGATCCCAAACCTAGAAACTTCAGGAAAACCACCTCTACATAGTTGGTCCTACAACCGAAGGAGTGGTCAACAACGAAGCTATAAACATTGTGGGGGACCAGGGAGGGAACCGTCAAAACCAGTTCAGAAACCCACCACAGAACCTTTCCTATTACCCCCCTCAACAACAGGTTAGGCCACCGCAACCACAATAACCCCAACAACCCCCTCAGCCAGTAGCACAACCCCAACAACCTCATCAACCTACCTTCAATAGGGCACCGCCACCACTCAATCAGGCACCAATAAGGGGAGGTCCTAGGAGAGAGAATTACCAACAACTCCCTTACTCCTTGACCGACATCTTCAATGTACTTATGGCAGAAAAATAGTTGAAATTGCCCAAGGAAAGAGAGGTTTGGCCAACAAATGTAGATATATGTCCCGATACTGTGCTTACCACCGGTGTCCTGGTCACATTGTTGAAGTGTGTTTTCAATTCAAGGATTACATCCACGATCTGAATGACTAAGGCAGCATTGATTGGGCCCAAATGGGGGAATGCAAACAGGTAATGAAGGCTAGGCAGCGGCAGTGGCAGTGTCCACCGGCTCAACCTCAACAACAACCTGGCTTGGGGATTGTCCAGAATCCGCTCCCATTACATGCTCCCGCTCTAGCACCGGCACCAGCACATCCAAACCCAGGAATTGGTCTAGTACACTCCATTGTCCAGGGAGATGCCAGCCGTGCTCAAGGTTGGCAACTAGAAAACAAAAATGCAACCATGCCGATCAACCCAGCTAGGCCTCCTGCTAGGAACCCTCCTAAACAAATAATCCATGCACTTTCTACTCCACAACCCCTACCTAGTTCAATAACCCAACCACTGGCCGCCACTTCTTCATGCCGACCCATCATTAGGCCAGCCCCTGCCTTAACTACACCTCCTTCAACCATTGCTACACACCAGCCCTTGCTTATCTGACCACCACAATCACCACCAAACCTGCACCCCCAGCCTATGAGCTCTATCACCCCAAAACCTCAATCTATCATACCACCGACCCCACAACCTACAACATTACCAACACCTTCATTAAACCCATCAACCACTCCTGCACCCCGGCCTCTTCTTATCCGGCCACCAGTATCACCATCACTATCACCTCCAAATCCTACCCCTCTACCCACTAACCCAATCATCCCAGAACCACCAATCCCATTGCCTACCATACCTGCACCTACACCACCTGTTCCACCACAATCCACCCCAGTTAACCCATCACCTCTACCCAACCGCCAAATAGCCCCAGTGCTTCAGAGTAGGAGGATGTTCTAGCGGCTCTTTCCCCAAGCCGGTACTCAACTGCAAGATCCAGTGGAGGAAGAAAAAGTGGAAGAACCATTGCCAGGCATGACCTATGATTTGTTAAAGCATTTAGATAAGACACCGGCCCGTATTTCGATACTTGAGTTGATCAAAAGATCAAAGGTGTACCAGGAGATTCTACAGCAGTATTTACAAAGGGTTATGGTGAATGAAGATCTCCCACCTAAGAAGATCACTACAGTGTTAGCCCCTAGAAGTGAGCACCCAACACTCACTTTCTCTCAGGAGGAATTAGTAGATCTAGAGGTCAGGAGATATGCTTTTCATGTGGCTATTATCATCTGTAATGTCGAAGTGAAATCATGTTTAGTTGACACTGGAGCTTCTATCAACGTTATGCCGCCAGAAACTTTGCAGTTGTGTGGTATTTTTGAGCAAGAAATCAAGCCAACTTGTGCCATGGTGACAGCCTATGACAACTCTAAGAAGTCTGCACATGGGGTGGTCACTTTAGAAGTCAAACTTGGACCATGTACGGTCACAACGGATTTTCATGTTCTAGAATTGGATCCAACTTTTCGGGCTATACTTGGGAGGCCATACTTGGAGGAAATAGGAGTTGTGGCTTCAACAAACCACCAATGCATAAAGTTTCCCTTTAAAGGACAAGTGGTCAAGGTGACTAGCATGCCTATAAGGGATGAGATGAATGATGCTACTTTTTCATCACCATTAGAACTGTCAATACAATCCCAGATCTTAGTGGGAGAATTGCCAGAAGTCAGATGCATGACCGCCTCTCTAATCGACACAGTGGGTTGGTCCATGATGATGAAATTGGGCTATCAGCCTGGAAAAGGATTAGGCAAGGATCTTCAAGGGATCACTCAGCCGATTCAATCTGTGAAAAGGCCACACAGGCAGGGGTTGAGATACGAAGAGGATTCCATCCCAAGGAGGATCTTCCAGCAAGGATATGCCATGGGACTCCACGCATTCTTTATCAAAGGGGAGACGATGATGATGGATGAAGACAACAAGAGTTCCATAATGGCTATTAAAAGAAGGAAGGCTCCAGATGAAGAAGAAGACTTGGAAGACCTGTGCTTATCTTTGACTCGTTTGTTCTCAAGTTGGGAAGAGTGCCAGGAACCACTCAAGGGTAGACCAATCTTGGATCATCTGGTCGAGTATACCACCTAAGTCAGAACCATTCCGCGAGGCCCAAATACAACAATCCCATGTTTAAACATCATGCCGTTGTTTTTAGATCTATTGGGTGGGCTTCCAAGCCCACTCTCTTCCACCAAACTAATCACCCACTTTGGGCCCATGTGCCCTTTTAAACCTTCTATTCTCACTGGGCCTGCTTGCCCATCTACTTCTCTCATCAACTTTAGAACTGAGGGTTCTTTCCAGCATGGGCTCACATGCCCATCCATTTCTAGGATCAGGTCCGCATACCCGTTTACTTTTTTCATCAGTTTTGGACCCATGTGCCCACTTTCTGTTACCATTGGGCCCACAGCCCCTTTTTCCCCTTTATCTTTAAGTTTTTCTTTCTATTAATTCAGTCATCATCTAGCAAATCACGAGTCATGCTGAGTCATTCTATCATTTTACTTGAAAATTCCAAAAAAAATGTCTTCTCTGAAACCCACATTTCCATCGAGGAGACATCTCTACTCATCCCAGAGGGTGCTCCCAATCAGGGATCCCTCTTTTCTGAATCATTGATCAATTTGCTCGATCCTCCTTCCACTTTAAATACCACCTTTTCAACTTTATCTTCAGTAGGTTAGGTTAGGTTAGGAAATAGGAAAGTCAGAGGTAAACGAGTTCCAAATAGGTATCTACAACAATTGGCACAGAAATGCAGAGTGTGCAAGGCTAACAAACTTTTTAGAGAATACCATCCAGCTAGATGAAATCTGGTATGAGGATGAGCATAACATAGATCACACTTTGGGAGCATATGAGGTAGTATCAGAGAAGGATCCCGAACTTGAGGATGAAATTGAGGACTTGGCCAATGCGTATGCATCTGGACTTAGAAGATTTGAGGAACCATCAGCCACAGGGAATGAACCAACTAAGGAACTAAATTTAGGAACCCTAGAAGATCCTAAGACTATCCTCATCAGTGCAAACCTCACTCCCTCAGAAGAACAACGTTTGATCAATGTTTTGAAAGAATATAGGGACATGTTCGCATGGACACATGAAGACATGCCGGGATTAGATAATTCATTGGTTGAACATAGATTAACCTTGAAACTGGAACTACCCTGGTTAAACAAAAGCTCAGAAAATTCCACCCTGATATTGCACTCAAAATGAAAGAAGAGGTCGACAAACTACACCAAGCAAAATTTATTAAAGTTGTCCTATATCCGCAATGGTTGGCTAACATAGTCCCTGTTATGAAGAAGGATGGACGGGTTTGGATTTGTATAGATTTCAGGGACTTGAAATGAGTGTGTCCTAAGGATGATTTCCCCTTTGCCTCATATTGATGTTTTGTTGGTAACATAGCTGGATTTGAAATGCTTTCATTCATGGATGGCTATTCTTGATACAATCAGATCCGTTTAGCTGAGGAGGACCAAGAGAAGACCTCGTTCACTACACCTTAGGGAACATATTGCTATGTTGTCATGCCCTTTGTGTTAAAGAATGCCGGAGCTACATATCAGAGGGCTATGATGGCTATCTTTCACGACATGATGCACACCCATGTAGAGGTATGTGGATGATTTGGTTATCAAGTCCAAGAGTTGGGAAGATCATTATGAAGTGCTAAGGAAAGTTTTGCAATGAGCTAGAGAATATAAGCTGAAAATGAACCCTAAGAAGTGTACATTTGGAGTTTCGTCAGAAAAACTACTTGGGTTCATAGTAAGCAAAAGGGGCATAGAGATCGACCCAAACAAGACCAAAGCAATCATTGATATGCCTCCTCCAAAGAATATGAAAGAGCTTCGAGGATTGATTGGGAGGTTACAATTTTTCTGCCGGTTTATCTCACAACATTCCCAAAGGTGTAATCCTTTCTATGAGTTAACCAAGGCGGGGGCCGAGTTTAAATGGGATTCGAAGTGCCAGGAGGCGTTTGATGGGTTGAAAACATACCTGGCAAGTCCCCCTGTACTTAGACCACCAATTCCCGACAAGCCCTTGGTCCTCTACATTTCGGTTCTTGAGAACTCTCTTGGGGAAGTCCTTGCTCAAGTTGATGAAGAAGGGAAAGAACGAGCTACTTATTACTTGTCTAAGATGTTCGATGCTTGTGAGCTGAAGTACACTGTGGTAGAAAAGACTTGTGCTGCTCTTGCCTGGGTGGTTCAGAAACTCAAACATTATTTTTTTGCTCACCAAGTCAAGCTCATTGCTCGTATCAATCCTATCAAGTTTTTGTTAGAGAAGACAGTTTTGACTGATCAGCTAGGGCGATGGCAGAGTTTCTTATCTCAATTTGATATCACTTATGTCCCACAGAAGACAATCAAGGGCTATGCTATTGCTGAACACCTTGCCCATCATCCTATACCCGTCTTTGACACCAGTCCGGTTGGAGTTCCCGGATGACAAACTAATGTCATTCCGATCTTCCAATCTTTAGACATTATATTTTGACGGGGCTCTGAACTCTCATGATAGAGGGATAGGTATTGTCCTTCTATCACCTGAAGGTGTCACCATTCCACAAGTTTTTCAGCTTAACTTTCCAGCAACCAACAACATAGATGAGTATGATGCCTTGCTGGTCGGGCTGGAGGCTGCTCATTTCCATGGTGCCACATAACTGAGGGTGATAGGTGATAGTCAATTGATTCTACACCAGGTCCTATCCAAGTACCGAACTTCCCATCCAAACCTCAAACCCTACCAAGAGTCCACCACCTGCTACATCAAGCTATTCTTCAAACTCACCTTTGTCTATGTCCCCCGTTCTCAGAATATCCTCGCCGATGCCTTAGCTTCACTAGCTTCATCTCTATCTGTCCCGCTAGGAAGGCAAGAGCGAACTATTCACATTTGTAAGAGGACAATTCCAGCAATTAAGGATGGACGTTTTCTAAAGGTTAAGAAGAGGTTCAACAGAAAGAAATACTTGAAGCATAAAAAAGAAATCTCCTTAAATGAGTTGGAAGAATTAGAAGAAGTTGAGAAACCTTGGTATGACGAGATTGCGAGGTATTGCCAAGATCAGTCATACCCACCTGGATCAACCACCAAAGAAAAGAAGGCAATCAGAAGAGTATCCCAGAGGTATACAATCCTAGGAAGAGTGCTCTACAAGAGAAGCCTAAGTGGAATCTTACTCAGGTGTCTTGATGAAGAAGCCGAGTTGGTGCTGAAGAAAGCACATTCTAGAGTTTGTGGTGGTCATGTGAATGCCCAAGCCCTTGCTAAGAAAATCATCAGACAAGGGTATTATTGGCCAACTCTAGAAGAAGACTGCTCCATCTTTGTCCGGTACTATCATTCATTTCAACTCCATGCCGACAAGATTCACTCTCCCACATCTTCCCTTCATTCAATTCATGCCCCATGGCCTTTCGCCATGTGGGCTTTTGATATCATCGGCCCCTTGAGTGACCTCAACACCGAAATGCGCTCAAAATCATTCATTCTGACGGCAATAGAGTACTTCACAAAGTGGACTGAAGTGGAAGCATTCGTGGAGATTAAAGCGTCAACAGTCTGCTCCTTCATCAAGCACAACATCATTGCAAGTTTCGGGATCCCCAGCGACATCGTCACTGATAATGGGCCGCAATTTCTCTCTCAAGATCTACATGATCTTTGCAACAGGTATCTCATTTCATTACATCATTCATCACCATACTATCCTCAAGGCAATGGTCAAACAGAAGTCACCAACAAAACCTTAATCAAAATCATCAAAAAATCTTGTAAGTCTAGCAAGTTTGCTGACTGGCCTGATAAGCTTATAGATGCTCTGTGAGCTTATCGTACTTCTATAAGGACTCCCACTAGACAAACCCCGTATGCCTTGGCATATGGGAAGGAAGTAGTGGTCCCCTACAAAGTATTACTTCCATACTGGGGATAAATACTCCTTCATTATAGGAAGCCCTTGGCTGGATAAGTTGACTGCCACAGTGGGATAAATAGCAAGAAGGTTGCTGCAGTGGCCATAGAGATGATATAAATGAAGGAGTTGGAGGCACAAGGTGATTACCGAACACGGTGGGATTAATAGACACGGTGGGATAGCTGAAGGGTCGTTGGGACTAGAGTACATGGTGGGATTAGAAAACATGGTGGGGTTCAGAATGATCGGAATTAGGATAAAATATTCTGAGACTAGGGTGAGAAGGTGAAGATTATGAAAATATGTATGCAAAGACAAAACAAAATGTAATATAACTAATGCTACATGATGCATGTTGGGCTCAAGAAAACAAAACAAAACTTGTATAGATTGTCTATGAGGTCAAGATACCCATTCGGGAACCATCGTCTCACACAACACAACTTTGGGCTTATCCGTGAGCACAAATAATGACCTAATCGTCGTGGATTTTGATGAAGGGGATCTCGGGCCTGGTCTTCTTTGAATTCACGGTCTTCAACATCAATGCATAAAATAAATAAGAATACACCTAATATATGCTAAGAAAGGAAATGATAATAGTGAGTTTGCGGTGTGATGACATGCATTCTCACAAAAGAGTTCATGTGTCCTAATGAGAACACAGAGTAAAAGCTTCTCGACAAATTTGAGGCTGAGGTAATGATGACTCCTCCTGCTGAGAATCCTCAGGAGAGGGAAGTGGCGAGCATCGCCTTATTGAAGTCTTGCAAGAAGTTTTTCGGCAAAGTTGAGGCCGAGGTTATGGTGACACCTCCTCCTAAGAATCCTCAGGAGAGGGAGGTGACGAGCATCGCCTTGCTGTGCAGTTCTCCTTGTTTGTTCTTTGTGTCTGAAACACTCGAAAGAGGAGATTAGAATGCCAATATGGCTTATCCCCCTTGCAAGTTGCAGTCTGCCTTGACCTTTGTTAAGGGGTGTAAAGTTTTTCTTGTGCCTGAAACACATAGAAGGAAGAGATTAGAACAACAATGCGGCTTATCCCCCTTGCAAGTTGTAGTATGCCTTGACCTTTGTCAAGGTGTAATAGACTTCTTAAGGGTGTAAAAAAATAAAGCAGCAAATACGCAATAATAAATTTGAAACATGAGTGACTAAGAATAAAAATGAATGTAAAGACAAGAATTCAAACCAAGCATGGTGAATTTTTTTTTTGTTTTGACAAAGAAGTTTTGTGAAAAGATTTAAATTTTTTTAGGGATTTTGAAAATATTCATTTTTTTGGAGTTTTGAGAAAAAAATATTTGGAGTTTTGAAGATATTCAGCTTTTTTTTTGGAGTTTTTTGAAAATAATTTTTTTAAGAGAAAATTCAGTATTAACACAAGTTCTCATCACTTGGTTGTTCTTCTAGGTTCGTTGGTAGACACCATGTGCAAAATGGGGTTCCTTGCCCAGAATCTTTCTAACCTTCAACCTCTGGTCGGCTAGAGTTTAGCTTTGATTTGGTTGGTCCACCCACACCTTGGGGGGGTTAAGAATGAAGAATTGATAAGGAAGTCCTTGATAAGCTTTGGAGATGTTGAGAGGGATTTCTCTATTCACACCTAATTGCCCATTGGGGTTCGGCCTCTTCAGGTCTTTTCTACATGTGGCACTCACTTAGACAAGTCTTTGACCTGTGGGGTCATTGCCCATCTTTTGGTGCCTTTTTTTTCATTTTCTACTTTTCTGGGTACTCATTCAGACAAGCCCATATTTGTTTAAACCTGTGGGGTTCATTGCCCATCTTTCGGCACCCTTTTCTTTTGAGAAGTTGGACCTTTCGAGACGGCCTCCTACTAAGGCGGTGGATGCTTTCGATACTCTCCCCCTCTAGTCCCATTTGCCTATCTTGGACTGAACAGAAGAGAATATGGTGAGGGTTTTCCTTCCACCGCTAAGCCTTGACTAGCTTCTCTCGGGCGTTGGGTCATCTGGATTCTGGGATCAGGACGTGTTGTGTGTGTAGAATGGTATCTACCCTCGACTCCTAGACAACAATCTTGAACATGTGGACTTAAGTCATACTAGTAGTTCTCTCAATATTTTGAGGTAGATTACATTCCATAGGTGATTCAATTGAAAACATGCCTTACAATGTAAAGAATTTTTTTAATAAGAACAAGGTAGCTACAAATGTCGTCAGTCATGAATTTATCTCAATTAAAATTGTCATGTGAAATTCAAAATCATTCTTTTAAAAAAATATTGCTTTGCAGATGACATAATGATGATGAATGCAATTTCAAATACCTGAGCGAAGAAGAAGTTCATTGCTGATGACAACTTTGCTTGTGCTTGCCTTGCCTTATCTGTCATGCCTTGCCTTGCCTTGCCCAACTGCTTCCACTGTTGGTATGCACCATATTGCATTGGATTGAAGATTCATAGTCATAGGATGAAGTGAAAATGTGGAGGATATAATTTAGCATGGCGGAGTCAAAATTAATGATGTAAAAGGTAAAGATTATGGTATCACCCAGGAAAATTCTCTACCTTGATTTTTTTGTTGAAAGTAAAACTTAGAGAATGAAAGAGAATTTGAATGGAAATAAACATGCTTGGAAACAAAAAGTGAGTTAAAATGGGCTCTTGGGCCCGTGAGTTGAAAGTGGGCTTGAAGGCCTGGGAGTAGTTGGAATCAAGAGGCATGTGAGCCCAAGATTTGAATGTGGGATAGAGGGCCCAGTTGATGTTGATGGGCATGAGGGCCCGATTGGAAGTTGAGCCCAAGGGACCCAATGAAAAGAGTGGGCACATGGACCCGACTTAAATGGTTGGGAGCAATATTGTGATTTGTGATGGGCTCGCTGGCGCCATTGAAGAGTATGGGTGCGCAAACCCGAATTTGAAGAAGTGGGCGCACGGGAGCCCAATTTTGAAGAAGTATGGGCATGCGGGCCCGACGGTGAAGAAATGGGGGCATACAGACCAGAAGTTGAAGGAGTGTGGGCATGTGTGCCCGTGTTTGTTGGAAGGTGGGCATGTGGGCCCGATTTAGAAGAAATTTGGGCACATGGGCCCGGTTGTAGAAAAACATGGGCATGTGAGCCCGGTGTCGACTCTGAAAATTCGACAGGGTCTTCTCCTTTTTAGGGAAGTCCGTGAATCCAGATCGTCATCTCAAGAGGGGATGAGAAAGAAAGGAAGAAAAACTCAGAAAGCAAATCTCACCTCGATCCCACACTCACATTGATCCCCGAACTTTCATCCCTTGGCGTCGCTCGATCACCAAAGAGACGGTTCGGGTCATGTGGGAAGAGGGTGAGAAGAAATAAATTAAGACATGTGGTCGCCATGAACCGTGGGTTCCAATTTATAGAATTGAAATTGACCATGTGTACCTTAGCGTGAAGAATGTGAGTTAAAGCTTCTCCTTCTTCGGCCGGCCGATGAAGAAGAGTCCTCAACGTGGTGGGTGCTTGATATTCTATTCAACTAGACAAATAAACAAGTGAAAGAGACTATTAGAACTAGACAAAGTGGAGTATATGTAAAGAGAATAATATAACACACAATTGACTAGAAACTGACCGGATTCGGGTTATCTCTAACCCCCTTTTTTTATTTTCGGAATAACAGAGTAAAAGTAATGCAAAAAAAATGTAAAAAAATTATATAAGTATGGAGAATCACGAAAAAAAAATATGAAAAATAACTGAGAGATTCTGAGTTGAATAGAGAAAGATATAGCCAAATCTGTGTTGTCAAAAAAGCCGAGCAGCAGTTCAGGATCTGTCAGGCGCGACTTTGCTTCTGCACTCGTCACGACGAGTCCCGACCTTAGAATCAAGTGCCGTCGATTGTAAACAGAAGAAGACTTGGAGAGGAAGAACTTTGATGAAGAGATCTCGGGCAGTAGACGTCCACACACTGCTGTAGAGGCCGAGGAAGAGAGACTGGGCAGATCCCCTGCAGAACAGCCTTCCTCTCTCTTGAACCGAATTTTCTCTCTATAAAAACTCTAAATTCTCTCTCTAAAAATCACAAAATCGATGCAGGATGGAGGTTGGACGTCTTTAGATGCCTGGGGAGTCATGCCCATGCCCTTGGAACGACCGGAATCGGATTTAATTTATAGGAGAACAGAAGGTGTTATCAAGGCTAAAAAATAGGGGCCTTGCGCCCCACCCCTGGGCGCATGCACCCTGGTGCTGGGCGCATGTGCCCCACTGAGGGGCGCATGTGCCCCCCAATGAGGGCGCATGGGCACAAATCCCAAGAAAGTTGGTCTTATCCGATCGTCGGTTCAGTGGTAGAGTCCGGGTGAAAAACTGGGTCCCTCGTGCCTCAAAGGTGGGGCGCATGTGCCCTCAAGTGAGGGCACAAGGTCACGTGCCTCACTGGTAGGGCGCATGGGCACGTGCCCTGGGTCCCGAGCGCATGTGACCAGGAACCCGGGCGCATGGGACTGGTTTCGCGCGTCCTTCTTCCGCAAGCCATTGCGAACACTCCCGAACTCGGAATTCGATGCTGTTTGTTGCGTTGGAAATATAACAGGCCGAAGAAGCTTTCGATAGCATTGGATCAGCCATCACACCCTTAAAAAATTCAGAATTTTTTCCGGAAGTTAGGGCAGTGAACAGAAAATCTGATATAGGTCAAAATGACTTTGACGGTAAACCGGAAAGGCACGGTATGCAACAAAACTTGTCCGGGGTGTGAATATGACCATAACCTTCAACGCATGATAATTAGGCATTGGTCATTCAGCCAATTTCCTTTTTTACACGATTTACGTGTGGCTTTCGCTCGGAAATTACGGCTTTTTGCGGAAAACTTCGGAAGGCATCCGATTTCATTCGACGAAGCTTCAAATCAACTTTTAAAGACCCAGCATCATTATAAGGTCAATCACACATGTTAACCTATAAAACATGAGTTTCATGCTCTGAATGAGGCGAATTTGGCGTGTCTACAGCTTGCCTCGCCTTGATGTCGGCTTTGTAAGGGAGTGGCATGTAATGAAGCGGAGTGATTCGTAGTGAACTGTAATGGAATGCAAGTGAACGTAGATGAATGTAGCGGAATGGAATGATGATGGACTGAAAAGGTGGCATCATGGTGTAGATATAGACACGCTTATCTACCTGATCCAGCAAAATGAATCTCTTTGAGTATTCTAGATCGCTTTCATGTTCAATCAAAAACCTCATATAATTGACTGGTAAAAGACATGCCCTTGGCACGAGAGATGAAAAAGGTAAATGATAAAGGATAAAAGGATGTAGCCAACCCTCAGCGTGGTGAGGAGTCCTCGAATTTGAAGGTTCATCATCAGCCAGCAACCCGAACTTTGCGGTGTTCTTGTACTGTGATGGGCTAAAATTTGTAAAAGAGAAGTTGATCTTAAAAATAAAAGAATACCAATCCATCATATTTGGAATCTCAAGTTCATTCAAGCTTCACCAAAATACTCAGTTTAATTCTGAGTGGAAGAACCTCAAGTTCTTAAAGGGTTCGTTTTATGCATAACAAAATTGCTCGGGTATCGTGAAAACCATGAATCACGCTCTGGCAGAAAACCAATATTCGAAAAACGACAAAACAGATTTAAGCCATAGCGGGATTGAAAGATAATGGTGGGACTAACATAGAATGATGGGAAAGAAGAAACAATGGCATGACAATTGCCATGACACGGTGGGATAAAAGACACGGTGGGATAAAAGAAAGGACAGAATAAAACATGGTGGAACAAAAAAAAAAGGAATAAAATATGAAGGGATAAAATTATAATGATGAAGAATGAAAAGGAGATGGATGTGAAAACATATAAAATTATGTAGAAAATAGTTGAAGATATAGATTGTCTATTGGAGGTCAAGACATCTGATTAGGAACCATCATCCCTCCAATGTTCAATTTTGGCTTATCCGTGAGTGTGAAGAAATGACCAAGCCGTCGTAGATTGTGTTGAAGGGGATCTCGGGCCCAGTCATCTTCACTCTCAAGGTCTTCAACATTAATGCATATAATACGTATCAAATGGACCTAACATAACTAGGTGACAGATAGTATGAGTGATGTGAAGTGCAAAAATGAAGTGATGGTGGTGATGTGATGTGAGATTGATGAGAATCCATTTGAGTGAAGTCTTCAGGCATAGTGCATCGACCAGTATCTCTGGTCCATCCTTGTCTTGCCTTCTGACGGAATACAATACCACGATAGGTAGCGCTTCCTCTCTTTTCGCCACAAGGTTGGCATGACGTTCCTTGGGAACACTGATCTCGTCAATTTACCTGTTAGGACTAAAAAGGTTGCCTGGACATTTTTTGTTAGTACCCAACAGATGGAATTGTCATATGAAGCAAATTGTTCTTGAAATGATCAACTGAAGATTTTACTATTAGAACCATCATTTAGAGGTCAAAAAAAGTTTCTGATGATAGTTATTTTAGCAAAGATGTCATTTTTAACATTATAAACAATTTCTGAATTTTTGAGATTTTTCTAAATTTTTTGAATTTTTTGTCCATGTGCCCCCGATCGGGGGCACCTGGCCATGCGCCCTGGGGTGGGGCACCTGGCCATGTGCCCCCAGATGAGGGCACATGCGCCCTGAGGCCAAATTTTTTTTTTTAGAAAAAAATGTACCTAATGGCCCTTCTCTTTTGCCTCTTCAGCCCCTGCAAACACTTAGCAAAGATGGTTAATTTTTCATCATGACTCATCCCTTTGCCTGTATATCGTTTGCCTTGAGTCAAAGGGAGGAACCTTCTTAACAAGGTGGAATAAAACAAATGACTAAAATGAATTGGTTGTAAGGGTTGAGAGAACTTACATGTCGTGGTGTGAATCTTCTCCTCTTCTACATTGAAATGCCTGAAACACTTGATAGAAAGGGGATTAGATCTTCACCGTGGCTCATCCCTTTGCCTATTATGGTCAACTTTGACTTAGGTCAAAGAGAAGAGCCTTCTTAACAAGGTAATTAAAGTAAAATGATATGCAATGCAGGAATGGAAATATGCATGATAATGAAATAAGCATGGATGCAACTAAGGCAATGATCATGACTAAGCAATTTTTTTTTTTTGGATTTTCTTGAAAACAATCATTTGGATTTTCAAAAGTATTCAATTTTTTTTTGGATTTTTAAAATATGTGTTTTTTTGAATTTTTGAAATATTCATTTTTTTTGGTTTTTGAAATATTCAATTTTTTTGGGTTTTTGAAATATGCATTTTTTTAGGTTTTTGAAATATGCATTTTTTTGGGTTTTTGAAATATGCATTTTTTGTGTTTTTTTTGAAATATGCATGCTTTTTTTTTTGGAAATTTTGAAATATGCAACTTTTTTTGTGGTGAAAATGCTGGTATTTGAGATAATTCATCGGTCTTTGGAGTTTGTCAAGACTCAAATGATAGATGCCAAGTGCAAAAATAAAGTTCCCTACCTAGAATCCTTCTAACCTTCTTCCTTTGATCGGCTTGGATTCCACCTGGATTTGGTCGGTTTACCCTACCCAAGGGGTTTAAGGAGGAAGAGTATAAAGGAAGTCCTTGATAGGGTTTGAAGATGTTGAGAGGGATTTCTCTACTCTCACTCAAATTACCCATTGGGGTTCGGCCTCTTTGGGTTTTTCTTTCTTTTTTTTGCTCTTTTCTATGTGGCACATATTTGGACAGGTTTTTTTGACCTGTGGGGACATTGCCCATCTTTTAGTGCCTTTTGCCTTGACTATCATTCTGGATACTCATTCAGACAGGTTGATCATTTTTCTTTTTCTAACCTGAGGGGTTCATTGCCCATCTTTTGGCACCCTTTTGCACCCTCTGAGATGGCCTCCTACTAGGGTGGGAGTGTTTTCGATACTACCCCTCTCTAATCTTCTCTCCCTATCTTGGACCGAGTAGAAGAGAATAGGGTAAGGGTACTCCTTCCATTTCTAGATTTCTGCCTTGCCTTTCGCAAGTGAAGGGTTGTCTAGATTCTAGGATCGGGAAGTGTGGTGTGTGTAGGATGGTACCTACCCTTGACTTCTCACGAACAATATAGGATCGATGACTTGAGGATATACCAGTGGCTTCTACATTTTTTTATGGAAAGTACTTTTTGAGGTAAACTCCATTCCAAGTATGATTCAATTTTTCTCTATCTGCATTAGTCAATTCATATGCATTACCTGGATACTTTTCAGTGATTACAAAAGGCCCTTCCCAGTTAGGTTGCAACTTGGAGCGGGGACCCCCCGGCTTAACGAATATGCGTTTGACTACCATCTCACCGATTTCGAATTTTCTCTCGACGACCCTCTTTTGATAAAACCTTTTAAGTCTATTCTGATAAGTCCGGGCATGCTCGGTGTAGACACGCCAAATTTGCCTAATTCAGAGCATAAAACTCATGTTTTATAGGGTAACACGCATGATTGATCATATGATGATGCCGGGTCCTTTTAAGTTAATTTGAAGCTTCGCCGAACGAAATCGGATGTTTTCCGATGTTTTCCGCAAAAAGCCGTAATTTCTGAGCGAAAGCCACACGTAAATCGTGTAAACACAGAAATTGGCTGAATGACCAATGCCTAATGATCATGCATTGAAGGTTATGGTCATATTTACACCCCGGACAAGTTTTGTTGCATTCCGTTCTTTCCGGTTTGCCGTCGAAGTCATTTTTGACCAGTATCGGACCTTCTGTTCGCTGCCCTAACTTCCGGACAAAATTCTGAAGTTTTGAAGGGTGTGATGGCTGATCCGATGCTATAGAAGGCTTCTTCAGCCTGTTATCTTTCTAACGCAACAAACGGCGTCGAATTCCGAGTTCAGGAGTGTTCACAATGGCTTCCGGAAGAAGGACGCGCAAAACCAGTCCCATGCGCCCGGGTTCCTGGTCACATGCGCCCGGGACCCAGAGCACGTGCCCATGCGCCCTATCAATGAGGCACCTGACCTCGTGCCCTCACATGAGGGCACATGCGCCCCACCTTTGAGACACGTGGGAACCAGTTTTTCACCGGACTCTACCGCTCAACCGACGGACCGGATAAGATCGAAATTTTCGGAGAAGATAAGATGTGCCCTCACTGGGGGGCACATGCGCCCCTCATTGGGGCACATGCGCCTGGCACCAGGGCGCATGCGCCTGGCACCAGGGCGCATTTATCCCTATTTTTTAGCTTTGATAAGATTGCCTATTCTCCTATAAAAGGACTCTGATTCTGGTCGTTCCAAGGGCAGGAGAATGACTCCCCAGGCATCTCAAGACGTCCTAGAATCCTCCTGCATCTATTTTGTGATTTTTAGAGAGAGAATTTCGAGTTTTTAGAGAGAGAAAAGTCGGTTCAAGAGAGAGGAAGGCTGTTCTGTAGGTGATCTTCCAAGTCTCTCTTCTTCGACCTATACATCAGTGTGTAGAGGTATTATGCCCGAGCTCTCTTCATCAAAGTTCTTACTCTCCAAGTTTTCTTGAGTTTAAAATCGACGGCACTCAATTCCGAGGTCAGGGCTGGTCGTGAAGAGCGCAGAAGTAAAGTCGCGCCTGGCAGATCCTGGACTGCTGCTCGGCTTTTTCGACAACACAGATTTGGCTATTTCTTCCTCTATTCAACTCAGAATATTTCAATTATTTTTCCTATATCTTTATTTAGTGATTCTCCATCCTCCTATATTTTTTTTACATTTTTTTCATTACTTTTACTCTGTTAATCCTAAAAATAAAAAAGGGGGGTTAGAGATAACCCGAATCCGGTCAGTTTCTAGTCAATTGTGTGTTTTATGTCATTCTCTTTACATATACTCCACTTTGTCTAGTTCTAATTGTCTATTTAACTTGTTTATTTGTCTAGTTGCACAGAATATCAAGCACCCACACGTTGAGGACTCTTCTTCATCGGCCGGCCGAAGAAGGAGAAGCTTTAACTCACATTCTTCACACTAAGGTACACACGGTCATCTTTCATTTTAATTCTATAAATCAGAACCCACGGTTCCTGGCAACCACGTTTATTTCTTCTCACCTTCCTCCCACATGACCCGAACCATCTCTTTGGTGATCGAGCGATGCCAAGGGATGAAAGTTCGGGGATCAATGTGAGTGTGGGACCGAGGTGAGAGTTGCTTTCCGAGCTTTATTCCTTTCTTTTCTCATCCCCTCTTGAGGTGACGATCTGGATTCACGGACTTCCCTGAAAAGGAGAGGACCCCGTCGAATTTTCAGAGTCGACAACTTTGTGGCGACCACGGTGGGACAAGCAATGTCTTCAACCGTGGGTGCTAAGTGTTTTGTTTGCAACTAGTTCTAGTTCTAGACCGGTTCCCACGTGAGCCTTTCCTTCTTTCCACCTCTCTTAAACTTCATGCTATCTCATAATTTCTGATTTCACCTATCTTTCATCAGATCTGAAGTGCCAAGTATGCCATTTAATTTCTGCATGTTATTTAAACCGGTTCCCACGTGAACCACCCTTTTCCTTTTAAACCGGTTCCCACGTGAACCAATCTCTTTCTTTACTTCGGTTCCCACGTGAACCAAACCACTTTCCTTCAGATCTATCCCCACTTGGATCAGATCTTTATTCACCTTTAATTGGCCCCACGTGGCCCTCTTTTGACCATTCAAACCGGTTCCCACGTGAACCACCCCTTTTTACCCAAAACCGGTTCCCACGTGAACCACCTTTACCTTTTACCCCAGTTCCCACATCGGTCCCCACGTGGACCACCCTTTGGCTTGGCTATCAGATCTGAACCCTCTTCTTTCCATCACCTTTTCACTATCTCCATTTGGCTCACATAAGAAACAAGTCTAGATTCTAGTTTCTAGTTGCTTGTCTAGTTTCTAATTGCTTGTCTTATGTCATTGCTTGTTTATTTAAGTTTATGTTTTGCTCATTACTTGTTTTATTACTTGATTGCATTCTCTGCTCCTTCTCTCTACCTCCTTCTTTTACACTTTTTTGAGGTGGGAGCTCACTCTCCCATTTATCCCTCCCATCCAAAACACCCTCTTGGTGGATTCTGACCTCTCTTCTGGGATATTCCTTCCTAGTTGACTTGGTTGGCTTTCATCAAGGCCTCCGTAATTCCTCATACGTGGAGTATTCCTCTTCACGATCGGGTTGGTTGTACCACTCCCCAAAACCCGAAGCATCCTATGTTACCTACACGTGGTGAGATTGTGTGAAACCTAGGTAATTGGAGATTGGAGTTAGGATCCTAACCCATTTGTTGAGAGAACAATTCTTAACAAAATTCATAAACCTAAGGTTTAATCAAAATCATTGCATAATCTTGCTTTCAAGTCTTTGCATAACTTGCTTGTCAAACAAAAATTCAAACCTTTAACTTTTTGCAAAATACTAAAAAAACCAAAAAAATTCTTTGTTTGTTTTGTCAACTTGTTTGTTTTACTTTCTTCTTTGAAGTTCAATGCAACTAAGGTCCGGAAGGCACGTTGGAATGGCGGAGCAAGCTGAACATCGAGAGCACGAGATGGGTCACCAACCGATTCAGTCAGAAGTGCAAGAGGTCCCTCCACCATCTGCTCCCCGTGATGTTGAACAACTCTTTAGGGAGTTGTCTCTCTATACTGACCCAGAAACCTATGCCCGTATACAATCCATGGTGAAGGGCAAAATTGCTTCAGATCAGGCTGAAACCAATCAAGTTGCCTTATCTCCTCGTCCTCTAGTTCAACCACCACTCATTCGATCACCCTTTGTTCAATCACCTGTTGTTCAACAATCTATGATTCAACCACCTATTGTTCAACAATCTATGATTCAACCTCCTGTTGTTCAACAATCTATGATTCAACCATCTGTAGTTCAACCCTCTATAGTTCAACCACCTGTGGTCCATCCCTCATTTGTTCAACCATCTTATTTTAACCATGTTGCTCCCTTGGCCCATCAAGTCATGGGACAATCTTCAAGTCATGCTCCTCAATTTCAGAACCATGTCTCTAACCACATACCCCCACCAGTAAACCAAGAACCTGCTCTCACTAGGGCAATCATGGATCAGCTCACCCAGATGAATGAGCGTTATGAAGAGCTGAGATGTCGCATGGACTCCAAGTCAGTGCCTGAGATTTCTATTCCTTCTCTGCCAGTACTACACCTGCCACCTTCTGAGCTACCAGTTTATCGCCGCTACAATGGTACTGGCAATCCTTTTCTTCATCTAAAAGATTTTCTCTATGAATCCTCATTCTGGAAAGATGATCATAGGGTTCTTGCCTTCTTGTTCCGTCGATCATTAGAAGGGTCTGCATTGGAATGGTTCTACTCACTCGACTCCTTTGAGGCAGGAGACTTCGACATTGTCAAGACAAAATTCTTGTCACTCGACTCCGGGTGGCACCAGCATTCTCCATCACGGATTTGATTGCTGAGAAGATGAAACCTGAAGAGGACTTCATAAAGTTTGCTGATCGCTGGAGGGGAATGGCAGAGAAATTGACAGATGTTATTTCTGAAGGGGAACAAGTGAAGATGCTCATTGGCAACACTACACCTGCCTTGAGGAATGTCTTGATCATGCACCGTCCTACCACAATGAATGAACTCTATGACAGTGCCCGATACTTGCAAGCCCACTTCAAGGATGCCACAATGATAAACCCTTTCGATCCTAAACATAGAAACCTCAGGAAAACCCCCTTTGCACCAGTTGGGCCTACAACCGAAGGAGTGGTCAACAACGAAGCTATAAACATTGTGGGGAACCAGGGAGGGAACCGTCAAAACCAGTACGAAAACCCACCACAGAACCCTTCCTATTACCACCCTCAGCAACAAGTTAGGCCACCACAATCACGACAACCACAACAACCCCCTCAGCCAGTAGCACAACCCCAGCAACCTCGTCAACCTACCTACAATAGGGCACCGCCACCACCCAATCAGGCACCACGAAGGGGAGGTCCTAGGAGAGAGAACTACCAGCAACTCCCTTACTCCTTAACTGACATCTTCAATGTACTCATGGCGGAGAAACAGTTGGAATTAACCAAGGAAAGAGAGGTTTGGCCAACAAATGTAGATATGTCCCGATACTGTGCTTACCACCGGTGTCATGGTCACACTGTAGAAGTGTGCTTTCAATTCAAGGATTACAACCACGATCTGAATGACCAAGGCAGCATTGATTGGGCTCAAATGGGGGAATGCATACAGGTAACGAAGGCTAGGCAGCAGCAGCGGCAGCGTCCACCGGCTCAACCACAACAACAACCTGGCTTGGGGATTGTTCAGAATCCGCTCCCATTACATGCTCCCGCTCCAGCACCGGCACCAGCACATCCAAACCCAGGAATTGGTCTAGTACACTCCATTGTCCAGGGAGATGCCAGCCTTGCTCAAGGTTGGCAACTAGAAAGCCAAAATGCAACCATGCTTGTCAACCCAGCTAGGTCTCCTGCTAGGCCTCCTCCTAGACAAATAATCCGTGCACCTGCTACTCCACAACCACTACAAAGCTCAATAACCCAACCACTGGCCGCCACTTCTTCTCGCCGGCCCATCATTAGGCCAGCCCCCTCTCTAACTACGCCTCCTTCAACCATTGCTACACACCGGCCCTTGCTCATCCGACCACCACAATCATCACCAAACCTGAATTCCCAGCCTACAAGCTCTACCACTCCAAAACCCCAACCTATCATACCACCAATCCCACAATCCTACACCTTCATTAAACTCATCAACCACTTCTGCACTCCGGCCTCTTCTTATTAGGCCACCAGTATCACCATCATTACCACCTCCAAATCCTACCCCTCTACCAACTAACCCCATCATCCCAGAACCATCGATCCCATTACCTATCATACCTGCACCTACACCACAACCCACCCCAGTTAACCCGTCACCTCTACCCGACCGCCAAATAGCCCCGGTGCTTCGGAGTGGGAGGATGTTCCAGCGGCTCTTTCCCCAAGCCGGAACTCAACCGCAAGAGCCAGTGGAGGAGGAACAAGTAGAAGAACCATTGCCAGGCACGACGTATGATCTGTTAAAACATTTGGATAAGACACCAGCCCGTATTTCTATACTTGAGTTGATCAAAAGATCAAAAGTGCACCAGGAGATTCTACAACAGTACTTACAAAGGGTCATGGTGAGTGAAGATCTCCCACCTGAAAAGATAACTACAGTGTTAGCCCCTAGAAGTGAGCACCCAACACTCACTTTCTCTCAGGAAGAATTAGCAGATCCAGACTTCAGGAGATATGCTTTGCATGTGGTTGTTATCATCTACAATGTCGAAGTGAAATCATGTTTGGTTGACACTGGAGCTTCTATCAACGTTATGCCGCCAGAAACTTTGCAGTTGTGCGGTATTTCTGAGCAAGAAATCAAGCCATCTTGTGCCATGGTGACAGCCTATGATAACTCTAAGAAGTCTGCACGTGGGGTGGTCGCTCTAGAAGTCAAACTTGGACCATGTACAGTTACAACAGATTTTCATGTTCTAGAATTAGATCCAACATTTCGGGCTATACTTGGGAGGCCATACTTAGAGGCAATAGGAGCTGTGGCTTCAACAAACCACCAGTGCATAAAGTTTCCCTTTAAAGGATAGGTGGTCAAGGTGACTAGCATGCCTATAAAGGACGAGCTGAACGATGCTTCTTTACCCCTAGGTCTGTCAATACAACCCCAGATCTCAGTGGGAGAATTGCCAGAAGTCAGATGCATGACCGCCTCTCTACCAGACACACTGGGATGGCGGATGATGATGAAATTGGGCTATCAGCCTGGAAGAGGTTTAGGCAAGGATCTTCAAGGGATCACTCAGCCAATTGAAAATACGAAAAGGCCACGCAGGCAGGGGTTGGGATATGAAGAGGGTTCCATCCCAAGGAGGATCTTCCAGCCAGGATATGCCATGGGGCTCCACACCTTCTTTATCAAAGGGGAGACCATGATGATGGCTGAAGATGGCAAGAGTTCCATGATGACTGTCAAGAGAAGGAAAGCTCCAGATGAAGAAGAAGAAGACTTGGAAGACTTATGCTTATCTTTGACTCGTCTGTTCTCAAGTGGGGAAGAGCACCAGGAACCACTCAAGGGCAGACCAATCTTGGATCATCTAGTTAAGCATACCACCCAAGTCAAAACCATTCCACGAGGCCCAAATACAACAATACCATATTTAAACCTCGTGCCGTTGTTTCTAGATATTTTGGATGGGCTTCAGGGCCCACTTACCCACTTTGGGCCTATGAGCCCTCTTCAACCTTCCGCTCTTACTGGGCCTGCTTTCCCATTTGCTTCCCTCATCAACTTCATAACTGAGGGCTTTTCCCAACATGGGCTTACATGCCCATTTATTTTTAAGATCGGGTCCACGAACCCGTTTACTTTTTTCATCAGTTTTGGACCCATGTGTCCACTTTCTGTTACCATTGGGCCCACGAGCCCCTTTTTCCTCTTTATTCTTAAGTCTTTCTCTCTGGTAATTCAGTCAGTTTCTAGCAAGCTTTGAGTCACTCAGACTCATTCTATCCTTTTACTTGAAATTTCCAAAACGTCTTCTCTGAAACTCATATTTCCATCGAGGAGACGTCTCTACTCATCCCAGAGGGTACTCCCAATCAGGGATCCCCCTTTTCTGAATCATTGATCGATTTGCTCGATCCTCCCTCCACTGTAAATGCCACCTTTCCAGCTTTATCTTCAGTAGGTCAAGTTAGGTTAGGAAATAGGAAAGTCAGAGGTAAAGGAGTTCCAAACAGATATTTGCAACAATTGGCATAGAAACCCAGGATCCAAAGTCAATGGAAACTTCTTCTAGGATCCAGCACCCCTCCCCTTTGGGATTAAGGAATCTTGCAAACAATGATTTGCACATACCCCTTTTGGTTCTTATGTTTATGAATCATAGTAACTGTTTTATGATGTTTGAAACAGCATGAAACATGAAATGTTTGTATGATGAAAACAAAGTTCTACGTGTATTGTGATACTTTGTTGCTTCAGAGTTCATAGCAGACAATCCAGTTAGTTATCACTTATCTGTAAGAAAAGTTGTGACCAATTTGAAAATTAATGTTAGTTCATGCTTCTGACAAAAAGAGATTTGAGTATTCAATGCTCGTTTGATTTTCCCTTATTCTGAATCCAGTTTCTAAATTTGTTTTAAGAATGAATTATTTGCACAATTACCCAAATTGACTGTACTGTCTCTTACCGCTGATCTGATACAGAAGAAATGACTTGTTTCCTTTAATATCTATACAGAAATTGGGTAAAGCTCTTGGAATCCCAGAAAACAGTATAAGAACCTATACTGAAGCAGAAATACGTGCTGGGTATATTTCAAAGGCCACTTTCTTATTTGATAACATTACTTAAGAAATATTATTTCAAGTAGATACTTGCCCATTCTATTTGTGATTGTTTGGTTATCTAACATCCTTTCGTTCATCATCCAGTGTAATTTTTCAGGTTTCAAAACTCTGCAGTGTTCTTTTGAAAGCAGCACGCATCTCCCTTGGATCTCAAGGTTGGGATGTTCTTGTTCCAGGAGTAGCTCTTGGGACTCTTCTGCAGGTACTGCCAATACGTAGGTTGCTACCGGTGATCACTTTAGTCTTATTAGTTGGTGCAGTTCATGTTGTTCTCCTTTGTTCTATTGTTGTAAAAGCCTAAAAGTCTTAGGAACGGCGTCCCACAGAAGGCAATCAAAGGTTATGCTATTACTGAACACCTTGCCCATCATCCCATACCCGTCTTTGACCCAGTCCGGTCGGAGTTCCCGGATGACGAACTAATGTCAATCCGATCTTCCAATCTTTGGACATTATATTTTGACGGGGCTCTAAACTCTCATGGTAGAGGGATAGGTATTGTCCTTCTGTCACCTGAAGGTGTCACCATTCCACAGGCTTTTCAGCTTAACTTTCCAGCAACCAACAACATAGCTGAGTATGAAGCCATGCTGGCCGGACTGGAGGCCGCTCATTTCCATGGTGTCACCGAACTGAGGGTGATAGGTGATAGTCAATTGATCCTACGCCAGGTCCTATCCAAGTACCGAACTTCCCATCCAAACCTCAAACCCTACCAGGAGCTCACCACCTGCTACATCAAGCTATTCTTCAAACTCACCTTTGTTCATGTCCCCCGCTCTCATAATATCCTCGCCGATGCCTTAGCTTCACTAGCTTCATCTCTATCTGTCCCGCTAGGCAGGCAAGTGCGGACTATCCACATCTGTAAGAGGACAATTCCAGCAATTGAGGATGGACGTTTTCTGAAAGTTAAGGAGAGATTCAACAGGAAGGAATACTTGGAACATAAAGAAGAAATCTCCTTGATTGAGTTAGAAGAATTAGAAGAAGGTGAGAGACCTTGGTATGACGAGATTGCGAGGTATTGTCAAGATCAGTCATATCCACCTGGATCAACCACCAAGGAAAAGAAGGCAATCAGAAGAGTATCCCAAAGGTATACAATCCTAGGAGGAGTGCTCTATAAGAGAAGCCTAAGTGGACTCTTACTCAGGTGTCTTGATGAAGAAGAAGCCGAGTTGGTGCTGAAAGAAGCACATTCTGGAGTTTGTGGTGGTCACGTGAATGCCCAAGCCCTTGCTAAGAAAATCATCCGACAAGGGTATTATTGGCCAACTCTAGAAGAAGACTACTCCATCTTTGTCCGGCATTGTCATTCATGTCAACTCCATGCCGACAAGATTCACTCTCCCGCATCTTCCCTTCATCCAATTCATGCCCCATGGCCTTTCGCCATGTGGGCTTTTGATATCATTGGCCCCTTGAGTGACCTCAACTCCGAAATGCGCTCAAAATCATTCATTCTGACGGCAACGGAGTACTTCACAAAGTGGGCTGAAGCGGAAGCATTCGTGGAGATTAAAGCATCAACAGTCTGCTCCTTCATCAAGCGCAACATCACGGTAAGGTTCGGGATCTCCATTGACATCGTCACCAATAATGGGCCACAATTTCTTTCTCAAGATCTGTGTGATCTTTGAAACAGGTATTGCATTTCATTGCATCATTCATCACCATACTATCCTCAAGGCAATGGTCAAACAGAAGCCACCAACAAAACCTTAATCAAAATCATCAAGAAATCTTGTAAGTCTAGCAAATTTGCCGACTGGCCTGATAAGCTTGTAGATGCTCTATGGGCTTATCGTACTTCTGTAAGGACTCCCACTGGACAAACCCCGTATGCTTTGGCATATGGGATGGAAGCAGTGGTCCCTTACGAAGTATTACTTCCATCTCTCCGAGTTCAGCTCGACAGGGATATTCCTGTTGATGAGAGACAAGAATCTCTCCTTGCACAGCTTGAACTCTTGGATGAAAGAAGGCTAGCCGCCGCCGAGCATACTCGGACTTATCAGAATAGACTCAAAAGGTTTTATCAAAAGAGGGTGATCGAGAGAAAATTCGAGATCGGTGAGATGGTAGTCAAACGCATATTCGTTAAGCCAGGGGGTCCCCGCTCCAAGTTGCAACCTAACTAGGAAGGGCCTTTTGTAATCACTGAAAAGTATCCAGGTAATGCAAATGAATTGACTAATACAGATGGAGAAAAATTAAATCATCCTTGGAATGGAGTTTACCTCAAAAAGTACTTTCCATAAAAATGGAGAAATCACTGGTATATAATCTCAAGTCATCAATCCTAGGTTGTTCGTGAGAAGTCAAGGGTAGGTACCATCCTACACACACAACACTTCCCGATCCTAGAATCCGGACAACCCGACACATGCGAAAGGCAAGGCAGAAATCTAGAAATGGAAGGAGTACCCTTACCCTATTCTTTTCTACTCGGTCCAAGATAGGGAGAGAAGATTATAGAGGGGTAGTATCGAAAACACTCGCCACCCTAGTAGGAGGCCGTCTCAGAGGGTACAAAAGGGTGCCAAAAGATGGGCAATGAACCCCTCAGGTTAGAAAAAAGAAAAATGATCAACCTGTCTGAATGAGTACCCAGAATGATAGTCAAGGCAAATGGCAGTAAAAGATGGGCAATGACCCCACGGGTCAAAAAACTTGCCCAAATATGTGCCACATAGAAAAGAGCAAAAAAAGAAAGAAAAACCCAAAGAGGCCGAACCCCAATGGGTAATTTGAGTGAGAGTAGAGAAATCCCTCTCAACATCTTCAAACCCTATCAAGGACTTCCTCTATACTCTTCCTCCTTAAACCCCTTGGGTAGGGTAAACCGACCAAATCCAGGTGGAACCCAAGTCGATCAAAGGAAGAAGGTTAGAAGGATTCTAGGTAGGGAACTTTATTTTTGCACGTGGCATCAACCACTTGAGTCTTGACAAACTCCAAAGACCGATGAACTGTCTCAAATACCAGCATTTTCTCCACACAAAAAAATGCTTATTTCAAAAACACAAAAAAATGCATATTTCAAAAACCCAAAAAAATGAATATTTCAAAAACACAAAAAAATGGATATTTCAAAAATTCAAAAAAAAACACATATTTCAAAAATCCAAAAAAAAAATTTGAATACTTTTGAAAATATAAATGATTGTTTTCAAGAAAATCCAAAAAAAATTGCTTAGTCATGATCATTGCCTTAGTTGCGTCCATGTTTATTTGATTGTCATGCATATTTTCATTTCTGCATTGCATATCCATTTTTTACTTTAATTACCTTGTTAAGAAGGCTCTCCCCTTTGACCTAAGTCAAAGTTGACCATAATGGGCAAAGGGATGAGTCATGGCGAAGATCTAATCCCCTTTTATCAAGTGTTACTGGCATTTCAATACAGAAGAGGAGAGGATTCACACCATGACAGGTAAGTTCTCTCAACCCCCCATTTCATTTTAAGTTATTTGTCTTATACCACCTTGTTAAGAAGGCTCCTCCCTTTGACTCAAAATCAAGGCATACGATATACAGGCAAAGGGATGAGTAATGATAAAATTTTAATCATTTTCATTAAGTATTTTCAGGAGCTGAAGAAGCAAAAGGAGAAGGGCGATCAGGTACAATTTTTTCTGAAAAAAAAAAAATTTTGCCCCAGGGCGCATGTGCCCTCATCTGGGGGCACGTGACCAGGTGCCCCACTCCAGGGCGCATGGCCAGGTGCCCCCGATCGGGGGCACATGGACAAAAAAATTCGAAAAATTCAGAAAAATCTCAAAAATTCATAAGTTGTTTATAATGTTAAAAATGACATTTTTGCTAAAGGAACCATCATCAAAAACTTTGTTTTGACCTCCAAATGATGGTTCTAATAGTAAAATCTTCAGTTGATCATTTCATGAACAATCTGCTTCATATCACAATTCTGTCTGTTGGGTACTAACCAAAAATGTGTAGGCAACATTTTTAGTCCTAACATGTGAATTGGTGAGATCAATGTTCCCCAAGGAACGTCATGCCAACCTTGCAGCGAAAAGGAAGCACCACCTAGCTGAACATTCTCATGGTGCTGTATTCCGTCAGAAGACAAGACAAAGATTGAATCAGAGATGCTAATGAATCAGGCGGTCGATGCAGCTTACCCAAAGATTTCATCCTCAGCTTCTCATCAATCTCACATCACATCACCACCATCACTTCATTTTTGCACTTCACATCACTCCTACTATCTGTCACCTAGTTATATTAAGTCCATTTGATACATATTATATGCATTAATGTTGAAGACCTGGAGAGTGAAGATGACTGGGCCCGAGATCCCCTTCAAAAAAATCTACGACAGCTTGGTCATTTCTTCACACTCACGGATAAGCCAAAATTGAATATTGGAGGGACAATGGTTCCTAATCGGGTGTCTTGACCTCCAATAGACAATCTATATCTTCAACTATTTTCTACATGATTTTCTGTGTTCACAGTCATCTCCTTTTCTTTCTTCATGATTACCAATTCTATTTCATTATGTTTTCTCTTTCTTTTATTTCGTCATGTTTTATTATTTCTTTTATCCCTTTATGTTTTATTCCTTTCTTTTTTGTTCCACCATGTTTTATTCTATCATTTCTTTTATCCCACCGTGTCTTTTATCCCACCCCACCGTGGCAATTGTCATGCCATTGTTTCTTCTTTACCATCATACTATGTTAGTCCAACCATTGTCTTTCAATCCCACTATGGCTTAAATCTGTCTTGTCGTTTTCCGAATACTTGATTTTCTGCTAGAGCGTGATTCATGGTTTTCACGATACCCGAGCAATTTTGTTATGCTTAAACGAACCCTTTTAGAATTTGAGGTTCTTCCACTCAGAATTAAACTGAGTATTTTGGTGAAACTTGAATGAACTTGAGATTCCAAATATGATGTATTGGTATTCTTTTCATTTTAAGATCAACTTCTCTTTTACAAACTTTAGCCCATCACAGTACAAGAACACCGCAAAGTTCGGGTTGCTGGCTAATGATGAACCTACGAATTCGAGGACTCCTCACCACGCTGAGGGTTGGCTACATCCTTTTATCCTTTATCATTTACCTTTTCATCTCTCGTGCCAAGGGCATGTCTTTTACCAGTCAATTATATGAGGTTTTGATAGAACATGAAAGCGATCTAGAATACTCAGAGAGATTCATTTTACTAGATCGGGTAGATAAGCGTGTCTATATCTACACCTTGATGCCACCTTTTCAGTTCATCACCATTCCATTCCGCTACATTCATCTACATTCACTTGCATTCCATTACAGTTCACTCCGAATCATTCCGCTTCATTACATGCCACTCCCTTACAAAGCCGACATCAAGGCGAGGCAAGCTGTAGACACGCCAAATTCGCCTAATTCAGAGCATAAAACTCATGTTTTATAGGGTAACATGCATGATTGATCATATGATGATGCCGGGTCCTTTTAAGTTGATTTGGAGCTTCGCCGAACGAAATCGGATGTTTTCCGACGTTTTCCGCAGAAAGCCGTAATTTCCGAGCGAAAACTGCACGTAAGTCGTGTAAACATGGAAATTGGCTGAATGACCAATGCCTAATGATCATGCATTGAAGTTTATGGTCATATTCACACTCCGGACAAGTTTTGTTGCAATCCGTGCCTTTCCGGTTTGCCGTCGGAGTCATTTTTGACCTGTATCGGATCTTCTGTTCACTGCCGTAACTTCCGGACAAAATTCTGAAGTTTTGGAGGGTTTTATGGTTGATACGATGCCATAGAAAGCTTCTTCAGCCTGTTATCTTTCCAACGCAACAAACGGCATCGAATTCCGAGTTCGGGAGTGTTCGCAATGGCTTCCGGAAGAAGGACGCGCGAAACCAGTCCCATGCGCCCGGGTTCCTGGTCACATGCGCCCGGGACCCAGGGCACGTGCCCATGCGCCCTATCAATGAGGCACCTGACCTCGTGCCCTCACATGAGGGCACATGCAACCCACATTTGAGACACGTGGGAACTAGTTTTTCACCCGGACTCTACCGCTCAACCGACGGACCGGATAAGATCGAAATTTTCGGAGAAGATAAGATGTGCCCTCACTGGGGGGCACATGCACCCCTCAGTGGGGCTCATGCGCCTGGCACCAGGGCGCATGCGCCTGGCACCAGGGCGCATTTATCCCTATTTTTTAGCTTTGATAAGAGTGCCTGTTCTCCTATAAAAGGACTCTGATTCTGGTCGTTCCAAAGGCATGAGCACAACCCCTCAGGCATCTCAAGACGTCCTAGCACCCTCCTTCATCGATTTTATGATTTTTAGAGAGAGAATTTCGAGTTTTTAGAGAGAGAAAAGTCGGTTCAAGAGAGAGGAAGGCTGTTCTGCAGGTGATCAGCCATGTTTTTCTTCTTCGGCCTCTACAGCAGTGTGTGGACGTCTTCTGCTTGATATCTCTTCATAAAAGTTCTTCCTCTCCAAGTCTTCTTTAGTTTACAATTGACGGAACTTGATTCTGAGGTCGGGGCTGGTTGTGAAGAGCTCAGAAGAAAAGTCGCGCCTGGCAGATCCTGGACTGCTGCTCGGCTTTTTCGACAACACAGATGTGGCTATATCTTCCTCTATTCAACTCAGAATCTTTCAATTCTTTTTCCTATCTCTTTATTTAGTGATTCTCCATACTCCTACCATTTTTTTTACATTTTTTGTCATTACTTTTACTTTGTTATTCCGAAAATAAAAAAAGGGGGTTAGAGATAACCCGAATCCGGTCAGTTTCTAGTCAATTGTGTGTTTTATGTTATTCTCTTTACATATACTCCACCTTTTCTAGTTATAATTGTCTATTTCACTTGTTTATTTGTCTAGTTTCACAGAATATCAAGCTCCCACACGTTGAGGACTCTTCTTCATCGGCCGGCCGAAGAAGGAGAAGCTTAAACTCACATTCTTCACGCTAAGGTACACACGGTCCTCTTTCATTTTAATTCTATAAATCGGAACCCATGGTTCCTGGCGACCACGTTTATTTCTTCTCACCTTCCTCCCACATGACCCGAACCGTCTCTTTGGTGATCGAGCGACGCCAAGGGATGAAAGTTCGGGGATCAATGTGAGTGTGGGACCGAGGTGAGAGTTGCTTTCCGAGCTTTATTCCTTTCTTTTCTCATCCCCTCTTGAGGTGACGATCTGGATTCACGGACTTCCCTGAAAAGGAGAGGACCCCGTCGAATTTTCAGAGTCGACAGCTTTGCTGTAGACACGCCAAATTCGCCTAATTCAGAGCATAAAACTCATGTTTTATAGTGTAACACGCATGATTGATCATATGATGATGCCGGGTCCTTTTAAGTTAATTTGGAGCTTCGCCGAACGAAATCGGATGTTTTCCGACGTTTTCCACAAAAAGCCGTAATTTCCAAGCGAAAGCCACACGTAAATCGTGTAAACACGGAAATTGGCTGAATGACCAATGCCTAATGATCATTCATTGAAGGTTATGGTCATATTTACACCCCGGACAAGTTTTGTTGCATTCCGTGCTTTCCGGTTTGCCGTCGAAGTCATTTTTGACCAGTATCGGACCTTCTGTTCACTGCCCTAACTTCCGGACAAAATTCTGAAGTTTTGAAGGGTGTGATGTCTGATCCGATGCTATAGAAGGCTTCTTCGGCCTGTTATCTTTCTAACGCAACAAACGGCGTCGAATTCCGAGTTCGGGAGTGTTCGTAATGGCTTCCGGAAGAAGGACGCGCGAAACCAGTCCCATGCGCCCGGGTTCCTGGTCACATGCGCCCGGGACCCAGGGCACGTGCCCATGCGCCCTATCAATGAGGCACCTGACCTCGTGCCCTCACATGAGGGCACATGCGCCCCACCTTTGAGACACGTGGGAACCAGTTTTTCACCCGGACTCTACCGCTCAACCGACGGACCGGATAAGATCGAAATTTTCGGAGAAGATAAGATGTGCCCTCACTGGAGGGCACATGCGCCCCTCAGTGGGGCACATGCGCCTGGCACCAGGGCGCATGCGCCTGGCACCAGGGCGCATGCGCCTGGCACCAGGGCGCATTTATCCCTATGTTTTAGCTTTGATAAGATTGCCTGTTCTCCTATAAAAGGACTCTGATTCTGGTCATTCCAAGGGCAGTAGCAAGACTCCCCAGTTATCTAAAGACGTCCTAGCACCCTCCTGCATCGATTTTGTGGTTTTTAGAGAGAGAATTTCGAGTTTTTAGAGAGAGAAAAGTCAGTTCAAGAGAGAGGAAGGCTGTTTTGTAGGTGATCTGCCAAGTCCCGCTTCTTCGACCTCTACAGCAGTGTGTGGACGTCTTCTGCCCAAGATCTCTTCATCAAAGTTCTTCCCCTCCAAGTTTTATTGATTTTACAATCGACGGAACTCAATTCCGAGGTCAGGGCTGGTCGTGACGAGCACAGAAGCAAAGTCGCGCATGGCAGATCCTGGACTGCTGCTCGGCTTTTTCGACAACACAGATTTGGCTATATCTTCCTCTATTCAACTCAGAATCTTTCAATTATTTTTCCTATCTCTTTATTTCGTGATTCTCCATCCTCCTATAATTTTTTTATATTTTTTTAATTACTTTTACTCTATTAATCCGAAAAATAAAAAAAGGGGGTTAGAGATAACCCGAATCCGATCAGTTTCTAGTCAATTGTGTGTTTTATGTCATTCTCTTTACATATACTCCACATTGTCTATTTCTAATTATCTATTTCACTTGTTTATTTGTCTAGTTGCACAGAATATCAAGCACCCACACGTTGAGGATTCTTCTTCATCGGCCGGCCGAAGAAGGAGAAGCTTAAACTCACATTCTTCACGCTAAGGTACACACGGTCATCTTTCATTTTAATTTTATAAATCGGAACCCACGGTTCCTGGCGACCACGTTTATTTCTTCTCACCTTCCTCCCACATGACCCGAACCATCTCTTTGGTGATCGAGCGACGCCAAGGGATGAAAGTTCGGGGATCAATGTGAGTGTGGGACCGAGGTGAGAGTTGCTTTCTGAGCTTTATTCCTTTCTTTTCTCATCCCCTCTTCAGGTGACGATCTGGATTCACGGACTTCCCTGAAAAGGAGAGGACCCCGTCGAATTTTCAGAGTCAACACTCGGCGGCGGCTAGCCTTCTTTCATCCAAGAGTTCAAGCTGTGCAAGGAGAGATTCTCTTCTCTCATCAACAGGAATATCCCTGTCTAGCTGAACTCGGAGAGATGGAAGTAATACTTCGTAAGGGACCACTGCTTCCGTCCCATATGCCAAAGCATACGGGGTTTGTCCATTGGGAGTCCTTACAGAAGTACGATAATCCCATAGAGCATCTACAAGCTTATCAGGCCAGTCGGCAAACTTGTTAGACCTACAAGATTTCTTGATGATTTTGATTAAGGTCTTATTAGTGGCTTCCGCTTAACCATTGCCTTGAGGATAGTATGGCGATGAATGATGCAATGAAATGTAATACCTGTTGCAAAGATCACGCAGATCTTGAGAAAGAAATTGTGGCCCATTATCGGTGACGATGTCGCTGGGGATCCCGAACCTTGCCAGGATGTTGCGCTTGATGAAGGAGCAAACTGTTGACGCTTTAATCTCCACGAATGCTTCCGCTTCAGCCCACTTTGTGAAGTACTCCGTTGCCGTCAGAATGAATGATTTTGAGCGCATTTCGGAGTTAAGGTCACTCAAGGGGCCAATGATATCAAAAGCCCACATGGCGAAAGGCCATGGGGCATGAATTGGATGAAGGGAAGATGCGGGAGAGTGAATCTTATCGGCATGGAGTTGACATGAATGACAATGCCGAACAAAGATGGAGCAGTCTTCTTCTAGAGTTGGCCAATAATACCCTTGTCGGATGATTTTCTTAGCAAGGGCTTGGGCATTCACATGACCACCACAAACTCCAGAATGTGCTTCTTTCAGCACCAACTCGGCTTCTTCTTCATCAAGACACCTGAGTAAGATTCCACTTAGGCTTCTCTTATAGAGCACTCCTCCTATGATTGTATACCTCTGGGATACTCTTCTGATTGCCTTCTTTTCTTTGGTGGTTGATCCAGGCAGATATGACTGATCTTGGCAATACTTCGCAATCTCGTCATACCAAGGTCTCTCACCTTCTTCTAATTCTTCTAACTCAATCAAGAAGATTTATTCTTTATGTTCCAAGTATTCCTTTCTATTGAATCTCTCCTTAACCTCCAGAAAATGTCCATCCTCAATTGCTGGAATTGTCCTCTTACAGATGTGTATAGTGCGCACTTGCCTGCCTAGCGGGACAGATAGAGAAGAAGCTAGTGAAGCTAAGGCATCGGCGAGGATATTCTGAGAGCGGGGGACATGAACAAAGGTGAGTTTGAAGAATAGCTTGATCCGCTGCTGCTGCCTAGCCTTCATTACCTGTATGCATTCCCCCATTTGGACCCAATCAATGCTACCTTAGTCATTCAGATCGTGGATGTAATCCTTGAATTGAAAGCACACTTCTATAGTGTGACCAAGACACCGGTGGTAAGCACAGTATCGGGACATATCTGCGTTTGTTGGCCAAACCTCTCTTTCCTTGGGCAATTCCAACTATTTTTCCGCCATGAATACATTGAAGATGTCGGTCAAGGAGTAAGGGAGTTGCTGGTAGTTCTCTCTCCTAGGACCTCCCCTTCGTGGTGCCTGATTGGGTGGTGGCGGTGCCCTATTGTAGGTAGGTTGACGAGGTTGCTGGGGTTGTGCTACTGGTTGCGGGGGTTGTTGTGGTTGTCGTGGTTGTGGTGGCCTAACTTGTTGCTGAGGGGGGTAATAGGAAGGGTTCTGTGGTGGGTTTCTGAACTGGTTTTGATGGTTCCCTCCCTGGTTCCCTACAATATTTACAGCTTCGTTGTTGATCACTCCCTCAGTTGTAGGCCCAACTGGTCCAGAGGGGATCTTCCTGAAGTTTCTAGGTTTAGGATCAAATGGATTTATCATTGTGGCATCCTTGAAGTGGGTTTGCAAGTATCGGGCACTGTCATAGAGTTCATTCATTGTGGTAGGACGGTGCATGATCAAGACATTCCTCAAGGCAGGTGTAGTGTTGCCAATGAACATCTTCACTAGTTCCCCTTCAGAAATCACATCTTTCAATTTTTCTGCCATTCCCCTCCAGCAATCAGCAAACTTTATGAAGTCCTCTTTGAGCTTCATCTTCTCAGCAATCAAATCTGTAATGGAGCATGCTGGTGCCACCCGGTCTCTGTATCTTTGCAAGAATTTTGTCTTGACAATGTCGAAGTCTCCTGCCTCAAAGGAGTCGAGTGAATAGAACCATTCCAATGCAGACCCTTCTAATGATCGACGGAACAAGAAGGCAAGAACCCTACGATCATCTTTCCAGAATGAGGATTCATAGAGAAAATCTTTAAGGTGGAGAAAAGGGTTGCCAGTACCATTGTAGCGGCGATAAACTGGTAACTCAGAAGGTGGCAGGTGTAGGACTGGCAGAGAAGGAATGGAAATCTCAGGAACTGACTTGGAGTCCAGGCGACATCTCAGCTCTTCATAACGTTCATTCATCTGGGTGAGCTGATCCATGATTGCCCTGGTGAGAGCAGGTTCTTGGTTTACTGGTGGGGGTATGTGGTTAGAGACATGGTTCTGAAATTGAGGAGCATGACTTGAAGATTGTCCCATGACTTGATGGGTCAGGGGAACATCATGGTTAAAATAAGATGGTTGAACAAATGAGGGTTGAACCATAGATGGTTGAACTATAGATGGTTGAACTATAGATGGTTGTGCTAGTGCCAATGATGGTTGAATCATAGATTGTTGAACAACAGGTGGTTGAACAAAGGGTGGTCGAATGAGTGGTGGTTGAACTAGAGGACGAGGAGATAAGGCAACTTGGTTAACTTCAGCTTGATCTGAGGCCATTTTGCCCTTCACCATGGATTGTATGCGGGCATAAGTTTCTGGGTCAGTACAGAGAGACAACTCCCTAAAGAGTTGCTCAACATCACGAGGAGCAGATGGTTGAGGGACCTCTTGCGCTTCTGACTCAAACAATGGATTAACACGACCATCTGACGGATTTGGTTGATGACCCATCTCATGTTCTCGATGTTCAGCTTGTTCCGCCATTCCAACGTGTCTTCCAGACCTTAATTGCATCGAACTTAAAGGATAAAACAAATAAGTTGACAAAGAAAATAAAGAACTCTTTTTTTTAGTATTTAGCAAAAAGTTAAAGGTTTGAATTTTTGTTTGACAAGCAAGTGATGCAAAGACTTGAAAGCAAAAATTACGCAGTGATTTTGATTAAACCTTAGGTTTATGAATTTTGTTAAGAATTGTTCTCTCAACAAATGGGTTAGGATCCTAACTCCAATCTCCAATGACCTAGGTTTCACACAATCTCACCACGTGTAGGTAACATAGGATGCTTCGGGTTTTGGGGAGTGGTACAACCAACCCGATTGTGAAGAGGAATACTCCACGTATGAGGAATTACGGAGGCCTTAATGAAAGCCAACCAAGTCAACTAGGAAGGAATATCCCAGAAAAGAGGTCATAATCCACCAAGAGGGTGTTTTGGATACGAGGGATAAATGGGAGAGTGAGCTCCCGCCTCAAAAAAAGTGTAAAAGAAGGAGGTAGTGAGAAGGAGCAGAGAATGCAATCAAGTAATAAAGCAAGTAACAAAATATGAACTTAAATAAACAAGCAATCAACACCAGACAAGCAATTAGAAACTAGAGAAGCAACTAGAATCTAGAATCTAGACTTGTTTCTTATGTGAGCCAAATGGAGATAGTGAAAAGGTGATGGAAAGAAGAGGGTTCAAATTTGATAGCCAAGCAAAAGGGTGGTCCACGTGGGGACCGATGTGGGAACTGGGGTAAAAAGTAAAGGTGGTTCACGTGGGAACCGGTTTTGGGTAAAAAGGGGTGGTTCACGTGGGAACCGGTTTGAATAATCAAAAGAGGGCCACGTGGGACCAATTAAAGGTGAACAAAGATCTGATCCAAATGGGGATAGGTCTGGAGGAAAGTGGTTTGGTTCACGTGGGAACCGAAGTAAAGAAAGAGATTGGTCCACGTGGGAACCGGTTTAAAAGGAAAAGGGTGGTTCACGTGGGAATCGGTTTAAATAAAATGACAGAAATTAAATGGCATACTTGGCACTTCAGATCTGATGAAATATGGGTGAAATCAGAAATTTTGAGATGGCATGAAGTTAAGAAAGGTGGAAGGAAGGAATGGCTCACGTGGGAACCGGTCTAGAACTAGAACTAGTTGCAAACAAAACACTAAGCACCTACGGTTGAAGACATTGCTGGTCCCACCATGGTCGCCACAAAAGCTGTTGACTCTGAAAATTCGACGGGGTCTTCTTGTTTTCAGGGAAGTCCAAGAATCCAGATCGTCACCTCAAGAGGGGATGAGAAAGAAAGGAAGAAAAACTCAGAAAGCAAATCTCACCTCGATCCCACACTCACATTGATCCCCGAACTTTCATCCCTTGGCGTCGCTCGATCACCAAAGAGACGGTTCGGGTCATGTGGGAAGAGGGTGAGAAGAAATAAATTAAGACATGTGGTCGCCAGGAACTGTGGGTTCCGATTTATAGAATTGAAATTGACCGTGTGTACCTTAGCGTGAAGAATGTGAGTTAAAGCTTCTCCTTCTTCGGCCGGCCGATGAAGAAGAGTCCTCAACGCGGTGGGTGCTTGATATTCTGTGCAACTAGACAAATAAACAAGTGAAAGAGACTATTAGAACTAGACAAAATGGAGTATATGTAAATAGAATAATATAAAACACACAATTGACTAGAAACTGACCGGATTCGGGTTATCTCTGACCCCCTTTTTTTATTTTCAGAATAACAGAGTAAAAGTAATGCAAAAAAAAATTTAAAAAAATTATATAAGGATGGATAATCACGAAAAAAAGAGATAGGAAAAGGAACTTAGAGATTCTGAGTTGAATAGAGAAAGATATAGCCAAATCTGTGTTGTCGAAAAAGCCAAGCAACAGTCCAGGATCTGTCAAGCGCGACTTTACTTCTGCACTCGTCACGACTAGCCCCAACCTCGGAATCAAGTGCCGTCGATTGAAAACTGAATAAGACTTGGAGAGGAAGAACTTTGATGAAAAGAGCTCGGGCAGTAGACGTCCACACACAGCTGTAGAGGCCGAGGAAGAGAGACTGGGCAGATCCCCTGTAGAACAGCCTTCCTCTCCCCTGAACCGACTTTTCTCTCTCTGAAAACTCGAAATTCTCTCTCTAAAAATCACAAAATCAATGCAGGAGGGAGGGTGGACGTCTTGAGATGCCTGGGGAGTCATGCCCATGTCCTTGGAATGACCGGAATCGGATTTAATTTATAGGAGAACAGAAGGTGTTATCAAGGCTAAAAAATAGGGGCCTTGCGCCCCACCCCTGGGCGCATGCGCCCTGGTGCTGGGCGCATGCGCCCCACTGAGGGGTGCATGTGCCCCCCAATGAGGGCACAGGGGCACAAATCTCGAGAAAGTTGGTCTTATCCGATCGTCGGTTCAGTGGTAGAGTCCGGGTGAAAAACTGGGTCCCTCGTGCCTCAAAGGTGGGGCGCATGTGCCCTCAAGTGAGGGCACAAGGTCACGTGCCTCACTGGTAGGGCGCATGGGCACGTGCCCTGGGTCCCGGGCGCATGTGACCAGGAACCCGGGCGCATGAGACTGGTTTCGCGCGTCCTTCTTCCGGAAGCCATTGCGAACACTCCCGAACTCAGAATTCGACGCCGTTTGTTGCGTTGGAAAGATAACAGGCCAAAGAAGATTTAGATAGCATTGGATCATCCATCACACCCTTAAAATATTCATAATTTTGTCCGGAATTTAGGGCAGTGAACAGAAAATCTGATATAGGTCAAAATGACTCCGACGGCAAACCGGAAAGGCACGGTATGCAACAAAACTTGTCCGGGGTGTGAATATGACCATAACCTTCAACGCATGATCATTAGGCATTGGTAATTCAGCCAATTTCCGTGTTTACACGATTTACGTGTGGCTTTCGCTCGGAAATTATGGCTTTTTGCGGAAAACTTCGGAAGCCATCCGATTTCGTTCGGCGAAGCTTCAAATCAACTTTTAAAGACCCGGCATCATTATAAGGTCAATCACACATGTTACCCTATAAAACATGAGTTTTATGCTCTGAATGAGGCGAATTTGGCGTGTCTACACCCGGTTGAGGAGAATTGTGGGCACGTGGGCCCGATTTAGAAAAATTTAGGGCACATGGGCCCGATTGGGGAGATTTATGGGCACGTGGGCCCGATGGAAGGAAGGTGGCACGTAGGCCTAGTTGGGGAATAGGGGCGCATGGGCCCAGTTGAAGGAAAGGGGCATGCAAGCTCGATTGATTAAAAGGGGAACGTGGGCCCGGTTGAAGAAAAGGGGCATAAGAGCCCGGTGGATAAAGAGGGGCACATGGGCCCGGTTGGATAAAGGGGGTGCGTGGGCCCGGCTGATGGAAAGAGGCACATAGGCCCAGTTGATGAAAAGGGGCATAAGAGCCCGATTGATGAAAAGGGGCATAAGTGCCTAAAAATAAGGCATAAGGGTCCAAAAATGGGGCATAAGGGCCCAATTGAGTGGGATGGGGTGTGGGCCATGGCCCTAAGATTGACAGATTTTGGACCCATGGGCCTAATTAATGGTTGTAAGAAGGATAAAGAAAGGGCAGTGGCCCTAAGATTGAGGAATTGTGGGCCCATGGGCCCAATCGTTGATTTGGAGGAGAATAAAGAAAGGGTCGTGTCTCTAATATTGATTGATCATGGGCCCATGGGCCAGATTGTTGCTTAGGAAAAGAATGGGGTAATGGTCGTGGCCCTAAGATTGATGCTAAGGAATTTGTCTACCTATCTGGAGAAGGTCCTAGTATCCCTTTGTCTGTGCCCTTCTAGAGGCTTGTCAATTCATTTTCCATTTCACTGACTAATTCTATCTTCTTATTTTTTCGTTCATGGGTCAATTCTATCTCCCCAACTTCAGGGATCAATTCTAATGATGGCAACATTTGATCTATACCTGGAGATTCCTTGCCTAGTCCTTAACAATCAACTAAATTTGTGATCCCCTCATCTAAGCTCCCTACAGTAGGCTTCTCCTTAGGTTTCTCTGGGGAAGAGGGCATGCATAGTTTAGTGGATTCTAGAATGATAGAAGAGTTTGGTTCAACCTCCCCTACTGGCTGACTTTGATCTTGAGAGAGATCAAGGATATGTTGAGGAGTTGATTCCTCTGCCAGGGTAGGAGCACAAATGGTTGGAGTGATTGATTCCTCCGCCAGGGCAGGAGCATGAAGGGTCAAAATGACTGAATCATCTGCCATGGCAGGAGCATGGATGATCGGAATGACTAGTTCCTCTACCATGGTAGGAGCATGAATGGTTGAAGTGAATAAATCATATACTGTAGTAGGAGTAGGGATGATCAGATTAATTGGTTCCTCTGTCGGGGTAGGAGCAGGAATGATAGGAGTGACTAGTTCCTCTGCCAAGGCAGGAACAATAGAAGAAACAAGGGCCTTAACCGACTTAGGGTGAACCCTATTTTGAGGGGTTGATTGAAGTGGTGTTGGTATAGAAGTCGGTTCAGGCTGAAGAGCTACTGGTGTAATTAGTTGAGGAGTCATGGCTTGATGGTTGGCTGAGGAGTTGTTGGTGGAATAGGCTGAGAAGCCAAGGGCCTGATGATTGACCGAGGGGTCGTTGGTGGAATAGGTTGAGAAGCCAAGGTCCGGATGATTGGCCGAGGGGTTGTTGGTGGAATAGGTTGAGAATTCGATTTTGATAATGGAGTGTTGGCACAATTGACATGAGCAGCTTGATTATGCACAATTGATTGTGCCGTTGACACGGGTTGCATGTTCGGCTGAGATTGTGGCATGGGTGGCCTAATCAACTAGCGTCGATGAGTCAGCTGAAGATGATGATCTGGATGAGGTTGAAGAGGGCTCCTATGTTGGTGCATAGCATCAATGCTCCTCTCAAGCCTGGGCCTCAATTCATCAGAATATTGCATTAATTTCACATCTTCTTTTACTTCCCCAATTATTGAATAGCCTGGCCCATATCGTTTCAAAAAATTGGTCCTGACAATTTCAAACTCCCGTATCTCTACTTCGTTCAATGAAAAAAACCAATCTAGGGATGTACCCTCTAAAGATCTCCTAAAAAGAAAGGCAAGGGTCTTTCTATCATTCTGCCATCGAGATGATTTGCTCAGGAAATCATTGACATGAGTGAAGGGATCACCTGAGCCATTGTAGCGATGGTAGGTTGGCATTTGTGATTGGGGGATGTAGATAGTATAGAGGGGAAATTCAACAGTTTCTTTATCCTTGGCAACAGGTGGGGAGGAATTCACCAGGGGGTGTGCACATGGCACTCTTATGGGAGGGAGGTGGGTTGGTGTGCGAGCTGAAGAATGACCCACAACGGGGTGAGAAGGTGAAGTAACAAGGCAGGGTTGCCCAGGTGGGGTTATGGTAAGAGGTCAAACTACCGATTGGGGAGGTGAGGTAGCCTGGTTGACTTTGGCTGGACCTTGTTTAGCAGGCATCTTGCCCTTTCACTAGAGATTGTATGAATGACAAGATATTGGGATCAAAATAAAAATATAGATCCTTAAGAGCTTGTTCTATACTAAATGAAGCAGACTAATGGGCATCCCCTTGCACTTCAGGTACCATAGAAGCATTGACATGGCTCTCGGGTTGTTGTTGGAGCTTGTAGAGACCTTCCCCGTACTTCTGTTGCTTGTAGTAGTCTGACCTCCAAATGTGGCTTCCAGACTTTAGCATCTTGGGCATCATGTCCTTCTTTGTTCAAAGATGGTTAAAAACGAAGGGAAAAACAAGCACACAATTAAAGATTTTTTGTTATGTTTTGTTTTGTTTAATTTTTTGTTTCAATTTGGTTGTTTGGAAAACAAGTTGAACATAAAATTAAAGAGGTTTTTGTTTTGTTTTTTTTAGGTGTTTTGAAAGAAGGATTTTTTGGTTGTTTTCAATTTTTAGTGAGCAAGCAAGTTATTCAAACAAGGTTTTAAAATGGCTACTCGACAATATTTGGGTTGAAACCTTAGATTAGATAGATTGTTAGCAATTGTTCACTCAAATGGGTATGGTTCCTATTGCTTCAATCTTCAAGACCTAAAGTTATCACACAATCACCACAAGTAGGTACTTGGGTTCTTCGGGTTTTGGGAAAGTGGTACAACCAGCCCAATCGTGCGGTGAGGAATACTCCATGGATGGGGACTTACGAAGGTCTTGATGGAAACCACCAAATCAACTAGGAAGGAATATCCCAGAAGATAGGTTAGAATCCACCAAGAAGGTGTTTGGAGGGTAAGGGTGTGTTGGGAGAGAGAGCCCCCGTCTCGAATGCCCTATGGATCGGAGCAAGTCCAGTACCCGATGCAAAAAGTAAAAATGGAGGGTAAGAGGATAAGAATCAATCAATATGCAAACATGAATGAAAGCTATTAATGAAATCAAACAAGTGAATGCAAGCAAGACAAGCAATGAAAAAGTAAAACAAATAACTAGCAACTAGCAACTAAAGGTGGTTCATGCGGGAAACGGCTTGTGATGGAGTGTCCAAGTGGGGACAAATCTGAAGTAAAGGTAAAAGGATGGTCCACGCGGGGACCGATTTGAAAATAAAGTGGCTCACGTGGGAGCCGAGTTTTGGAAAGTTAGGTGGTTCACGCAGGAACCAGTTTGTTTGATTGGAAAAATGAATAAGGGCCACTTGGGGCCAATTTAAAGTGGTGCAAAAGGGTGTTCCACACGGGGACCAATCTGAAAGTGGGTTGGTTCATGCGGGAACCAGTTTATAAGAGGGGTTGGTTCACGTGGGAACCGATTTTAGTGAAGAAAGGGGTGGTTCACGCAGGAACCGGTGTAAAAGATGACAAAATGAAAAGAGGGCCATGTGGGGCCAATCTGAAGGTTCTGTAAAGGGGTGGTCCACGACCGATCTGAAAATAAGTTGGTTCACGCGGGAACCGAGTTTGAAAAAAAAGGTGGTTCACGCGGGAACTGGTTTATGAGAAGAAAAGTGGTTCACGCGGGAACCGGGTTGAAATTAAAGACAAGCAAATCAAGTCCATATGGGGGACAATCTTAAAGGGAGAGTAAACAGCATGTTTAAAGGTAAATTGACATGGAAAAGGTAAAGAACAAGCCAGTTCACGCGGGAACCAAGTCGGAAAACAACTAGTTGCACGAATCATTCAAGCTAGCATGGTTGAAGACATTGGTTGTCCCACCGTGGTCGCCAAAAAGCTATCGACTCCAAAACAGGTTCCAGATCAGCACCTCAAGATAAAGTGAAAGATAGATGGAATAGGAGAAAAGGGAGTGAATCAGAGAACACTCGGAAAGCAGAAAAAGGACCTCACCTCAGTCCCACACTCACATTGATCCCGAACTTTTATCTCACGGTGTCACTCGAGCACCGGAGATGGTTCGGGTCATGTGGGAGGAGAGTGAGGAGGAGATGAACCTATAACATGAATAAAAAGCTGGTTGCCAGGAGCCGCGGGCTCTGCTTTATAGAATAAAAACAAGATTGAGTTGATTTGACCGCGTGTACCTTAGCATGGGAGATTGGGATGTGGATTCAACCTTCTTCTTCGGCCGACCAATGAAGAAGAGTCCAACTGATGCTACCTTGATCAACCTATGAAACTAGAATAATAACCAAGTGAAAGAGGCCAATTAGAACTATGAGAAGTGTAGAAACTATAGAAGAGGAGATGAAACAAAGAAGCAATTGGAATAGAACTCACCGGATTGGGGCAAGCCCTAACCCCTTTTTTGTATTTTTGGTTATGTAAAAATGATGCAAACTAAGTAAAATATGCTCTAACAATTAAATGAACTGAGCTAAGAGAAACTTATAAAAGGAAACGGCATGAGTTGAAGCCGAGATGAGTGAAACAAGCCGGTTCGGGTAGCCTTGCACCCTCCGGGCGAAACTTTGGTGAAGAAAATGTTACAGACGACCCCAATGTCAGAATTGAGTACTGTTTGTTTATATGGACGAACAACTTGTAGAGAAATATATCTTATGTTTATGACTTCTCCAGAATACGCCTGTAGAAGTCTGTAAAAATTAGGAAAGTGGGCTGATATAGAAAATAAAACCTGGATGCACGCCCTCAGTACAACAATCGCCACGAATAGATGGCAAGTCGAAATCGAGTGCCATTGGTTGAAAATGAAATAGGACAAATAGAGGAACAACTCCTATGATGAAGACTTTTGCAGCAGAAGTCCCATATTTTCTTCAGAAGCTGATGAAGTTGGTTGTTGCAAAATGCACGGATCGGGCTTCTCCTTCGCCTCGGGATCGATCTCTCGACGTTGGATCGGCTTTGGACATCGGGACGGCCTTGGGAGAGAGCTTGGATGACCTCTGGACGAGCTAGGTATGGGGGATTAACCTTGGGTCATTGAGAATGACCCTCAATTTATAGAGGAGAGAAACCGGTGAAAATATGGAAACTGGACCGACCGCGCCCCCGCCTTTCAAAGAAGGCGAGGGCACGCAGGGCGCGCCCTCACTTTGGGGGGCACGATCTATGTGCCCCCCAGTTTCAAATAAATCGGGGGCGCATTACACGTCTTATTGCTAAAATTCGCCAGGATCTTCTGTAAATTGCTAAAATCCAACTTGACAAACGTAACGTGCCCCCAAACTGGGGGTGTCGTACAAATAAGTGAAAATCAGCGACGGAAACCTTCCAAAAAACCGGTTTAGAAGGTGCTAATCGAGGTTATTTTCGGTTTTTGAAAATGTACCGTGCCCCCGTGTTTCAAAGGAAGCGGGGGTGCGCAGGGCATGCCCCCAGTTTGACGGTGCACAGGGCGCGCCCCTTGGTTGAGTGTGCGCAGGGTGCGCCCTCCCCTTTCAAGGGGAGCGGGGGCGCAGTAGACTCTCTATCCGTGCACGTGTTCCGCAAGCCGTAACTTGCAAACGGGATGTCCGATTCGGCTCCTGTTTGTTGCATTGGAAAGAGGGCCTTCAACCCACCTCCTTAAGTCGGTAAACCTGCCGACATGACTCCCGAGACATTCACACGGGGCTTTCTACCAGTTTACCCTTTCACGAAAAGCCAAAAACCGCGGCGAAGATCCGGAAGGGCTCAGTTCCGGTCGAGGAATATTGGGTCAACTCGGGATGACTTAAAATGATGACCGAACAAGTCCGGTATGGTTGTAAAACCCGAAATCCACAAAAAATCTAAGATTAACCCAGAAAACATGAACCAAAACTCGAAAAAAATGTAAAACCCTAAAATTGACCAAAATAGCCATATGGCCCCGGTTGATGAAATATATGGCTAGGATCGACCCAGAGTACTCGAAATGACCCGGTGATGACCGGAAAAGGCCTAACACATGTAGACACGCCAAATTCGCCTAATTCAGAGCATAATACTCATGTTTTCTAGGGTAACATGTGCGATTGACCATATAATTATGCCGGGTCTTTTAAAGTTGATTTGGAGCTTCGCCGAACGAAATCGGATGTTTTCTGAAGTTTTCCACAAAAAGCTGTAATTTCCAAGCGAAAGCCACACGTAAATCGTGTAAACATGGAAATTGGCTGAATGACCAATGCCTAATGATCATGCATTGAAGGTTATGGTCATATTCACACCCCGGACAAGTTTTGTTGCATACCGTGCCTTTCTGGTTTGCCGTCGGAGTCATTCTAACCTGTATCGGATCTTCTGTTCACTGCCCTAACTTCCGGATAAAATTCTGAAGTTTTGGAGGGTGTTATGGCTGATAGAATGCTATATAAAGCTTCTTCGGCCTGTTATCTTTCCAACGTAACAAGCAGCGTCGAATTCTGAGTTCGGGAGTGTTCGCAATGGCTTCCGGAAGAAGGACGCGCAAAAACAGTCCCATGCGCCCGGGTTCCTGGTCACATGCGCCCAGGACCCAGGGCATGTGCCCATGTGCCCTACCAGTGAGGCACGTGACCTTGTGCCCTCACTTGAGGGCACATGCGCCCCACCCTTGAGGCACGAGGGACCCAGTTTTTCACCGGGACTCTACCACTGAACCGATCAACCGGATAAGACCTCTTTTTTCGGGAATAGTTCCATGCACCCTCACTGGGGGGCACATGCGCCCCTCAGTGGGGCGCAAGGACCCTATTTTTTAGCCCGGATGAGACCGTCTGTTCTCCTATAAATTAACTCTGATTCCGGTCGTTCCAAAGGTAGGAGCACGACCCCCTAGGCATCTCAAGATGTCCAACCACCCTCCTACATTGATTTTGTGATTTTTAAAGAGATAATTTCGAGTTTTTAGAGAGAGAAAAGTCGGTTCAAGAGAGAGCAAGGTTGTTTTGCAGGTGATCAGCCAGGTCTCTTCTTTGGCCTCTACAGCAGTGTGTGGACATCTGCTGCCTAAGCTCTCTTCATCAAAGTTCTTCCTCTCCAAGTCTTCCTCAGTTTTCAATCGACAGGACTTGATTCCGGGGTCGGGGCTGGTCATGATGAGCGCAGAAGGAAAGTCGTGCCTGGCAGATCCTGGACTGCTGCTCGACTTTTTTGGACAACCTAGATTTGGCCATATCTCTCTCTATTCAACTCAGAATCTTGCTGTTTTTTTCCTATCTCTTTTTTTAATGATTCTCCATCCTCCTATCATTTTTTTACATTTTTTTTCATTACCTTTATTCTTTTAATCCTAAAAAAAAAAATGGGTTAGAGATAACCCGAATCCGGTCAGTTTCTTGTCAATTGTGTGTTTCATGTCATTCTCTTTACATATACTCCACTTTGTCTAGTTCTAATTGTCTATTTCACTTGTTTGTTTGTCTAGTTGCACAGAATATCAAGCACCCACCGCGTTGAGGACTCTTCTTCATCGGCTGGCCGAAGAAGGAGAAGCTTTAACCCACACTCTTCAAGCTAAGGTACACACGGTCAATTTTAATTCTATAAATCGGAACCCGCGGTTCCTGGCGACCACATTTATTTCTTCTCACTCTCCTCCCACATGACCCGAACCGTCTCTTTGGTGATCGAGCGATGCCAAGGGATGAAAGTTCGGGGATCAATGTGAGTGTGAGACCGAGGTGAGAGTTGCCAAGGGATGAAAGATCGGGGATCAATGTGAGTGTGGGACCGAGGTGAGAGTTGCTTTCCAAGTTTTCTTCCTTTCTTTCTCATCCCCTCTTGAGGTGACGATCTGGGTTCACGGACTTCCCTGAAAAGGAGAAAACCCCGTCGAATTTTCAGAGTCGACAGCTTTGTGGTGACCACGGTGGGACAAGCAATGTCTTTAACCATGGGTGCTAAGTGTTTTGTTTGCAACTAGTTCTAGTTCTAGACCGGTTCCCACGTGAGCCTTTCCTTCTTTCCACTTCTCTTAAACTTCATGCCATCTCAAAATTTCTGATTTCACCCATCTTTCATCAGATCTGAAGTGCCAAGTATGCCATTTAATTTTTCTCATTTTATTTAAACCGGTTCCCACGTGAACCACCCTTTTCCTTTTAAACTGCTTCCCACGTGAACCACCCTTTTCCTTTTAAACCGCTTCCCGCGTGAACCAATCTCTTTCTTTACTTCGGTTCCCACGTGAACCAAACCACGTTCCCACGTGAACCACCCTTTTACCCAAAACTGGTTCCCGCGTGAACCACTTTTACTTTTTACCCCGGTTCCCACGTGAACCAGCTTATTCTTACATTGGTCCCCACGTGGACCACCCTTCTGCTTGGCTATCAGATCTGAACCCTCTTCTCTCCATCACCTTTTCACTATCTCCATTTGGCTCACATAAGAAACAAGGTCTGGATTCTAGTTTCTAGTTGCTTGTCTAGTTTCTAATTGCTTGTCTTGTGTCATTGCTTGTTTATTTAAGTTCATGTTTTGCTTATTACTTGCTTTAGTACTTGATTGCATTCTCTACTCCTTCTCTCCACCTCTTTCTTTTGCACTTTTTTGAAGCGGGAGCTCACTCTCCCATTTACCCCTCCCATCCAAAACACCCTCTTGGTGGATTCTGACCTCTCTTCTGGGATATTCCTTCCTAGTTGACTTGGTTTGCTTTCATCAAGGCCTCCGTAATTCCTTATACGTGGAGTATTCCTCTTCACGGTCGGGTTGGTTGTACCACTCCCCAAAACCCGAAGCATCCTATGTTACCTACACGTGGTAAGATTGTGTGAAACCTAGGTCATTGGAGATTGGAGTTAGGATCCTAACTGATTTGTTGAGAGAACAATTCTTAACAAAATTTATAAACCTAAGGTTTAATCAAAATCATTGCGTAATTTTGCTTTCAAGTCTTTGCATAATTTGCTTGTCAAACAAAAATTCAAACCACTAACTTTTTGCATAATACTAAAAAAACAAAAAAAAAGTTCTTTGTTTACTTTGTCAACTTGTTTGTTTTCTCCTTGAAGTTCAATGCAACTAAGGTCTGGAAGGCACGTTGGAATGGAAGAACAAGCTGAACATCGGGAGCATGAGATGGGTCATCAACCAAATCCGTCAGATGGTCGTGTTAATCCATTATTTGAGTCAGAAGCGCAAGAGGTCTCTCGACCATCTGCTCCTCATGATGTTGAAAAACTCTTTAGGGAGTTGTCTCTCTATACCGACCGAGAAACCTATGCCCATATACAATCCATGGTGAAGGGCAAAATTGCTTCAGATCAGGCTGAAACCAATCAAGTTGCCTTATCTCCTCGTCCTCTGGTTCGACCGCCACTCATTCAACCACCTATTGTTCAACAATCTGTGATTCAACCAACATTTTCACTAGCACAACCATCTGTAGTTCAACCATCTATAGTTCAACCATCTGTGGTTCAACCATCATTTGTTCAGCCATCTTATTTTAACCATGTTGCTCCCCCAATCCACCAAGTCATGGGACAATCTTCAGTAAATTTGCCAAGTCATGCTCCTCAATTCCAGAACCATGTCTCTAACCACATACCGCCTCCAGTAAACTAAGAACCTACTCTCACCCAGGCAATCATGGGTCAGCTCACTCAGATGAATGAACGTTATGAAGAGCTGAGATGTCGACTGGACTCCAAGTCAGTGCCTGAGATTTTTATTCCTTCTCTGCCAGTCCTACACCTGCCACCTTCTGAGCTACCAGTTTATTGCCACTACAATGGTACTGGCAACCCTTTTCTCCACCTTAAAGATTTTCTCTATGAATCCTCATTCTGGAAAAATGATCGTAGGGTTCTTGCTTTCTTATTCCGCCGATCACTAGAAGGGTCTGCATTGGAATGGTTCTACTCGCTCGACTCCTTTGAAGCATGAGACTTCGATATTGTCAACACCAAATTCTTGCAAAGATACAGAGAATGGGTGGCACCATCATGCTCCATTATGGATTTGATTGCTGAGAAGATGAAGCTCGAAGAGGACTTCATAAAGTTTGCTGATCGCTGGAGGGAAATGGCAGAGAAACTGACAGATGTGATTTCTGAAGGGGAACAAGTGAAGATGCTTATTGGCAACACTACACCTGCCTTAAGGAATGTCTTGATCATGCACCGTCCTACCACAATGAATGAACTCTATGATAGTGCCCGATACTTGCAAGCCCACTTCAAGGATGCCACCATGATAAACCCTTTTGATCCTAAACCTAGAAATCTCAGGAAAACCCCCTCTGCACCAGTTTGTCCTACAACCGAGGGAGTGGTTAACAACGAAGCAATAAACACTGTGGGGAACCAGGGAGGGAACAGTCAAAACCAATACAGAAACCCACAACAAAACCTTTCCTATTACCCCCCTCAATAACAGGTTAGGCCACCACAACCACGACAACCACAACAACTCCTGCAACCAGTAGCACAACCCCAGCAACCTCGTCAACCTACCTACAATAGGGCACCGCCACCACCCAATCAAGCACCACGAAGGAGAGGTCCTAGGAGAGAGAACTATCAGCAACTCCCTTACTCTTTGACCGACATCTTCAATGTACTCATGGCAGAAAAATAGTTGGAATTGCCCAAGGAAAGAGAGGTTTGGCCAACAAATGTAGATATGAACCGATACTGTGCTTACCACCGGTGTCCTGGTCACACTGTAGAAGTGTGCTTTCAATTCAAGGATTACATCCACGATCTGAATGACCAAGGCAGCATTGATTGGGCTCAAATGGGGGAATGCATACAAGCTATGAAGGCTAGGTAGCAGCAGGGGCAGCGTCCACCGACTCAACCTCAACAACAACCTGGCTTGGGGATTGTTCAGAATCCGCTCCCATTACACGCTCCCGCTCCAGCGCCGGCACCAGCACATCCAAACCCAGGAATTGTTCTAGTACACTCCATTGTCCAGGGAGACGCCATTCGTGCCCAAGGTTTGCAACTAGAAAACCAAAATGCAACCATGCCTGTCAACCCGGCTAGGCCTCCTACTAGGAACCCTCCTAGACAAATAATTCGTGCACCTGCTACCCCACAACTACCACAAAGATCAATAACCCAACCATTAGCCGCCACTTCTTCTTGCCGACCCATCATTAGGCCAGCCCCCTCTCTAACTACACCTCCTTAAACCATTGCTACACACCGACCCTTGCTCATCCGACCACCACAATCACCACCAAACCTGAACCCCCAGCCTAAAAGCTCTACCACTCCAAAACCCCAACCTATCATACCACCAACACCACAACCAATCCCACAACCTACACCTTCATTAAACTTATCAACCACTTCTGCACCCCGGCCTCTTCTTATTAGGCCACCCGTATCATCATCACTACCACCTCCAAATCCTACCCCTCTACCAACTAACCCCATCATCCCAGAACCATCGATCCCATTACCTATCATACATGCACCTACACCACCTGTTCCACCACAACCCACCCCAGTTAACCCGCCACCTCTACCTGACCGCCAAATAGCCCCGGTGCTCCGGAGTGGGAGGATGTTCCAGCGGCTCTTTCCCCAAGCTAGTACTCAACCGCAGGATCAAGTGGAGGAGTAACAAGTAGAAGAACCATTGCCAGGCACAGCCTATGATCTGTTAAAGCATTTAGATGAAACACCGGCCCGTATTTCCATACTTGAGTTAATCAAGAGATCTAAGGTGCACCATGAGATTCTACAACAGTACTTGCAAAGGGTCATGGTGAATGAAGATCTCCCACCTGAGAAGATCACTATAGTGTTAGCCCCTAGAAGTGAGCACCCAATACTCACTTTCTCTCAGGAGGAATTAGCAGATCCAGAATTTAGGAGATATGCTTCGCATGTGGCTGTGGTTATCTGCAATGTCGAAGTGAAATCATGTTTGGTTGACACTGGAGATTCTATCAATGTTATGCCACCAGAAACTTTGCAGTTGTGCGGCATTTCTGAGCAAGAAATCAAGCCATCCTGTGCCAGGGTGACGGCCTATGATAACTCCAAGAAGTCTGCACGTGGGGTGGTCACACTAGAAGTCAAACTTGGACCATGTACGGCCACAACAGATTTTCATATTCTAGAATTGGATCCAACTTTTTGGGCTATACTTGGGAGGCCATACTTGGAGGCAATAGGAGCTGTAGCTTCAACAAACCACTAGTGCATAAAGTTTCTCTTTAAAGGACAGGTGGTCAAGGTGACTAGCATGCCTATAAGGGACGAGCTGAACGATGCTTCTTTACCCCTACGTCGGTCAATACAACCCCAGATCTCAGTGGGAGAATTGCCAGAAGTCAGATGCATGACCGCCTCTCTACCAGACACACTGGGATGGCGGATGATGATGAAATTGGGCTATCAGCATGGAAGAGGTTTAGGCAAGGATCTTCAAGGGATCACTCAGCCAATTGAAACTGTGAAAAGGCCACGCAGGCAGGGGTTGGGATATGAAGAGGGTTCCATCCCAAGGAGGATCTTCCAGCCAGGATATGCCATGGGGCTCCATACATTCTTTATCAAAGGGGAGACCATGATGATGGCTGAAGACAACAAGAGTTCCATGATGACTGTCAAGAGAAGGAAAGCTCCAGATGAAGAAGAAGAAGACTTGGAAGACTTATGCTTATCTTTGACTCGTCTGTTCTCAAGTGGGGAAGAGCACCAGGAACCACTCAAGGGCAGACCAATCTTAGATCATCTAGTTAAGCATTTTACCTAAGTCAAAACCATTCCACGAGGCCCAAATACAACAATGCCATGTTTGAACCTCGTACCATTGTTTCTAGATCTTTTGGATGGGCTTCAGGGCCCACTTACCCACCTTGGGCCCATATGCTCTCTTCAACCTTCTACTCTTACTGGGCCAACTTGCTCATTTGCTTCCCTCATCAACTTTAGAACTGAGGGCTTTTCCCAACATGGGCTCACATGCCCATTTATTTCTATGATCGGGTCCACATACCCGTTTACTTTTTTTATCAGTTTTGGACCCATGTGTCCACTTTCTGTTACCATTGGGCCCACGAGCCCCTTTTTCCTCTTTATTCTTAAGTTTTTCTCTCTATTAATTCAATCATCTTCTAGCAAGCCTCGAGTCACTCAGGCTCATTCTATCTTTTTACTTGAGAATCCCAAAAAAAAAACGTCTTCTCTGAAACTCACATTTCCATTGAGGAGATGTCTCTACTCATCCCAGAGGGTGCTCCCAATCAGGGATCCCTCTTTTCTGAATCATTGATCGATTTACTCGATCCCCCTCCACTGTAAATACCACCTTTCCAGATTTATCTTCAGTAGGTCAAGTTAGGTTAGGAAATAGGAAAGTAAGAGGCAAGCGAGTTCCAAATAGGTATCTGCAACAATTGGCACAGAAATGCGTAGAGTGTGCAAGGCTGCCAAACCTTTTAGGTAATACCATCCAGCTAGATGAAATCCGATATGAGGATGAGCATAACATAGATCATACTTTGGGAGTATATGAGGTGGTATCTGAGAAGGATCCCGAATCTGAGGATGAAATCGAGGACTTGGCTGATGCATATGCATCTGGACTTAGAAGATTTGAAGAACCATCAGCCACAGGGAATGAACCGACCAAGGAACTGAATTTAGGAACCCTAGAAGATCCTAAGACTATCCTCATCAGTGCAAACCTCACTCCCTCAGAAGAACAATGTTTGATCAATGTTTTGGAAGAATATAAGGACACGTTCGCATGGACATATGAAGATATGCCGGGATTAGATAATTCATTGGTTGAACATAGATTAACCTTGAAACCGGGAACTACCCCGGTCAAACAAAAGCTCAGGAGATTCCACCCTGATATTGCACTCAAAATGAAAAAAGAGGTTGACAAACTACACCAAGCAAAATTTATTAAAGTTGTCCTATATCCGCAATGGGTGGCTAACATAGTCCCTGTTATGAAGAAGGATGGACGAATTCGGATTTTTATAGACTTCAGGGACTTGAACCGAGCGTGTCCTAAGGATGATTTTCCTTTACCTCATATCGAGGTTTTGGTTGGTAACACAGCAGGATTTGAAATGCTTTCATTCATGGATGGCTATTCTAGATACAATCAGATTCGGTTAGCTGAGGAGGACCATGAGAAGACCTCATTCACTACACCTTGGGGAACATATTGCTATGTTGTCATGCCCTTTGGGTTAAAGAATGCTGGTGCTACATATCAGAGGGCTATGATGGCTATCTTTCACGACATGATGCACACCCTTGTAGAGGTGTATGTGGATGATTTGGTTATCAAGTACAAGACTCGGGATGATCATTCTGAAGTGCTAAGGAAAGTTTTGCAACAAGCTAGAGAATACAAGCTAAAAAAGAACCCTAAGAAGTGCACATTTGGAGTTTCATCAGGAAAGCTACTTGGGTTCATAGTAAGCAAAAGGGGCATAGAGATCGACCCAAACAAGGCCAAAGCAATTATTGGTATGCCTCCTCCGAAGTATTTGAAAGAGCTTCGAGGATTGATTGGGAGGCTACAATTTGTCCGCCGGTTTATCTCACAACATTCCCAAAGGTGTAAACCTTTCTATGAGTTAACCAAGGCGGGGGTCGAGTTTAAATGAGATTCGAAGTGCCAGGAGGTGTTTGATGGGTTGAAAACATACCTGGCAAGTTCCCCTATACTTAGACCACCAATTCCCGACAAGCCCTTGGTCCTCTACACTTCAGTTCTTGAGAACTCTCTTGGGGCAGTCCTTGCACAAGTTGATGAAAAAGGGAAAGAACGAGCTACTTATTACCTGTCTAAGATGTTTGATGCTTGTGAACTGAAGTACACTGTGGTAGAAAAGACCTGTGTTGCTCTTGTTTTGGTGGTTCAGAAACAAAAACATTATTTCCTTGCTCACCAAGTCAAGCTCATTGCTCGTATCAATCACATTAAGTTTCTGTTAGAGAAGATAGTTTTGACTGATCGGTTAGGGCGATGGCAGAGTTTCTTATCCCAATTTGATATCACTTATGTCCCACAGAAGGCAATCAAGGGCTATGCAATTGCTGAACACCTTGCCCACCATCCTATACCCGTCTTTGACCCAGTCCGGTCGGAGTTCCCAGATGACGAACTAATGTCAGTCCGATCTTCCAATCTTTGGACATTATATTTTGACGGGGCTCTGAACTCTCATGGTAGAGAGATAGGTATTGTCCTTCTGTCACCTGAAGGTGTCACCATTCCACAGGCTTTTCAGCTTAACTTTCCAGCAACCAACAACATAGCTGAGTATGAAGCCTTGCTGGCCAGGCTGGAGGCCGCTCATTTCCATGGTGCCACCGAACTGAGGGTGATAGGTGATAGTAAATTGATCCTACGCCAAGTCTTATCCAAGTACCGAACTTCTCTTCCAAACCTCAAACCCTAACAGGAGCTCACCACCTACTACATCAAGCTATTCTTCAAACTCACCTTTGTCCAGGTCCCCCGCTCTCAGAATATCCTCGCCGATGCCTTAGCTTCACTAGCTTCATCTCTATCTATCCCTCTAGGCAAGCAAGTGCGAACTATCCACATCTGTAAGAGGACAATTCCAGCAATTGAAGATGGACATTTTCTGAAGGTTAAGGAGAGGTTCAACAGAAAAGAATACTTAGAACATAAAGAAGAAATCTCCATAATTGAGTTGGAAGAATTAGAAGAAGATGAGAGACCTTGGTATGACGAGATTGCTAGGTATTGCCAAGTTCAGTCATATCCACCTGGATCAACCACCAAAGAAAAGAAGGCAATCAGAAGAGTATCCCAGAGGTATACAATCCTAGGAAGAGTGCTCTATAAGAGAAGCCTAAGTGGAATCTTACTCAGATGTCTTGATGAAGAAGAAGCTGAGTTGGTGCTGAAGGAAGCACATTCTAGAGTTTGTGGTGGTCATGTGAATGCCCAAGCCCTTGCTAAGAAAATCATCCGACAAGGGTATTATTGGCCAACTCTAGAAAAAGACTGCTCCATATTTGTCCGGCATTGTCATTCATGTGAACTCCATACCGACAAGATTCACTCTCCCGCATCTTCCCTTCATCCAATTCATGCCCCATGGCATTTCGCCATATGGGCCTTTGATATCATTGGCCCCTTGAGTGACCTCAACTCTGAAATGCGCTCCAAATCATTTATTCTGATGGCAACGGAGTACTTCACAAAGTAGGCTGATGCGGAAGCAGTCGTGGAGATTAAAGCGTCAACAGTCTGCTCCTTCATCAAGCGCAACATCATTGCAAGGTTCGGGATCCCCAGCGACGTCGTCAACGATAATGGGCCACAATTTCTTTCTCAAGATCTGCGTGATCTTTGCAACAGGTTTCACATTTCATTGCATCATTCATCACCATACTATCCTCAAGGCAATGGTCAAGCAGAAGCCACCAATAAGACCTTAATCAAAATCATCAAGAAATCTTGTAAGTCTAGCAAAATTGCCGACTGGCCTGATAAGCTTGTAGATGCTCTATGGGCTTATCGTACTTCTGTAAGGACTCCCACTGGACAAACCCCGTATGCTTTGGCATGTGGGATGGAAGTAGTGGTTCCCTACGAAGTATTACTTCCATCTCTCAGAGTACAGCTCGACAGGGATATTCCTGTTGATGAGAGAAGAGAATCTCTCATTGCACACCTTGAACTCTTGGATGAAAGAAGGCTAGCCGCCATCGAGCATGCCCGGACTTATCAGAATAGACTTAAAAGGTTTTATCAAAAGAGGGTGGTCGAGAGAAAATTCGAGATCGGTGAGATGGTAGTCAAACGCACATTCGTTAAGCCAGGGGGTCCCCGCTCCAAGTTGCAACCTAACTGGGAAGGACCTTTTGTAATCATTGAAAAGTATCCAGGCAATGCATATGAATTGACTAATGCAGATGGAGAAAAATTGAATCATCCTTGGAATGGAGTTTACCTTAAAAAGTACTTTCCATAAAAATGGAGAAACCACTGGTATAATCTCAAGTCATCGATCCTAGGTTGTTCGTGAGAAGACAAGGGTAGGTACCATCCTACACACACAACACCTCCCGATCCTAGAATCCAGACAACCCGACACTTGAGAAAGGCAAGGCAGAAATCTAGAAATGGAAGGAGTACCCTTACCCTATTCTCTTCTACTCGGTCCAAGATAGGGAGAGGAGATTAGAGAGGGGTAGTATCGAAAACACTCCCACCTTAGTAGGAGGCCGTCTCAGAGGGTACAAAAGGGTGCCAAAAGATGGGCAATGAACCCCTCAGGTTAGAAAAAGAAAATTTATTAACCTGTCTGAATGAGTACCCAGAATGATAGTCAAGGCAAAGGCACTAAAAGATGGGCAATGTCCCCACGGGTCAAAAACCTGTCCAAATATGTGCCACATAGAAAGGAGAAAAAAAAGAAAAGAAAACCCAAAGAGGCCAAACCCCAATGAGTAATTTGAGTGAGAGTAGAGAAATCCCTCTCAACATCTTCAAACCCTTTCAAGGACTTCCTCTATACTCTTCCTCCTTAAACCCCTTGGGTAGGGTAAACTGACCAAATCCAGGTGGAACCCAAGCCGATCAAAGGAAGAAGGTAAGAAGGATTCTAGGTAGCGAACTTTATTTTTGCACGTGGCATCTACCACTTGAGTCTTGACAAACCCCAAAGACCGATGACTTGTCTCAAATACTAGCATTTTCTACACAAAAAAAAATATTTCAAAAACAAAAAAAAGGAATAATTCGAAACCCAAAAAAATACATAATTCAAAAAAAATGCAAACAAAAATGAATATTTCAAAAATTCAAAAAAAAATGCATATTTCAAAAACCGCAAAAAATTGAATATTTTAAAAAAAACCAAAAAAAATGCATATTTCAAAACCCAAAAACATACATATTTCAAAAATCCAAAAAAATACATATATAAAAAATACAAAAATAAATTGAATACTTTTGAAAATCCAAAAAAAATGATTGTTTTCAAGAAAACTCAAAAAGAAAATTTTTTGCTCAGTCATGATCATTGCCTTAGTTGCATCCTTTTTTATTTGACTGTCATGCATATTTCCATTTCTGTATTGCATATCCATTTTTTTTACTTTAATTACCTTGTTAAGAAGGCTCTTCCCTTTGACCTAAGTCAAAGTTGACCATAATAGGCAAAGGGATGAGTCATGGTGAAGATCTAATCCTCTTTTATTAAGTGTTACAGGCATTTCAATACAGGAGAGGAGAGGATTCACACCATGACAGTTAAGTTCTCTCAACCCTTACATTTCATTTTAGTCATTTGTTTTATTCTACCTTATTAAGAAGGCTCCTCCTTTTGGCTCAAAGTCAAGCCAAATAAAAAAAATAGGCAAAGGGATGAGACATGGATAGAATTGATCCTTTTATAAGTGTTTTAGGCACTACATAACAAGGAGGATGGATTCTCGCCTTACTGGTAAGTTTTCTTAACTCTTTCCACATTTGTTTTCCTTCACTCTTTATTTTTCGCCATGTTAAGAAGGCTATGCCCTTTGACAAAAGCAAAGGGCTAAGCCACCATGTTATACTAATCAAAATTGTCAAAGTGATGTTGCAGGCACAACAAGCCAAGTAGACACAAACACTGATCCATTCATGAAGAAAGATACAAGACAAAAGCCTGATACAATGATGCTGGACATACAACTCAAAACCTACTCATCCCTACGCTCAGGAAAAGAAACTAAATAGTCAGCCACACTCGGAGTCTGGCTTCTCTCTGGATCAACTCCGCCCCGTACTGTACGACCTCGGCTATGGTGCGAGTTCTCTGGTGGGTCCGTGTGCCACTCTGATGACTGCCACTCTGATGACTGCCACTTTGATGATTGCCACTATGATGGGTGCCACTCTGATGGGTCCGGCTCCGAGTAGACAGGCGGGCCATCTCATGATGAAAACGTAGTTCTGCCTGGGCGGAAACAAGATCCATCTGCATCTGGTACTGCCTCTGCTCCATAGCACGGATCGCGGCGTCTCACTCACGAAGGGTAGCTGTATGCTGGGTCTCCACCTCACGAAGAGCCTCAAAGTGGTGCCGGTCACGCGCCAATAGCTCTGTATCAAGGTCCAATCGGAACTGAGCCATCTCAAGTGTAGGCACCCGGGCCTACAACTCAGCTTCCAAGGCCTGGATCCTGGAAGAAGACTCCAAAGAAGAAGTAGCAACTGATCGCTCTACTGCAGCCACCTACAAGCAATGTATAAGTCTTAGATAGTGAAAGAACAAGTTTGGTAGAAACTATCAAGATGTTATCGTGATCTCCTTCTCCTCCAGAGACTGTTTCATGGCAGCCAGCTCATCTCGTATGGCTCTCACCTCTTCAGAAGAAGAAACACCCTCTGAGTGGCCCATGCGCTGTCAGTATATAAAGCAAGTCAAATATCTGGCAGCTTAATTAAGGAACACCAGACACACACATACCTCTACCTATAGAGCTGCCTTCAAGGAGGCCACCTCCTCCTCCAGCTCGCGAATCTGTGCTCGATACTGGGTAAGCATGCACTGGGAATCCTGAAAAGAAGAAAAAAAAAAATTTTTTTAGACAAGGCAAAGCATTCATAACAAAGAGACAGAGACAAAAGGCTAACCTGGCCAGCATAGTCAAAAAGATGACCGTAAGCCGCACCATATTGGCAAGTGAACTCTGTGTCATCCACGGCAGTCGAGAAAACCACGGTGCCCTCAGCCTCCCAGTCCTCCAAGGCAGATTGGTACCGGGCTGCCCAGTTTACTATGTGTGTCAACCCCTTTGTGCTATGGCTGTGTCTGGACGAAGGAGGTGGGCACCACTCCTGATAACCGCCAAATGTCCTCATCACGAGGCGAACCCATAGTGGCTCAACCTCGTTCAAACAATGGAGGTAAATGTCGCGGCTGAAAAGATGAGCACCCTTCACCACCCACTCGGCACTCTCATCATCAGTAGTCAGATATGGGCGCCAGCATACCTACAAGAAAGAGAAGGATCAGCAGTTAGCAAAACAAAAGCAAGGAAGAATAGGGAGACGTACCCGTGCAGGAGAAAGACCCAACAGCTCGCCTCAAAGACGAAGGAGCTGGTAAGCATGGGACTTAGTGTCACGAATAGCATGCCAACGCACCATCAAAGGCAGGCGAAATGGGTGATCCATTCTGCCTCGGCCTAGTGGAATGTAAAGGTAACTCCACACCTGAAATTAACACTTCGTTGGTACAAGTATAACATGCAACAGGAAAGTAAGCCACAGAAAGAGAAATACCTAAAGAAAAGGTGTAAAGCCGCCCACTGAGACAGTACCACTATCAGGAGAGAGACTGGCAAACAGATGTGCTAGGACCTCTGCACCCCAGGCATAGTTGCCGATGGACTCCACATCTGCCAGGAACGGAAGGAACCATAGGTGAACCTTCTCGGTCTTGTTGCCCAGCAACAAGCGACCGAAAAAGAAGAGCAGAAATCTGCGGAGATCCTGATCTGCCTCCGCTGATCCAGGAAGACCGCATAGTGTCACAGATACCTGACGAATCAGGCGATCCTCGTATTCCGTGGTCACCTCGCCCTGCTGCATCTGAGCCTCTGTCAGGCCCACTAGCTCGAGACATTCCTTCCGAGTGATTGACAGGACTGCCTCATCATGTGACCGAGGCGGGGAGTAAGAAAGAAGCGTCGCTGCCATCTCGGTGTAGTTACTATACGTGCAACCGGTGACGGCGTGCCCATAGACCCGCAGCCCCGTGATATGGGCCATGTCCTCCACAGTAGGGACCATATGCCCCCAAGGAAGAAGAAATGAACAAGTCGCGGCATCCCAACGATCTCTCAGAACCTGGATCAGAGCCAAGTCCTCCTAAAGCACTGATAAATGTAAGACGGGACCAAATCCCATCTCATCCAAGCAGCGGTGTTGGAACGGTTGAAGACCCCGGTACGCCAATCGTACCAATTGCCATGATATACGCGATTTGATCCGTACCTACAAGTGGAAAAGTTGTTCAGGTCAAGAACTAAATCACAAAGATGGTAGAGAGTTTCTAGTTAGTTCAAAGGACATTTACATCGCGCCGGGCTGTCAGCTCAGAAGGACAAGCCTCGTCGTCATGCGCACGCACGCGACGAACCCTCTTCGGCATCTGTACATTTCAAAATTGGTCAGTTTTTTTCAAATTTTTAAAAAAACAAGAATGCTGAAGTTGACATATGCCCAGACCAGGGGCCCATGCGCCCTGGTCTGTGGGCACATGCGCCCTGGGTGTAGAGCACATGCACCCTGACTTGAGGGCACGTGCCCTTGTGCCCTATGTTGGGGGCACATGCGCCCTGACCCCAGGGCACGTGCCATTGTGCCCTAGTTTGAGGGCACATGCGCCCTGGTTCCAAGGCACATGGACCCTAGATGTGCACCATTCTTCTCTTGACCCAAAACAGCTCAAACGAACTCGGAATTGCATGAAATCATAGTCAAAACGAAGAGAATGCAGAGATCTACGTTTTCTTTAACTGGAGCACTGACCTTTGAACGCGATTCGGGCTCCGAAAATGTAGAAGAAGTCAGAGTAGCCCTTGTGAAGAAAGAGGCTGTGAGTGGTGAAATGAACTAGTAGGGGCGGTAAGTCTATTTATAGAGATAAAAATGTGTAAAAATCATGAAAAAATTTAAAAATTACCTTGCCACTCTTGAAATTGAGCTGGTCACAACGCCACTAAGAGAATCCCAAATAGATTTCTGGATTGCTCAGAAAAATTCACCGAAAAAAAGCATGCTTTAACTTCATAAAAAATTCATTTCTTACTATTAAATCTTGCAAATCATGTTGTAAAATAGCTGTTTTTTTACACGCATTGTTTCGGTCTTGCATTGACAATTTTCAGGCATAAGGTAAAAGTTTGTGAATTTATATTGCGAAATTGACATGACAAAATTCCTTTCATATTCATAAATGACCGAAATTTGTTTGACAAGCTAGAAAAGAAAATGGCAACAAAAGGATGATCAGGTACAATTTTTTCTGAGAAAAAGGAAAAAAAATTGCCTCAGGGCGCATGTGCCCTCATCTGGGGGCACATGGCCAGGTGCCCCACCCCAGGGCGCATGGCCAGGTGCCCCCGATCGGGGGCACATGGCTAAAAATTTGAAAAATTCAGAAAAATCTCAAAAACTCAAAAATTGTCTATAATGTTAAAAGTGACATTTTTGCTAAAGGAACCATCATCAAAAACATTTTTTTAACATCCAAATTATGGTTCTAATAGTAAAATCTTTAGTTGATCATTTCAGGAACAATCTGCTTCATATGACAATTCTGTCTAGTGGGTATTAACCGGAAGTGTGCAGGCAACCTTTTAAGTCCAACAGGTGAATTGGTGAGATCGGTGTTCCGGAAGGAACGTCATGCCAGCTCTGCAACGAAAAGAAAGGGAACGCCACCTAGTCAAATATTATCATGGCGCTGATGAATCAGGCGGTCGATGCAAGTTGATAGGCCACGCCTAAAGACTTCACTCAGCTTCGCATCAACCTCACATCATCACCAACACTCCATTTTGCACTTCACATCACCTTTAACATTTGCCACCTCGTTATATTAGGGCCATTTGATACATATTATATGCATTAATGTTGAAGACCTTGAGAGTGAAAATGACTGGGCCCGAGATCCCCTTCAACAAAATCTACGACGGCTTGGTCATTTCTTCATAGTCACGGATAAGCCAAAATTGAACATTGGAGGGACGATGGTTCCTAATCGGGTGTCTTGACCTCCAATAGACAATCTATATCTTCAACTATTTTCTACATAATTTTCTATGTTTTCACATCCATCTCCTTTTCATTCTTCATCATTACTAATTTTATCCCTTCATGTTTTATTCCTTTCTTTTTGTTCCACCATATTTTATTCTTTCCTTTCTTTTATCCCACCGTGTCTTTTATTTTATCCCACCATGGCATTTGTCAAGCCATTGTTTCTTCTTTCCCATCATTCTATGTTAGTCCCATCATTATCTTTCAATCTCACTATGGCTTAAGTTTGTTTTGTCGTTTTCCGAATACTCGATTTTCTTCTAGAGCGTGATTCATGGTTTTCACGATACCCGAGCAATTTTGTTATGCTTAAATGAACCCTTTAAGAATTTGAGACTATTCCACTCAGAATTAAACTGAGTATTTTGGTGAAACTTGATTGAACTTGAGATTCCAAATATGATGGATTGGTATTCTTTTCATTTTAAGATCAACTTCTCTTTTACAAACTTTAGCCCATCACAGTACAAGAACACCACAAAGTTCGAGTTGCTGGCTGATGATGAACCTACGAATTCGAGGACTCCTCACCACGCTGAGGGTTGGCTACATCCTTTTATCCTTTATCATTTACTTTTCCATCTCTCGTGCCCAGGGCATGTCTTTTACCAGTCAATTATATGAGGTTTTGATAGAACATGAAAGCGATCTAGAATACTCAGCGAGATTCATATTGCTGGATCGGGTAGATAAGCGTGTCTATATCTACACCTTGATGCCACCTTTTCAGTCCATCACCATTCCATTCTGCTACATTCATCTATGCTCACTTGCATTCCATTACAGTTCACTACGAATCACTCCGCTTCATTACATGCCACTCCCTTACAAAGCCGACATCAAGGCGAGGCAAGCTGTAGACACGCCAAATTCGCCTAATTCAGAGCATAAAACTCATGTTTTCTAGGGTAACATGTGCGATTGACCTTATAATGATGACGGGTCTTTTAAAGTTGATTTGGAGCTTTGCCGAATGAAATCGGATGTTTTCCGAAGTTTTCTGCAAAAAGCCGTAATTTTCGAGCGAAGGACGCTCAAAAACAGTGGAGTTTGAGCTGGAAAAAGTCCCATGCGCAATGGCTTCCGGAAGAAGGACGCGCAAAAACAGTCCCATGCACCCGGGTTCCTGGTCACATGCGCACGGGACCCAGGGTACGTGCCCATGCGCCCTACCAGTGAGGCACGTGACCTTGTGCCCTCACTTGAGGGCACATGCGCCCCACCCTTGAGGCACGAGGGACCCAGTTTTTCACCGAGACTCTACCACTGAACCGATCGACCGGATAAGACCTCTTTTTTCGGGAATAGTGCCATGCGCCCTCACTGGGGGGCACATGCACCCCTCAGTGGGGCGCATGCGCCCAGGGGTGGGGCGCAAGGACCCTATTTTTTAGCCCGGATGAGACCGTCTGTTCTCCTATAAATTAACTCTAATTCCGGTCATTCGAAAGGCAGGAGCATGACCCGCCAGGCATCTCAAGACGTCCAACCACCCTCTTGCATTTATTTTGTGATTTTTAGAGAGAGAATTTCGAGTTTTTAGAGAGATAAAAGTCAGTTCAAGAGAGAGGAAGGTTGTTCTGCAGGTGATCAGCCAGGTCTCTCTTCTTTGGCCTCTACAGAAGCGTGTGGATGTCTGCTGCCTGAGCTCTCTTCATAAAAGTTCTTCCTCTCTAAGTCTTCCTCAGTTTTAAATCGACGGCACTTGATTCTGAGGTCTGGGCTCGTCGTGACGAGTGCAGAAGCAAAGTCACGCCTGGCAGATCCTGGACTGCTGCTCGGCTTTTTTCGACAACCCAGATTTGGCCATATCTCTCTCTATTCAACTCAGAATCTTGCTGTTTTTTTCCTATATCTTTTTTTCGTGATTCTCCATGCTCATATCATTTTTTTAACATTTTTTTTCATTAATTTTATTCTGTTAATCCGAAAAATAAAAAAAGGGTTAGAGATAACTCGAATCCGGTCAGTTTCTTGTCAATTGTGTGTTTCATGTCATTCTCTTTACATATACTCCACTTTGTCTAGTTCTAATTGTCTATTTCACTTGTTTGTTTTTCTAGTTGCATAGAATATCAAGCACCCACCGCGTTGAGGACTCTTCTTCATCGGCCGGCCGAAGAAGGAGAAGCTTTAACCCACACTCTTCACGCTAAGGTACACACGGTCAATTTTAATTCTATAAATCGGAACCCGCGGTTCCTGGAGACCACATTTATTTCTTATCACTCTCCTCCCACATGACCCAAACCGTCTCTTTGGTGATCGAGCGACGCTAAGGGATGAAAGTTCGGGGATCAATGTGAGTGTGGGACCGAGGTGAGAGTTGCTTTCCGAGTTTTCTTCCTTTATTTCTCATCCCCTCTTAAGGTGACGATATGGGTTCATGGACTTCCCTTAAAAGGAGAAGACTCCGTCGAATTTTCAGAGTTGACAATGCGTGGTCCAGGATAGCCGTGTCAGTACAGATCAAAAAGCCGTAACGTAGAAACTGTTATAGACTAACGCCTACATAAATTACTTGTCGGAAACCCAGAGTGTTTCGGAACACACGCGGGACTCCCGAGATGTTCAAGCATTGACCATTCAAGGTCGGTCATTGAGCAGGCTTCGTGCTTTTACGGTTCACGCTCGGCTCTCGCTTGAAGGTTACAACATCATTCCGGAAATCATCGGTCCCTTCTCAACTTGCGAGGGGCTTCACCAACGTCCTTAGCTCATCTCCACGAGGTAATACGAATCAGGTAATGGTCAAATAAGAATATCACCTATGGAATAAGAGTTTGGGGCTCCGAATCAGGCCAATTTGGCGCGTCTACAGATGTATCATTCCGACAGTGGAAGATGCACAATTCTTGAAGGTTAAAGAGTAGTTTTAAAGGAAGGAATATATTGAGAAAAAGGAGGAAGTGTCTTTGGTCAAGTTGGAGGAATTAGAAGAAGGTGAGAAACCATGGTATCATGAGATTGCAAATTACCTTCAGGATCAAACATATCCACTAAGAGCAACCACTGAAGAAAGAAACCATCCGAAGAGTCTTCCAGAGATACACCATCTTAGGTGGAGTACTTTACAAAAGGAGCTTGGCCGACATTTTATTAAGGTGTGTAGATGAAGAAGAGGCTGAATTAGTACTTATAGAAGCACATTTCGGAGTATGTGGAGTCAATGTAAATGCTCAAGCCCTCGCCAAGAAGATCATCAGGCAAGAGTATTATTAGCCTACTCTAGAAGAAGATTTCTCAATCTTTGTCTTGCATTGTCATCAATGTAAACTTCACGCCGACATTATTCACTCCCCCGCATCTTCCCTTCACCCGATTCATGCCCCATGGCCTTTCGCTATGTGAGCTTTTCATGTTATCGAACCCCTTGGTGAACCAAACTCCACAAACAAAACAAAATCATTCATCCTAATAGCTATGGAGTACTTCACCAAGTGGGCGGAAGCGGAAGCATACATGGAGATCAAGGCATCAACAGTCTGCACCTTCATCAAATGAAACATCATTGCTAGGTTCGGGATCCCAGGCGACATCATCACCGACAACAGACCACAATTTATCTCTTAGGAGCTGCGTGACCTTTGCAATAGGTATTGCACCAAATTGCATCATTCATCTCCATATTATCCTCAAGGCAATGGTTAAGAAGAAGTTACAAATAAAACTCTGATAAAATTCATCAAGAAAACGTGTAAGTCTAGCAAGTTCACGGACTGGCCAAATAAGTTAGTTGATGCTCTATTGGCCTACCGCACTTATATTCGAACGAAAGTCAAACTTCTTATTGTCGACTCCGAAAACAGGTTCCGGATCGACACCTCAAGAGAAGGTGAAAGATGGAATAGAATGGGGGAAAAAAGAGTGAATTGAAAAACACTCTAAAAGCGGTAAAGACTCCTCACCTCGGTCCCACACTTACATTGATCCCCGAACTTTCATCTCACGGTGCTGATCGAGCACCGGAGATGGTTCAGGTCATGTGGGAGGAGAGTGAAGAAAAGATGAACTTAAAACATAAAGAAAGGTGGTCGCCAGGAGCCACGGGCTCCACTTTATAGAATAAAAACAAGATTGAGTTGATTTCACCGTGTACCTTAGCGTGGGACATTGGGATGTCGGTTCAACCTTCTTCTTCTTCGGCCGGCCGATGAAGAAGAGTCTCCGACTGATGCTAGCTTGATAGACCTGTGCAACTAGAACAATAAACCAAGTAAAAGAAACCGATTAGAACTATGGGAAGTGTAGAAACTATAGAATATGAGATGAAACAAAGGATCAATTGGAATAGAACTCACCGGATTGGGGCAAGCCCTAACCCCTTTTTGGTGTTTTTTTAATTATGTAAAAATGATGAAAATGAAGTAAAAAATGTTCTAAGACAGTAAATAAACTAAATGAAATGAGTTAAGAAGGACTTATGAAGTGTGTGGCTTAAGTTGAAGCCAAGTTGTTTGAAAAAGGCCGGTTCGGGTAGCTTTGCACCCTTCTAGCGCGACTTTGGTGTAGAGAATTCTACGGATGACCCCGATGTCAGAATTGAGTGTAGTTTGTTAGAGTAGACATAAGACTCGTAGAGGAAGAGTTATTATGTTGATAACTTCTCTGAAATCCTCCTGTAGAAGTCTGTAAAAGTTCTGAAAGTGGGCGAATATAGAAAATAGAACCTGGATGCGCGCCCTCAGTGCAGCAACCACCACGAACAAACAGCAAGTCAGAATTGAGTGTGTCAGTTGCAGATGAAAGAGGACGAAGAAAGGAACAAATCCTCTGTTGAAGACTTTTGTATCAGGAGTCTCAGATTTTCTGCAGAAGTCTATGAAGTTGGTTGATGCAGAACGCACGGATCGGGCTTCTCCTTAGCCTCGGGATCGATCTCTCGACGTAGGATCGGCTTTCGACGTCAAGACGGCCTTGGGAGAGAGCTTTGATGACCTCAGGACGAGCTAGGCACGGGAGAGTAACCTTGGGTCATTGAGAATGGCCCTCAATTTATAGGGGAAGGAAGCCGGTGCAAAATATGGAAACTGGACCGACCGCGCCCCCGCTCTTCAAATGAGACAAGGGCGCGCAGGGCATGCCCTCCACCTGAGGGCGCACAAGGCGCGCCCTCACCTTGGGGGCGCGGTACGTGTCACACTACTAAAATTCATCAAAAACTTCCAAAAATTGCTAAAATTTCACTTGACATACATAACGCGCGCCCGAACCGGGGGCACGGTACAAATAATCAAAAGTCATCGTCGGAAACTTTCCAAAAATCCATTTTAGAAGATGCTAATCGGGGCAATTTTCGATTTTCAGAAACTGACCGTGCCCCCGCTTTTCAAAGGAACTGGGGGCGCACAAGGCGCGCCCTCCCTTTTCAAGGGGAGCGGGGGCGCGGTAGACTCTCTCTCCTGCGCGCGCGTTCCGCGAGCCATATCTTGCAAACAGGATGTCCGATTCGGCTCTCGTTTGTTGCGTTCAGAAGAGGACCTTAAGCCACACCTCCTCAAGTTGGTAAACCAGCCGGCATGACTCCCGATACATTCGCACGGGGCTTTCTACCGGTTTACCCTCTCACAGAAAGCCGAAACCCGTAACGAAGATCCGAAAGAGCACAGTTCCGGTCGAGAAATCTTGGGTCAACTCGGGATGACTTAAAATGATGACCGAACAAGTCCGGTATGAATAGAAAACCCGAAGTCATCGAAAAATCTGAGATTAACCTGGTAAACATGAACCGAAACTCGAAAAAGCTAGGAAACCCTAAAATTGACCGAACCGGACATATGGCCATGATTGATGAAAATATTTGGCTTGAATCGACCCGGATGACCCGAAAGGACCCGTTGATGACCATAAAGGCCTAATGCATGGTTCTGGATAGCCGTGTTAGTACAGATCGAAAAAACCATAACGAATAAACCTGTGGGAACCTCGGGAATCGTTTTGTTTCTTGAAATGTGTTTAAAAGATTTGTTTTTAAATGTTGAAAATATCGTACCTGAATTTTCTAGTAAAATAGGTGATACACCATAAAAACTACTAGATAGTCCAGGTGATATTAGAAGAGTATAGAACCGAGGTTTGGGTTCTTTGAAAATATTTTTTTGACCTCCCTCCATCGGATGGTGCGAATATCCGATGTTCATTTACATTGAGCAAACACTCGAACACCCTTGATTAACTGCCATAGAGATCTTGTTTGACGAGAGCGTGCAGACCCACAACGTATAAAGAACACAAAGGGCCCCGGCCTTTCAGGCCCGATGAGATGCAAACAAGTTTGATTAGATTTTGTTTGAAGTTGTTTTATATTTGATTTATGAATTGATTTGGATGTGGTTTGAAATGTTGATTTCAGATTTCCTTTTAACTTGGATTTAAATGTTATTTGTTTTGAGCTTGTTTGAATTGTTTGGTTTGCTTTACTTCAATTGGTTGAAGTTTATTTTATTTTTGTTTGAACTTGATATTTTAGATGTGTTTATCAATTTTTACTTTTTTAAGTTTAATTGACATGTGTTGAGTCATTTTCATGTGATTTTCTCATGGCGGATGGTGTTTTAATACCAATTCGGGTGTGTTCAATATGTTTTAAATGTTTTGAAGTTTGGTTCAAATTGATTAAACTTGAATTTCAGATTGTTAATGATATGAATTTGGCATGTTTTACGATGAATTTCAGATGCTCTAATGTGTTTTTAATATGTTCTTTTCAATTGGTTGTGAATTATTTGATTTGCACTTGTTTAGGAAATTGAATTCCAATGGATTAAGTGTATTGAATCAATTTTTCCAGATTGTATTAAATCTGATTTTTGTTGGATGTTAAAGCTTTAATGATCTATTTTAAGCATGTTTTAAGGTTGGTTTGAATGTATTTTCATATTTAATTAAGTTAACTTCGGATTTTGTTAACTTTTGTTCGATTTGCATCACATCCGGTCTGTCAGGCTAGTGTCAATGCCCAGTCACATGCAATCAACTCGGCACTTGAAATGTTCATTGAATATTCATGTTCATGCTGGTGTACATCAGATGTGGCAGTTCATATGCCATGAATAATGCTTGTTGAAGTGTCAAAGTCCTTCCCTTGGTGTAAAATCCCACTTGACCAGGAGAATTTTGGCAGCATGCCGCCTTATTTTCCGATCAGTGTGAAATTTTACCTGTCCTACAAGGCATAGTCATTTGACTTTCCAAGTAGTAGGAAGGGTCCGTCTGCAGTGGGAAGCATGTCCCATGCCTACGCCCGGGTCAGCGTTCCGGTGCATGCCGGATGAGCCACCCAATGAAGCGTCCAGTTGTGGACTAACTCCTTATTTAATTTTGGCATTTCGCCTTCAACTTTAGTTAAGTGTGCTTTTTAAATGTCCAAGGCCCAATGGGCAACTTCATGTCAATGGCTCAATGGGCCGGTCTTCATGCTATGTCGGCCCGGTTGGCCTATCTTGAGCTTCATGGGCCCTGGCGGCCTATTTTGAGCTTCATGACCCAATGGGCCAGATTTGCACCTCCATGGCCTGATTGGCCTGATTTGCACCTTGAAATCTTGCTATCGCAGCAGGGTAGGTGAACCTCAGAGGGGCTGGAATGGGTTGGCTAAGGTGCTGTTTAGGTGGGCTTTTGGTAGGACTGCACAAGGGGCAGGTTTAGGTGTGAACTAGGACTAGTTTTAGGAATGCACAAAGGGCATTTTGACATGTAGAAATCAGGGCCACCCGGCTTAACTCTTGGCCCGTCCGGTGGATTCCAAGAGGCCCGGGTAGTCACCCTTCCTTCCATATATCAAAGAGGGTGATTGTTTGTTTGGGGGTGCCAAATGGGCTGTTTATAGGCCACCTATGGGCTGTGCGCACATGGGCAATGAGGAGCCAGAATTAGGACAGCAAGGGGTCTGAAATGAAGGGCTCAAAGAGGATGATTTTTGATGGCTTGTGGGACCAACATAAGGAGGTTGAACATGGGCTTTAGGTGGTACCAACAAGGCTTGGTTTTTTGGAGCTTCTTGAATGGCCATAGAGAAGGCCGAGGGGAAGAGAAAGAAGAGGGGAGGGAAAAAACTAGAAAGTACTACATCTTCCCTCACCTTTTTGGCACAATCCTTGTTGGAGATTGAAGGAGAAGATGGCTGGACTTATACCCTTCTTATTCTTCTTCTTTTGTTTCTGAAAATGGGGCTTGAATCGGTGCTCCAAGAAGGAACGCCTGCTGTTGGAATCGGTGCACCACCGATTGGGCTGCTGCTGGCACACCTGCTGGAGGGAGGCCTTTTCACCTTCTTCTTCTTCACTTGGAACACCACAAGGGGGCTGGAGAGGTTGCTGACTTGCTTATGAAGACGTCCAAGCAAGGATAAGTTTTCTTGGAGCAGGGTAGAGGGAGGAGAGGCAGGGCTTCCGCAGGGTGATCCGCTTGTCCTGCACATGGCCAGCTGAGGGGGCTTTTATAAGGGCTGAGGGGTGCCATCTCCAGGAGGAGATAAAGCTGGAAGTTGTTGAGAGGAGATAAGGATAACTCAAGGGAGGTTGAGTATGATAAGGATAACTCAAGGGAGGTTGTTGAGGTGATTATGCGTCAACTAGAAAGAGAGGGAGAGAAGGGTGCGCACCCTCTCCTACTTTAAAGGAGATGTGCGCACATGACATGTGGCAAGAAGGCTGGTTCGACCAAGGCTTGGATGAGGATAGGCTTGGTTAGTTGTAGGATTAGTTAGGATGAAGATAAACCAAGGGAGAGATAGGGATAAGCCATGGGAGGTGGTTGAGGGAAGTGCTTGAGTGGGACCCACCAGCAAAGGAAGGAGGAGGTGGGTGCGCCTCCCTCCCCTATTTTCTAGGGCTTATTGTGCACACATCAGATGAGGGAGGATGGGGTTCGGCCATGACCGGCTAGGTTAGCCCATCTTGGGTTAGGTTTAACCCTGGTTTAATCAGAGTGCTCCCGATCCAATGGCTATCATTAATTCCGACCAAAACCAATTAAATAAATCCCAAATTGACTTCAAAAAAAATTCTATATCATGCCTTGATGGCCATAGGTTTAACCCTGGTTTAATCAGAGTGCTCCCGATCCAAGGGCTATCATTAATTCCGACCAAAACCAATTAAATAAATCCCAAATTGACTTCAAAAAAATTCCAGATCATGCCCTGATGGCAATTGATCTTATGCTCTATCCTGATGTGTGGTGGAGATCACTTGAATTGCAACGGATCTCTTAGTTTAGCTAGTTTCTCTGATCGGTGCGATCTCGGCCGTCGATAATGCCAAAAACTGTAATTGAATGCAATTGCCTCCTCCCATTGGCTAAATTTATTTTTTCATGCATAAATATTCATGAGATCAAAGTTTTGGGTCATGAAAATTGAAATTTTCAGCCCATGGGTCGATCCAGAGCTAATCGGACCATTATGCCCCTGGTGCGAGAACATCGGCTTTCCGTCCGGATTTGCTCTTTCTTGCATATCTCTTCATCCGGGGGTTGGATTTTCGATCCATTTCAAGCGTTTCCTAGCTCTAACTAACCTTGAAAGTGTGGTAAAGTTGGAATTCCATGTTAGAGTCCCAATTTGTCCCAAAGTGTCAGGGGCAAAATGGTCATTTCGGCCTTCCGGTGTCCGTTTTTCATGTTTTGGGCACCGTTGCGAAGCTCTTGACTGGGGCTATGTAATGAACCCATTATCTTGGCCATTTGTAGCATGTAAGGCCATGCCAAGGCATTTCCAACGCCATTTTACATCATCTATTCATGAATTTTCCGAATCTGGGTCAGATTTTCTGCACCGGCTTCGGCATTGCTGAAACTTGTATCAAGCAAGCTAAGCGGAAAAATTTGATGCCAACAAAACTGTTATAGACTAACGCCTACCAAAATGACTTGTCGGAAACCCCGAATGTCACGGAACACATGCGGGACTCCCGAGATGTTCAAGTAAGTACCATTTATGGTCGGTCATCGAGCATGCTTTGTGTTTTCATGGTTCACGCGTGGCTCTCGCTTGAAGGTTACGACTTTACTCCGTAAATCATCGGTTCATTCTCAATTTGCGAGGGGCTCCACCAGCATCCTTAGATCATCTCCATGAGGTAATCCGGGTCAGATAATGGTCAAATAATGGATATCGCCTATGGAATAAGAATCTGGGGTTCCGAATCAGGCCAATTTGGCGTGTCTACAGCTTGCCTCGCCTTGATGTCGGCTTTGCAAGGGAATGGCATGTAGCGGAGCGGAGTGAAACGTAGAGAAAGCGTAGTGAAGCGAGATGAATCATAGTGGAACGTTGTGGAGTGAAATGGTGGTGGACTGAAAAGGTGGCATCAAGGTGTAGATATAGACACGCTCAACAACCAGATTCGGCAAGACGAATCTCTTCAAGTCTCCTGGTTGACTGCCATGTTTCATCAAGTCTTCCTATGTTCGATTGTTAAGAGATGTGCCATTGGCACGAGAGAAGAGTAGCCAACCCCAACGCGGTGGGGAGTCCCCGAAACATGGGTTCTTAGGTTCATCATCAGCCGGTAACCCGATCTTTGCAGTGTTCCTGTACTGTGATTGGCTAAAGTTTTAAAAAGAGATTGTTTTGAAAAGTAAAAGAATACCAATCGAGCACATTCAGGCTCTTAGATTCATTTAAGTCTTCCAAGAGACAAGATTTGATTCGGAATGGAATGATCTCAGATTCCGAAAGGCAAATGTTGAAGCACAGACCATGAAGATAGTGACGGTGCAAGTTCTGATTGAATAAGAGGCCCTTGGCTGGATAAATTGACTGCCACAGTGGGATAGATAGCAAGAAGGTTGTTGCAGTGGCCACAGTGGTGACAGAAATGAAGGAGTTGGAGGCACAAGGTGATTACCGAACACGGTGGGATTAACAGACACGGTGGGATATTGGAAGGGTCGGTGGGACTAGAGAACATGGTGGGGTTAGAAAACACGGTGGGGTTCAGAATGATCGGAATTAGGATAAAAGATTTAGGGACTAAGGTGAGAAGGTGAAGATTATGAAAGGATGTATGCAATGACAAAACAAAATATAATGCAACTAATGCTACATGATGCATGTTGGGCTCAAGAAAATAAAACAAAACTTGTATAACAAATAGTTGAAGATATAGATTGTCTATGAGGTCAAGATACCCATTTGGGAACCATCGTCCCTCACAGCACAACTTTGGCTTATCCGTGAGCATTAAAGATGACCCGACCATCGTAGATTTTGATGAAGGGGATCTCGGGTCAAGTTTTCTCCGCACTCATGGTCTTCAACAAATAATGTAATAATACACGACTAATGACATATATGCTAGCCGGCAAGTTATGGGGGTTTCCCATGTCGATTCTTCCGCTTCTGTGAGCAATTCCTATTGGCGAGATTTCCCCCTCCTTGACTCGTGTTTCTTTCCTGAAATACTTAATAAAGGGGTTATATCTGCTCTATGGCTTACCCCCTTGCCTATTGTTGTCTTGCCTTGCTTATCTGTCAAGGGGGGTAGCCTTATTAACAAGGTAATATGAACAAAATGACTGAAAATGAATAAGATCAGGGTTAAGAAAGCTTACTTGCTATGGTGAGAGTCACTCCCTTCTTGATCTTAGAATCCTGAAACACTTAATCAAGGGGATTAAATCTTTACCATGGCTTATCTCTTTGCCTATTGTTGTCTGCCTTGACTTAGGTCAAAGAGAGGAGCCTTCTTAACAAGGTGTGAAAATAACCTAAATGACCGAAATGAAATGGTTAAAGGAACTTACCTGTTGTTGATAGAATCTTCCTCTCTTACTTTAAAGTTTCTAAAAACACTTGATAAAAGAAGATCAGATCTTCACAACGACTCATCCCTTTGCCTATTATGGCCAACTTTGACTTAGGTCAAAGGGAGGAGCCCTCTTAATGGGGTGGTAATCAAGGTAAATATGCAATGCGGAAATGAAACATGTAATACATAAAGATAAACATGAATGCTAGCAAAGGCAAAAATCAAGGTTATGCCAAGTTAAATGATGCATTTTTGGGGGGTTTTTAGAAAATATTTAAATTTTTTATTTTTTTTTGAAAATATTCAACTTTTTGGGGATTTTTGTGGAGAATGCGTCGGTATTGAGACAATTCATCGATCTTTGAGTGTTAATCTATGTTCGAGTGGTAAACACCATGTGAAAATAGGGTTCCCCACCTAGAATCTTTCATGCCCTCTTCTCTTGATTGGTTTGGATTCCCCCCTGAGTTTGGACAGTTTACCCTACCCTAGGGGTTTTAAGATGGATGAATAATAGAGGAAGTCTTTGATAGGATTTGGGGGTTTGAGAAGGGTTTCTCTACTCATGCCTAAATTGCCCGTTGGGGTTCGGCCTCTTCGGGTCTTATCTAAATGTGGCACTTACGTTGACAAGTCTTTGACCTGTGGGGTCATTGCCCATCTTTTGGTGCCTTTTCTTTATTTTCTACTCTTCCAGGTACTCATTCAGACAGGTCCATATTTGTTTAAACCTGTGGGGTTCATTGCCCATCTTTTGACACCCTTTTGCACACTATGAGATAGCCTCCTACTAAGGCGGCGGGCATTTTTGATACTATCCTTCTCTAGTCCCCTTCACCTATTTCAGACCGAATAGAAGAGAATAGGGTAAGGTTTCCTTTACGCCTTCAGGGTTCTGCCTTGCCTCTCTCGAATGTTGGGCTATCTGGATTCTGGGATCAGGAGGTGTAGTGTGTGCAGAGTGATGTCTACCCTTGACTTCTAGCTAACACCCTTGGATCGATGACTTGGTATCATACCAGAAATTCTGCATTTTTTCTTCTCTAAGAAAAATATTTTTTGAGGTAAACATCGTTCCATGGATGGCTCAATTTTTCTCCATCGCCGTTGGTTAGCTCATATGCATTACCTAGATATTTTTCAGTTATAACAAAAGGCCCTTTTCAGTTAGGTTGCAACTTGGAGCGGGGACCACCCGGCTTAACGAATATGCGTTTTACTACCATCTCTCCGATTTTGAACTTTCTCTCTACCACCCTCTTTTGATAAAACCTTTTCAATATGTTCTGATAAGTCCGGGCATGCTCGGAGGCGGCCAACCTTCTTTCATCTAGGAGTTCAAGTTGTGCAAGGAGAGAATCTCGCCTCTCATTGACAGGGATGTCCCTATCAAGTTAAACTCGGAGTGATGGAAGGAGTACTTCGTATAGGACCATCGCTTCCATCCCATATGCTAGAGCATACGAGGTTTGACCAGTGGGGGTCCGTACAGAAGTACGATAAGCCCATAGGGCATCTACAAGCTTATCTGGCCAGTCTGCGAACTTGCTAGACTTACAGGTTTTCTTAATGATTTTAATCAAAGTTTTGTTGGTGGCTTCTGCTTGACCATTGCCTTGCGGGTAATAAGGAGATGAATGATGCAATGCAATGCGGTACCTGTTTCAAAGATCACGCAGATCTTGAGAGAGAAATTGCGGTCCGTTGTCGGTGATGATGTCGCTGGGTATCCCAAACCTGGCGATGATGTTGCATTTGATGAAGGAGCACAGTGTTGATGCCTTGATCTCCACGAACGCTTCCGCTTCTGCCCACTTGGTGAAGTACTCTGTTGCCATCAGGATGAACGATTCGGAACGGATTTCAAAGTTAAGATCACTTAGAGGGCCAATGATGTCGATAGCCCACATGGCAAAGGGCCATGGGGCATGAATCGGATGAAGGGAAGATGTGGGAGAATGGATCTTGTCGGCATGAAGTTGGCAAGAATGACAGTGCCGGACAAAGATGGAGCAATCCTATTCTAGGGTTGGCCAATAATACCCCTGCCTGATGATTTTCTGGGCAAGAGCTTGAGCATTGACATGTCCCCCACAGACCCTGGAATGTGCTTCCTTAAGCACCAATTCTGCCTCTTCTTCATCAACGCATCTAAGCAAGATTCTACCCAAGCTCCTCTTGTAGAGCACCCCTCCTAGGATGGTATACCTCTGGGATACTCTCTTGATGGCCTTCTTTTCTTTTGCATTTGATCCAAGTGGATATGTCTGATCTTGACAATACTTGGCGATCTCATAAAACCAAGGCCTTTCACCTTTATCTAACTCTTCCAACTCGACCAGAGAAATCTCCTCTTTCTGCTCTAAATATTCTTTCTTGCCAAATCTCTCCTTGACATTCATAAATCGACCATCCTTAATCACCGGCATTGACCTTCTACGGACATGGATAGTCCACACCTGTCTACCTAGCGGGATTGATAGAGATGAAGCTAAGGAGGCTAGGGCATCAGCAAGGATATTCTGAGCTCGAGGAACATGGACAAAAGTGAGTTTTGAAAAGAGTTTGATATAGCAAGAGGTGTGTTCTTGGTAAGGTTTGAGGTTTCGATGAGAAGTTCGCTATTTAGTTAGAACTTGGCGAAGGATTAGTTGGCTATCACCTATCACCTTTAATTCTGTGGCACCATAGAAATGAGCGGCCTCCAGCCCAGCCAGCAAGGCTTCGTATTCAGTTATATTGTTGTTGCTGGGAAGTCAAGCTGAAATGTCTGTGGAATGGTGACACCCTCGGGTGATAGAAGGACGATTCCTATTCCCTTACCGTGCGAATTCAGAGCCCCGTCAAAATATAATGTCCAAAGATGGGAAGATCGGATCATCATTAGTTCGTCATCCGGGAGCTCCGACTAGACTGGGTCAAAGAGGGGTAAAGGGTGATGGGCTAGATGTTCGGCAATGGCATAGCCCGTAATCGCCTTCTGAGGGACATATGTGATATCAAACTGGGAAAGGAAGCTCTACCAATGACCTAACCGATCAGTTAGAATAATTTTCTCCAGAAGGAATTTGATGGGATTGATGCAGGCAATAAGATTGACCTCATAAGCTAAGAAATAGTGTTTAAGCTTCTGAACTACCCAGACTAGTGCAGCACAGGTCTTCTCCACTACAGTATACTTCTGCTCACATGGATCAAAAATCTTTGACAAGTAGTAAGTTGCCCTCTCTTTCCCTTCTTCATCCACTTGTGCAAGGACTGCCCCAAGAGAATTCTCCAACACGAGATATACAGAACTAAGGGCTTGCTAGGGACTGGTGGTCTAAGCACAAGGAGACTAGCCAGGTATCTTTTCAAACCATCGAATGCATCCTGGCACTTCGAATTCCATTTGAACTCAGCCCCCACCTTGGTCAACTCATAGAAAGGTTTACACCTTTGGGAGTGTTGTGAGATGAACCGGCGGACAAACTGTAGCCTCCCGATTAATCCTCAAAGTTCTTTCATATTTCTCGGAGGAGGCATACCAATGATTTCCTTTGCCTTGTTTGGGTCGATCTCTATGCCCCTTTCGCTCATTATGAACCCCAACAGTTTTCCTGAGGATACTCCGAATGTGCATTTCTTCGGGTTCATCTTCAATTTATATTCCCTAGCCCTTTGCAAGACCTTTCTGAGCACTTCCGTGTGATCTTCTCGGCTTTTGGACTTAACGACCAGGTCGTCCACGTACACCTCTACAAGGGTATGCATCATGTTATGGAAGATAGCCATCATGGCCATCTGATAGGTAGCACCAGCATTTTTTAGTCCAAAGGGCATGACGACGTAGCTGTAGGTTCCCCAAGGTGTAGTGAACGAGGTCTTCTCCTAGTCCTCTTTGGCCAACCGGATTTGGTTATAACCGGAATAGCCATCCATGAATGACAACATCTTGAATCCAGCAGTGTTATCAACCAGTACGTCAATATGAGGTAGAGGAAAGTCATCTTTAGGACGCGCTCGATTCAAGTCCCTAAAGTCTATACAGATCCGAACTCGACCATCCTTCTTCATGATAGGGACTATGTTTGCCACCCATTGCGGATAAAGGACAACCTTAATGAATCTTGCTTGATGTAACTTGTCGACCTCTTCTTTCATCTTAAGTGCAACATCTAGGTGGAATCTCTTTAATTTTTGTTTGACTGGGGTAGCTCCAGGTTTCAAAGTTAGACAATGTTCAACTAACGAGTTGTCTAACCCCGGCATGTCTTCGTATGTCCATGCAAACGTGTCCTTATATTCTTCCAAAATTTTAATTAAGCTTTGTCCCTCAGTGGGAGTGAGGTTTGCACTTAGGAGGACAGTCATCCACCGTGGCTAATGGTTCTTCAAGCCTTTTATGTCCAGATGCATACGCATAAGCCAAGTCCTCAATTCCATCCTCGAAATCAGGATCCTTCTCTGATAAAACCTCCTAAACTCCTAGTGTATGATCTACATTGAATTCATCCTCATATTGGATTTCATCAAGTTGGATAGCATTTTCCAAAAAACTTGGCAGCCTTGCACAATCCTTGCATTTTTGAGCTATTTGTTGGAGATACCTTTCTGGAACACGTTTACCACGGGTTTTCTTCTTTCCTACCCTAACTACTCCTAAAGAAGATGGAATTGAAAAGGTGGTATCTACAGTGGGTGAAGGATCGAGCAGATCAATCAGTGAGTTGGAGAAGAGGGGTCCCTGGTTGGGAGCACCCTCCGAGACAAGAAGAGACGTCTCCTCAATGGAAAATTGAGTTTGTGAGAAGACATTTTTTTTGGTGTTTTCAATAACGGAAAGAAAATGAGCCAGTGGGGCTCGAGCAGAAGTAGAAAGCTTAAGTAAATGGGAGAAAAATGGGCTCACGGGCCTGACGATGACAAGAAATGGGCAGATAGTTCCAAAGCTAGTGAAGAGATCTAAGGGGCACATGGGCCCAAATGGTGGGCACATGGACCCAAAGCTAGAAAATAAATTTAAAGGGCACGTGGGCCCGATAGGAGGGCACGCGGGCCCAGTTTTGTTGGATTGGAATGGGCATAGAAGCCCAGTGGAGTAAGAAGATTTGAATGGACTCTCAGGCCCAGTGATCAGTTCAGATGGCCATTGTCGACTCTGAAAATTCGATGGGGCCTTATCCTTTTCAGGGAAGTCCGCGAATCCAGATCATCAGCTCAGGAGGGGATGAGAAAAGAAAGGAATAAAACTCAGAAAGCAAATCTCACCTCAGTCACAAGTGAAAGAGACTATTAGAACTAAACAAAGTGGAGAATATGTAATGAAAATGACATGAAACACACAACTGATTAGAAACTGACCGGATTCGGGTTATCTCTAACCCCTCTGTTTCTATTTTCGGATTAACAGAGTAAGAGTAATGCAAAAAAATATAAAAAAATAAAGGAAGGATGGAGAATCACGAAAAAAAGAGATAGAAAACAAAACAGAAAGATTCTAAGTTGAATAGAGAGAGATATGGCCAAATTTGTGTTGTCGAAAAAGCCGAGCAGCAGTCCAGGATCTGCCAGGCGCGACTTTTCTTATGTGCTCATCACGACCAGACCCGACATCAGAATCAAGTGTGGTTGATTGAAAACTGAAGAAGACTTGGAGAGGAAGAACGTTTATGAAGAGAGCTTGGGCATCAGACGTCCACACGCTTCTGTAGAGGCCGAAGAAAAGAGACCTAGCTGATCACCTGCAGAGCAGTCTTTCTCTCTCTTTAACCAACTTCTCTCTCTCTAAAAACTCGAAATTCTCTCTCTAAAAATCACAAAATCAATGCAGGAGGGAGGTTGGACGTCTTGAGATGCCTGGGGGGTCATGCTCATGCCTCTTGGAACGACCAGAATCAGAGTCAATTTATAGGAGAACGAACGGCGCGATCAAGACTAAAAAATAGGGCACCTTGTGCCCTACCCCAGGGCGCATGCACCCTGGTGCAGGGCGCATGCGCCCCACTGAGGGGCGCATCCTATCTTGTCTAAAAAATTCGACCTTATCCGGTCGATCAGTTCAGCGGTAGAGTCCCGGTGAAAAACTAGTTCCCTTGTGCCTCAAGGGTAGGATGCATGTGCCCTCAAGTGAGGGCACGAGGTCACATGCCTCACTGGTAGGGCGCATGGGCACGTGCCCTGGGTCATGGGCGCATGTGACCAGGGACCCGAGCGCATGGGACTATTTTTGCGCGTCCTTCTTCCGAAAGCTATTGCGAACACTCCCGAACTCGGAATTCGACACCGTTTGTTGCGTTGGAAAGATAACAGGCTGAAGAAGCTTTCTATAGCATTGAATCAGCCATCACGGCAAGTTAGGGTAGTGAACAGAAGATCCGATACTCGTCAAAATGACTCCGACGGCAAACTGGAAAAGCACGGTATGCAACAAAAAATGTCCGGGGTGTGAATGTGACCATAACCTTCAATGCATGATCATTAGGCATTGGTCATTCAGACAATTTTCGTGTTTACATGATTTACTATGGTTTTCGCTCGGAAATTATGGCTTTTTGCGAAAAACTTCGGAAACATCCGATTTCATTCGGCGAAGCTCCAAATCAATATTAAAAGACCCGGCATCATTATAAGGTCAATCATACATGTTACCCTATAAAACATGAGTTTTATGATCTGAATTAGGCGAATTAGGCATGTCTACAGCTTGCTTCACCTTGATGTTGGCTTTGTAAGGGAATGGCATGTAATGAAGCGGAGTTATTCGTAGTGAACTATAATGGAATGCAAGTGAGCGTAGATAAATGTAGCAGAATGGAATGGTGATAGACTGAAAAGGTGGCATCAAGGTGTAGATATAGACACGCTTATCTACCCGATCCAGCAAAATGAATCTCTCTAAGTATTCTAGATCGCTTTCATGTTCTATAAAAACCTCATATAATTGACTGGTAAAAGACATGCCCTTGGCACGAGAGATAAAAAATAAAGGATAAAGATAAAGGATGTAGCCAACCCTCAGTGTGGTGAGGAGTCCTCGAATTCGTAGGATCATCATCAGCCAGCAACCCGAACTTTGCGGTGTTCTTGTACTGTGATGGGCTAAAGTTTGTAAAAGAGAAATTGATCTTAAAATGAAAAGAATACCAATCCATCATATTTGGAATCTCAAGTTCATTCAAGTTTCACCAAAATACTCAGTTTAATTCTGAGCGGAATAATCTCAAATTCTAAAAGGGTTCATTTTAAGCATAACAAAATTGCTCGGGTATCGTGAAAACCATGAATCATGTGTGGCTGAAAACACGATATTCGGAAAACGACAAAACAGACTTAAGCCATAGTGGGATTGAAAGATAATGGTGGGACTAACATAGAATGATGGGAAAGAAGAAATAATGGCATGATAATTGCCATGGTGGGATAAAATAAAAGACACGGTGGGATAAAAGAAAGGAAAGAATAAAACATGGTGGAATAAAACATAAAGGGATAATATTGATAATGCTGAAGAATGAAAAGGAGATAAATGAGAAAACATAGAAAACTATGTAGAAAATAGTTGAAGATATCGATTGTCTATTGGAGGTCAAGACACCCGATTAGGAACCATCGTCCCTCCAATGTTCAATTTTGGCTTATCCGTGACTGTGAAGAAATGACCAAGCCGTCGTAGATTTTGTTGAAGGGGATCTCGGGCCCAGTCATTTTCACTCTCAAGGTCTTCAACATTAATGCATATAATATGTATCAAATGGCCCTAATATAACTAGGTGGCAAATGTTAAAGGTGATGCGAAGTGAAAAATGGAGTGTTGGTGATGATGTGAGGTTGATGCGAAACTGAGGATGAAATCTTCAGGCAAGGTCTATCAACTTGCATCGACTGCCTGATTCATCAGTATCTCTGGTCCTGTCTTGCCTTCTGACAGAATACAGCACCACGATAATGTTCAATTGGGTGGCTCTTCCTCTTTTTTTTGCCACAGGATTGGTATGACATTCCATGGGGAACACTGATCTCACCAATTCACCTACTGGACTTCAAAGGTTGCCTGATGGCCCTTCTCTTTTTGCCTCTTCAGCTCCTGAAAACACTTAACAAAGATGATTAAATCTTCATCATGACTCATCCCTTTGCCTGTATATCGTTTGTCTTGATTTTGAGTCAAAGGGAGGAGCCTTCTTAACAAGATGGAATAAAACAAATGACTTAAATGAAATGGAGGTAAGGGTTGAGAGAACTTACCTGTCGTGGTGTGAATCCTCTCCTCTCCTGCATTGAAATGCCCGAAACACTTGATAGAAGGGGATTAGATCTTCATCATGACTCATCCCTTTGCCCATTATGGTCAACTATGACTTAGGTCAAAGGGAAAGAGCCTTCTTAACAAGGTAATTAAAGCAAAAATGAATATGTAGTGCAGAAATGGAAATATGCATGATAGTCAAATAAATATGGATGCAACTAAGGCAATGATCATGACTGAGCATTTTTTTTCTTGAAAACAATCATTTTTTTTTGATTTTCAATAGTATTCATTTTTTTTGGATTTTTGAAATATGCAAATTTTTTGGGATTTTTTTGAAATATTCATCTTTTCTTTTGGAATTTTGAAATATGTATATTTTTTTTGGTTTTTTGAAATATTCATTTTTTTGGATTTTTGAAATATGCAATTTTATGGACATTTTAAATATGTATTTTTTTTTGGATTTTTTAAATATTACTTTTTTTGAAATATTCCTTTTTTGGATTTTGAAAATATTCACTTTTTTAGGGTTTTTTTTGAAATATTCATTTTTTGGGTTTTTGAAATATTCATCTTTTTGTGGAGAAAATGCTGGTATTTGAGACAATTCATCGGTCTTTGGGGTTTGTCAAGACTCAAGTGGTAGATGCCACGTGCAAAAATAAGGTTCCCTACCTAGAATCCTTCTAACCTTCTTCCTTTGATCAGCTTGGATTCCACCTAGATTTGGTCGGTTTACCCTACCCAAGGGGTTTAAGGAGGAAGAGTATAGAGGAAGTCCTTGATAGGGTTTGAAGAAGTTGAGAGGGATTTCTCTACTCTCACTCAAATTACCCATTGGGGTTCAGCCTCTTTGGGTTTTTTCTATTGTTTTGCCCTTTTCTATGTGGCACATATTTTGACAGGTTTTTTTGACCCGTGGGGACATTGTCCATCTTTTAGTGCCTTTTGCCTTGACTATCATTCTGGGTACTCATTCAGACAGGTTGATCATTCTTCTTTTTTCTAACCTGAGGGGTTCATTGCCCATCCTTTGGCACCCTTTTGTACCCTCTGAGACGTCCTCCTACAAGGGTGGCGAGTGTTTTCGATACTACCCCTCTCTAGTCTACTCTCCCTATCTTGGACCGAGTAGAAGAGAATAGGGTAAGGGTACTACTTCCATTTCTAGATTTCTGTCTTGCCTTTCGCAAGTGTCAGGTTGTCTGGATTCTTGGATCGGGAGGTGTTGTGTGTGTAGGATGGTACCTACCCTTGACTTCTCGCGAACAGCCTAGGATCGATGACTTGAGATTATACCAGTCGTTTCTACATTTTTATGGAAAGTACTTTTTGAGGTAAACTCCATTCCAAGAATGATTCAATTTTTCTCCATCTGCATTAGTCAATTCATATGCATTGCCTAGATACCTTTCAGTGATTACAAAAGGCCCTTCCCAGTTAGGTTGCAACTTGGAGCTGGGACCCCCTGGCTTAACGAATATGTGTTTGACTACCATCTCACCGATCTCGAACTTTCTCTCAACCACCCTCTTTTGATTAAACCATTTGAGTCTATTCTGATAAGTCCGGGCATGCTCGGCGGCGGCTAGCCTTCTTTCATCCAAGAGTTCAAGCTGTGCAAGGAGAGATTCTCGTCTCTCTTCAACAAAAATATCCCTGTTGAGCTGAACTCGGAGAGATGGAAGTAATACTTCGTAGGGGACCACTGCTTCCATCCCATATGCCAAAGCATACGGGGTTTGTCCAGTGGGAGTCCTTACAGAAGTACGATAAGCCCATAGAGCGTCTACAAGCTTATCAGGTCAATCGGCAAACTTGCTAGACTTACAAGATTTCTTGATGATTTTGATTAAGGTTTTGTTGGTGGCTTCTACTAGACCATTGCCTTGAGGATAGTATGGTGATGAATGATGCAATGAAATGCGATACCTATTGCAAAGATCGCGCAGATCTTGAGAAAGAAATTGTGGCCCATTATCTGGGACGATGTCGCTGGGGATCCCGAACCTTGCCAGGATGTTGCGATTAATGAAGGAGTAGACTGTTGACGCTTTAATCTCCACGAATGCTTCCGCTTCGGCCCACTTTGTGAAGTACTCCGTTGCTGTCAGAATGAATAATTTTTAGTGCATTTCGGAGTTGAGGTCACTCAAGGGGCCAATGATATCAAAAGCCCACATGGCGAAAGGCCATGGGGCATGAATTGGATGAAGGGAAGATGCGGGTGAATGAATCTTGTCGGAATGGAGTTGACATGAATGACAATGCCGGACAAATATGGAGCAATCTTCTTCTAGAGTTGGCCAATAATACCCTTGTCGGATGATTTTCTTAGTAAGGGCTTGGGCATTCACATGACCACCACAAACTCTAGAATGTGCTTCCTTCAGCACCAACTCTGCTTCTTCTTCATCAAGACACCTGAGTAAGATTCCACTTAGGTTTCTCTTGTAGAGCACTCCTCCTAGGATTGTATACCTCTGGGATACTCTTCTGATTGTCTTCTTTTCTTTGGTGGTTGATCCAGGCAGGTATGACTGATCTTGGCAATACCTCGCAATCTCGTCATACCTAGGTCTCTCACCTTCTTCTAATTCTTCCAACTCAATTAAGGAGATTTCTTCTTTGTGTTCCAAGTATTCCTTTATGTTGAACCTCTCCTTAACCTTCAAAAAACATCCATCCTCAATTGATGGAATTGTCCTCTTACAGATGTGGAAAGTTCGCACTTGTATGCCTAGCGGGACAGATAGAGATGAAGCTAATGAAGCTAAGGCATCGGTGAGGATATTCTGAGAACGGGGGACATGGACAAAGGTGAGTTTAAAGAATAGCTTGATGTAGCAGGTGGTGAGCTCCTGGTAGGGTTTGAGGTTTGGATGAGAAGTTCGGTACTTGGATAGGACTTGGCATAGGATCAATTGACTATCACCTATCACCCTCAGTTCGGTGGCACCATGAAAATGAGCGGCCTCCAGCCCGGCCAGCAAGGCTTCATACTCAGCTATGTTGTTGGTTGCTGGAAAGTTAAGCAGAAAAGCCTGTGGAATGGTGACACCTTCAGGTGACAGAAGGACAATACCTATCCCTCTACCATGAGAGTTCAGAGCCCCGTCAAAATATAATGTCAAAATATTGGAAGATCGGAGTGACATTAGTTCGTCATTCGGGAACTCCGACCGGACTAGGTCAAAGACGTGTATGGGATGATGGGCAAGGTGTTCAGCAATAGCATAGCCCTTGATTGCCTTCTGTGGGACATAAGTGATATCAAATTGGGATAAGAAACTCTGCCATCACAAAACTGTCTTCTCTAACTAAAACTTAATGGGATTGATACGAGCAATGAGCTTGACTTGGTGAGCAAGAAAATAATGTTTGAGTTTCTGAACTACCCAAACAAGAGCAGCACAGGTCTTTTCTACCACAGTGTACTTCAGCTCACAAGCATCAAACATCTTAGACAAGTAATAAGTAGCTCGTTCTTTCCCTTCTTCTTCAACTTGTGCAAGGACTGCCCCAAGAGAGTTCTAAAGAACCGAAATATAGAGGACCAAGGGCTTGTCGGGAATTGGTGGTCTAAGTACAGGGGGACTTGCCAGGTATGTTTTCAACGCATCAAACGCCTCTTGGCACTTCGAATCCCATTTTAAACTCGGCCCCCACCTTGGTTAACTCATAGAAAGTTTACACCTTTGGGAATGTTGTGAGATAAACCGGCGGACAAATTGTAGCCTCCCAATCAACCCTCGAAGCCCCTTCATATTCTTCGGAGGAGGCATACCAATAATTGTTTTGGACTTGCCAGGTATGTTTTCAACGCATCAAACGCCTCCTGGCACTTCGAATCCCATTTTAAACTCGGCCCCCGCCTTGGTTAACTCATAGAAAGTTTACACCTTTGGGAATGTTGTGAGATAAACCGGCGGACAAATTGTAGCCTCCCAATCAACCCTCGAAGCCCCTTCATATTCTTCGGAGGAGGCATACCAATAATTGTTTTGGCCTTGTTTGGGTCGATCTCTATGCCCCTTTTGCTTACTATAAACCCAAGTAGTTTTCCTGATGAAACACCAAATGTGCACTTCTTAGGGTTCATTTTCAGCTTGTATTATCTAGCTCATTGAAAAACCTTCCTTAGCACTTCAGAATGATCTTCCCGACTCTTGGACTTGATAACCAAATCATCCACATACACCTCTACAAGGGTGTGCATCATGTCATGAAAGATAGCCATCATAGCCTTCTGATATGTCGCACCAGCATTCTTTAACCCAAAGGGCATGATGACATAGCAATATGTTCCCCAAGGTGTAGTGAACGAGGTCTTCTCTTGGTCCTCAGCTAACCGAATCTGATTGTATCCAGAATAGCCGTCCATGAATGAAAGCATTTCAAATCCAGCTGTGTTATCAACCAAAACATCGATATGAGGTAATGGGAAATCATCCTTAGGACACACTCGGTTCAAGTCCCTGAAGTCTATACAAATCCGAATTTGTCCATCCTTCTTCATAACAGGGACTATGGTAGCCACCCATTGCGGATATAGGACGACTTTAATGAATTTTGCTTGGTGTAATTTGTCGACCTCTTCTTTCATTTTGAGTGCAATATCAGGGTGGAACCTCCTGAGCTTTTGTTTGACCGGGGTAGTTTTAGGTTTCAAGGTTAATCTATGTTCAACCAATGATTTATCTAATCCCGGCATATCTTCATATGTCCATGAGAACGTGTCCTTATATTCTTTCAAAACTTTAATCAAACGTTGTTCTTGTGAGGGAGTGAGGTTTGCACTGATGAGGATAGTCTTAGGATCTCCCAGGGTTCCTAAATTCAGTTCCTTGGTTGGTTCATTCCCTGTGACTGATGGTTCCTCAAATCTTCTAACCCCAGATGCATACGCATCAGCCAAATCCTCAATTTCATCCTCAAATTCGGGATACTTCTCTGATACTACCTCATATGCTCCCAAAGTTTGATCTATGTTATGCTCATCCTCATATCGGATTTCATCTAGCTGGATGGTATTCTCTAAAAAGTTTGGCAGCCTTGCACACTCTACGCATTTCTGTGCCAATTGTTGCAGATACCTATTTGGAACTTGTTTACCCCTAACTTTCTTATTTCCTAACCTAACTTGACCTACTGAAGATAAAGCTGGAAAGGTGGTATTTACAGTGGAGGGAGGATCGAGTAAATCGTTCAATGATTCAGAAGAGAGGGATCCCTGATTGGGAGCGCCCCTCTGGGATGAGTAGAGATGTCTCCTCAATGGAAATGTGAGTTTCAGAGAAGACATTTTTTTTTTGGGAATTTCAAGTAAAAAGATAGAATGAGTCAGCATGACTCGGGATTTGCTGGAAGATGACTGAATTAATAGAAATAAAAACATAAGGATAAAAGTAAAAAAAGGGGCTCGTGGGCCCAATGGTAACAGAAAGTGGACACATGGGTCCAAAACTGATAAAAAAAGTAAACGGGTACGTGGACCCGATCTTAGAAATAAATGGGCATGTGAGCCCTTGTTGGGAAAAGCCCTCAGTTCTGAAGTTGATGAGAGAAGTAAATGGGCAAGCTGGCCCAGTAAGAGTGGAAGGTTGAAGAGGGCACATGGGCCCAAAGTGGGTAAGTGGGCCTGGAAGCCCATCCAAAAGATCTAGAAACAATGGTACGAGGTTCAAACATGGCATTGTTGTATTTGGGCCTCGTGGAATGGTTTTGACTTGGGTGGTATGCTCAACTAGATGATCCAAGATTGGCCTGCCCTCGAGTGGTTCCTGGTGCTCTTCCCCACTTGAGAACAGACGAATCAAAGATAAGCATAGGTCTTCCAAGTCTTCTTCTTCATCTGGAGCCTTCCTTCTCTTGACAGTCATCATGGAACTCTTGTCATCTTTAGCCATCATCTTGGTCTCCCCTTTGATAAAGAAGTTGTGGAGTCCCATGGCATATCCTGGCTGGAAGATCCTCCTTGGGATGGAATCCTCTTCGTATCCCAACCCCTGCCTGCATGGCCTTTTCACCGTTTGAATCGGTTGAGTGATTCCTTGAATATCCTTGCCTAAACCTTTTCCAAGCTGATAGCCTAGTTTCATCATCATCTGCAATCCCACTGTGTCGGGTAGAGAGGTGGTCATGCATCTAACTTCTGGCAATTCTCCCACTGAGATCTGAGGCTGTATTGACAATCCTAAGGGTGAAGAAGCATCGTTCATCTCATACCTTATAGGCATGCTAGTCACCTTGACCACTTGTCCTTTAAAGGGAAACTTTATGCATTGGTGGTTTGCTGAAGCCACGGCTCCTATTGCCTCCAAGTATGGCCTCCCAAGTATAGCCCGAAAAGTCGGATCCAATTCGAGAACATGAAAATCTGTTGTGACCGTACATGGTCCGAGTTTGACTTCTAAAGTGAGCACCCCACGTGCAAACTTCTTGGAGTTGTCGTAGGCTGTCACCATGGCACAGGATGGCTTGATTTCTTGCTTAGAAATGCCGCACAACTATAAAGTTTATGGCAGCATAACGTTGATAGAAGCTTCAGTGTCAACCAAACAGGATTTCACTTCAATATTACAAATAATAACAACCACATGCAAAGCATATCTTCTAACCTCTGGATCTGCTAATTCCTCCAGAGAGAAAGTGAGTGTTGGGTGCTCACTTCTAGGGGCTAACACTGTAGTGATCTTCTCAGGTGGGAGATCCTCACTCACCATGACCCTTTGCAAATACTGTTGTAGAATCTCCTAGTACACCTTTGATCTTTTGATCAACTCAAGTATGGAAATACGGGCCCGTGTTTTATCTAAATGCTTCAACAAATCATAGGCCGTGCCTGGCAAGGGTTCTTCCACTTGTTCCTCCTCCACTAGATCCTGCACGTCTGGCATCCCCTGGACAATGGAGTGTACCAGACCAATTCTTAGGTTTGGATGTGCTGGTGCCGGTGCTGGAGCGGGAGCATGTAATGGTAGCGGATTCTAAACAATCCCTAAGCCAGGTTGTTGTTGAGGTTGAGCCGATGGATGCTGCCGCCGCTGCTGCCTAGCCTTCATTGCTTGTATGCATTCCCCCATTTGATCCCAATCAATGCTGCCTTGGTCATTCAGATCGTGGATGTAATCCTTGAATTGAAAACACACTTCAACAGTGTGACCAGGACATCGGTGGTAAGCACAGTATCGGGACATATCTACATTTGTTGGCCAAACCTCTCTTTCCTTGGGCAATTCCAACTGTTTCTCCGCCATGAGTACATTGAAGATGTTGGTTAAGGAGTAAGGGAGTTGTTGGTAGTTCTCTCTCCTAGGACCTTCCCTTCGTGGTGCCTGATTAGGTGGTGGCGGTGCCCTATTGTAGGTAGGTTGACGCGGTTGCTGGGGTTGTGCAACTGGCTGAGGTGGTTGTTGTGGTTGTCGTGGTTGTCGTGGCCTAACCTGTTGTTGAGGGGGGTAATAGGAAAGGTTTTGTGGTGGGTTTCTAAACTGGTTTTGACGGTTCCCTCCCTAGTTCCTCAAAATATTTATAGCTTCGTTGTTGACCATGCCCTCGGTTGTAGGACCAACTGGTGCAGAGGGGGTTTTCCTGAAGTTTCTAGGTTTAGGATCAAAAGGGCTTATCATGGTGGCATCTTTGAAGTGGGCTTGCAAATATCGGGCACTGTCATAGAGTTCATTCATGGTGGTAGGATGGTGCATGATCAATACATTCCTTAAGATAGATGTAGTGTTTCCAATAAGCATCTTTACTTGTTCCCCTTCAGAAATCACATCTGTCAATTTCTCTGCAATTCCCCTCCAGCGATCAGCAAACTTTATGAAGTCCTCTTCGGGCTTCATCTTCTCAGCAATAAAGTCTGTAATAGAGCATACTGGTGCCACCCGGTCAATGTATCTTTGCAAAAATTTGGTCTTTACAATATCGAAGTCTCCTGCCTCAAAGGAGTTGAGCGAGTAGAACCATTCCAATGCAGACCCTTCTAGTGATCGGCGGAACAAGAAGGCAAGAACCCTACGATCATTTTTCCAGAATGAGGACTTGTAGAGAAAATTTTTTAAGTGGAGAAAAGGATTGCCAGTACCATTGTAGAGGCGATAAACTGGTAGCTCAGAAGGTGGCAAGTGGAGAACTGGTAAAGAAGGAATAGAAATCTCAGGAACCAACTTGGAGTCCAGGCGACATCTCAGCTCTTCATAACGTTCATTCATCTGGGTGAGCTGATCCATGATTGCCTGGGTGAGAGCAGGTTCTTGGTTTACTGGTGGGGGTATGTGATTAGAGACATGATTTTGGAATTGAGGAGCATGACTTGGCAAATTTACTGAAGATTGTCCCATGACTTGATGGGTCAGGGGAGCAACATGGTTAAAATAACATGGCTGAACAAATGAGGGTTGAACCACAGATGGTTGAACTATAGATGGTTGAACTACAGATGGTTATGCTAGTGCCAATGATGGTTGAATCACATATTGTTGAACAATTGGTGGTTGAACAAAAGGTGATTGAATGAGTGGTGGTCGAGCCAGAGGACAAGGAGATGAGGCAACTTGGTTAACTTCAGCCTGATCTGAGGCCATTTTGCCCTTCACCATGGATTGTATGCGGGCATAGGTTTCTAGGTCGGTATAGAGAGACAACTCCCTAAAGAGTTGTTCAACATCACGAGGAGCAGATGGTTGAGGGACCTCTTGCGCTTCTGACTCAAACAATGGATTAACAAGACCGACTGATGGAATTGGTTGGTGACCCATCTCGCGCTCTCGATGTTCAGCTTGTTCCGCCATTCCAACGTGCCTTCACGACCTTAGTTGCATTGAACTTCAAGGAGAAAGTAAAACAAACAAGTTGACAAAACAAACAAAGAACTCTTTTCTGGTTTTTAGTATCTTGCAAAAAAATGTTAGAGGTTTGAATTTTTGTTTGACACGCAAGTGATGCAAAGACTTGAAAGCAAAATTACATAATGTTTTTTTGATTAGACCTTAGGTTTATGGATTTTTTTAAGAATTGTTCTCTCAACAAATAGGTTAGGATCCTAACTCCAATCTCCAATGACCTAGGTTTCACACAATCTCACCACGTGTAGGTAACATAGGATGCTTCGGGTTTTGGAGAGTGGTACAACCAACCCGATCGTGAAGAGGAATACTCCACGTATGAGAAATTACGGAGGCCTTGATGAAAGCCAACCAAGTCAACTAGGAAGGAATATCCCAGAAGAGAGGTCAGAATCCACCAAGAGGGTGTTTTGGATGGGAGGGGTAAATGGGAGAGTGAGCTCCCGCCTCAAAAAAGTGTAAAAGAAGTAGGTAGAGAGAAGGAGCAGAGAATGCAATCAAGTAATAAAGCAAGTAATAAGCAAAACATGAACTTAAATAAACAAGCAATGACACAAGGAAAGTAACTAGAAACTAGACAAGCAACTAGAAACTAGAATCCAGACCTTGTTTCTTATGTGAGCCAAATGGAGATAGTGAAAAGGTGATGGAAAGAAGAGGGTTCAGATCTGATAGCCAAGAAAAAGGGTGGTCCACGTGGGGACCGACGTAAGAATAAGTTGGTTCACGTGGGAACCAGGGTAAAAAGTAAAGGTGGTTCACGTGGGAACCAGTTTTTGGGTAAAAAAGGGTGGTTCACGTGGGAACCGGTTTGAATGATTAAAAGAAGGCCACGTGGGGCCAATTAAAGGTGAATAAAGATCTGATCCAAGTGGGGATAGATCTGAAGGAAAGTGGTTGGGTTCACATGGGAACCGAAGTAAAGAAAGAGATTGGTTCACGCGGGAACCGGTTTAAAAGGAAAAGGGTGGTTCACGCAGGAACCGGCTAAAATAAAATGACAGAAATTAAAAAGGTACTTGGCACCTCAGATCTGGTTATAGATGGGTGAAATTATAAAATTTGAGATGGCATGAAGTTTAAGAGAGGTGGAAAGAAGGAAAGGCCCACGTGGGAACCGGTCTAGAACTAGAACTAGTTGCAAACAAAACACTAAGCACCCACGGTTGAAGACATTGCTTGTCCCACCGTGGTCGCCACAAAGCTGTCGACTCTGAAAATTTGACGGGGCCTTATCCTTTTCAGGGAAGTCCGCGAATCCAGATCGTCACCTCAAGAGGGGATGAGAAAAGAAAGGAATAAAACTCGGAAAGCAAATCTTACCTCCGTCCCACACTCACATTGATACCCGAACTTTCATCCCTTGGCGTCGCTCGATCACCAAAGAGATGGTTTGGGTCATGTGGGCTGAGGGTGATAAGTATAAAATTAATACATGTGGTCTCCAGGAACCGCGGTTTCCAATTTATGAAATAAAGTTGACCGTGTGTACCTTAGCGTGAAGAGTGTGAGTTAAAGCTTCTCTTTCTTCGGCCGGCCAATGAAGAAGAGTCCTCAACGCGGTGGGTGCTTGATCTTATATAAAACTAGACAAATAAACAAGTGAAATAGACTATTATAACTAAACAAAGTGGAGTATATGTAAATAAAATGACATGAAACACACAACTGATTAGAAACTGACCGGATTCGGGTTATCTCTAACCCCTCTTTTTCTATTTTCGGATTAATAGAGTAAAAGTAATGCAAAAAAATATAAAAAAATAATTGGAGGATTGAGAATCACGAAACAAAGATATAGAAAAAATAACAGAAAGATTCTGATTTGAATAGAGAAAGATATGGCCAAATCTGTGTTGTCGAAAAAGCCGAGCAGCAGTCCAGGATCTGTCAGGCGCGACTTTGCTTCTGCTTTCGTCATGACCAGCCCCGACCTCGGAATAAAGTTCTGTTGATTGAAAATTGAAGAAGACTAGGAGAGGAAGAACTTTGATTAAGAGAGCTTGGGCAGAAGATGTCCACACGCTGCTGTAGAGGCCGAAGAAGAGAGACCTGGCTGATCACCTACAGAACAGCCTTTCTCTCTCTTGAACCGACTTCTCTCTCTCTAAAAACTCGAAATTCTCTCTCTAAAAATCACAAAATTAATGCAACAGGGAGGTTGGACGTCTTGAGATGCCTGGGGGGTCGTGCTCATGCCTCTTGGAATGACCAGAATCAAAGTCAATTTATAGGAGAACGAACAGCGCGATCAAGACTAAAAAATAGGGCACCTTGCGATGGTGCAGGGCGCATGCATCCCACTGAGGGGCGCATGCGCCCCCTGGAAGGGGCACATCCTATCTTGTTCGAAAAATTCGACCTTATCCAGTCGATCCATTCAGCAGTAGAGTCCCGGTGAAAAACTAGTTCTCTCATGCCTCAAGGGTAGGGCGCATGTGCCCTCAAGTGAGGGCACGAGGTCACGTGCCTCACTGGTAGGGCGCATGGGCACATGCACTGGGTCCTGGGCGCATGTGACCAGGGACCCGGGCGCATGGGACTATTTTTGCGCGTCCTTCTTCCGGAAGCCATTGCGAACAGTCCCTAACTCGGAATTAAACGCCGTTTGTTGCATTGGAAAGATAACAGGACGAAGAAGCTTTCTATTGCATTGGATCTGCCATCACAACCTCAAAAACTTCAGAATTTTGTCCGAAAGTTAGGGCAGTGAACAGAAGATTTGATACTCGTCGAAATGACTCCGACGGCAAACCGGAAAAGCACGGTATGCAACAGAACATGCCCAAGGTGTGAATGTGACCATAACCTTCAATGCATGATCATTAGGCATTGGTCATTCAGCCAATTTTCGTGTTTACATGATTTACGTGTGGCTTTCATTCGGAAATTAGGGCTTTTTGCGGAAAACTTCGGAAAACATCCGATTTCATTCGGCGAAGCTCCAAATCAATATTAAAAGACCCAGCATCATTATAAGGTCAATCATACATGTTACCCTATAAAACATGAGTTTTAGGCTCTGAATTAGGCGAATTTGGCATGTCTACAGCCATTTTGGCCCAGAAATAGGAATTGGGCTAGATAGCCCATCAAGTGAATTTAGGAGGGAGATCATACGGATTTTGAAATACGTGACCATAGGATATGGCTCACGCGGGAGGTTGTTTGGAGGTGGGTTCGAGTGGACAAGTTGTTTAGAGAGGGACTTGCCTTCGACTGGTTCTTCCTCCTCAATGAACAACCGAGCCGAAGATGAACTCAGGTTGTCCACTTCCTCCTCTTGCTCTGATGCCTTATTCCTCTTGACTGGTTCTTCTTCTTCGTCCCCGGCCATCATCATGGTCTCTTCTTTGATAAAGAATTTTTGGAGTCCCATGGCATTTTTTGGCCGGTAGACCATCCTCGGAGTGAAATTGGGCTCGTAGCCAAGCCCATGCCTCTTTGGTCTTTGTACGAATTTAATGGGGTGTACAACCCCCTGCAGCTCCTTTCCCAACCCCTTTCCTAGTTGATAGCCCATCCCTTTCATTATTCGCCACGCAACTGTATCTGGAGGCGTCGTTATCATCATGACCTCAAGCAGCTCTGTAGTTGAAACCAACGGTCATACAACTTCTGATACTGGCAATGTAGAAGAGGGGTCATCCACGTCATTTAGAATGGGGATGTTGGTTACTTTAATTACCTGACCCTTGTATGGGAACTTCAGACATTGATGATTAGTGGAGGAAACAGCTCCTATTGCCTCAAGATATGGGCGTCCCAAGATGGCTTTAAATGTAGGGTCCAGTTCTAAAACATGAAACTCGGCGGTGGTAACACACGGCCCGTGCCCTACTTCCAATGTAACCACCCCTCGTGCCGGCTTCTGGGAGTTGTCATAGGTTGTCACCATGACGGAAGAAGGCTCGATTTCTTCATCGGAGATGCTGCAAAGTTGCAATGTTTCTGGCGGCATGACATTAATAGATGCTCCGGTGTCATTCAAGCAAGACTTGATCTCCACGCCTCGGATGACTACTGCAACACGCAAAGCATATTTTCTGATTTCCGGCCATGCCAACTCCTCTTGCGTGAATATAAGTGCCGTATGTTCACTCCTCGGGGTCAAGACTGTAATGATCTTTTTGGGAGAGAGGTCCTCATTGACCATGACCTACTGTAAATACTGTTGTAGAATGTCTTGATGGTTCTTCGACCTCTTTATCAACTCCAAAATTTAAATCCGTGCCGGCATTTTGTCCAAGTGCTTCAATAGGTCATATGCCGTGCCGGGCCACGGTTCTTCTACCACCTCCTCTTCTGCCTGTTCCTGTGGTTGCATCCCGACCGGGAAGAAGACCCTTTGGAAAAACCTCCTACTACGAAGTACCGGTGCCAGCATGGTAGGGGGGAGTGGTGATGATGGCGATGGTAGGGTTGATTGGTATGTTGAGGATCCCATGGTAGGTAGGGGTGCTGAGGATCGGATGATGAGAGGTTGTGGATTGGTGGAGGCCGGTATGTTGGGTGATGGTTGGGGTGTTGGTGGTGACAGTCTAATGATGAGGAGTCGCAGAGTGGCAGTGACTGGTGGGTTGGGTGATAGTTGGGGTGTTGTTGGTGATGGTCTAATGATGAGGGGTCGCGGAGTGGTGGCGACTGGTATATTAGGTGACGGTCGGATAATGAGAGGCCGAGGGGTGGTGGAGGCTGGTAGGTTAGGTGATATTTGGGGTGTTGGTGGCGGTCTAATGATTAGACGCCGGGGAGGAATGATAGTTGATAGGTTAGGTTGGGGTGCTGGTTGGGATGCTAGTGGCGGTCTAATGGTAGTCTAATGATTAGGCGCCATGGAGGGTTAATGGTTAGTGAGGGTAGTGGTGTTTGGGTAGTTTGTGGGTTGGGGGTAGCTCTTGGTATGGAGAGTATGGTGCGGTTTGTAGGTGGGGTTGGTTTGGCAGGCATGGAGGTGATTTGATCCTCGACTTGCCATCCTTGGAAATGGTGGGTTGACTCCTCGATGGCGAAGTGGATGAGGCCGAGTCGTTGGTTTTGTGGTGCTGGTGCCGGTGCTTGTACGGGTGCATGTACCGGGAGCGGATCTTGGACTATGCCCAGGCCGGGCTGTTGTTGTGCTTGAGGTTGCTGTCGCCGAGGTTGATTATGCTGTACCTTCATTGCTTGAAAAGATTCTCCCATCTGTCCCTAGTCAATGTTCCCCTAATCATTGAGGTCATGAATGTAATCTTTAAATTGGAAACAGACATCCACCGTGTGCCCAGGATACCGATGGTAAGCGCGGTACTTTGTCATGTCAACATTCACCGGCCATCCTTCTCTCTCCTTTGGAAGCTCTAGCTGCTGTTCAGCCATTAATGCATTAAAGATATCAGTGAGGGGGAATGGCAGTTGAGGATAGTATTCTTTCTTGGGTCCCCCCCTCCTAGGTCGGTTGGCTGGTGGTGGCAATTGATTGTAGGCTTGTTGTTGTGGTTGTGGTCAGTTGTAAAAAGGTTGTTGTTGAGGCGCTCGGTTGTAGGCATTTGGTTGCTGGGGCGCTCGGTTGTAGGTGGGTTGCTGTGGTGGTGCTCGGTTGTATGCAAGTTGTTGCTAGGGATGAGGAGCTGGTTGAGATGCTGGCCGGTGTTGTTGGTTGGGTGGTGGGTTGCGGTATTGGCTTTGGCGATACCCACCCTGATTACCCATGGCATTGATGCTCTCATTGTTTACTACCCCTTCGGTGGCGGGCCCTACAGGTGTAGGCTTTCTAGTGTTACAAGGTTTGGTGTCGAATGGGTTGATCAGGAATGCATCCTTAAAATGGGCTTGGAGGTAGCGGGCGCTATCACACAGCTCACTCATGGTAGTAGGGCGGTGCATGATCAAAAGGTTACGAAGGTTAGGCGTGGTGTACCCGATGAGCATCCTCACCTGCTCCCCCTCTGAGATGATATCCACTAGCCTCTCAGCCATTCCCCTCCACTGATCAGCAAACTTGGCAAAGTCCTCATCCGGCTTCATCTTCACAGCAATTAAATCTGTTATTGAGTAGGCTGGCCCCACCCGATCCTTATACCTCTGTAGAAACTTCACCTTGACAATGTTGAAATATGCCGCCTTAATAGAATCAAGAGAATAGAACCAGTCAAGGGCGGATCCTTCCAATGACCGACAGAATAGGAAGGCAAGTGCTTTGCGGTCATTTTTCCAGAACGCGGAGTCATAGAGAAAGCTCTTTAGGTGGTTAAAGGGATTCCCGGTCCCATTATAGCGTTGAAAGATTGGTATTTCAGAAGGAGGGAGATGTAGGACCGGGAAAGATGGAACAGAAATTTTTGGGGTGGCTTTAGAATTGAGACGGTGCCCAGCTCTTCAAAACGCTGATCCATATGGTTAAGTTTTTCTATGAATGCTTGGGTGAGGCTGGATTCCTGAGCCACCGGAGCAAAGTGTTTAGGTGAATGGGTTGGAAGAGGCGGGTTGGAGAAAAGTGTCAGTTCCTTCCCATTTGCATGCTTAAATTCAAATTTGAGAAAAATTCTACACTTTCACTATAACTAATGATCTTTTCACTTGTTTCTATGTTTTCTTATGGACATTTTTTGGTGAATCTGGCCGCCTCAACCGGATCGAATACGAAGGACTCATTAAGCTCTCTTCTTTCGGCCGGCCGAGAGAGGATAAGTCGGAACCCAACAATCTCCCATTTCCAAAGGTATGACGGTCATCTCTCCATTTCATTTCTCTTTCATTCTACTATATTTTGGAGTCTTTGGCTCTTGGTGACCACAAACACTAACATCTCATCCACCAAGACCCCAAAGTACATGTAGGGGCCAGAAAAGGGAGATCTACAGATCCCGTTTCGGGTGCTTACAACAATCTCATGTCTGCGGGCTATGGTTAGGGGCAAGAAGGTGATTGACCATACCCCCACCAAAGTGGGTCAAGTTACTCCCTCTTCCCATCCTCAACCACGTCAGCTGATCATCACCCCCAATGGGCATCCTCACCTCTCTATAGGTGTTCCTCAGCCAAATTGCTTGTCAGGCCATGCTTCCTACTCGGCCCCATCACTAGTCCAACCTTTTACATGTGCTACTTTACAATCAACATCAACTCATCCCACATTGGCATCTGGGCCCCAACACTCCACCCAAACACACTCTACTAATGTAGCTTTAATGAGTATGATCACTCAAGTGAATAAATAATACAAGGAGTTAAAGCGGCAAGTGGATGCCAAGAAGTCTCCATCCCTTCTTTTTCAAACTTTTATCTTTTCCTAGCCAAGATGCCAGTTTTCCAACTTTACAATGGCACCGGCAACCCATTCTCTCATATGAAGAAATTTTTCTATGATTCATCTTTTTGGAAGAATGACAACAAAGCTCTCATGTTTTTCTTTTGACTCTCTTTGGAAGGGTCAGCCTTGGAATGATTCTACTCACTCGATTGCATAGAAGCTAGTGACTTCAAGATCGCCAAAGCTAAAGTCTTGCAGTGATATCAAGATCGTGTAGAAACCTCTTACTCTATCACTAACCTGATTGCTAAGAAGATGAAAGGAGGTGAGGATTTCATGCAATATGTAGATAGTTGGAGGTCAATGGCCAATAAGTTGAAACATACAATCTCAGAGCCAAAGCAAGTCAAGATGATTATTGCCAATGCCACACCGGCTTTGAGAAATGCTCTGGTCTTGTACTATGCTAAGAACATGCATGAATTATATGATGGGGCGAGGTACTTTCAAGCTCAACTAGATCCAACATATAGAACTAAGGATGTTAGTGTTGTAGAAAACCCTGTAGGAAGCCCTCAGCATTGACATAGGAATCCTCGACATAATAATAAGGTTACCTCTCAGCAAATCAATCATATTTCTCAGCTCGTCACATAGCCCTTGGCTCCTCAACTAGTTGAACAACTTGTGACTCCTCAACAACTTCCACAACCAGTTGTACATAATCAAGTCCGTCCAATCATTTGTGCACATATTCCAATACCAAAACCATCTTCTCTTACCCATCATCATGTCACTTTAGTTTCAATGATGGAGAAAACCAAGCCTAAGTGTAATCAATCCATAGGGGAATCCTAAATTCGAGTCGATGAAAACTCTCCCATGCCTAATGTTCAACCAACCTCTCCTATTCCTCAGGAATCCCCTGAACAAGGCACACTCTTTGTCCTTAAACAACCTCAGGAATAGCCCATGCTAGGAAAGCCCAAGCTAGAGGTTATGGGAAATCATGGTGAAGGGCCAGGCAAGGAAGCTCAACCAGTGAAATCATTAGAATTGATCCCTAAAGATAGTCAAACTGAAATGACCCCTACATTAAAAAATGATGAGACAGAATCAATCAATGAAATGGGGAACATATCTCTCAAGATCCTTTTGATCATGAGTCATGATCGACCCATCAACATTTGGAAGAATTAGGGTCATCATCAGAGCATGCACACCACAAACCAGGCATCAATCGACCATTGCCATCATTAGAATTGATCCCCAAAGTTGGGTAGATAAAATTGACCCTTGAACTTCAAAATAAGGAGATCGAATTGATCAATGAAATGGAAAAATATTTTACAAGCCTTTCAAAGGACAGAGACCATAGCAAAGGCATATTGGGACCTCCTCCAACTAGGTAGGAGAATTCTTTAAAATTAATCCTAGGTCCATGAGCCAACCATCCATCCAAGTTAGGGCCATGACCCTTTCTTTATGCTTCTCCTAATGAACGATCAAACCCATGGGCTCACAATTCCTCAATCTTAGGACCACCACCCTTTCTTTATCATTCTCACAATCATCAGTTGGGCGTAGGGACCCAGAATCTTTCAATCTTAAGGCCACGACCCATGCTTCTTTCAATTCAGTTAGGCCCTTATGTTCGTTTATTGGGCTCTTACGCCCCTTCATCCAACTGGGCCCATGTGCTCCCTTTATCCAACCGGGTGCATGACCCTTTCCCTCAACCAGGCCCATGTGCCCCCTTTATCCAACTGGGCCCATGCACCCCTTTCCTTCAATAGGGCCCATGTACCCCTTTTATTTAACAGAGCCCATGTGCCCCCTTTCATCAGCCAAGCCCTTGTCTACGTGCCCCTTTCCTTCAACCGGGCCCATGCGCTCCTTTTCTCTAGCTGGGACCACATGCCCCTTTCCTTTAATCAAGCCCATGTGCCAACAATTATCCCCGATCGGGGCCACGTGCTCTTAATTTTTTTAAATCCGGCCCACGTGCCCACAATTAACCTTAATTGGGCCTGCGTGCCCGCAATTCACCTCAACCGGGCTCACGTGCCCATGTTTTTCTGCAACCAGGACCATGCGCCCATATTCCTTCTAAATCGGGGCCCCCATGCCCACATTCCATCAACCTCGGGAACACACGGCCACAATTCTTTAACTTTGGGCTCAAGTGCCCCCATTCCTTCACAATCGGGCCCGAGCACCTAGACTTCTTTGAAATCAGGCCCCCGTGCCCCCCATTTCTTTAAATTCAGGTTCAAACATCTATACCTTTCAATGGCACCCACAAGTTCATCACAAATCTCAATTACAATCATGCTCTTGATCACCTAAATTGGGTCCACATGCCCACTCTTTTCGTTGAGTCCCTCGAGCTCAACCTTCAATCGGGCCCTCGAGCCCGTCATCGTTAATCAGGCCCTCAAGCCCATCACCTTTAGTTAGGCCTCATGCCCATCAACATCAACTAGGCCCTCTGGCCCACATTCAACTCTTGGGCCCATGTGCCCCTTAACTCCAACCATTTCCGGGCCTTCAAGCCCCTTCTCAACTCTTGGGCCCAAGAGCCCATTTTAACTCACTTTTCCTTTTAAGAATGTTTCTTTTTTTACAATTCTCTCTCCTTTTTCAATTTTTAATTTCAACAAAAATCAAGGGTAGAGAAATTTCTTAGGTGATATCACAATCCTTGCCTTCTACATCATTAATCTTGACTCCGCCATGCCAAATCAGATTCTCCACATCTTTCACTTCATCATATGACTTTGAATCTTTGATCCAATTCAATTTGGAGCATTTCAAAAGTGGAAGAAACTAGGCAAGACAAGACAAACAAGGCAAGGCAAGCACAAGCAATGCCATCACCAACAGTGAACTTCTTCTCTCAAGTATTACATAAATTTTTATTCATCATCATCTTGTCATTTGCAAGGTAATATTTTTTAAAAATATTTTTAAGTCTCACATTTTTATTCAAACATGCAAGGCATAACTGGGAGAAAATTTGTGATTGACGATATTTATAACTACTTTTTATTTTATCAAAATAAATTTTTTCATTGCAAGGCATGCATACAATTGATTCACCGATGAAATATAATCTATCTCAAAAATATGGAGATACCTACTGGTATGACTTGAGTCCGCATATCCTAGGTTATTCTCTAGGAGTCGAGAGTGGATACCATCTCACACACAACACACCCCAATCCCAAAATCTAGATAACCTAACAACCGAAAGATGCTAGGCAAGGCCTAGAGATAGAAGGAAAATCATCACCCTATTCTTTTCTATTTAGTCCAAGATAGGCAAAAGGGACAAGAGGGGGAGAGTATCAAAATCATCCATCACCTTAATAGGAGGCCGTCTCGAAAGGTCCAACTTCTCAAAAAGAAAAAAAGGGTGCCAAAAGATGGGCAATGAACTCCATAGGTTTAAACAAATATGTGCCTATCTGAATGAGTACCCAAAATGTAGAAAATGAAAAAAAAGTGCCAAAAGATGGGCAATGACCCCATAGGTCAAAGCACATATCCGAATGTGTGCCACAAAAATAGGTTTGTCAATAAAGAAGAAAAGACCCAAAGCGGCTTAACCCCAATAGGCAATTGGATGCAAGTAGAGAAATCCCTCTTAACATCTCCAAAGCTTATCAAAGACTTCCTTATCAATTCTTCATTCATAACCCCTAGAGTATGAGTGGACCACCTAAATCTGAGCTAAAATCTAGTTGATCAAAGGTTGAAGGTCAGAAAGATTCTAAGTTAGGAACCCCTTTTATTGCACATGGTGTCTACCAACGAATCTAGAATAATAAACAAAATGATAAGGACTTTCATCAATACTGATTTTTCTCTTCAATAAAAAATAAATATTTTTAAATTTTAAAAAAATAAAATTTTTTAAAAATCCAAAAAATGAATACCTTTTTAAAAATATAAAAAAATGAATACTTTTACAAATTCAAAAAATGAATAATTTAAAAATTCAAAAAAAAATATTTTCAAAAATTTCAAAATTTTTAATATGTTCAAAACTCCTAAGAAATTAAATATTTTAAAAATTTAAAAAAAAATTAAATTGGTTGTTTTCAAAACTCCTAAAAATTACATTTTGTCAAAAGCCCCAAAAACAAACTTTCTTTCAAAACTCCAAATTTTTTCAAAACCCTAATACAATAATTTCTTCAAAATCCTAAAATTTTCAATTTTTTCTCAAAAAATTGTATCGCTATGCTTGGTTGAAATTTTACATTCATGTTTACTTTCAGTCTCTCATATTTTAATTCCTTCGTTGCAAATTTCCTACTTTATTTCTACACCATGAAGAAGGCTATCTCCCCTTGACAAAGGTCAAGGTAGACCGCACCTTGCAAGGGGATAGCCATATTGTCATTTTAATCTTCTTTTTTGAGTGTTTCATGCAAGAAGAACAAACAAGGAGAACTTCACGCAACATGGTGATGCTCATCACTTCCCTCCCCTAAGGATTCTTAGGAGGAGGTGTCATTATTGCCTCAGCCTCAACTTTACTAGGGAACTTTCTTCCACACAACTTTGTGTCCTCATCAGGGCACATGAACCCTTTTATGAGAATGCGTTCATTACATCGCAAACTCACCATTATGATTTATTCTCCTAGCATATATTAGGTTCATTACTATTTATTTATGCATTAATGTTGAAGACCGTGAGTGCGAAGAAGACCAGACCTAAAATCCCCTTCATCAAAATCCATGACAGTTAGGTCATTCTTCGTGCTCACGAATAAGCCAAAATTAAATATCGAGAGATGATGGTTATTGATTGGGCATCTTGACCTCTGATGTTCAATGTTTCTTCAACTATCTTTTGGATATTTTTGACTTTTTTAAGCCCAACATGCATCCATATAGTTTTGAATTAGTTCCATTGCATTCTTGCTTATCACCTTTGTATCCCTTTGTGGTCTTCACTTCCTACGAATCCCACTGGGTCTCTTCTACCCATAATTTATCCCAATTCTAATCTTTTCAATATCTCACTATGTCTTTTGCCCCACCTCATCTGTTATCTGTCACAATCGCCTTTTTCCCCACTACATCTTTCATCTCTATCCCACCATGGCCTCTGCAACACTTTCTAGTTGTATATCCCACTATGGCAGTCAACCCATTTTCTATCTCACCATGGGCACCCATTTTGATCATCATTTTTGTGCCACCATTATCATCACAGTCTATTGATTGAACTTAAACATTTTCCTTTTAGAATCTGAGATCATTTCATTCCAAATCAAATCAAGCTTCTTAGAAAATATAAACAAATCTGAGAGCCTTATTCTTTTATTTTACAAAATAAATCTCTTTTAAAACTTTAGCTCATCATAGTACAGGAACACCGCAAAGATAGGGTTGCTAGCTGATGATGAACCTACAAACCCAAGATTCGGGGACTCCCCACCACGTTGGGATTGGCTACTCTTCTCTTGTGTCCATGGCATATCTTTTACTAATCGGATGTAAGAAGTCTTGCTGAAATGTGGCAGTGATCCAAGGAACGTGAAGAAAGTCACTTTGTCGAATTTGGTTGATGAGTGTATCTATATCCACACCTTGATGTCACCTTTTTAGTCCATCACTATTTCGTTCCACTGCATTCTACTACAATTCATTTCGTTTTGCTACAATTCTATACATTTCACTTCATTGTGCTACATACCATTCCCTTGCAAAGCCAACATCAAGACAAGGCAAGCTGTAGACACACCAATTTGACCTTATTTGGAGCTTAAAACTCTTATTCCATTGGAAACATCTCTTTTAGACCTTTAAAATCAAGCTTAACCACCCTTTTGGATGAGCCAAGGAGCTTACTAGAAATCTGAGAATGAGTTACTGATATTTGGCTGAATCTATATTTGCTGAGCAAGAACCATTGTGTCGTGTCCTTTCGTCAAGTCATTGTATGTTCTTTTACTTACCGTTAAAGTTTATTGGTTGTCGTCAGGTCACCTCAATCAATATCAAGGTGGCATAGAGCATACCGGATTTGTCCCATTATTTATGGTCATCAACCCAAGTCGTACAGGTTTCCATTGCCCTTTTCAGTCATTTTGAGTTCTCCAATCGTCCCCTGCTATTCTAGGTATCTTTCTGAGTTTTTTAGGTTCCTCCCATCGTTTTTCGTCAGCAATACGAGTTGTATAGGTTGCCATTGACTTTGTGGTCATTCTGAGTTCTTCGGGTCATCCCCAACTCTTCCAAGCATTTCTCTGTGTTTTACAAGTTTCTCCTGTCATTTCGAGTTGTCAACCAGAGTTATACGGGTTGCCACTGGTTTTTTCGATCATTCTAAGTTCTTTGGGTCATCCCCAGCTCTTTCGAGCACCTTTCTAAGTTTTACGGGTTTCTCCCATCATTTTCGATCATCAACCTGAGTTGTATGGTTTGTCACCAACTTTTTGGGTCATTCCGAAGTTTTCCGCGTTATCGTCTACTTTTCCAAGTTATGGGTCACCATTCCAGCCTTCAACATGCTCAAAATCATAACTCAAAGGTTAAAGTTCTATATTCAGGATGCATGCCAGCTAGTTTACCAATTTTGGAGCTATGTTTATGAGTCATCTTTCAAACGCAACAAATGGGAGTCAAAATGGACATCTCATTTGCAAGTTACGGCTAGCGAACGTACAGTGCGTAGGTGAGATAACTGAGCGCACCCCCGAACTAGGGGCATGATCAGCACGCCCTAACCTTGATGGTGCAGTTTCTGTGCCCTCAGTCTGAGGGCACGGTCAGTGTGCCCAGACTGAGGGCACGTCCAATTCTGGTAACTAGAAACCTACCCCATTTTCCAACTTTCCAAACTGGGTTTAGAAGGTTTCCCCCTTAAAAATTGATTACTTTGGTCGAGCCCCCGGATCAAGGGCGCATACATTTTGTCAACTCAATTTTTAACAGGTTTACATAAATTTCAAGTGATTTTTGGCAATGATGCGCTAGATGCGCCCTCAAGGTGAGGGAGTGCCCACCATGCCCTCAGTCAAAGGGCATGACCTATGTGCCCCCCCCCCCAAGTTGAGGGCATCGCCACCATGCTCCCATCTCGGGGGCACATCCATTTTGTTTCCCTATTTTGCTCCGATTTTAATTCTCTATAAATTCCATCCATGGGGATACAATCTAATGTTCCTATCCTTATTCTACAGCCACCCTTGGCTCATCCCAACCTTCCCAAATCATTCTTTTTTGTCCCGATGCCCAAAGATCATCCTGAATTGAAAGAGAAGCTGATCTATGCTCTGAAGTGCTTCTTTTCATATCATCAACTAATAAAAATTCTCTTGATCATTTTATGGCTATTATTTCTTTAAAATAAGTGTTCATCATCAAGTTATCTTTCATCTTCAATAAACAGAGATCAATTCCGACATCACCTTAGCTCATGGTGGCTTCTACACCGGTGCTGCGCAAACAGATCTATAGTCTACCCTTTCTCTACCATCATCTTCTCTATCAATTTTCATACAATTTTAGGTGGATTCAGTCTACACCTTATTCATAAAAAGTATACCTTGGTGAGTTATCTTCTATTTTTAATAAGAATAATTTAATTCTTACATTTGTGGTTCCTGAGGTACGTCTTAGATCAACATCGCGCTGGTGTTTCTCGGATCTTCAACTTTTAACAACAGAACTATTAGGTAAATTCATACCTCTTTTAAAAGGATTCAACCAAACTTGTCTTTTATATCGGCCAAAGTCTTTTTTTTTGAAACAAACAGGAGTTCATTCTGACTTCCAAACTGTTTGTGGTGGTCATTTCAACAAGGTCACATAATTAGGTCTTACTTCTAGTTTCTATCCACTTCAAAAATTCCTATAGGTCTTTACGGTCATTTCCTGTGAATGTTGTCAACAAAAGGTCTCTTTTTCTCCAAGTTATCTATCCACATAAGTAAACAGCACTTGATTCCAACATTGGTGCTGTCTATTGCGGTCTCAGCATCAGAGTCGCGCCAGCCTACATAGAATATGTCCAATCTGGTTGCCACTTTGCATAGGTTGTGTTATCTTTAATCATCCATATTATCTTTGTTAACTCTTCATTTATATATTTTAGGTAATACTTTAGAATCATTATTATTTAATTTTGCATCATCTCATATATCATAAAAAATGAATAAAAAAGGGTTAGGGTTAACCTCGAATCTGGTGAGTTTGTTTCCAATTGTCGTTTTATGTTGTTGACTTTACATTTATTATACTTCACTCAGTTCTAATAATTCCTTCACTGGTTTTCTTGTCTTCTTGTTTTCTAGATGCACAGGTGCATCAAGCAAGTGGTTAAGGACTTTTCTTCACCGGCCGGTCGGAGAAAGAGAAGGTTAAACCCAAGCACTTGTTTCCCATGCTAAGGTACACAGTTAATTTTATCTTGTTTTCAATTACATAAAGCGGAGCCCGCGACTCTTGGTGACCACATCCTCCAATTTATTTTATGCATTCAATTCTTTCTATTCCATCCTCATTCTCCTCCCACACAACTCGAACCATCTCGCCAGTGCTCGAGTGACACTAGGAGATGAAAGTTTAGAGATCAATGTGAGTGTAGGACCAAGTTGAGAACTATTTCATTTTATTTCTACTTCTTTCTCATTTTCTCTTGAGGTGGCAATTCAGATATGACAAACCCATTTCAGAGTCGACAACCTGCACCTGCTCTAGGCCTTGCTTTCCTTGTTGACCTTTTCTTGACACTGGTGGTGCCATCAAAGAATAGTTTCCAGTGATTGATGTTGATCTATTGTGTTTCTTTTGATTCTCTCAAAGTCTCATTATCTTGTAACTGGAGATTGAGAGGGGGAGTCCTTTAGAATTAGATACATGACAAGGAAATCCACTATCTCTTGACCTTTGATAACCTTCTAGGGGACATACTGGATGTCAAACACTATGAGCATAAGTGCCCACTTTTCCAAACGTCCAGTAAGGATAGGCTATTTCAACATATATCTAAGAGAATCAAAATTGGGTATGAAGCTAACCTCATGTGCAAGGAGATAATGTCTAAGTTTCTTAGCTACAAAGACCAGGGTGAGGCACATCTTCTCTATGCAAGAGTACTTGTGTTCAGGGCCCACCAACCATTTGCTAAGGTAATAAAGTGGTTGCTCCTTTCCTTCATCATTTAACTGAGCAAGCATTTCTCCCAGGGAGGCATCAAGTGATGTGATATAAAGAATCAGGGGAAGACCTTCGATAGGTGCCCCTAACACTAGTGGGTTAAGAAGATATTGTTGGAGCCCAACAAGGAAAACTTGGCAGATGTCATCCCAAATGAAAGGAGTGCCCTTCTTGGCCAACCTAGAAAAGGGCTAGCACTGGTCAAAGAGATTGGTGATAAAGCATCAGATATAGGCAATCTTGCCTTGAAAAGACCTCAACTCCCATATATTCTTAGGTGGAGGCAAATCTCTTATAGCTTTAATTTTATCAGGGTCAACCTCGACAATGTAATATTTAACAATGAACCCCAAGAACTTGCCACTAGATACACCAAAAGTACATTTCATTGGATTCCATTTCAATTTGTACAAGCAAAGTCATTCAGAGACTGTTCTCAAGTAACCAAGGTGGTCAACTAATCTTTTGGTTCTTGCAACAAGATCATCAACATACCACTTGACCATATCATGCAACATCTTATCAAAGATCTTGTTTATGGCTCATTGGTATGTTGCTCCTGCATTCTTCAAACTAAACGACATCCATTTGTAGTTGAAGATACCCTTGGGCATATAAAATGCCATGAAGTTATTGTCCTCCCTTGACATCAAAATCTGGATGTAATTAAATGATCCATTCATGAAGGACAGAGCCTCGTGTTCCATGGTCACATCCACCATGTTCTCCAAAATCAGAAAAGGAAATTCATCCTTCAGGTAGGCCTTATTTAGATCTCGGTAGTCAATGCACACCCGAATTTGCCCATTCTTCTTCTTGATAGGGACGATGTTAGCAAGCCAAAGTAGAAAAGTGTAAGAATCAATGAAGTTGACATCCATAAGCTTGTCAACCTCTGAGTTGACCTTAAGTTCTAGATCAACTAACATTCGTCACTGAGCATGTTTGACTGGTTTGACAGTCGAAAGGATGGCCAGATTGTGCACGGCCACCTTGGAAGCTAACCTCGGCATTTCATTGCAGGACCATGCAAAATGGTCCCTATATTCTTAAAGTAATGTCCTGTACTAGTTCATTTCTTTCTCAGTGAGAGGGCACTGAAAAAAGTCAGCCTGAGAGTCCCCAAATCAATTTACAAAAGGTCATCAATAGTAGCCTAGCCACCATCTTCAATTTCTACAGGCGCTAGATGGAGGTCCATGAATTCAATGTCACTATCTTGTTCTTTCTCATTAAGAGAGGCTTCAATGTACACTGGGGAGGTAGAGGCTTGATGTAGAGATGGCTCAGCATCAGACCTCTAGCTACTATTAGGGCCCTAGATCAAAATTTCTTCATCCCTGGATGATTCAACAAAGATGGGGATGGAGTTGTTGGGCTCACCACCATGTTGAATACTGATCATATCCATGATATAATGGACTAGCACCACACAGAGTCATACGCCAAGCCAGGATGCTTGCTTGTCATGTTCCAACCATCCTGAGGATAATGCATATCATGAAAGGCACAGGTTTTTTTTTATGATTGCCTTTGGGGAATTTCCATCTTCTGGTACATGTGAAGTCTACTGGGGGAGATACAAGTGATGGTTGAATCATCATGGAGTGTGAATCTGACTGCTCGGCCCAACAAAAGTTATCTTTCAGAGCTCGCTTCTTCATCACTTTGGCTTTGTAATATGTAAGGATGGGGCCTAGTGGGTAGGAGACCTTGAATGTCATGAGCTTTTCAACAATCCTCAGCTCATGGTCTCCTAGCAACCACAATAGATCTCGAGGCATGTAGATGTTATCTTGTTCTCCCTTGTGATAAAATTAGCATTGAAGTTAAGTAGGCGCCACTCTTAGCAATGTGTCTGGGATGTGGGACCCTCTGACTTCAATAAAAGTTACAGCATCTTGGCTTTGATTTAATCAATATGGATCTCATCATCCTGAAGGTCTTCAGCCTCCATCTTCTCTTTACCTTTGTTGGGCATTGGTCTCAATGGCCCAGTTTTAAAATAAGGAATAAGGTCAACAAGGTGACACTCAACAATCTCAAAGAGGGACTGATCAGCATCAACTCTGCCTCCCCTCCTTATTATCCTTTAAGCAATGATCGAACATGGATGGCATGACATGGTTGGCATGAATCCAAGGACACCCCAACAATGCTTTATATGTTGTATCAGCAACAATAATGTAGAATGTGGTCTTAGCCTTCAAACCTCCTACATCTATCTCCACATCAACTTGGCCTAGAGCCGCCTCAGAGTCATGGATAAAACCAGAGATGGTTACTCCTAAAGCTTTCTGCATATAGGGCATCAAGAACAAGGCCCATAATGTCTTGATGGGCATGAGGTTGTATGTTGAACTAGCATCGATCATGATGTAATTCATCTCATACCCATTTATGGAGCCTTTCATGTACAATGCTTTATTATGAAAGGTGTTGGGAAGGACTATGTCCTCATCTGTGAAAGACATAGAAGCTGCATATGCATCAAACTGTCTAAGCTCGGTGATTTAGACTTCATACACATCGGGTTGTTGCAAAATAGCTATGAGGGTATCCGGAGCTCCTTGCTCAAAGATGTGGCCCTAGGGATGAATCCAAAGATGTTGTTGTGGCCCTAAGGATAATTTGAGTTTGAATGTACTGTTGTGACCATAAAAAAACTGTGTCCAAAGGAGTTTTTATGGTCCTAAGGATGGGTTTTGTTGTACAAAGGAGCTGTTGTGGCTCTAGAGACGAATCCAAAGGAGCTGTAGTGGCCCTAAGGATAATTCGATGTCGAAAGGAATTTTTGTGGCCCTAGGGATGAATCCAATGGAGCTGTAGTGGCCCTAAGGATAATTTGAGTTTGATGGTGTTGTTGTGGCCCTAAGAAAATTTTGAGTCCAAAGGAGTTGTTATGGTCCTAAGGATGGGTTTTGATGTCCAAATGAGCTGTTGTGGCCCTAGGGATGAATCCAAAGAAGTTATTACAGCCCTAAAGATAAATTTGATGTCCAAAGGAGCTGTTGTGACCCTAGGGATGAATCTAAAGAAGCTATATTGGCCCTAAAGATAGTTTGGGTTTCGAAGGTGCTATTATAGCCCTAAAGAAAGTTTTGAATACTAGTAAGCTTTTAGGTTCACCGGATGGATCCTAAGGAGCTTTAAGGTCCTAAGAATTGATTTTTAAGTTATCATTTAGATTGAAAGGGAAAAGAAAAAACACATTTTTGGTAAACCATCAAGATTGGAATAGCCAAGATGGTGGGAATTTTTGTAAGCCATCAAGGCCAGAGTGGTCAAGACGGTGAGACTCTTTTCGTAAGCCACCAAGTCCAAAACGGACAAGATAACAAAGTTTTTTTTTTGAACCATCAAAATCAAAATGATCAAAATGGTAAGAAATTTTTCATTTTGAATCACCAAGGTTGAAAAGGCCAATGTAGTAACAATTTTTTGTGAACCATCAAGATCGGAGTGATCAAGATGGTATAGATTTTTTGTGTACCATCAAGATTGAAATGATCATGATAGCGGAAAATTATAAATCACCAAATTTGAAGAGATTGAGGTGGTATTGATTCTTTGTTTGAAACCATCAAGACCGAAGTTAGGATGGCATGAAATTTTTAGCAAACCATCAAGATCAAAGTGATTGAGTTGACAAGAAGTTTTTTGATGGACCATCGAGATCGAAGTGATCAAGATGGTGGGGGTTGATAGAAATGCATGCCCTACAAGCCAATCATATATGATATGATTCGACATTTCTAGAAATATCTCATTCAATTAATTAGGCAAATCTTCATTATAAGCTCTTATTAGAAGCGAATATCATAATGAAGTCCTTGATCAAATACAATGATGATTAAATCATGATGAGATCATGATAATGAGATTGATCATCTAGAGGTATTTGATCTAAATGTTCCTAGTCATAGGATACTTGAGACGGGACATCAAGGATCCGGATAGACTAGTGTATGTGATGTCTTCTCATGTGATGAGGACGACCGATCTCATTGGTCATTAGTGTGGAGACACTGAGATACACATGCAGGTGCTCATTAGTTGAATGAGTTCACTGAACTGACCGAATTAGAAACCCTGAATGGTATCTTACCGAACTGTCTATCAGGGTTTTCTATCATCACGGTTGCATGGTTTGACCTTTGACCTGAGTCGCCAAAGATGCCTTGTTGGGTGGAACTTGTGCTTTGACCATTGACTTATGGATCACAATTTAGATGGTCCTATATAGCGATGGATCGGGTACAAGGAAAATTCGATGGAGGCAATTGAGCGGACAACAAGGGATCGTCCACTCTCGGTAAGTGAGAGTGAATGTCCTATGGGATAGTACTCTAAATCCCTGGCCAGGGTAGATAGGATAATTGGAAAAGGAGTTTTCCAATTGATCCAATTCCGAGTACGGATCCTATAGAGTCGGTACACTAAGGAGTTGACAGTCGATGCCGTACTCCTTTCCGACCGGGACATTGGATGGATGAGGGTTTATATCCATGTGGTAACTGATGATGGAAAGGCTCAATGGAGATGAGATTATCCCCATAGCCATTTGGGATCATGGGATGTGGCTTGTACCCTTCATGATCGGTAGGCCGATTAACCTGTTATCGGATAACGGATTTAATTAAATTAAATAGAATTGTTCTATTTTATTTAGGCCTCAACCAAATAGGCTATTGGGCCTAGTGGGTCACACACAAAAGGACTTATCCACAAGTACAGGGGCAAGGGCGTAATTTATAGAGATATTGGGTTTTTATGAAAAATTCCATAATTCTCTATAAATACTAATGGTTTCAGCCAAACCCCATCAAGCCAAGGGTGAAAACCACGTCCCAAGTCTCCTCCCTACCTCCTCCTCTCTCTATAAGGTGTCCATGGTCGATGGAGCTCCGTTCGGGAAGAGTTCTCGAGGCCGGCGCGAAGGGAGAACCTGCTGTGGATGAAGTTCGTGTGGATACTGCTGGAGACCGGACACTTGAACGGTTTGTAGAGATTGAGAAGCTCATCTCCTTCCTCTCCATGGGATTATATGAATCCCTATCAGGTATATTCGAACCCGATTTGATCGGTTTTCAGTTTTCGTCGTTCGGTTATGATTGAGACAGATTCTAAAGGAACCCATAGGAATCGTCGCTTTCGCTGTACAAAATTTTAATGGACGATTCCTTACAGTGGTATCAGAGCCCGGTTCAAGTCTCGGTCGAAACCGACGTCGAATCGACATTATTTCATGTTATTTATGTGTTCCCGAATCTGTGCAAACGTCTGTTTGACGAGGCCACCATATTCTGTGTAGGACTCAGATAAAAGATTTATTGGCCTTGGTAGAATATCGTGATATAGGGATTTCCAGCTCCGCAAACCGTTTGAAGTTTGGATCTCTGTAGTGTTCGGGAGAAGCCTCAAAAGTTGGTGTTTCTGTCATGCCCGAACCGACACCCGGATTTGGGGATTTTGTGAAATCTCCGTCCACAGTAGAAATTGAGACTTGGAAAAGGTTTATGAGATGGGTAATATGATTAACTAACCTTTCCCTTTGATATCCAGCTTTGAACGACGGCGGAGGATGAGAATTTTTGAGTTTTCCGACGAACTAGGGTTCTGCGGAATCTGGCGGCGCCGACTTGTTTCTTCCTGATTTCCCGTTGATAGAGAATTTTTATCTGAAGGAATATATACATATTTGGAAACTTCATATGATGAGTATTCTAAATTGTATTTTTTTAGAATATTTGGCTTCCTGGATAAGGAGTTATCCTCGTTGCAAAATATAGATTTCTGCTACGGAATTTGGGTGACCGCCGCCTCTTCCTCCTCATTTTGTGGTCGACTGAGATTTTTCCTGGATATGAGGCCGACTGTTTTGGATTCATTATTTGATAAGGATTCCAACGTATATTTTTTCGGATTTTTCGGAGTCCGGTATAGGGAGATATGCCCGAGTTAATTAGATTAACTCTCCTCCGATGAACAGTGCATTTTCGGTCGACCGCGCGCGCACCGCGCCGGCGCACTGGCGGCGCAGACGCCGCGGCCGCGGGGGCGGCGCAACGCGCCAGCGCCCGCGGCGCAATGGCGGCGCACGCCGGACGGCGCAGTGCGCCATCATACGCGGCGCAATGCGCCGGATTTTTTATTTAATGATTTTAAATTGTTTAAAATCATAGAAAATTCCGAAAAATTGCCAGAAAATTCCATAAAAAATCTGAAAAATTCTATAATATTATTTAACATGTTTTGAAGTGTTTAATGACATGTTAGATGATGTTTAGTTCTATTTACATAGATTCACTCATGGTTAAACTTTAAAATTGTTTTAAAGGTTTAACTTAAATTATTAGTGTCTTAATTAATTCTGTAAAATGAGATTTTACAGAATATAAATTGGGACATTAATTTCTGACTTTGCACAGTATTGGGAATGCATGAATGTTCTAAATAGTTTAGTTTTATATGTTCATTTCATATAAATTGTTTATATGTTGTTGTCATGTTATTTTCATGTTATTTATTTCATGAAAATTCGACATGCATGAAATTGAGAATTTAAAAATAAATTATATAATTTTATGCTTATATATATGATATATCTCATATAATTATCACGTATGCGCTCTATGTTCATGTGATGAATGTTAGTGTGTGTATGGAGGTGATCATGGACTTAATTGTGCTTGGCTTGTGATTGCTTTTAATTATGTTTTTAAATGGGACCAGCGTGTGCCTCCTCTCTCTCTATACAATCTGATTGTACATTCTACCTCCCTCCATTAATGTACTCCCCTTGGTTAAAACCAAGGTTTCTTATTGAGTTATGTACATTTGTGGGGTCTACGTACCCTTAAGCCGCTTGTAAGAGTTAGAAGCCGGTTCGTGGAATGTTGGAGAGCGGGACCACTTGGAGAAACACCCTTCTGAAGTGGGAGCATGCCAACTCAAGCATCTGAAGTAAGGATTTGCACCTTGAGGGGTGCCTTAGGTGCATGCTTAGGGTTAAGTCCATGATCACCTAATTTTTTATGCATATTTGATATGTGGTTGTGTGCTATCTTTTATACCTTAGATATATGATATTCCAAAGGTATTATATATACTTAGCACATATTCTTAATGAGACTAAAATAAAATCCCTCCTTGTCATAATTAGGTTGATAAACGTGTGACATTAAGAATGACTCATGTAGCCTTCCGTTGTTATGGTCTTGATGAGCCAATCTTAGATTGGATGGGTTTGTTGTGTTTCCCACAAGACTCATTCAGCAAGGGATTGGTGATCATGGCCAAGGCATTTGCCGAACTTTGGGGTGGACCATTGCATGGCCTTGTTGTGTTTCCCACAAGGGCTATGTTAAGAATTCATTCTCATAACGTAACAAGCGGAGTTGACCTAACTAGAGTATATAGCTTGTTGTGTTTCCCACAAGGTTATAACTCTAGAGGCTAAATGACTAAGAATTGCATGGGTTGCAATTGGTAAAAGTTACCTACCTATTAAGTATGGGATGACTTGTTGTGTTTCCCACAAGGTTGTCACCATAAAGTTAATAGGGTCTTAGTCCCCACTAGGATTTCATCGTGATATCCCATCTTTGCATAATGAGGGTTATGCAAATTCGTCGATAATTAGTGGGAGCATAAATTAGGATGAAAGACCATATCTTAATTTTAATGAATGTCTGCAATGTTATATTGATAAAATTATATCTCTGTTGTAGAATACGATAATAAACCACCATTAGTATGGCATATTAGATGCCATATAGTTTAATGGATCACACTTCTTAGACTGGTTTAGAACTAAGAGAATTGTTCTCATAGTTGACCAATTAACTACTCTACTTGAGAAGTAAGTGTCTCCTAAATTATCTAGTGATATGAAAGAAAGATAAGATCTTATCTCATAAGACAAGATGCATTGTTTGCCTTAACTTAGATGTTAGTCTCTATGAGATATAAATTGTAGAGACAACATGGATAGATGGATATGAGATCCATCATGGCTCATAGTGATGAGCTATCTAAAGGGCAACTTAGATCAACAATACATCTTAATTACTTCTTGTTGGTGAGACCAATAGTAAGAAGTAAAATCATTAGATAAAATATGAGAGAGTTAATAGTAAAAGAAGGTGGTCAAGATAATAAAGCCAGAATAAGACAGGATTCTTACACTGTCATGATGATGATAAGTGAAAGAGGAAGTACAAAGTGTTTTTGTATATAATGCAAAGGTGGAGCTTGAGAAGCTTCATGTATCCAAGTCATTGGCACTTACTTGTTTTAAATATACACTTAATGGTATTAGATACTATATGTGTATATCATAATATTAGATACTATGGATGCATCTGATGGTATGAGATACCAGATATGCATCTTATATCTACAAGGAGTTGTAGATGATAACAAGTAAATAAAGGCTTAATAAAGAAGATGTTGACCTACATATGAAATGGTGCAAAAGTTACATCATTCTTAGTGGGAGGTGCAATTCTTTAATATCCTTATCGAGATGTCTTAATAATTAAGATTGCTATTATATCCTTCTACAAGAACATTATATGATTTCCTACTTGAATAAATGTTGATTTATTCTAAGTTATGGAATTGATAGATGTTCTAATAGATTGAATGGCAAAGTGTTTGCCAGTGGGAGCTTAATGAATTGTTTAATCATATTTGATATGTTAGCTCTCATGTTATGTGTGAATATTCCTTTTAAGAGGAAATGGGTTGATTTAGATCAATCTACACTTTAGCTTTATATAGACATGGAGAATGGGTTAATGAGTTATTAGAACTTGTACATCTAGATGTATGTTAGCCCATATCTAGTAAGGCTAAAGAAGAATATTTCTACTTCATTATTTCAAAGATGATGTCTCTAGGTATGGATACATGTACTTTATGAAGTACAAATCTAAGACCTTTGAGAAATTATTTGAGATTAAGAATGAAGTAGAGATACTAATGGAAAGAGTATTAGAACTCTTTGATGAGATCAAAGAGAGGAATACTTAAGTACATAATTCACATATAATTGAAGGATAATAGAATCTAATGGACACCTCTTTACACATTTTAGCTTAATTGAGTAGCTAAAATGAGAAGTCATATTATGTAAGACATAATATGAACAATGACAAGCTTTGCAAAATTTCCTCTTTGTCTAATTTTGGTTAAGTACTCATTATAACCACTTGTTCTTAATTAGTACCTTCTAAGTCTGTTCTGATTATTCCATATAGGATATGGAAAAGGGGTTAAAACTTGACCTTAAGCAAGTTAAGGTTTCGGAATGTCCGACCTGGTGAAGAAGTATAACTCTAACAAGTTGGAATATAAGACTATGAAGTGTTGCTTGTGGGATATCCAAAGGAAACTTTTGAATATTAAATATACGACCCTTATGTATAAGGGTATGTGTTGCTCAGCACACTATATTTCAAAGGAAAAGTTCCTTCTTAAGAAAGATAGTGGGAGCAAGGTATATATGGAAATTGTTCCAGTCCCACAACCCAATAACACTTCTATTAAGGTGCTAGTTAATAATTACACAAGGACTAATGATAGGTCTTTACTTGTGTCCATTCTACCTAAGAGATATGTGAGACATATCTCTGATAGATGAAATGAGGCATAAGATAATAAGGATATTGATCTTAGGATCTATATAGAACCAATATGAGATATTGAATCATTAATGGGAAGAGACAATAAAATCCGATATAAACTTTATCTATTCTAATCAAGTTTAGAACTTGATAAATCCACCTAAGGATATAGTATCCATAAGGAATAAATGGATCACTAAAGAATAGATTGGAGTGGATTAGAAGGTAGATACCTTCAAAGGTGAGAATAGTTGAAAAGGATATCATTGAAGTCAAATGGTTGACAATGATGAGATCTTTTACCTATTCCATGGATTAATCCATTCGGATTTTGATTGTAACACTCTATGATTATGAGATAAGCTAATTGGATGTAAGATAGTGTTCCTCTAAAGTATTTTGAGGAATAGGTGTATATGATACAACTATAGGGAATTAAATCCCAATAACATCCAAGAAGAGTGTGTATTAAGTTCATTTATGGACTAAAGTAAAAATTTCCCATAGATCATATATATGGTTTAATGAGATTAAATCTTATGACTTCGTTAAGAACGAAGAGGAGCCTTGTGTATTCAACAAGATAAGTGGGAGTGCTATTACTTTCTTGACATTTTATGTTGATGACATACTACTCATTAAGAATGAAGTAGGTGTGTTATCATAAGTGAACCTAGCTATCAAATTGATTCTCCAAACACAATTTGGGTTTTGAGATCTATGGAGATAGATCTAAAATCAATGCCCAGTTAATGTACGCAGTCACCATAGTCAAAGGGTTTGACATGATAAACTCCAAGATAGGTTTCTTACCTATGTGGTGTGGAGTTAATCTCTGTAAAGTGTTGTCTTTGTAGACTTCTTGAAAGATAAAGAGATCACATAAATGGAGCCCTTATGCCTTTGTCATAGGGTCTATCATTTATATGATGCTACGTACATGATGTAATCAATGCTCTAAGTGTTATGAGCATTCATCAGACATGCATCCAAGTGAGAGTCCCGGATAGTTTAGAGATATATCATTTGGTACTTGAGAAGCACTGAGAATGTATCTCTATACACTGGAGGATAAGACTTGAAGTCTTGTAGTTTTACAAACACAAGCTTCTAATCAAATAAGTTTGATATTAAGTCCGAATAATGGTGGTGCAGTGAGTTGAAAGAGTTCTATGTGATAGAACACTGTAAGTTCTACAACATATGTAAACAAGTTTACATAGTGATTGCACACTACTTGAGAAGTAGTCTAGATGAAGTTTTTCATCTACATATTTGATATGGGATTGTCTCAATTTTCTCTGAAAGTGTATCATTGTTTTGAGAAAACAATGGAGTAGAGCCGATGTCTCATCAGAAGTTTAGAACTTCTGTGGCGATACCATACAATCAGAGAGATAGCAGCTTATAGAGATATAATTAAAGATAAAGTATCTACCGTTAATAACATTGCAGATCCACTAACTGAAGCAGTTACTCAAAGAGTGTTTGAGCTTCACCTCGAGCTGATATAGATCAGCCAGATGGGTGATTGGCTTTAGTGCAAGTGGGAGATTGATAGAAATGTATGCCCTACAAGCCAATCATATATGATATGATTCGACATTTCTAGAAATATCTCATTCAATTAATTAGGCAAATCTTCATTATAAGCTCTTATTAGAAGCGAATATCATAATGAAGTCCTTGATCAAATACAATGATGATTAAATCATGATGAGATCATGATAATGAGATTGATCATCTAGAGGTATTTGATCTAAATGTTCCTAGTCATAGGATACTTGAGACGGGACATCAAGGATCCGGATAGACTAGTGTATGTGATGTCTTCTCATGTGATGAGGACGACCGATCTCATTGGTCATTAGTGTGGAGACACTGAGATACACATGCAGGTGCTCATTAGTTGAATGAGTTCACTGAACTGACCGAATTAGAAACCCTGAATGGTATCTTACCGAACTGTCTATCAGGGTTTTCTATCATCACGGTTGCATGGTTGGACCTTTGACCTGAGTCGCCAAAGATGCCTTGTTGGGTGGAACTTGTGCTTTGACCATTGACTTATGGATCACAATTTAGATGGTCCTATATAGCGATGGATCGGGTACAAGGAAAATTCGATGGAGGCAATTGAGCGGACAACAAGGGATCGTCCACTCTCGGTAAGTGAGAGTGAATGTCCTATGGGATAGTACTCTAAATCCCTGGCCAGGGTAGATAGGATAATTGGAAAAGGAGTTTTCCAATTGATCCAATTCCGAGTACAGGATCCTATAGAGTCGGTACACTAAGGAGTTGATAGTCGATGCCGTACTCCTTTCCGACCGGGACATTGGATGGATGAGGGTTTATATCCATGTGGTAACTGATGATGGAAAGGCTCAATGGAGATGAGATTATCCCCATAGCCATTTGGGATCATGGGATGTGGCTTGTACCCTTCATGATCGGTAGGCCGATTAACTTTGTTATCGGATAACGGATTTAATTAAATTAAATAGAATTGTTCTATTTTATTTAGGCCTCAACCAAATAGGCTATTGGGCCTAGTGGGTCACACACAAAAGGACTTATCCACAAGTACAGGGGCAAGGGCGTAATTTATAGAGATATTGGGTTTTTATGAAAAATTCCATAATTCTCTATAAATACTAATGGTTTCAGCCAAACCCCATCAAGCCAAGGGTGAAAACCACGTCCCAAGTCTCCTCCCTACCTCCTCCTCTCTCTAGAAGGTGTCCATGGTCGATGGAGCTCCGTTCGGGAAGAGTTCTCGAGGCCGGCGCGAAGGGAGAACCTGCTGTGGATGAAGTTCGTGTGGATACTGCTGGAGACCGGACACTTGAACGGTTTGTAGAGCTTGATAAGCTCATCTCCTTCCTCTCCATGGGATTATATGAATCCCTATCAGGTATATTCGAACCCGATTTGATCGGTTTTCAGTTTTCGTCGTTCGGTTATGATTGAGACAGATTCTAAAGGAACCCATAGGAATCGTCGCTTCCGCTGTACCAAATTTTAATGGACGATTCCTTACAGGGGTTTTAGTAGACCACCAAGTCTAGAAAGATCGAGGTGTTAATGATTTTTTGTTTGAAACAGTTTTTTATAGACCATCAAGATTGGAATGTTCAAGAAGGTATGAATTTGAATGAACTTCAAAACAATAGAGACAAGGAGGGTCATGACAGAGTGAACTTTTGTGGGCCATGGGGACTGAATTACCAAGGCTGAGAATGCTTTTTATGTAGACCATACAAATCAGAGTGATCAAGATGGTTGGACTGCCTTGGTCAGAAGAAGACCTGAGGTGGCAAGAGTGTGTGAGATAAGAATGGTGTTTTACTCTTTGTTCCTTCCAAGGTGGAGTGTGGAGACTTCCCTCAAATTAATGGGTAGGAGTTGGCCTTCCTCATCGCCTCTAATATAGTCTCCCTAGCATATTTCTACTACAAGGTAGTTGTTTTTTTTGTTTTCTTTTTTTATATATATCAACTTGACTTCTTCTCTACATAGTTTTCACCCAAGTTGACCCCCTCTAAATTTTGTTTGTGTGTCCCATGGTGGGATATTTATAGAGTACGGCTATCCAATTTTTCTCAAGGTGCTTCTATAAGATTTTACCTTGACTAGATTTTTTTTTTGACATTTTTTATTTTGGCCAGCCATGGTGTTTGGTAGGCCAAGTCCATCGGGCATCTATGTTTTTAGCCCATTCTTTTTTATTCTTTTTTTCTCCTTTTTTTGAAATAAGGTTTCTTTTTTATTGGTCCCTACATTGTTCGGCTGTTTCACTCTATGGTGGAGTTAAGAAGAGACTGATAGAAATGAATGTCTTATAAGCCAATCATATATGATATGATTCGACATTTCTATAAATATCGCATTCAATTAACTAAGCAAATCTTCATTACTAGCTCTTATTAGATATGAATATCATATTGAAGTCTTTGATAACATGCAATGATGATTAAATCATAATAAGATCATGATAATGAAATTGATCATCTAGAGGTATGTAAACAAAATGTTCCTAGTCATAGTATCCTTGAGATGGGACATCAAGGATCTGGATAGACTAGTGTATGTGATGTCTTCGCATGTGCTAAGGATGACTGATCTCATTGGTCATTAGTGTGGAGACACTAAGATACACATACAGCTGCTCATTAGTCGAATGAGTTCATGACCGAATTAGAAATCCTGAATGGTGTCTTACCAAACTACCGATCAAGGTTTTCTATCATCACAGTTGCATAGATGGATCTTTCACCTAAGTTGCCAAAGATGCATTGTTGGGTGGAACTTGTGCTTTGACCATTTTGACTTATGGATCACCATTAGATGGTCTAGTATAGTAATGGATCAGGTACAAGGAAAATCTGAATGAGGCAATTAAGCAGACAACAAAGAATCACCCACTCTCAGTGAATGAGAGTGAATGTTCTTTGAGATAATACTATAAATCCTTGGCCAGGATAGATAAGATGGTTAGAAAAGTGTAAACACCTGAAACGAGATCCGTGGATCTCTTTTTCTGATGCTTATGCTTTATTTGGAGACTTGGTGGATGGGATGTTAGTGTTTGTGGTCGCCAAGAGCCAAAGGCTCCAAAATATAGTAGAATAAAAGGAAATGAAATGGAGAATAAAAATGACCGTCGTACCTTTGGAAGTGGGAAGATTGTTGGGTTATGACTTCTCCTCTCTCGGTCGGGCAAAGGAAGAGAGCTTAGTGAGTCCTTTGTCTTTGATCCAGTTGAAGCTCCGCCTCGGCCGGATTTATCTACAAATGTTTATAAAAAAACATAGAAACAAGTGAAAAGATCATTAGTTCTAGTGAAAGCGTAGAATCATGCTCAAATTCGAACTTGAACATACAAAAGGAGAGGAACTGATCTTATTGGGACTAAATCTCAACCCCTATTATTTATAGGTTTTTTAAAGAGGTATAAAGATGCAAAGATGTGGCCTAATACATGCTAAATGACATGTTAATGAAAGTTAAAATGAAAAGGGGAGCAAAGGATCAAATGGGAGGGTAAAAGAAACTTGAAAAATGAAAAGATGGGGTCTGCCCCTGCTAGTGCCCTATATATGGGGCACCAACTGTAGGGGCTCCCTTTATGGGGCACGTTGACCAAGGTCAAAGCGCCCTATTTATGGGGCACCAGGGAGTGGCTCCGGTAGATTTTCTTTCTTTCTTCGCGGCGTCACCCCGGGGTGTAGGAAGACCTCCAAGACGGAAGGACTTCTTCAAGCAGCCAATACTCAAGTGAAGCTAATGGAAGAGTGTTTTGGCACTATATGTAAGGGAAATGGGGCGTAGAAGCCCTCAAATTTGGATAAAAACCATGTTCCTGAAGAAGGAAACTGTGGGTTTTTGGCTTTTTGGAAAGGGAAATTTGGATCGGTTTGAAAGCTTATGGGGGATGATAAGGGCTTGAAAACGTAGTGGTGGATGGGCTCTAGAGTGGCACAGAGTTGGAATCCCCTCAAAGCTCCAAATGAGTACCTATTTATAGCCAAAAAGATGGCACTTTGGTCAAATCTGAAAACCAGTTCCACGCGGCAAAGTGCCCCATATACGGGGCGCTAGCATCATGAGCCATGTCAGTTCGACAAGATGGGTCCCAGTGAATGGTCAAATCAGTTGATCGAATCAATTTGACCAGGTGCCAAGCACCCCGTATATAGGGCGCTTGGTGGCCTATATACAAGGTGCCTAGTGCCCTATATATAGGGCACTTTGACCCTGGTCAAAGCCCCTGCAGCCCTCTTTGAAACGTGCCGAAAACCTTAATTTTTCAGCAAAACCCAGTTTCCATGAAAGGATAATCACATGTGCTTCATGAAAATAAGAATTTGAGCTCTCCGATTAGGCCAAAATTGCGTTTCTACAAAAAGGAGTTTTTTTATTTATCCTCTTTCGAGTGCATGATCCTATAGAGTCAGTATACTAAGGAGTTGACAATCGTTGTCATACTCCAATCCGACCGGGAAATTGGATGGATGAGGGTTTATATCCATGTGATAACCGATGATGGAAAGGCTCAATGGAGATAAGATTATTCCCATAGCTATTTGGGATCATAGGATGTGGCTTGTACCCTTCATGATCAATAGGCCGATTGATTTGTTATCGGATAACAAATTAAATTAAATTAAATAGAATTTTTCTATTTTAATTAGGCTTCAACCAAGTAGGCTATTGGGCTAAGTGGGTCACACACATAAGAACTTATCCATACGTATAGGGGCAAGGACATAATTTAAGAATATTATGGGTTTTATGAAAAATTTCAAAATGTTTTATAAATACTAATGGTTTTAGCCAAAACCTATCAAATCAAGGGTGAAAAACATGTCCTCATCCTCCTCCCTACCTTATTTTTTCTCTAGAAGGCAACCATGGGCGATAGAGCTCCGTTCAAGAAGTGTTCTCGAGGTTAGCGCGAAGGAAGAACTTACTGTAGATGAAGTCCATGTGGATACTGCCAGAGACCGGACAATTGATCTATTATTAGATCTTACAAAGCTCATCTTTTTTCTCTCCATGGAAATATATGAATCCCTATCTGGTATATACGAAGTTGTTTTGATTGATTTTTGGTTTTCGTCGTTCAGTTCTGATTGAGACTGGTTCTAGATGAACCCATAGGAATTGTCACTTCCACTGCATCAAATTTTATTGTATGATTTCTTACAGTGGTATCAGAGCCCGGTTCAAGTCTCGGTCGAAACCAACATCAAATCAATGATATTTTATGTAATTTATGTGTTCCTAAATCTATGCAAATGTCTACTTTGTCACAGTCACCATAAGAGATTGCTTGGTGCTGGTAGTATCTCATGAAATAGGGATTTCCAATGCCATAAACCATTCAAATTTTGGAGCTCTGTAGCGTCCGGGAGACACCCCAACATTTGGTGCTTCTATCATGCCCGAACCGTCACCCAGATTTGGGGATTTTCTAAAATCTCTGTCCTTAGAAAAAATTTAAGCTTTGAAATGGCTTTAAAAAATAGGTATTGATATAAACAAACCTTTTCTTATGATTTTTTGCTTTGAACATTGGCAAAGGAAGAGAATTTGATATTTTTCTAGCGAACTAGGGTTCTGCTAGGTTTGGCGGCTTAGTCCTTTTTATCCCTAATTTTTTGTCAACATAGAATTTTTTCTAAAATGATAGATATATATTTGTAAACTTAATTTGATGAGTATTCCATATAGTAGTTTTGTCAAAAAAAAATTTCTTTAGGATAACGAGTTATCTTTATTACTAGATGGTGATTTCTACTACATAGTGTAGTCGATCATCACTTGTTCTTCCTCATTTTCCAATGTATTGTAATTTTTACTGGAGATAAGGCTGAATGCTTCAAATCCTCATTCTATGAGAATTCCAACGCATATTTTTTCAGATTTTCCTGAGCTCGGGATTAGGAGATAAGTTCGATTTAAGGGGGAGCTAATCCTCCCATTGAACAGTGCCATCGGGGGAAGGCGCACACGCAGCACATGCAGCGGCGGTGCAAACATGCTAGTGACCCGGTGCACCGTGGGTTCACCGGTGATGAATGCTAAAGTGGTGCAATGAGCCCATTATGGTTTTAATAAATTTAAATAGTTTAAAATTATTGAAAAATCTAAAAAATTGTCAAAAAATCATAAAAATTTTAAAATTTGACATGTTTTAAAGTGTTTAATGACATATTATATTATATTTAATGTTATTGACATAGATTCATTCATAGTTAAGCCTTAAAATTATTTTAAAGGTTTAACTTAATTAATTAGAGTCTTAATTAATTTTATAAAATGATATTTTAGAGAATATAATTTATGACATTAATTAATGACTTTGCATAGTATTGAGAATGCATAAGTGTTTTAAATAGTTTATATATGAATGTTTATTTAATATAAATTATTTATATGTTGTTTTCTTGTTATTTTCATGCTATTTATTTCATGAAAATTTGACATGCATGAAATTGAAATTCAAACATTACAATGTATAATTTTATGCTGGTATATATGATATATCTCATATAATTATCACATATGCACTCTATGGAGGTGATCATGGACTTAATTGTTCTTGGTTTGTGATTGCTTTTTAATTGTGTTGGTTATGTTATTGAATGGGACCTGTGTCTCTATATACAATCTAATTGTACATTCTACATCTCTCTATTAATGTACTCCCCTTAGTTAAAACCATGGTTTCTTATAAAGTTATGTATATTTGTTGGTCTGCATACCCTTAAGCCACTTGTAATAGTTAGAAAGCGATTCATGGAAGGTTGGAGAGCAGGACCACTTGGAGAAGCACCCTTATGAAGTTAGAGCATGCCAACTAAAGCTTCTAAAGAAAGGATTTGCACCTATAGGGGTGCCTTAGGTGCATGCTTATGGTTAATAAAATCCCTCCTTATTTTAATTAGGTCAATAAATGTGAAACATTAAGAATGCCTCATGTAGCCTTCCAATGTTATGGTCTTGATGAGCTAATCTTAGAATGGATGGGTTTGTTGTGCTACCACAAGGCCCATCCAGCAAGAGATTGGTGATCATGGCTATGGCATTTACCAAACTTTGGGGTGGAGCATTTTCATGGCTTTGTTATGCTACTACAAGGGCTGTGTGACGAATTCATTCTCATAACGTAACAAGTGAGTTTGACCTAACTAGAGTATATGGCTTCTTGTGCTACTACAAGGTCATAACTCTACAAGCTAAACAACTAAGACTTGCAATTGGCAATAGTTACCTACCTATTAAGTATGAGGTGATTTGTTGTGCTACCACAAAATCATCACCATAACGTTAATAGGGTCTTAGTCCCCACTAGGATTTCATCATCATCTTTGCATAATTAGGGTTATGCAAATTCATAGAAAATCAATGAGAGCATAAATTAGGATGAAAGATCATATCTTAATGTTAATGAATGTTTGCAATGTTATATTAATAAAATATATCTCAATTGTAGAATAGGATGATAAACCACCATTAATAAGGCATACTAGATGTCAAGTAGCTTAATGATTCACACTTCTTAGACTAGTTTAGAACTAAGAGAATTGTTCTAATGGTTGATCAATTAACTATCCTACTTAAGAAGTAGGTGTCTTCTAGACTACCTAATGATGTGAAAGAAACAAAAGATTTTATCTCATAGACTAGATGCATTGTTTGCCTTATACTAGATGTTAGCCTCTATGAGATAAAAATTGTAGAGGCAACATTGATAGATGAATGTAAGATCCATCATGGATCATAGTGATAAGCTAGTTAAGGACAAGTTAAAACAAGAATACATCTTAAATACTTCTTGTTGGTGAGACCAATAGAAAGAAGTAAGATTGTTAGATATAAATAGAAGAGATAGTTAAAAGTCAAAGAAGGTGGTCAAGATAATAAAAGCCCAAATAAAATGTAGAATTCTTACACTATCATGATGATGGTAGGTGGAAGAGAAAGTGCAAAATGTAATGCACATAATGCAAAGGTGGAGCTTGAGAAGTTTCTTGTATCCAAGTCATTAACATTTACTTGTCTTAAATATACACTTCATAATATTAGATACTATATATGTATATCATAGTATTAGATACTGGGGATGCATATAATGGTATGAGATACTAAATATGCATCTCTTATCTATAAGGAGATGTAGATGATGACAAATAAATGAAGACTTAATAAAGAAGATATTGACCTACATATGAAATGGTGCAAAAATTGCATCATTACTAGTGGAAGATATAATTCTTTAATAGCCTTGTAGAGATGTCATAATGTTTAAGATTGTTCTTATATCCTCCAACATTGTCATTATTTGATTTCTTGCTTGAATAAATATTGATTTATTTTAAGTTATGAAAATGATAGATGTCTAAATCATTGAAAGGCAAAGTGTTTGCTAGTGAGAGTATAATAAATTGTTTAATTATATTAGATATGTTAGCTCTCATGTTATGTGTGAATACACCTCTTAAGAGGAAATGAGTTGATTTAGATCAATCTACCCTTTAGGTTAATGTAAACATGGAGAATGGGTTAATGAGTTGTCGAAACTTATACATCTAGGTGTATGTCTATCAAGACTAAAGAAAAATATTTATACTTTATTATTTTAAAGGATGATGTCTCTAGGTATGGATATATGTATTTTATGAAGTACAAATCTGAGACCTTTGAGAAATTACTTGAGATAAAGAATGAAGTAGTCATAATGATGAAAAGGGTATTAGAACTCTTTGATAAGATCAAAGAGGGGAATAGTATGTAGTTCACAAATAATTAAAGGATAATATAATATAATTTTAAAGGACACCTCTTTACATATTTTAGCTTAATGGAGTAGCTAAAATAAGAAGCTGTATTATGTAGGACATAATATGGACAATGACAATCTTTACAAATTTCTTCTTTGTCTATTTAAGGCTAAGTACTCAATATAACCACTTGATCTTAATTAGTACCTTGTAAGTCTATTCCAATTATTCTTTGTAGGATAGGGAAAGTGTTAAAGCTTGACCTTAAGCAAGTTAAGATTTTAGAATGTCTAACATGGTGAAGCATTATAACCCTAACTAATTGAAATATAAGACTATGAAGTATTGGTTTGTGTGATATCCTAAGGAAACTTATGAATATTAAATATTCCACTTTTATGGAAAAGAAAATATGTTGCCCATCTCACCATATTTCTAGAGGAACAGTTCCTCCTTAAGAAACAAAGTGGGAGCAAGGTATATATATGAAAGATACTCTAGTTCCACAGCCCAAAGCCACTTCTATTAAAGTACTAGTTAGTAATTACACATGGGCAATTTATAGGTTTTTACTTGTGTCCATTCATCCTAAGAGATATATGGGACATATCTCTAATGGAAGAAATAAGACATAAGATAGATAGGATATTGATCCTAGATCTTTATAGAAGTAATATGAGATATTGATTCTAAATGAGAAGACAATAAAATCCAATATAAACTCTATCTGTTCTAATCAAGTTTAGAACTTGATAAATCCACTTGAGGATATAGTATCCATAATGTATAAATGGTTCAATAAAGAATAGATTGGAGTGGATTAGAAAGTAGAGACCTTCAAGGTGAGAATAGTTGAAAAGAATATCATCTAAGTTAAATGGTTGACTATGATGAGATATTTTACCTATTAAATGGATTAATCCATTCGGATTTTGATTGTTACACACTAGGTCTATAAGATATGTAAATTGGATGTTAAGATAGTGTTTCTCTAAGGTATTTTGATACAACCATAGGGAATCAAGTTTCAATAACATCCAAATAGAGTGTGTATTAGGTCCATTTATAAATTGAAATAAAACTTCCCATAGATTGTATATAAGGTTTAATGAGATTAAATCTTATAATTTCATTAAGAACAAAGAGGAGCCTTGTGTATTCAAGAAGATAAGTGAGAGTGCTATTACTTTCTTGACATTTTATGTAGATGACATACTACTTATTAAAAATTAAGTAGGTATGTTGTTGTTAGTGAGCATAGCTATTAAATTAATCGTCTAAGCCAAATTTAGGTCTTAAGATCTACAGAGATAAATCTGAAAGGTTGCTTCACTTTACCATGTTAATGTACGTAGTAACCATAGTCAAAGGGTTTGACATGGTAAAATCCAAGATAGGCCTCTTACCTATGTAATGTAGAGTTGATCTCTTTAAAGAGATGTCTTTATAGACTTCTTGAGAGATAAAGAGAGTACATAAGTAGAGTACTTATGCTTTTTTCATCAGGTCTATCATATATGTGATGCTACATACATGACTTCATTAATGCTATAAGTTTTATGAGCATTCATCAAGTAGATCCATCTAAGAGTCATTGGATAGTTTAGAGATGTATCCTTGAGTATTTGAGAAGTACTAAGGATGTATCTCTAAAGTATAGAGGATAAGACTAAGTTTTGTAGTTTTACAAATAAAGACTAATAAGCAATTAAGTTTGATAATAAGTCAAAATTATGATGGTGCAGTGAGATAGAAGGGTTCTATTTAGAACATTGTAAATTCTACAACTGATGTAAAGAAGATTACATAATAGCTACACAGTACTTGAGAAGTAGTTTAGATGAATATCTTGATCTAAGATATGGGATTGTCTCAATTTTCTCTAAATGTGCACCATTGTTTTGAGAAAGTTTAAAACTTCTCTACCAATATCATAGAATTAGAGAGAATGCAGCTTATAGAGATATAAATAAAGATAGAGTATCTATCACTTATAACATTGCAAATCCACCAATTGAAGCAATTACTCAAAGAGTGTTTTGAGATTCACCTTGAGCTGATAGAGATTACCTAGATGGGTGATTAGCCTTGGTGCAAGTGAGAGATTGATAGAAATGTATGCCCTACAAGCCAATCATATATGATATGATTCGACATTTATAAAAATATCTTATTCAATTAACTAGGAAAATCTTCATTACTTGCTCTTATTAGATGTGAATATCGTAATGAAGTCCTTGATCACATGCAATGATGATTAAATTATGATAAGATCATAATGATATTGATCATCTAGAGGTATGTGAACTAAATGTTCCTAGTCATAAGATTCTTGAGACAGAATATCAAAGATCTAGATAGACTAGTGTATGTAATGTCTTCTCATGTGCTGAGAATGATGGATCTCATTGGTCATTAGTGTGGAGACATACCGCTTCTCATTAGTCGAATGAGTTCATTAAACTGACTGAATTAGAAATCCTGAATGGTATCTTACTGAATTGTCGATCATGATTTTCTATCATCACAGTTGTATGGTTTGACCTTTGACCTAAGTCACCAAAGATGCCTTGTTGGGTGGAACTTGTGCTTTGGCCATTGACTTATGGATCACCATTTAGATGGTCCACTATAGCAATGGATCGGGTACAAGGTAAACCTAAAGGAAGCAATTGAGCGGATAACAAGGGATCGTTCACTTTTGGTAAGTGAAAGTGAATGTCCTAAGGGATAATACCCTAAATCCTTAGATAGGGTAGATAAGATGATTGGAGAAGGAGTTTTCCAATTGATCCTATTTTGAGTACATGATCTTATAGAGTCAATATACTAAGGAGTTGATAATCGATGCCATACTCCTTGTTGACTGGGTTATTGAATGGACGAGGGTTTATATTCATGTTGTAACTAATGATGGAAAGACTCAATGAAGAAAAGATAATCCCCATAGCCATTTGTAATCATGGGATGTTGCTTATACCCTTCATGATCAGTAGACCAATTAATCTGTTATTGCATAATAGATTTAATTTAATTAAATAAAATTGTTCTATTTTAATTAGGCCTCAATCAAATAGTCTATTGGGCCTAGTGGGTCACACACATAATGACTTATCCATAAGTACAGGGGCAAAGATGTAATTTATGGATATTATGGGTTTTATGAAAAATTTCAAAATTCTTTATAAATACTAATGGTTTCAGCCAAATCCTATCAAACCAGGGGTGAAAACCACATTCTCAGCCTCCTTTCTACCTCTTTCTCTCTCTAGAAGGCATACATGGGTGATGGAGCTCCATTCGGGAGGTGTTCTCGGGGCCGGCGAGAAGGAAGAACTTGTTGTGGATGAAGTTTATGCGGATATCGTTGGAGATCGGATAATTGAACAATTTTTAGAGCTTCAAAGGTTCATCTTTTTTCTCTCGATGAGATTATATAAATCTTTATCAAGTATATTCGAACCCGTTTTAATTGATTTTTGGTTTCATTGTTCAATTCTAATTGAAACATGTTATAAATGAACCCATAGGAATCAATGCTTCCACTGCAACAAATTATGTAGGACAATTTCTTACAGGGAGCACTCGTAGGTCTCCCATGTCGATTACCTCATTATGATTCATGACTTTGACTAAGTCTTTGACTTGGAAGTAGTCCTCAATTGGGCGCCCTATGGACTTGTGGTAGGGATAATAGTTGGGTTCCTGAGTCCTTTCAACCTCTTTGGGATGTCTAATCAAAGGCAGGCAAATCAAATTGTTTTTCATGCACATGTCAAACAGTTTTCTTGTGCATTTCTATGGGAAAGAGTACCACTTTAGTGCACACTCTTCCCATATGGGTCTTGTCAAAGGAGTCCTTGGCAGGGGAGCCATGGTGGCATTCTTTCGCCCGATATTGTTGCTCCTTGATGAGGAGGTGTTGATTGCGTTATCCTTCCTAGATGCCAATTGCTTGCCTTTAGCATGCCTTGGCTCAAACATCACCCTTGATGGGTCACTATCATAGGGACACTATTTCTGGTGATGTAGGACTGGTTGAGGGTGACTATTAATTATGTTGCATCTCTCCTTATGTTGAGACAACTTCAAGTCGATCAACTGCTCTATCATAGTCCTCTGGGAGGGCTCTATGTACATACGGGGTGGTGGACTTGGTGGCTCATCATGAGGGAACAAGCATGCCTCATCTTCTGAGAGCTCTCTCGTGTTTGACTACTGATAAGTCACCAGCCACAGTGGGGCTATTAGTGGTGGCCCAGCCTGAGTGACATGGGGCCTGGAGATCTCAAGGGCTCCTAGACTTTGAGTTGCTTGCAATGGGAACCACCCAGCATTGGCAAGATGGCCTTAAGTTGTTAATTTTGCCACCAGAAGTCCACCATTGTGAGGTTAACTGGTGCACTCCCCTGTTGGTTATGTTGTGTTGTTTCTCCTATCTGAGGAGTGCTACCTTCACCAAGGATGATAGGAGCATGTGAAGAGGATGGTGCTACAATAGGGCTATGGCTAATGTTTGAGCCACAGAAGATGATATCTTTCTCTTTGGAAAGCTCATTAGAGATTGGGGTTGTGCTGCTATGTTGCTAGCTAGATTCACCACCATCATCTCGTTGTATGCTGGTTAGTGGTGTAAACAAAATCCGATAATCCAAAATTTTAATTCTATTCCGATAAAAATTAACGGGTTTGGAAACTATTTTTGTATCCTATAAGCTATCGGAATTGGAATCGGATATTCCGAAAGCTTATCGGAATCATAATTGGAATCAGGTGATTCCGTTTTCGTTTATCCGATTTTGATAATAAATAAATAAATAAAAGAAAAAATAATCAAAAAAAGTCAAATAAATCATAAAATATAATATATAAACTGATAAAATAATAATAATAAAATTTTAAAATATTATATAAAAATTTATTAATTACATGTGAATTATTATTTAATTTTTGAATAAAAATTAATATTTAATATCAGAATTGAAAATTATTGGATTCGATTCCGATTTCGATAATGGAATCGGAATCGGATCAAAATCGGAACATGGTAATTCCGAAATTATGGGAATCAGAATTGGAACACCTTATCCCTTATCGGAATCGGATTCTTTGATTCCGTTACCAAATCTGACCCATTTACACCCCCAATGCTGGTCATGTCTTTTGTAGGCTTGACCATTGCCTATATGTTTTCTTAGACCAGCTCTTGAATTAGCTTTTGAAATAGAGAGGAATCCCGAGGGTGAATGGACTTGCACAAAGTGCCCCCAGTCTAGTGATTCTCATGTACATTGTTCTATAGCGTGTCATGAATGATGTAAGAGGAGCTAGTGTGAAGGTGTGGTGACTAGAAATGCACCATGTTAACGGTGAAGTCTGTGTTGCTGCCAAGTGTAGTAGTGAGGTAGTGGTGGACTTACTAATTATTTTCCAATGTTAAGGACCATGTCATGGATTAGAGACTCAATGATGTCCTTGAACTGGTAGCAGTATATTGGTGCCAAGATTTTCCGTTTAGCTTGCTTAACACAGATTTGAGCAATACCTAAGCTGGTATGAAACATTTGACCCAGATTTGGTAAAATAAGCTCCAGATGATGTGAACAGACTTTGGAAATGCCTCAGAATGGCTTAATAGGCTAAAAATGTCCAAGGTAATGTCTTCATTTCATAGCCCTAGTCGAAAGCTTCGCAACAATGCCTAAAACATGGAAAATGGACACGGAAATGACAAAATGACCATTTTACCCCCAACACTTTAGGACAAGTTAGGACTCTAACATGGAACTCCAACTTAACCAGATTGACAGTGTCAGATAGAGCTGGACAATTCTTGAAAAGGATCATAAATTTGACCACCAATTGGAAAGATATGCAAGAAATATCAAATCTGGCCAAAGTACGTATTAAATTACAACAGGGGGCATGATAGTCCAAACCATTTTTAAAGAAACCTACAGGCTGAAATTTTAAAGTTTCCAGTCTATGACTATAGTTTTGGGAATATTGATCCATTGAAATTAAAATTTGGGCAATGAAAAAAGTTAAATGCACTCAATTACAGTTTTCGATATTATCGATGACCGAGATCACACCAATCGGAGAAATCAGTAAAATTAAACATATAGTGCAATTTGGAAGATCTTAGACACACTTATTGATGGATCACATTATCAAGGATCATCATAACTCATTCTATATTTTTTAGGATTAATTTAAGGTTTATTTAATTGATTCCGGTCAGGATTTACAGTATCTGTCAAATCAGGAGCACTTTGATCAAACACAGGTTAGAATTAACTCAAATTGGGCTAACCCAAGCTTCATCTATCTGAACCCAGCTCTTTCCCACCTTCCTTGTATGTTCAATGCCCTGAAATGTAGGATTGGGTGTGCCAACACCTCACCCCACCCCATCCTATCCTCATTTACTTTGAATATTATCTTATTTTCATAACCATTTTCTTTAAGATAATGTTTACACCCAGCCACCTTATCTCCAATTTTTATTATCCATATCTCTCTCAACCTCATCTTACCTCATCAAATGGGCATCATTTGACCAAAATTCAGCCCATCCCCAGCTGGTTTGTGAGCTCAACACCCTACAATGTAAGAGCATGTGTGCCAGCTACTCACCTCACACACACATAGCTGATGAGAAGTCTTTTTGCACTAGGACTCTCCCCAAATGACTTTTGTCCATATTCCATTCGAACCTTATCATCTCAACTCTATCCTAAATATCATTTGTCTAAACTTCAGCCCATCTTTAGCTGGTGTGTGCACACAATCACTTAAAAGATAGGGAAGGGTGCTCCAGATGTCATCTTACTCCCATCAAATGGTTAGTCTTCTTTTCCCAACTAAAAGTCTCGTAAAATTAAAATTATTTGAGCATTAGGACTCTGTACCACTCATCCTCAGCTTCATCTTCAGATGGTGCCATCTTCTTCTATAAATAGACTAGCCATCTGGCATTGGCCAGACCAACAACACTCACCCTTCGGAAGCCCTGCCTCTCTTTCCCTTCACTAGCTCTGGTCAAACCAAGCTCTCTTCCTCTTCTTTCTCTGGTCTGACATATTTATCATAAAGCTTCAGCACCTGAAGAAGTATAAGAAGGACAAGAATAAGGAGGATAACAAGTATTGGAGAAGCAGCAACACCTGCGGCAACAATTGTATACCAGTTTGTAGTAGATTCTACACCAATTATCATCTTCAATAGCAGCAGGCCTCTCCACCCTCTGTGCAGACTCCAGAAGCAGCCAAGCATCTTCAAGTCTCTTCCAACATAACCTGGAACCAAGGAGAAGAAGAAACAAAGAGAAGAAGGCTCCCTCCAATGGCTGGTGCGCCAACTCCATCAGCAGCACCTGCAACCGCCCTCTTCCTCCTCTGTGTAGCCCTCCATTCCAATTTCACCAAGAGTTGCAGTGAAATAGGTAATGATAAGATGTAAATTTTATTTCTCTTATTCCCCTCTTATTTCTCTTCTTCTCGGCCTTTTCTTTGGCTATTCATAATGTCTCTAGTCACAGTTCCATTAGCCCTCCATTCAGGCCATCCAAATAGCATCTTTGAAGTCTCAAACCAAGCCTAGTTAGACCCTCACCATGTCTGTCCCTTATCAGATCAGGGATCAGTCCAACTGGACACCCTTTTTCCATTCAATTAGACCTTTAGCCATGCCCTTAACAGCCTAGGTTCGACCCTTTTTTGTTGTCACATGTCTAGGCTCCAATAACAGCCTATGTTCTACCTTCATCTTAGCCACACCACCAGCCCCATTTTGGCCACCTGAATAGACACCCAATAAGCTCTTTGTGATGTTGATTATTTGGCCATTGTTCAGCCATCAAGACACCTCAATTCAGTCCTTAATCAGGTCCCTTTGAGTGCTCTTAGACATGTCTTTAAGTAGGCTCTCATCAGACAACCTAAACAGCCCCCTTGTGTGCTCACAATCATGTTCCATTTCTGGTCACTTGTTAATCTTTCACATAGCTCTTGTACATACTCAATTAGAGATCTTAAAATGTCCATCCAAACTTGCCCCACTGCTGGCCCTAAATAGCACCTCTCCTAGTCCACCTGCCGGCCACCCAAATCAGGTCCATACCAACCTATCCACCCTTTGTGCTGCCTTTAAAATATATCCCAAAACACCTATTCATCATTTCCATTAAAGCTAAGGGTGAAGGTTGATACTTGGAGACTCTTGGAATCCACCGGACGGGTTGAGACTACTCAGGTTGGCCTTCACTCTTCTTGCCCTTTGTGCAGCCCCAATCAACTTTCCCAATCTTGTCCTAAACCTGCCCCTTGTGCAGTCCCCTTTTCAATCCCTCCAATCAGTGCCTTAACTGGTCCATTCCAGCTCCTCTGAGGCCCCATTTGACCATGGCTACAGCATGAATCCAAGTGCAAAAAATGATGCAAACAGGTGCTCAAAACAGGTGCAAGAAACCAAGGCTACAGCAGGTCCTTGTGAGGACTAGGTTGAGGGTGACTTCCTGGTCCCCCTTGGCTCACATGATGGGTCAAGAGATTGAGAAGGTGGCTCTCAATTCTAGTCCAAACAGGGTGCAAATCAGGCCTTGTTGGCCTTTGAAGATCAAAACAGGCCGTCAAGGCCCATGAAGCTTGAATTGGGCCAACCGAGCTAACATGACATGAAGCTAGCCTTATTAGGCCATGAGACATGAAGCTGGCCCACTAGGCCTTGGACATTTAAAATAAAATTTAAATAAATCTGATGGTGAAATGTCAAAATTAAATAATGAGTTACTCCACAACTGGACGCTCCATTGGGAGGCTAGCCCGGACATGTTTCAAGTACGTTGGCCTAGGCATAGGCATGGGATACACTTCCCACTGTAAATGGACCCTTCCCACTACTTGAAAAGTCAAAGAACTATGCCACGTAAGACGGATAAAATTTCCACACCGATCAAAAAATAAGGCGGCATGCTACCAAAATTTTCCCGATCAATTGGGAACACCATGGGAAGGACATATACATGTACACATTCAGCTTGGACAGTAGAGAATGTGGCATATGAACTTCCACATTGGATGTACACTGACATGGAAATTCAATGAAAATTTCAAGTGTCAAGTCATTTGCATGTGACTGGGCATCGACACTTGCCCGATAAACCGGATGTGATACAAACGGAATAAGAGTTAACCAAATCTAAAAATAATTTAATTAAATCTGAAAATACATTCAAACAACTTTAAAATACATTTAAAATATGTCATTAAAACCTTAACATTCAACAAAAATTAGATTTAATACAATTTAAAAATTTTGGTTGCCAATTGGGGTTCAACCTCCTTGGGTCTTTTCCTTATTTTTCTTATGTGGCATACATTTAGATAGGTTTTTGACATGTGGGAGTCATTGCCCATCTTTTGACGCCTCTTTTTCATTTTCTACATTTTTGGGTACTCATTCAAATAGGCCCATATTTGTTTAAACATGTGGAGTTCATTGCCCATCTTTTGGCACCCTTTTGTACCCTCTAAGACGGCCTCCTACTAGGGTAGCAGGCATTTTCAATACTACCTTCTTCTAATCTCCTTCACCTATCTTAAACCAAACAGAAGAGAATAAGGTAAGTGTCTCCTTTCTGTCTTCAAGGTTCTACCTTGACTCTCTCAAGTGTTAAGTTGTCTAAATTCTGGGATTGAGAGGTGTTGTGTGTGCAAAATGATGTCTACCCTTGTACTCTAGTGAACGCTTCAAAATCAATGACTTGATATCATACCAGAGATTCTCCATTTTTTAAGGAAAATATTTTTGAGGTAAACGTCATTCCAAGGATGACTCAATGTCTCTCCATTTGCATTTGTTAGCTCATATGTATTGCCTACATATTTTTTAAATTCTTACAAAAGACCCTTCCCAGTTAGGTTGCAACTTGGAGCAGGGACCACCTAGCTTAATGAATATACGTTTAACTACCATCTCACCAATTTCGAATTGTATCTCTATCACCCTTTTTTAATAAAACCTTTTGAGTCTATTTTGATAAGTTTGCGCATGCTCGGTGGCGGCCAACCTTCTTTCATCTAGGAGTTCAAGCTGTGCAAGGAGAGATTCTTGCCTCTCATCAATGGGGATGTCCTTGTCGAGTTGAACATGTAGCGATGGAAGGAGCACTTCATATGGGATCACTGCTTCCATTCCATATGCAAGGGCATATAGGGTTTGACTAGTGGGGGTCCGCATAAAAGTACGATAAGCCCATAGGGCATCTATGAGTTTATCTGGTCAATCCACAAACTTGTTGGACTTACAAGTTTTCTTGATTATCTTAATTAAGGTTTTATTAGTGGCTTCTGCTTGACCATTGCCTTACGGGTAATATGGTGATGAATGATGCAATGTAATATTGTACCTATTGTAAAGATCACACAGATCTTGATAGAGGAATTATGGCCCATTGTCGGTGACAATGTCACTGGGAATCCTGAACCTAGCGATGATGTTACACTTGATGAAGGAACACAATGTTGATGCTTTGATATCCACAAACTAGGGGTGTAAACGGATCGGATTCGGTAACGGAATCACAGAATCCAATTCCGATTCCGATAAGGGATAAGGTGTTCCGATACTGATTTCGATAATTTCAGAATCACCATGTTTCAATTTCGATCCGATTCTAATTTCGTTATCGAAATTAGAATCGAATCTGATAATTTCTAATTCTGATATTAAATATTAATTTTTATTCAAAAAATCATTAATAATTCACATATAATTAATAAATTTTGATATAATAATTTAAAATTTTATTTTTATCATTTTATCAATTTATATATTATTTTGTATGATTTATTTAACTTTATTTTGATTATTTTTACTTGTACTTATTTATTTAACTTTATTTTGATTATTTATCAATTCACGTGTGGCTCTCGCTTGAAGGTTACGGCAATATTCCGAAAATCATTGGTCCATTCTCAACTTGCGAGGGGCTCCACCCATGTCCTTAGCTCATGTCCACAAGATAATCCGGATCAGATAACGGTCAAATAAAGGATATCGCCTATGGAATAAGAGTCTGGGGCTCCAAATCAAGTCAATTTGGCGTGTCTACAGCTTTCCTCGCCTTGATGTCGGCTTTGCAAGGGAATGGCATGTAGCGGAACGAAGTGAAACGTAGAGAAAGCATAGCGAAGCGAGATGGATCGTAGTGGAATGTAGTGGAGTGAAATGGTGATGGACTGAAAAGGTGGCATCAAGGTGTAGATATAGACACGCTTAACCACCAGATTCGGCAAGATGAATCTCCTCAAGTCTCCTGGTTAACCGCCATGTTTCATCAAGTCTTCCTATTTTCGATTGGTAAGAGATGTGCCATTGGCATGAGAGAAGAATAGCCAACCCCAACGCGGTGGGGAGTCCCCGAAACATAGGTTCGTGGGTTCATCATCAGCCGGTAACCCGATCTTTGCGGTGTTCCTGTACTGTGATGGGCTAAAGTTTAAAGAGATTTTTTTTGAAAAAGTAAAAGAATACCAATCGAGCACATTCAGGCTCTTAGATTCATTTATGTCTTCCATGCGACATGATTCTATTCAGAATAGAATGATCTCAGATTCTGGAAGGCAAATGTTTAAGCATAGACCGTGAAGATATTGACGGTGCAAGTTCTGATCAAAATAGAAGGCCCTTGGCGGGATGAATTGGCTGCCATGGTGGGATGAATAGCAAAGAAGTGTTGAAATGGCCACAGTGGTGAAAAGAAATGAAAGATTTGAGGGCACAAAGTGATTACCGAACACGGTGGGATACCAACTCAAGCATCTGAAGCAAGGATTTGCACCTATAGGGGTGCCTTAGGTGCATGTTTAGGGTTAAGACCATGATCACCTGATTTTGTGCATATTTGATATGTGGATGTGTGCTACATGTTATACCTTAGATATATGATATTCCAAAGGTATTATATATACTTAGCACATATTATTGATGAGACTAAAATAAAATCCCTCATTGTCATAATTAGGTTGATAAACGTGTGACATTAAGAATGACTCACGTAGCCATCCGTTGTTATGGTCTTGATGAGCCAATCTTAGATTGGATGGGTTTGTTGTGCTACCACAAGACTCATTCAGCAAGGGATTGGTGATCATGGCTAAGGCATTTGCCGAACTTTGGGGTGGACCATTTGCATGGCTTTGTTGTGCTACCACAAGGGCTGTGTGAAGAATCCATTCTCATAACGTAACAAGCGGGTTTGACCTAACTAGAGTATATGGCTTGTTGTGCTACCACAAGGTCATAACTCTAGAGGCTAAATGACTAAGAGTTGCAAGAGTTGCAACTGGCAATAGTTGCCTACCTATTAAGTATGTGGTGATTTGTTGTGCTACCACAAGGTCATCACCATAAAGTTAATAAGGTCTTAGTCCCCACTAGGATTTCATCGTGATATCCCGTCTTTGCATAATGAGGGTTATGCAAATTCGTCGAAAATTAGTGGGAGCATAAATTAGGATAAAAGACCATATCTTAATTTTAATGAATGTTTGCAATGTTATTTTGATAAAATTATATCTCAGTTGTAGAATACGATTATAAACCACCATTAGTATGGCATATTAGATGCCATATAGCTTAATGGATCACACTTCATAGACTTGGTTTAGAACTAAGAGAATTGTTCTCATAGTTGACCAATTAACTATTCTACTTGAGAAGTAGGTGTCTCCTAAATTATCTAGTGATATGAATGAAAGATAAGATCTTATCTCATGGACAAGATGCATTGTTTGCCTTAAATTAGATGTTAGTCTTTATAAGACATAATTATAGAGACAACATGGATAGATGGATATGAGATCCATCATGGCTCATATTGATGAGTTAACTAAAGGGCAACTTAGATCAACAATACATCTTAATTACTTCTTGTTGGTGAGACCAATAGTAAGAAGTAAAATCATTAGATAAAAATAGGAGAGAGTTAATAGTAAAAGAAGGTGGTCAAGATAATAAAGCCAGAATAAGATAGGATTCTTACACTGTCATGATGATGAAAAGTGGAAGAGGAAGTACAAAGTGTTTTGTATATAATGCAAAGGTGGAGCTTGAGAAGCTTCATGTATCCAAGTCATTGGCACTTACTTGTTTTAAATATACACTTAATAGTATTAGATACTATATGTGTATATCATAATATTAGATACTATGGATGCATCTGATGGTATGAGATACCAAATATGCATCTTATATCTACAAGGAGTTGTAGATGATGACAAGTAAATGAAGGCTTAATAAAGAAAATATTGACCTACATATGAAATGGTGCAAAAGTTGCATCATTATTAGTGGGAGGTGCAATTCTTTAATAGCCTTATGGAGATGTCTTAATAATTAATATTGCTATTATATCCTTCTACAAGAACTTTATATGATTTCCTACTTGAATAAATGTTGATTTATTCTAAGCTATGGAATTGATAGATGTTCTAATAGATTGAATGGCAAAGTGTTTGCCAGTGGGAGCTTAATGAATTGTTTAATCATATTTGATATGTTAGCTCTCATGTTATGTGTGAATATTCCTTTTAAGAGGAAATGGGTTGATTTAGATCAATCTACACTTTAGCTTTATATAGACATGGAGAATGGGTTAATGAGTTATTAGAACTCATACATTTAGATGTATGTTAGCCCATATCTAGTAAGGCTAAATAAGAATATTTCTACTTCATTATTTCAAAGATGATGTCTCTAGGTATGGATACATGTACTTTATGAAGTACAAATCTAAGACCTTTGAGAAATTATCTGAGATTAAGAATGAAGTAGAGATACTAATGGAACTAGTATTAGAACTCTTTGATGAGATCAAAGAGAGGAATACTTAAGTACATAATTCACATATAATTGAAGGATATTAGAATCTAATGGACACCTCTTTACACATTTTAGCTTAATTGAGTAGCTAAAATGAGAAGTCATATTATGTAAGACATAATATGAACAATGACAAGCTTTGCAAAATTCCTCTTGTCTAATTTGGCTAAGTACTCATTATAACCACTTGTTCTTAATAGGTACCTTCTAAGTCTGTTCTGATCATTCCATATAGGATATGGAAAAGGGGTTAAAACTTGACCTTAAGCAAGTTAAGGTTTAGGAATGTCCGACCTGGTGAAGAAGTATAACTCTAACAAGTTGGAATATAAGACTATGAAGTGTTGGCTTGTGGAATATCCTAAGAAAACTTTTGGATATTAAATATACGACCCTTATGTATAAGGGTATGTGTTGCTCAGCTCACTATATTTCTAAAGGAAAAGTTCCTTCTTAAGAAAGATAGTGGGAGCAAGGTATATATGAAAGATGTTCCAGTCCCACAACCCAATAACACTTCTATTAAGGTGCTAGTTAATAATTACACAAGGACTAATGATAGGTCTTTACTTGTGTCCATTCTACCTAAGAGATATGTGAGACATATCTCTGATAGATGAAATGAGGCATAAGATAATAAGGATATTGATCCTAGGATCTATATAGAACCAATATGAGATATTGATTCATTAATGGGAAAAGACAATAAAATCCGATATAAACTTTATCTATTCTAATCAAGTTTAGAACTTGATAGATCCACCTAAGGATATAGTATCCATAAGGAATAAATGGATCACTAAAGAATAGATTGGAGTGGATTAGAAGGTAGATACCTTCAAAGGTGAGAATAGTTGAAAAGGATATCATTGAAGTCAAATGGTTGACTATGATGAGATCTTTTACCTATTCCATGGATTAATCCATTCGGATTTTGATTGTAACACTCTATGATTATGAGATAAGCTAATTGGATGTTAAGATAGTGTTCCTCTAAAGTATTTTGAGGAATAGGTGTATATGATACAACTATGGGGAATCAAATCCCAATAACATCCAAGAAGAGTGTGTATTAAGTTCATTTATAGACTAAAGTAAAATTTCCCATAGATCATATATAAGGTTTAATGAGATTAAATCTTATGACTTCGTTAAGAACGAAGAGGAGCCTTGTGTATTCAACAAGATAAGTGGGAGTGCTCTTACTTTCTTGACATTTTATGTTGATGACATACTACTCATTGAGAATGAAGTAGGTGTGTTATCATAAGTGAACCTAGCTATCATATTGATCCTCCAAACACAATTTGGGTTTTGAGATCTATGTAGATAGATCTAAAATCAATGCTCAATTAATGTACGTAGTCACCATAGTCAAAGGGTTTGACATGATAAACTCCAAGATAGGTTTCTTACCTATGTGGTGTGGAGTTGATCTCTGTAAAGTGTTGTCTTTGTAGACTTCTTGAAAGATAAAGAGATCACATAAATAGAGCCCTTATGCCTTTGTCATAGGGTCTATTATTTATATGATGCTACGTACATGATGTGATTAATGCTCTAAGTGTTATGAGCATTCATCAAGAAAATCCAGGTGAGAGTCATTGTATAGTTTAGAGATATATCATTTGGTACTTAAGAAGTACTGAGAATGTATCTCTATACACTGGAGGATAAGACTTGAAGTCTTGTAGTTTTACAAACACAAGCTTCTAATCAAATAAGTTTGATATTAAGTCAGAATAATGATGGTGCAGTGAGTTGAAAGAGTTCTATGTGATAGAACACTGTAAATTCTACAACATATGTAAACAAGTTTACATGGTGGTTGCACACTACTTGAGAAGTAGTCTAGATGAAGATTCTCATCTAAGGTATGGGATTGTCTCAATTTTCTCTGAAAGTGTATCATTGTTTTGAGAAAACAATGGAGTAGAGCCGATGTCTCATCAGAAGTTTAGAACTTCTGTGGCGATACCATACAATCAGAGAGATTGCAACTTATAGAGATATAATTAAAGATAAAGTATCTACCGTTAATAACATTGCAGATCCACTAACTGAAGCAGATACTCAAAGAGTGTTTGAGCTTCACCTCGAGCTGATATAGATCAGCCAGATGGGTGATTGGCTTTAGTGCAAGTGGGAGATTGATAGAAATGTATGCCCTACAAGCCAATCATATATGATATGATTCGACATTTCTAGAAATATCTTATTCAATTAATTAGGCAAATCTTCATTATAAGCTCTTATTAGATGCGAATATAATAATGAAGTCCTTGATCAAATACAATGATGATTAAATCATGATGAGATCATGATAATGAGATTGATCATCTAGAGGTATTTGATCTAAATGTTCCTAGTCATAGGATACTTGAGACGGGACATCAAGGATCCGGATAGACTAGTGTATGTGATGTCTTCTCATGTGATGAGGACGACCGATCTCATTGGTCATTAGTGTGGAGACACTGAGATACACATGCAGGTGCTCATTAGTTGAATGAGTTCACTGAACTGACCGAATTAGAAACCCTGAATGGTATCTTACCGAACTGTCTATCAGGGTTTTCTATCATCACGGTTGCATTGTTGGACCTTTGACCTGAGTCGCCAAAGATGCCTTGTTGGGTGGAACTTGTGCTTTGACCATTGACTTATGGATTACAATTTAGATGGTCCTATATAGCGATGGATCGGGTACAAGGAAAATTCGATCGAGGCAATTGAGCGGACAACAAGGGATCATCCACTCTCGGTAAGTGAGAGTGAATATCCTATGGGATAGTACTCTAAATCCCTGACCAGGGTAGATAGGATAATTGGAAAAGGAGTTTTCCAATTGATCCAATTCCGAGTACAGGATCCTATAGAGTCGGTACACTAAGGAGTTGACAGTCGATGCCGTACTCCTTTCCGACCGGGACATTGGATGGATGAGAGTTTATATCCATGTGGTAACTGATGATGGAAAGGCTCAATGAAGATGAAATTATCCCCATAGCCATTTGGGATCATGGGATGTGGCTTGTACCCTTCATGATCGGTAGGCCGATTAATCTGTTATCGGATAACGGATTTAATTAAAATTAAATAGAATTGTTCTATTTTATTTAGGCCTCAACCAAATAGGTTATTGGGCCTAGTGGGTCACACACAAAAGGACTTATCCACAAGTATAGGGGCAAGGACGTAATTTATAGAAATTTTGGGTTTTTATGAAAAATTCCATAATTCTCTATAAATACTAATGGTTTCAGCCAAACCCCATCAAGCCAAGGGTGAAAACCACGTCCCAAGCCTCTTCCCTACCTCCTCCTCTCTTTAGAAGGTGTCCATGGTCGATGGAGCTCCGTTCGGGAAGAGTTCTCGAGGCCGGCGCGAAGGGAGAACCTGCTGTGGGTGAAGTTCGTGTGGATACTGCTGGAGACCGGACGCTTGAACGGTTTGGAGAGCTTGAGAAGCTCATCTCCTTCCTCTCCATGGGATTATATGAATTCCTATCAGGTATATTCGAACCCGATTTGATCGGTTTTCGGTTTTCGTCGTTCGGTTCTGATTGAGACGGATTCTAAAGGAACCCATAGGAATCGTCGCTTCCGCTGCACCAAATTTTAATGGACGATTCCTTACACTCTGAACTCTCATGGTAGAGGGATAGGTATTGTCCTTCTGTCACCTGAAGGTGTCACCATTCCACAGGCTTTTCAGCTTAACTTTCCAGCAACCAACAACATAGCTGAGTATGAAGCCTTGCTGGCCGGGCTGGAGGCCGCTCATTTTCATGGTGCCACCGAACTGATGGTGATAGGTGATAGCCAATTGATCCTACGCCAAGTCCTATTCAAGTACCAAACTTCTCATCCAAACCTCAAACCCTACCAGGAGCTCACCACCTGCTACGTCAAGCTATTCTTCAAACTCACCTTTGTTCATGTCCCCCGCTCTCAGAATATCCTCGCCGATGCCTTAGCTTCACTAGCTTCATCTCTATCTGTCCAGCTAGGCAGGCAAGTGCGGACTATCCACATCTGCAAGAGGACAATTCCAGCAATTGAGGATGGACGTTTTCTGAAGGTTAAGGAGAGATTCAACAGAAAAGAATACTTGGAACATAAGGAAGAAATCTCCCTGATTGAGTTGGAAGAATTAGAAGAATGTGAAAGACCTTGGTATGACGAGATTGTGAGGTATTGCCAAGATCAGTCATATCCACCTGGATCAACCACCAAGGAAAAGAAGGCAATCAGAAGAGTATCCCAGAGGTATACAATCCTAGGAGGAGTGCTCTACAAGAGAAGCCTAAGTGGAATCTTACTTAGATGTCTTGATGAAGAAGAAGCTGAGTTGCTGCTGAAAGAAGCACATTCTGGAGTTTGTGGTGGTCATGTGAATGCCGAAGCCCTTGCTAAGAAAATCATCCGACAAGGGTATTATTGGCCAACTCTAGAAGAAGACTGCTCCATCTTTGTCCGGCATCGTCATTCATGTCAACTCCATGCCGACAAGATTCACTCTCCTGCATCTTCCGTTCATCCAATTCATGCCCCATGGCCTTTCGCCATGTGGGCCTTTGATATCATTGGCCCCTTGAGTGACCTCAACTCCGAAATGCGCTGAAAATCATTCATTCTGACGGCAACGGAGTACTTCACAAAGTGGGCTGAAGCGGAAGCATTCATGGAGATTAAAGCGTCAACAGTCTGCTCCTTCATCAAGCGCAACATTCTGGCAAGGTTCGGGATCCCCAGCGACATCGTCACCGATAATGGGCCACAATTTCTTTCTCAAGATCTGCGTGATCTTTGCAACAGGTATTACATTTCATTGCATCATTCATCACCATACTATCCTCAAGGCAATGGTCAAGCAGAAGCCACCAACAAAACCTTAATCAAAATCATCAAGAAATCTTGTAAGTCTAGCAAATTTGCCGACTGGCCTGATAAGCTTGTAGATGCTCTATGGGGTTATCGTAGTTCTGTAAGGAGTCCCACTGGCCAAACCCCGTATGCTTTGGCATATGGGATGGAAGCAGTGGTCCCTTACGAAGTATTACTTCCATCTCTCTGAGTTCAGCTCGACAGGGATATTCCTGTTGATGAGAGACAAGAATCTCTCCTTGCACAGCTTGAACTCTTGGATGAAAGAAGGCTAGCCGCCGCCGAGCATGCCGGACTTATCAGAATAGACTCAAAAGGTTTTATCAAAAGAGGGTGATCGAGAGAAAGTTCGAAATCGGTGAGATGGTAGTCAAACGCATATTCGTTAAGCCGGGGGGTCCCCGCTCCAAATTGCAACCTAACTGGGAAGGGCCTTTTGTAATCATTGAAAAGTATCCAGGTAATGCATATGAATTGACTAATGTAGATGGAGAAAAATTAAATCATCCTTGGAATGGAGTTTACCTCAAAAAGTACTTTCCATAAAAATGAAGAAACCACTGGTATAATCTCAAGTCATCGATCCTAGGTTGTTCGTGAGAAGTCAAGGGTAGGTACCATCCTACACACACAACACTTCCCGATCCTTGAATCCAGACAACCCGACACTTGCGAAAGGCAAGGCAGAAATCTAGAAATGGAAGGAGTACCCTTACCCTATTCTCTTCTACTCGGTCCAAGATAGGGAGAGAAGATTAGAGAGGGGTAGTATCGAAAACACTCGCCACCCTAGTAGGAGGCCGTCTCAGAGGGTACAAAAGGGTGCCAAAAGATGGGCAATGAACCCCTCAGGTTAGAAAAAGAAAAATGATCAACCTGTCTGAATGAGTACCCAGAATGATAGTCATGGCAAATGGCAGTAAAAGATGGGCAATGTCCCCACGGGTCAAAAAACCTGTCCAAATATGTGCCACATAGAAAAGAGCAAAAAAAGGAAGAAAAACCCAAAGAGGCCGAACCCCAATGGGTAATTTGAGTGAGAGTAGAGAAATCCCTCTCAATATCTTCAAACCCTATCAAGGACTTCCTCTATACTCTTCCTCCTTAAACCCTAGGGAAGGGTAAACCGACCAAATCCAGGTGGAATCCAAGCCGATCAAAGGAAGAAGGTTAGAAGGATTCTAGGTAGGGAACTTTATTTTTGCACGTGGCATCTACCACTTGAGTCTTGACAAACTCCAAAGACCGATGAACTCTCTCAAATACCAGCATTTTCTCCACAAAAAATGCATATTTCAAAAACCCAAAAAAATGCATATTTCAAAAACCCAAAAAAATGCATATTTCAAAAACCCAAAAAAAATGCATATTTCAAAAACAAAAAAATTGAATATTTCAAAAAAAATTTAAAAAAAACACATATTTCAAAAATCCAAAAAAAATGAGTACTTTTTCCAAATGATTGTTTTCAAGAAAATCCAAAAAAAAAAAATTTTTTTGCTAAGTCATGATCATTGCCTTAGTTGCATCCATGTTTATTTTACTGTCATGCATATTTCCATTCCTGCATTGCATATCTATTTTTACTTTAATTACCTTGTTAAGAAGGCTTCCCCCTTTGACCTAAGTCAAAGTTGACCATAATGGGCAAAGGGATGAGTCATGATGAAGATCTAATCTCCTTCTGTCAAGTGTTACAGGCATTTCAATACAGGAGAGGAGAAGATTCACACCATGACAGGTAAGTTCTCTCAACCCCCCATTTCATTTTAAGTCATTTGTTTTATTCCACCTTGTTAAGAAGGCTCCTCCCTTTGACTCAAATTCAAGGCATACGATATACAGGCAAAGGGATGAGTAATGATAAAAATTTAATCATTTTCATTGAGTATTTGCAGGAGCTGAAGAAGCAAAAAGAGAAGGGTGATCAGGTAGAATTTTTTCTGAAAAAAAAAATTTGGCCTCAGGGCGCATGTGCCCTCACCTGGGGGCACATGGCCAGGTGCCCCACCCCAGGGCGCATGGCCAGGTGCCCCCGATCGGGGGCACATAGACAAAAAAATTTAAAAAAATCAAAAAAATCTCAAAAATTCAGAAATTGTCTATAATGTTAAAAATAACATTTTTGCTAAAGGAACCATCATCAAAAACTTAGTTTTGACCTCCAAATGATGGTTCTAATAGTAAAATCTTCAGTTGATCATTTCATGAACAATCTGCTTCATATCACAATTCTGTCTGTTGGGTACTAACCAAAAATGTGTAGGCAACCTTTTTTAGTCCTAACAGGTGAATTGGTGAGATCAATGTTCCCCAAGGAATGTCATGCCAACCTTGCAGCGAAAAGGAAGCACCACCTAGCTGAACATTCTCATGGTGCTGTATTCCGTCAGAAGGTAAGACAAGGATGGACTAGAGATGCTGGTCGATGCACTACGCCTGAAGACTTCACTCAAATCCACATTCTCATCAATCTTACATCATCACCAACACTCCATTTTCATTTTTGCACTTCACATCACTCCTACTATCTGTCACTTAGCTATGCTAGGTCCATTTTATATATATTATATGCATTAATGTTGAAGACCTTGAGAGTGAAGATGACTGGGCCCGAGATCCCCTTCAACAAAATCCACGACGGCTTAGTCATTTCTTCACACTCATGGATAAGCCAAAATTGAACATTGGAGGGACGATGGTTCCTAATCAGGTGTCTTGACCTCCAATAGACAATCTATATCTTCAACTATTTTCTACATGATTTTCTATGTGTTCACAGCCATCTCCTTTTCTTTCTTCATCATTACCAATTCTATTTCATTATGTTTTCTCTTTCTTTTATTTCATCATGTTTTATTATTTCTTTTATCCCTTTATGTTTTATTCCTTTCTTTTTATTACACCATGTTTTATTCTATCATTTCTTTTATCCCACCGTGTCTTTTATCCCACCCCACCGTGGCAATTGTCATGCCATTGTTTCTTCTTTCCTTTCATTCTATGTTAGTCCCACCTTTGTCTTTCAATGCCACTATGGCTTAAATCTGTCTTGTCGTTTTCCGAATACTTGATTTTCTGCTAGAGCATGATTCATGGTTTTCACGATACCCGAGCAATTTTTTGTTTTGCTTAAAACGAACCCTTTTAGAATTTGAGATTATTCCACTCAGAATTAAACTGAGTATTTTGGTGAAACTTGAATGAACTTGAGATTCTAAATATGATGGATTGGTATTCTTTTCTTTTTAAGATCAACTTCTCTTTTACAAACTTTAGCCCATCACAGTACAAGAACACCGCAAAGTTCGGGTTGTTGGCTGATGATGAACCTACGAATTCGAGGACTCCTCACCATGCTGAGTGTTGACTACATCCTTTTATCCTTTATCACTTACTTTTTCATCTCTCGTGCCAAGGGCATGTCTTTTACCAGTCAATTATATGAGGTTTTGATAGAACATGAAAGCGATCTAGAATACTCAGAGAGATTCATTTTTGCTGGTTCGGGTAGATCAGCGTGTCTCTATCTCCACCTTGATGCCACCTTTTCAGTCCATCACCATTCCATTTCACTACATTCATCTACGCTCACTTGCATTCCATTACAGTTCACTACGAATCACTCCGCTTCATTACATGCCACTCCCTTACAAAGCCGACATCAAGGCGAGGCAAGCTGTAGACACGCCAAATTCGCCTAATTTAGAGCATAAAACTCGTGTTTTATAGGTTAACATGTGTGATTGATCTTATAATGATACCGGGTCTTTTTAAGTTAATTTGGAGCTTCGCCGAACGAAATCGGATGTTTTCCGGCGTTTTCCGCAAAAAGCCATAATTTTCGAGCGAAAGCCACACGTAAGTCGTGTAAACACAGAAATTGGCTGAATGACCAATGCCTAATGATCATGCATTGAAGTTTATGGTCATATTCACACCCCGGACAAGTTTATGGCCACTCCAGCTTTTCTATTGGCAATGAAATCTGCCATGCCACCATAAGAGCGTTAAAAATGTCTGTGAGAGAGTACGGTAATGGCGGGTAATGGTTTCTTCTAGGCCCTGCTCTTCGTGGCACGTAGGTGGCGGGAGGAGGTGCTTGGTTATAGGTGGTTGGTTGGCGGGGTGGTTGAGGTGCAAAGGTTTGTACGGCCAATTGTCGGGGTTGCGGGGGGATTGGTGTCTGCATTGGTTGTTGGGGATACTGGTTTGGTGTTTGGTGGCGGAAAGGTTGGGGTTGAATCTGAGGGCGAGGTGCTGGTTGGGTTTGGCGGGGGTTTCTGTACTGGGGGTTTCTATACTGTTGTTGATGGTTGTTGGGAGGGTTTCCTATGATATTGACATGTTCATTGGTTACCACGCCTTCAGTCACAGGCCCAGTGGTGGTAGTGGTTGTCTTTTTGGTGATTCGAGACCTAGGGTCGAAGAGGTTCATGATGGGAGAGTCTTGGAGTTGGGTTTGTATGTACCGTGCTCTCTCATAGAGTTCGCTCATTGTGACAGGGTGATGTAATGCCAATACATTCTTCAGAGCCGGAGTGGCGTTGGTGATGATCATCTTAACTTGTTCTGATTCTGACAGTGCATTTGTCAGCCTTTCTGCCATTGCTCTCCATCTATCAGCATATCTTATAAAATCCTCATCGTTTCTCATCTTTTCGGCCATAAGATCTGTGATCGAATAGGTAGGACCGACTCGATCTTGGTATCTTTGCAAGAACTTTGCTTTGACGGTATCAAAGTTGCTAGCTTCCAAAGGGTCAAGTGAATAGAACCATTCCAACGCGGAGCCCTCTAATGATTTCCTAAATAGGTATGCAAGGGCCTTCGGATCGTTTTGCCACATGACAGACTCATAAATAAAATCTTTGATGTGAATGAAAGGGTTCCCGCTTCCATTATATCGGCGGTAAATGGGCATTTCAGAAGGAGGAAGATGGAATACAGGGAGAGAGGGAAGGGATATCTCGAGGAGAGCTCGTATGTCGATCAATCGCTTGAGCTCCCTATATTGTTCATCCATCCTATTGATTTTGTTAAGCATAGTTTGATCAACGGAGGATTCTCGGACAAGAGGAGGGGGGAGGACAGATGCTTGATTTGCCGGCATGGCCATCGGATAGGCTGAAGCGGCCGGGCAAGGAGGGTATATCGGGTGGTGCACTTGAGGACGTGCCTGATTGAAATGTGTAGAAGAATAGACCGGTGGCCTAAGTGGTGTGGTGTTGTTTGGGTCCGGGTGGTTCAAGATGGCCACCGGATGGGGTGAGTTTGGAATCAAGGGTCCATTGTGAGAATGGCCCGGTACTGGTGCACCGGGTTGGTCAGTTGCTAACTGGGGGGTAGAAGTGTGGTGGCCACCCTCGGCATGGGTGTGATTGACAGGAGATTTTCCTTTCAGGATGGCCTCAATGGCTTGTAGTTGAGTTGGGTCGGCATGAGCGAATGCCTCCCACAGAGAATCTGGGTGGGGTCGGGGTGAACTGGTTTCAGGGAGCATTTCGGGTTCATTAACGGCACATATGGCATCCGGGTGGAGATAGGATTGGTCATACTCCAACTGCAACGGCTCGTATCCTTGGTCCGTCATCCCGACGACTCGCCCTGATCTCAAGTTCATAAATAGAAAGGAAAGGTGACGAAAAACACAAGAATCCCTTTTTTTAGTTTTAAAATTTTCCTCCTTTTTTTGGTTTATGATTTTTGATTGAACAACAGGTTATCAAGTAAATTAACCTCAAGCAAAGATTTCTTTTGGGTTTTTTGTTAAGTGTTTTCAAATTTTTGGTTTTGGTTTTCAATTTTGATTTGCAAACAAGTGATAGCACAGACTTGAAATGATTACCGCAAATTTTTTTGTGTTTCAACCTTAAATTAGTGGCTTGTTAAGTGAAATAATGTCCACTCAAATAAATGGGTAGGACCCTATGCTCTCACAATCTAAAGTTGTCACTCTTTTCACAATGATAGGTAATAGGTACTCCGGGTTTTGGGATAAAATGGTACAACCAGCCCAATCAGTGAAGAGGGAATCCTTCACATCTGGGGACTTACGGAGGTCTTGATGGAAGCTACCCGGTCCTCCCGAGAGGGAATCCCCAGAGGAGGAGTTGGCAACCACCAAGAGGGGTGTTTGGGTGTGTAGGGCTTTGGGAGGAGAGAGCCTCCCTTATCGGATGACCTAAAGGAGTCGAAAGAACTCCAATGCAAACTAAATGCAAGTAAAATATCAAGGAGTGAGAAGCAAACAAGAAGAAAATAAAAGCATGCAATGATCAAGAGAGTATTTGGAAAACAAGTAAACAAGGCAATGATGTAAAGTCAAACAAGGGTGAAAGCAGGTACTAATTCAACTAAAGATGCTTTAGAGGAGAAATTAGACTTTTTAAAATAAAATAAGCAAAGATGCATATCAAGATAATCTTTAAGGTGCAAAGTCAAAGTAAATCAATTAAAGCAAGCCTAAAAATTAGATGGTGCTTTTCTCTTTTAAAAGAGGACCCACGGAAAGCAAGTAAACCGGAAGAAACTAAGTGATGCTCAAGTGAAGCAAGTAAACAAGCAAGCAAGTGAATAGGAATGCTAGGAGAATGTAAGAACTCAAGCAAGAGCCAAAGCAAGGATGAGCATGTTGGACATTCTTTTTTTTTCTTAAAGGTGAAAAGAACTCACTTAAGCAAGAGTTGTCCCACCGTGGTCGCCAAAAGGTGTAGGCACCCGGATGAGCCGGTTTGGCTCGTGTGTGTTGGGGAAAGAGAGAGAAGAAGAGAAGTGTGTAGTGAAAGGTGAAGTGTGTGGTCGCCAGGAGCCGAAGGCTCCAAAGTGTGATTACGTGTTAAGCAAATGAACTAGAAGAAGAAAGAGTTTGACCACCGTACCTTGGGGATGTAAACAGGGGGGAGATTGTTAGGTTTTAACTTCTCCTCTCTCAGCCGGCCGAGAGGGGAGAGCTTTAGAGAGTTCTTTCACCTACGATCGGATTGAAGCTTCACCCCGGTCGATTCACCTAAGAATGTCCTGCACAAAACATGAAGAAAACAAATGAAGATCATTAGCTCTGGCGTAAGTATAGCATCATGCTTGATAAAGACTCTGAATCATGCAAAAGGGAATGAACTAACCGGATCGGGACGGAATCCCAACCCCTATTTTTGGTAGGTTTTAAAACATATATGAGATGCAAAAATGATCTAATGCATGCTAAATAACATGATGAACAGTGCTAAGATGGAAAAGGAAGACAAAAACTCGATTAAATGGGCGATCGGACTCCGAAAATGGCAAAACGAGCTTCTGCCCCTGCTGGTGCCCTATATATAGGGCGCTAACTACAGGTGCCCCCCTTATAGGGCGCGTTGACCAAGGTCAAAGCGCCCTGTATATTGTAGACACGCCAAATTCACCTAATTCAGAGCATAAAACTAATGTTTTATAGGGTAACATGTGTGATTGACCTTAGAATGATGCCGGGCCTTTTAATATTGATTTGGAGCTTCGCAGAACGAAATCAGATGTTTTTCAAAGTTTTCCGTAAAAGCCATAATTTTCGAGCGAAAGCCACACGTAAATCGTGTAAACACGAAAATTGGCTGAATGACCAATGCCTAATGATCATGCATTGAAGGTTATGGTTAGATTCATGCCCCGGGCAAGTTTTGTTGCATGCCGTGCCTTTCCGGTTTGCCGGCAGAGTCATTTTGACCTGTATTGGATCTTCTGTTCACTGCCCTAACTTCCGGACAAATTTATAAAGTTTTTTAGGGTGTGATGTCTGATCCGATGCTATAGAAAGCTTCTTCGGCCTGTTATCTTTCCAACGCAACAAACGGCGTCGAATTCCGAGTTCAGGAGTGTTCGCAATGGCTTCTGAAAGAAGGACGCGCAAAAATAGTCTCATGCGCCCGGGTCCCTGGTCACATGCGCCCAGGACCCAGGTCACGTGCCCATGCACCCTACCAGTGAGGCACGTGACCTTCTGCCCTCACTTGAGGGCACATGCGCCCTGCCCTTGAGGCACGAGGGAACCAATTTTTCACCGGGACTCTACCACTGAACCGATCGACCGGATAAGGTCGAATTTTTCGGGAACAGTGCCATGCGCCCCCACTAGGAGGCACATGCACCCCTCAGTGGGGCGCATGCGCCCTACACCAGGGCACATGCGCCCAGGGGTAGGGCGCAAGGTACCCTATTTTCTAGTCTTGATCGCGCCGTTCGTTCTCCTATAAATTAACTCTGATTCTGGTCGTTCCAAAGGCATGAGCATGACCCCCCAGGCATATCAAGACATCCAACCTCCCTCCTGAATTGATTTTTTGATTTTTAGAGAGATAATTTCAAGTTTTTAGAGAGAGAAAAGTCGGTTCAAGAGAGAGGAAGACTGTTCTGCAGGTGATCTTCTAGGTCTCTCTTCTTCAACCTCTACAGCAGCGTGTGGACGTCTTATGCGCAAGCTATATTCATCAAAGTTCTTCATCTCCAAGTCTTCTTGAGTTTACAATCGACGGCACTTGATTCTGAGGTCGGGGCTGGTCGTGATGAGCACATAAGAAAAGTCGCGCCTGGCAGATCCTGGACTGCTGCTTGGCTTTTTCGACAACCCAGATTTGGCTATATCTTTCTCTATTCAACTCAGAATCTTGATGTTCTTTTTCCTATCTCTTTTTTTTTGTGATTATACATCCTCCTATAATTTTTTTACAATTTTTTTACATTACTTTTAGTCTGTTTATCCGAAAATAGAAAAAAGAGTGGTTAGAGATAACCCGAATCCGGTCAGTTTCTAGTCAATTGTGTGTTTCATGTTATTCTCTTTACATATACTCCACTTTGTTTAGTTATAATTATCCTTTTCACTTGTTTGTTTGGTCTAGTTGCACGGAAAATCAAGCACCCACGCGTTGAGGACTCTTCTTCATCGGCCAGCCGAAGAAGGAGAAGCTTTAACCCACACTCTTCACGCTAAGGTACACACGGTCATTTTAATTCTATAAATTGGAACCCACGGTTCCTGGTGACCACATGTCTTAATTTCCTTATTCTCACTCTCCTCCCACATGACCCGAACCGTCTCTTTGGTGATCGAGCGACGCCGAGGGATGAAAGTTCGGGGATCAATGTGAGTGTGGGACCGAGGTGAGAGTTGCTTTCCATGCTTCCTTCTTTATTTCTCATCCCCTCTTGAGGTGACGATCTGGATTCATGGACTTCCCTGAAAAGGAGAGGACTCCGTCGAATTTTTAGAGTCGACATATATGGGGCACTAAGTCTGGCTTGAACAGATTTTCTTCCCCTCTTCGCGACGCCGCTCCGAAGTGCTATGCGGCTTCCGGGACGAAGTAGGGGCTCCTCCTTGTAGACGATATGCAAATGAAGCTAATGAAGGGTGATTTGGATGCTGGATGCAAGAGGAGAGACGGATAGAAGCTCTTAAACTTGGAGAAAAAACATGTTTCTGGGTGACAGAAACAGAAGGTTTTTTGGGTTTTTGGTGGATGATTTTGGATCGGTTTGAAACGTTATGGGAGGTGAGAGTGGATTGAAAACGTAGTCTTGAATGGGTTCTAAGATGCTACGGACTTGGAACCTCTTTTTAGTTCCAAATGGGAGGCTATTTATAGCTCAAAAGAGGGTACTTTGGTCATTTCCGAAAAGCAATGCCACGCGGCATAGTGCCCTATATATGGGGCGCCAGCATTATGAGGTCCGTCAGATCGACAAGACGATTCACTGCGGGGGGTCAAATCAGCCGGTCGAATCGATTTGATTTGGTGCCAGGTGCCCTGTATATAGGGCGCCTGGTGCCCTGTATATAGGGCGCCAGGTGCCCTGTTTATAGGGCGCCTGGTGCCCTATAAATAGGGCACCAGGTGCCCTATATATAGGGTGTCAGGTGCCCTATATACAGGGTGTTCGGCTCGGTCGATTGTTCTATCGATCCTCTTCGGAATGTGCCAAAAACTTAATCCGTCTGGAAAACACGATTTGCTTTAAATATTCTCTATGAAAACAAGAATTTAAACTCTCCAACTAGGTCAAAATTGTGTGTCTACAAGAACATCTTTTAATTTAGTTTGTATCATATTTACATTACCAAAAACACAAAAAAGGGGTTAAGGCTCACCCCGAAGCCGGTGAGTTCGGTTTCAATTGCTTCCTTTCTCATCTTCTCTTTACAGTTACTACACTTCCCACAAGTTTAATACATCCCTTCACTTGTTTCTTTGTTTAATAGTTGCACAGATTGATCAAGCTAGCACCAATTGGACTCTCCCTCATCGGCCGGCCGAAGAGGAAGAAGGTTGAACTCACACATCATCTCCCCTGCTAAGGTACACACAGTCAACTCAATCTTGTCTTTTATTTCATAAAGCAGAGCCCGTGGCTCCTGGAGTGGCAACTACAATTTCTCTTTTATTCATACTTTAAGTCAATTCATTCCTCACTGTCCTCCCACATGACCCAAACCGTCTCCGGTGCTCGAGCGACGGCGTGAGTTGAAAGTTTGGGGATCAATGTGAGTATGGGACCGAGGTGAGGATTTTACCACTTTTCGAGTGTTTTCTGATTCACTCCCTTTCCCCTATTCTATCATCACCTTTTCTTTAGATGCCGATCCGGAACCCATTTTATGGAGTCGACAGACCCCTCCGTTGGAGGACCGTCGACATTTGGTTTAATGAACACGACATTGGCCACCAATAGTCCCCTATCAAAAGGGCTGCTACCGTTTGGTCTAATAAATGGATAAACGCTGTCGACAACCCTTCCTTTAGGAGGACCGTGGTCGCTCAGTTTAAAAGCACACAACATTGTCCATCAGCAACCCCTTCAGGGGATTACTGCTATCCGACTTAATAAATCAAGATTACCAACGATGCCCGAACTGATTTTGGATCTTGAGCTAAGCCATCCTCCAACTTCAGATTTGCACGGCTGACCGGGCCATTGCCTAAATTAGGGAGCGTTTCAACACCCTCTTGTTCAGTCGTAGTTGTAGTGCATGCTTCTTCCTTTTTCTTTAGAGTATTCAGTCAAATCTATATGTTTTTATGGTGCTACATTATTTTCAGGTGACCTGTCCCTCTCTAGCCCAACTAATGTAGACATGCCAAATTGACCTGATTCGAAGCCCCAGACTCTTATTCCATGGGTGATATTCTTTATTTGACTGTTATCTAATCTAGATTACCTTGTGGAGATGAGCTAAGGATGTTGGTGGAGCCCCTCGTGAGTTGGGAATGGACTGATGATTTACGAAGTAATACTGTAACCTTCAAGCGAGAGCCGTGCGTGAATCGTGAAAACACGAAGCCTGCTCAATGACCAACCTTGAAGGTTCATAATTGAAGGTCTTGGAAGTCCCGTGTGTGTTCCATAACATTCAGAGTTTCCGACAAGTCATTTTGGCAGTCGTCGATCTATAACGGCTTACGTTATGGCTTTTCGATATGTACTGACACGGCTATCCTGAACCACGTGTTAGGCCTTTCCAGTCATCACCGGGTCTTTTCGGGTCATCCGGGTCGATTCTAACCGTATATTTCATCAACCGGGGCCATACGGCAGTTTCGGTCGATTTTAGGGTTTTCAAGCTTTTTCGAGCTTCGGTTCACGTTTACTGAGTTAATCTCAGATTTTTCGGTGATTTCGGGTTTTCCAATCACACCAAACTTGTTCGGTCATCATTTTAAGTCATCCCGTATTGACCCGAGATTCCTCGACCAAAACCGTGCCCTTTCGGATCTCCGCTGCAGTTTTTGGCTTTCCGAGAGAGGGTAAACCGATAGAAAGCTCCGTACGAACATCTCGGAAGTCATGCCATCTGATTTGCTGACTTGAGGAGCTATGGTTTAATGCCCTCTTTTCAACACAACAAAAGGGCGCCAAATCGGACGTCCCGTTTGCAAGTTACGGCCCGTGGAACACGCACGTAGGAGAGAGAGTGTACCATGCCCCCGCCCCCCTTGAAATGGGAGGGCGCTGACACTGGGGGCGCGCCCTCGGTCCGGGGGTGTGCCTTGCGTGCCCTCACACCCTTTGAAAGGGGAGGGCGCGGTCAGTTTCCGAAAATCAGAAATTGCCCCGGTTTACACCTTCTAAACTAGATTTTGGAAAGTTTTCCTTGTTAATTATCGATTATTTTGACTGCACCCCCAGGTCAGGGGCATGTACATCTTGTCAAGTCCGATTTTTAGCAATTTCCGAAAGGTTCCAATGATTTTTAGCAATGAAACGGGTAACATTCCCCCACTTCGCTTGAAAAGGGAGGATGCGCAGACCGCACCCCAGGGCAACGGCGCAGTCTGCGTGCCCTCACCTCCTTTGAAAGCTGGGGGCCCGGGTTGCCAGTTTCCCCCGTTTGCACCAGTTTTTCATCTCTATAAATTGAGGGCTATTCCCAACGAACCAAGGTTAACCCCCCATACCTAGCTCGTCCTGAGGTCGTCCAAGCTCCCTCCCAAGGCCATCCAGGCATTGAAATCCGGTTCAACGTCGAGGAATTGATCCCGAAGTGTAGAAGAAACCCGATCCGTGCACTCTACAGCAACCGAACTTCATTGGCTTCTGTAGAAAATTTGGGGCTCCTGCTGCAAAAGTCTTCAACAGAAGAGTTGTTCTACTCTTCGTCCTAGTTTGTTTGCAATTGGTGGCACTTGATTCTAACTTTTCGTCTGCTCGTGGCGATTGCTTCACTGAGGACGTGCATCAAGGTTCTATTCTTCCATATCCATATACTTTCAGATTTTCTACAGGCTTGTACAGACAGATTTTAGAGAAGTTGTAAACAAGAGATCTCTTTCTCTCTGAGTTCTCCATCCATTGAAACAAACAACACTTAATTCCAACATTGGGGTCATCCTTAGAATTTTCCGCACCAAAGTCGCATTAGAAAGGGTGCAAGGCTACCCGAACCGGCCTTCTTCAACCAACTCGGCTTCAACTCAAGCCAATTCACTTCATAAGTTCTTCTTAACTCATTTCATTCAGTCTATTTATTTGTTAGAACATCTTTTATTTTAGTTTGCATTATTTTTACATAACCAAAAACACAAAAAAAGGGTTGAGGCTCACCCCGAAGCCGGTGAGTTCGGTTTCAATTGCTTATTTCTCATCTTTTGTTACAGTTTTTACACTTCTATCAAGTCTAATCAAACTCTTCACTTGATTCATTGTTTTAAGTTGCACAGATTGATCAAGCTAGCACCGGTTGGACTCTTCTTCATCGGCAGGCCGAATAAGAAAAAGGTTGAACTCACATCTCAATCTCCCACGCTAAGGAACACACGGTCATCTAACTTAATCTCTTGATCAATTCCATAAAGCGAAGCCCGTTGCTCCTGGTGACCACCTTTTTTTTCAAGCTTTAAGTCAATTCATTCCTCACTCTCCTCCCATACGACCCGAACCATCTCTGGTGCTCGAGTGATGCCGTGAGATGAAAGTTTAGGGATCAATGTGAGTGTGGGACCGAGGTGAGGATTTTACCGCTTTCTTAGTGTTTTCCGATTCACTCCCTTTCCCCTATTCTATTCCATCATCACCTTTTCTTGAGGTGCCGATCCGGAACCCATTTTCAGAGTTGACAACTGCCATTTCACAAGCTGCCATACCCCCCTTGCTCATCTCGCTAGAAGAATCAGCTCCCAAGGAAGTTGATAGCATTTGTGATCTTCAAGTTGCAGGTAAAAGAGACCCTACCAATGCTCATTTCTCTTCCATTGAATGGCAATCTTATGGGTCTAGTTGAAGCTAGGTTTTCTATAGGCATTATTCCCCGACACACCCTTCACATAGCCCCGAGTTGACTTTTTTTTTTTTGGTTTATCCACGTATGTATTTTTTTATTTGCATTTGCCATCTGGTTGTTGCTCATTACATATGTTCTTTTGTCTCCTTTTTGTGAATGGTAGTTACATCGTTTATAATCAGTCATTCGGTCCTTGTCTTGTGCATGAACTTCTTTCCTCTGTCTTACTGTACTATGCTATTTTGTGCTACTCAAATCTGATTGACTTAGCACGTGCTTCAATTTTTTTACTAGTTAGACAAAAGTGCTTTGACCATGCTTGTGTTTTGTTGGCTCATTAGTCTCATGACTTGGTATGACCACGGCCATCCTTTGGGTGAGGTCAACAGTACCTTAATAAAAGTGTCATTGAGTTGTGGAACTCAAACATTTTCTGTATATACTTTGCTCCCACTATCTTTCTTAAGGAAGAACTCTTCCTCTAGATATATAGTTGTCGACTCCGAAAAATGATAAAGCTATCCTTTTCAGGGTCATCCATGAATCTGGATCGCCACCTTAAGAGGGGATGAGAAATAAAGGAAGAAAACATGGAAAACAACTCACCTCTGTCCCACACTCACATTGATCCCTGAACCTTCATCCCTCGGCGTTGCTCGATCACCGAAGAGACGGTTCGGATCATGTGGGAGGAGGATGAGAAGAAGGAAAATTAAGACATGCATGGTTGCTAGGAACCGCAGGTTCCGCTTTATGCAATAAAAATGACCGTGTGTACCTTAGCAGGAAGAGTGTGGGTTAAAGCTTCTCCTTCTTTGGCCGGCCGATGAAGAAGAGTCCTCAACGCGTAGATGCTTGGTTTCCTATGCAATTAGGAAATAAAACAAATGAAAAGGCAATTAGAACAAAATAAAGTGGAGTATGTGTTAAGAAAATAACATAAAACACACAACTGAAAGGAAACTGACCGGATTCGGGTTATCTCTAACCCTTTTTTTATTTTTGGATTAACAGTCAAAAACTATTGTAAAAAATGATAGGAGGATGGATAATCATGAAACAAAGAGATAGAAAAAATAACAAAAAATATATGAGAAGAATAGAGAGAGATATGGCCAAATCTGGGTTGTCGAAAAAGTCGAACAGCAGTACGGGATCTGCCAAGCGCGACTTTGCTCAGTGCTCTCCACGACCAACCCTGACCTTGGAATCATGTACCATTGATTGCAAACAGAAGAAGATTCGAAGAAGAAGAACTTTGATGTTGAGAGCTCGGGCAATAGACGTCCACACGCTGCTATAGAAGTCGAAGAAGAGAGACCTTGCAGATCACCTGCAGACTGGCCTTCCTCTCTCCTGAACTGACTTTTCTCTCTCTAAAAACTCAAAATTCTCTTTCTAAAAATCACAAAATTGATGCAGGAGGGATCTTGGACGTCTTGAGATACCTAGGGAGTCGTGAACCAGCCTCTAGAACGACCGAAATCGGAGTCTATTTATAAGAGAAAACCCAGCCCGATCCTAAAAAATAGCCACCTTGTGCCCTGGTCCAGGGTGCATGCACCCCCTGGAGGGGGTGCATGTTATCTCTCTGACAATTTTGGTCTGATCTGATCGAAAATTTCAATCCGATCCGGTCAGAGGTAGAGTTTGGATGAAAATCGGTTCCCTTGTGCCCCCGATCAGGGGCACATGGCCATGTGCCTCAGGATGGGGGCGGATGGTCACGTGCCCTGGGGGCAGAGCACATGTGCCCTGGGACCAGGGCGCATGAGACTGGTTCCGCGCGTCTTTTGTTCTGAAAGCCATTGCGGACACTCCCAAACTCGGAATTCGATGTCGTTTATTGCATTGGAAAGATAATAGGCCGAAGAAGCTTTCTATAGCAACGCATCATCCATCACACTTTTCAAAATTTCATAATTTTATCCAGAAATTAGGACAGTGAATGGAAGATCCAATACTGGTCGGAATGATTCCGACGGCCAACCAAAAGAACACGGCATGAGACAAAACTTGTCTGGAATGTGAATCTAACCACAAACTTCAATGCATGATTATTAGGCATTGGTCACCCAGCCAATTTTCATGTTTACGTGATTTACGTGTGGTTTTCGCTTGAAAATTACAACTTTGTGCGAAAAACTCTGGAAAATGTCCAATTTCATTCGACAAAGCTCCAAATCAACATTAAAAGGACCTGACATTATTATAAGATTAATCACACATGTTACCGTATAAAACATGAGTTTTATGCTCTGAATTAGGCAAATTTGGCATTTCTACGATAGCAAGTTGAGCTACAAATACCCTTATACTAAAAAGTGATATATTTAATATTCATAAGTTTTCTCAGGGTATCCCATAAGCCAATTCCTACTAGTTAGGGTTATATGGAATAAAAAAAATAGACTTAAGAGATACCAATTAAGTTAAGCTGGTTATATCGAGTACTTAGCCAAAAAATAGACAAATATAAAATTTTGCAAAGGTTGTCATTATCCGTATTATGTCCTACACAACACAACTTCTTATTTTAGCTTATCCATTAAGCTAAAATGTGTAAAGAGGTGTTTATTAAAATTAAATTATATTACCCTTCAATAATGTGTGAATTATGTACTTTAAGTATTCTCTCATTGATCTTATCAAAATGTTCTAATACTCTTTCCATTAGAACGTCTACTTCATTCTTAATCTCAAATAATTTCTTAAAGATCTCATATTTGTACTTTATAAAGTGCATTATCCATTCCCAGAGATTCAATAAAAATCATATTACTAAAGGTCTTGAACATGTGAGGTTTTGTCTTGGCATATCATGTGGTCATTAGCATCAAGTTGGTGTTTGCCTAAGCATACTGAGAGGTGTATTAATGTCATACATAAGGTGTGTAGGTGGTGTATGATAGCTAATAAATGGAATTGTCTATGTGTATATGTCCATTTTGTTGTCATGGTATTCATGTTATATGTGGATAGTAGGTCATGGCATATCCTACATTGTGAATGAGATGATGTGAATGGCTCATGACAAACCATGAGATGAATGTGATGGACTCATGGCAAGGCATGAGTTGATGTTAATGTATGTGTGCATTAAAATAAACATGAAAATTGAGTTACACTGACTACTTAGTCATGCCCGTGGGCAATGGGGATTAGAATAGTCTAGTGCATCATTCGATATCAGGTACCATAATTTGTCCTTAAGTACAACCCTACTTAGGTGTACTATGGGATTTAGTTTAGCTATATGATTACTACTATATTTATTAGATCTGGTGTAAGTTAATTGAGATCGCAAGATGATGCTTTCCTTGCAAAAATGAAAAAAAATGTGTGTTCCATTAACAGAACGGATGCATTAGTGGTATGTGTGTTTTGTTTAGAGAATGGATGCATTTGTGACATGTATGATTCATCTAATAGTTGATTGCATTAGTAGTATTGTGATTATGAATAGTACATCATATTGTGTACTTTGATTGGTCTTAAATAGATAGTGTTGCATTGTATGCATGTAAGTCTCAACTGTATGTGTTTCATTGCATTGGTTCATTTAGAAGTTATATCATGGTGTGATGTCTTCATTTGCTTGGTCTTTTGATAGGTTGCAGTGATGTGGTTAATAAATTATTGGATGTTGAAAATTTAATTATGGTTTACTTTATTACTGTTATAATATAGGTGTAGGTTTAGATACTTATATATCATCATGATAAGACCTTATTGGATATTCGATTTGACAAATGATGGGATGTCTACTGAGTCTTCATGACTCATTCTTTGATTTAATATTTTTCAACAGGTCTTGAAGATGTGGATCCAAGAGTTAGACTTGAGGAGGATATGGACTTTGGATTTGAAGAACTAGTGGAAGAAACAAATTTTGCGGATCTGGGACATGCGTGACTTCACTTTTTTTATGTGTTTTGTTATGTTTCCAACAAAGTGGTTGTGTAGTCAACTATCAATTTAATTGTGGTTTTATTTTGATGTGACATTTAGGCTCTTGATCTTGTTTTGGTTAGAGCTATGTTATTTTATTTTGGTAGTTGAAGTTGTTATATTGAAACAAGTTATTTTATAAGTGGTTAAGCTTTAGGAAATTGTGTAAGTGAATGTATTTTATTTGGGTTATGTGTTTTTGTTACTAAACTTATTTTATTCAGGATTTTGTCCCACTGTTGCATTCTGGAAAAAAAAATTGTTGCATTTTTCGATAGGTGACACGACCTTCCATGGTCTTAACACACCTCAAAGCAAAATGAGAGGTTTGTATATTTAGACAGTTATTTTACTTAACTTCTAAATACATATCATATTTTTAAAAAAACTTCTTTAAATAAGTTACACAATTTACGCTTTTATATTTTAGATATAATTTCTCTTTTGAGGATAGAAGTAAATATGATATATCTTTAAGTAAAAATTAAACTTGTTGATATATAAAAATCTTAATCAAATTAAGGATTTTTTCACCACAATTACGAGGTCAGACATGAAATCACTCAAGTGTATGAAGGTCATAAGCATTGTTCTAAACTAAAATGTAACAAATTTATTAAGACCAGCTGATACCATCTGATTATCAGCATTAATTCTACGAAGCCCAGCTGGTATAAAGATATGGGCTGCATCACTCCAAGGGATTTGGCACATTGATGCATATATCATTGGCCTTGGCACTCGAATTAATAATGATCGGCAGCCATCATGAATAAAATGTACGAAGAATTTCTTTGTTTATATTTCAACATATACATGAAATCTAGTGTAACATAGTTCAAACACTAGTGACCCCACTTGAAAACAGTTCCTTTGTTCGGAAGGAAAATGTTTCGGATGTTCTTCTGCGGTCCCGGCCATTTTTGTGCCACCATATATATCTTCATCTTTTGGAACACCTTCTGCGCAAAGTTTAGGGCTGGGGAGAGGAGAGAGAGAGACAGGAGGTAATTCAGATCGTGAGGCTGAGATACACAGTTGGTCTGTTCTCATCGTTCGAGCAGTTGATTTCATGCAGCCGTCTTGTTCAAACCGCCAAACCTAACCCAGTCGGTACTAACCGATTTGGACGTTTAGTTAGGTTTGAGTCTTCTTTTTTTTTTTGAAAAACAGATAAACTTATTCAGTTTGAGAACTTTTCAAGCCGAACTAAAATCAAAATATGATAAAATTCTTACTGTTTTATCAATTAAATAATTTTTATGAAAAAAATTAGTTCTTCCAGTAATTATAACCAAATTAAAGATATATAGACGTTTAATTATTTAAAATTTTTATTAATTTTGAATTTCAAACCGAATCAAACTGGTTTGGGGCAGTTTGTTAGGTGAGAGCTCCATATATAGGGTTCAGTTCGATTTTGAAAACGAAAATTAAAATAGAAGCTAGGACAAGGCGCGTTATACTTTCATAGGTAAATGACATGCAGCACGAGAGAACTAAAAATGAAACGTCTCTGCTGCAGTTTGCTTGCAGCACTGGATTATCACTATGCTAAGAAGTTTTCCTGTGGTTATTAATCAAAACCATGATATTTATATTAATATGTCTTTGAATACTTGTACGGTTCAGAATTTTCAGCATAATCGCATTATTATAAAAAAATCATACGAATAGGGTGTCAATGGGCCGGGCTTGGGCTGACCCGGCCCAAGCCCACTTAAGCCCATATACATAGAGCCCAAGCCCAAGCCCACGTAGAAAGCCCAACGGCTTAGATTGTGTAAATGGGCTTTAGCCCGCCAAAGCCCGTTAGCCCAACGGACTTCAGTTTTGTAAAACAGTCATAAATAAAAAAATTTACAAAAATTAGAAAATTAATAATGAATGTGAAAAATTTTAAAAATCACAAAGATTATAAAATCATCCGTAAATTTCATAACTCGACTAAATATAAAATTTAAAAAAAATAGAACACCTATCAATTTGTGAACCGTGCATAGGGCTACGAATAGGTCAAATTTGATAGAGTATTATTTGTTTTTGAGCATGATTTCATTGTATAAATTTGAATATTTTATTTTTAAAAATATAATACTATTTATTATCATCTATCAAAATTTGACAAATAAATCTTATTTTTTGACAAACTATATATAAATTTTGAATTTTTATCATAGTATTAATATCTTATATAGATTTTTTTCAAAATTGAATAAATAAATACAAAAGTTTACTATTTTTTATTAAAGTCATCGGATATCAAAATAGGATATTAAATATATAACTATAATTTTTTTATTTTTAATTTGTGGACCGATGCTATTAAATATATATTATATAAAAAATAGGATATTAAATATGTAACTATAACTATACTTTTTTAAAGTGAAACTTTTTCCTTCCATTAAAAATTTCTGAACACCATCTACCCACAATGGTGTCGACGATGCCCCGTAGCCATCTTCCATCATCACCCTCCTGTTGCCTCTCTTGCTCGCTACGCCGTAGCAGCACCCCTCTACTCCAAACTTGTCGTCCGACTCCACCTTCCCGGCGTCGCCGAAACCCCAAAGGACGACGTCGTTCTCTGGTATTTCTATTTTCGTCGGTCGCCTCCTCACCCTCGGGCACCCACCCGCCTGGCCTCCTCCTCCTCCTCCTCCACGGGCGACCTCGCCGGGGAAATAAACGGAGCCCGCGGGCTCGTCTGTGTGGACAGCCCAGCATGCAGCGGCGACCCCTCCTTGGGCCTCTTGGCGGCGAGCAGCGGGGGAGAGAGCGGGGTCGGGGTGGTAGGGGAGCTCATCGCCATGGACGGCGCCGCCTTCGCGCGCTGCGGAGCGGAGCGGAGGGGCGAGGAAGAGATCCGAGCAAGTCGGTCATATCGACCATCGTGACGCCGCTCTGCCCATCAAATCAGAAAGTGGAGAACACCGTTGCCGCGAGAACAAGGAATCACCGCCAATCGTGACAAGGAATAGTTGCGGACCTGTTGGAGCCTCTCAGCCAACAGCAGCTTGGTCGCTGAAACCTACGCGACGCCAGCAGAAGAAGTAGAAGACTGGGGGTGAGGAAGAGAAAGATGAGCTCATCGCAGGCTCGTCGCTGAAACCTGCCGGGGCTCACGGGTTTGTGGCTTGCACGAAGACGGGTTTTTGATGGGCCGGCGGGCCAAAATCGACGGGTTCACTGATTCACCTAAAATGAGAAACGGGCCTTGTGGATCGTTTATGTAGCCCTCTTAATTTTTTGAGGAGCCCAAGCCCAGCCCGCAACGGGCTTTTTCATGGGCTAGCGGGCCCAGCCCACCCATTTGACACTCCTACATACGAAGGCTCAAGAACATCTCGTTGATTTAAAATTCTCCCCCCCCCCAACATAACTTAGCTAAGAGCAGCCCAGGAGGATATAAAAAGAGCACGATTCATCTCGATCCCATGGCAAAGAAAGTACTCGGAGTCCCGCGGCTCCCACTTTGTGGATCTTTCTTTCTTTCTTTTTCTTTTGAAAAAGAAACATCACGTGCGACTCACAAAATGAGGGAGTTATGACAATCTTTCATTGGAGACTACGATTACTATCTCTGTAATATCCCAATTTATAAATATGTTAAGAGATTAAATCAGTAGACTATCAACAACACTAGTTAACTATTTTTCGGAGGTTAAGTTGGAAGAACTCCGAAGTTTAATGTACTTTGTTGGGAGTAAGTCGAGGATAGGTGACCTTCCGAGAAAGTTACTTAATTTGCACAATTGTTGGATCAAGTCAACTGATTTAATTGATCGTTACATATGGTATCAAATCATAAACTAGCCGGAAGGTCTAATGTGACTCGTCTAGATATATGATATGTGATGTGTGTGATCTTGACGAGAACGTCGAGTTTTTAAGGAAGATAGATCGTAACACTCCGATTTGTGAATATGTTAAGAGATTAAATAAGTGAACTATCAACATTATCGATTAATTATTTTTTAGATATTAAATAAAAAAATCAAAATTAAATATATTTTGTTGAGAATAAGTTGAGAATAAATGATCTCTTGAAACAATTATTAATTAACATAATTATTAAGCTAATTAACTGATTTAATCGATTATTACACTCTTCACCGTTGAATTGAGATGAATTGAACTCATAAAAATAGATGATTTCCAAGCACCTTTTTTTTCTGACGGTGAATACTGTGGGTGCGTTTGGGAACCACTTAGAAGGACTTTTTTTTCACTTCTCCTTCTCTTTAAAGTGCTTCTAATTTTTAAGATACCGTTTGACAACATTTGTATCTCTACTTTTCCTCCTCGTCGAAGGTAGAAGCTCGGAGGAGAAAATATCTCCTTCTATGACGAAAAAGTGCTCCCGTGTTTTCGTATCCTTGCCCCGTTCTCGTTGCGACCATGCTCCTCCCCGACGGTGACGAGCACCCTTCCCCCTGCTGCGACCGCCCCCCATCCGTCCCCTGCTGTGACCGGCGGCAAGTGCCCCCCCGTCCCCTGCTGCGACCGGCGAGTGCCCCCACCCTTACCGGCGAGCACCCCCACCCTTTTCCCCCTGCCGCCACCGGCGTGCGCCCCCCTCTATCCCCTATCGCGACCGGCGGCAAGTGCGCCCCCCCCCCCCGTCCTCCGCTGCGACCGGTGAGCGCCCCCTCCGTCCCCTCTTGCGACCGGCGAGTGCCCCCCTCCGTCCCCTATCGCGACCGGCGGCAAGTGCGCCCCCCTCCGTCCCCGCTGCGACCGGCGAGCCCCCCCCCCACCCCACCCTTTCCCCCTGCTGCCACCGGTGAGCACCCCCCTCCATCCCCTATCGCGACCGGCGGCAAGTGCGCCCCCCCCCTTTCCCCGCTGTAACCGGCGAGCACCCCCCCCCCTCCGTCCCGTACCGCGATCGGCGGCAAGTGCGCATCCCCCAACGGCGAAGACACCGGCGAGCACCCCCCTCGCCGGTGAGCAGCATCATCCCCCCGACAACCCCAGAGATGAGCACCTGCAACCCCCCGTGGAGTCCCCTCTGCTGCAAAGAGACCCCTGCAGAAGAGTAGAGACCAACCCGGAGACGATCGGCCAACCCCCGCGATGCCCTCCATGGTGACTTCTTTTGAATTTTTAGACCCAAACACCTTTAGCTTCCGTGAAGGAGAAGGAATTTTGAAAGAAGGTACTTTAAGAAGAAGGTCCTTCCGCATGAATTCCTCCGATCGAGTTGCCAAACGTACCAGCATATGACCTCAGTCAGACCAGACAGCTCAAGATCCGGTTTCCGACCCGCCCTAAATCCGACCAACCGCTCCAGAAGTCTCATTATCTCGAGTAGCTGGCTAAGAAGGCATCCTCATCACTTATGAGGGCGTCAGTTGAAGAATCCGCACGTCACCAATGACATTAGAAGGGACGTGCCCGGCATGGCATCACCTTCTGAGTTGATAGAAAGAGAACGGATCTCCCTGGTTGGGTTTTGGAAGTCTCTCAGTTACACATTTATAAAATATAATATTTTTATAACTTGTACTTAGCTCAAACAATATTTTCAAGATATTGATAACGACATATCTTATTATCTTTGGTCACTAACCTTTCTCAATGTTTTTACTATTAGGGGTATTTCAAAAAAAAATTACTATTAGGGTGTTTGGTTAGACAATAAATCTTTGTATATTTTCATGATAAAACATTATATTAAAATAAAAAGTGAACTAATTAATGACCTAAAATTAGGGATGTGATAGTAAAAAAGAGTAGACTGAATAAAGTGAGAAATCACAAGATAAAAGGAAGAATTGTAATCAGTTTTTTGTCTAAAAATAAAATTATTTTTAAAAAATAAATTTATAATAATTGTCAAACATTTATTTTGACAAGCTTTATTACAAAAACATAAAACAATAACAAAACTTTAATTTATCATGTAACAAACACCCCATAAACCTTATTTCTATGTTATTAATTCTTTTTCTTATTTTACTAATCTTATTTATATTTATTAATGGTCATAAATCTATCTTTTAAGTTATAAGTTCTAAACATAACAAATGTTCGTAATAACTAACAATTCTCTAACTAAAAAACCGGAGGACTACAGCAAGAGAAAAAAATCTCACCTATTTTTTGTCTAAACAATATATATTATAATATTAAGAAACTCCTTTTAACAAATTTTGTCCTGTCACATCCTAGTTTGTTTCTGCGTCCTCATCGGCCCCCAAAGAGAACAGATACAGGCCAGATGGCTGTGCTCATCTCCCAAAATCTGATAGAATATGTGAGGGGGGGGGGGCCTGCGGGCTGGTTGTCCCCCGCCCAACGCCGAGAAAGGGACCCATGAACACCTTCTGCTGTGTTGGGTGAAGGAGAAGGACGCACCAAAGCAAGGAAGTGGCGTCGTGGACCGCGTCTTCTTCATCGTCTGCTACGCATCTTCCTCCCATCCCACATTAATAATAATATAACATTCTCACGCCGCCGGCCGCCCTACCCTGCCTGCTCTCTGGCTTCCGATGGACGAAGACACGGCGTCGGCCGCGCGTGGCGCGGTTGGCACGACGCCACCCCCGCGGGGGGTGGCGGGGGTTCGATCCCGGCGTGTTACCGCCGGGACCACCTCCCCATGGAGGGGAGGTGGTATCCAAGTGGGCATCGAGCGCTGCACCGCGCTGTGCTGCGCCGGGAGATTGGCCGCTGGGCCATCGTCAAAAAAAAAAAAAAAAGACACGGCAGGCTAGATATCCTTTGTTTATCCGTCCGCTGGTTTCGTTAGTACGTGTCTTCACGTACATGATTTTGACTTCATTAATCAGCTCCGCCCCCCCCCCTTTTTCTTCCCACCTTTCTCCACGGAGATCCTCGCGGAGCAGCTTTCCGAGGCGTGGAAGGCAGCGGAAGCTACTTTCGCAAGGTATGACGCGGGTGCCGTCACGGAGGCCTGCTGTGTTGCGTATGATTCCTAACCTCTGCTCTGATATTTTAATCCAATTTTCATGAGAACTAACAAATTCAGAACATAACTTTATATCTTATAAGATATTTTGATTGTTCATCGGAATCTAAATTGAAAACAGTCGATTTTATATCCCTTACTTATATATATGTAAAAATTAATATTATAATAAATAAAAATATGATGTACAAATGTTAAGGTAAAAATAAAATCAAAAAAATATTATATAAAACAATTAATATTAAAATAAGATTGGTTTTATATTTAAAATAATAAACAATATATTATAAATTTTAACTTTTAACAGATTATTTTTATTTTGATCAGAATCTATAGTTTAGAGTTTTTTTAATCCTTATCGAAATTAGAATAAAAAACATGTAACACCACTATCGAATCCAAATAACGTAGTCTTTAATAAATTCATCTTTTATTGAATTAATTATCATGTGAAACTTGTTCATAGGACACATTTCATGCAAATTTTTAATGTTTTTGGCCTACTTCCTTTTACGTGTACTCTCTTATTAGAATATCGGGTGATAAGGGACCAACAAATCATCATAAGAGCCCAAGAACTGCTAACTTTTCTAGTGTGATATTAATGAACATGATAGACTTTACTTGTCTAATTAGGCACCGGTCTACCTTTTTGCTCTCCAACATTGTGCTAAATCTTGGTTAGTTATGAATATATTCAAGATTGATTAATGGGGATAGCCAAAAAAACCATGTCTAATAAGAGTAGTTACAATGGTTGAAAAGAAGTTATCACAAATAAACAAATGCTGGTGATGACTTCTTAAAGTCATTACCGGTTAAAATATTCATGACGCTTCAACCATCCCAAACTAAATAAAAACCTTGAAGTTCTAGATATGGTGCTAAGAGATATGCATTTGTGACAATTTCTTGAAGCCATCACAAATATATTATAAATGATGGCTAGAGTCGTTGCCAATGATGTCATGTTCACCATTGAGTAGTTCAAAGTTATTGACGATGTCCCCAAGCCATTGCCAATCACTTTGAGAGAACTAGTGGCGATGGCTTGCAAAATCTACCACCATTTATTCTTTGTTATCCTTCAGTGTGCCCCCTTCGTCTTTCCCTCCCACCTCTCTTTTTTCTTCTCCTCTCATCATCACTAGTCCTCCGCCTTAAATCATTGTCATGAGCTCGCCCCTACTACCCCGTAGTCACTGCTAGTTCTTGTCAATGTCATCAATTGCTACCAAGTGCTAAAGGTCGCCACTGGCTGTGGAAGGTTGCTACTAGCCCCTTTACTCTATAGCTCTTTCTAGCTTGTCGGATCTCCTATCTGAAGGTATAAAAGATCTTCAAATTTTAAATATATGTTTATTATATATTTATAGGTTTGTTCAAACATTAATACTATGCCTTTTGTTGTTTACATTATTTGATAGAAATGTATGCCATATGAATATTTGATTTCTCAAAATATCTTATTCAATTAATTGACATATCTTCATTACTTGCACTAATCTAAATGTTCTTAGTTAGGAACTTTTGATTAAGGATTCGTATGTGCTAGTGTATGTGATATCTTAGACTTTGTCATATTAATGAGAAAAAGACTTCAGAAGTTTGATAAGAATGAATGTATTAGGGTAAATATTTTTAAATCATTACCCACATTTTAGTATCTCATAGGAAAAATAACCTACTCTTTATTTAATAGACATGGAAAGAGAACCAATGAGTTATTATAACTCATACATTTAGATATACGTGGGCCCACGTCTACTAAGGCTAAAGTAGATGTTGTTACTTCATTACTCTCATTGAAGATCTCTTTAGGAAAGGATCAATGTACTTAATGAAGTACATATATGAAGCTTTTGAGAAATTTCAAGATTTTAAGAATGAAGTATAGTAGCAAATAGAAAGAGTATCAAAACACTTCAATAAGATTGAGGGGAATATTTGAGTATAGATTTCATGTAGTGTATGAAGGACAATGAAATATTATCTTAGTGGACTTCTTTTTATATTTCATCTTAATAGAGTAGATGAAAGAAAAAATTGTAATATGTGGGACATGGCATGGGTAATGATAACCTTTGCTTAATTTTTTTATCGCTTTAGGGCTATGCACTTGATATTGCCACTTATATCTTAACTAGCCAACTACTCCATATGACATACAAAAATAAAGAAAATCTAACCTTAAGCATGTTAAGGTTTGGGAAAGTTATACACTTGTGAAGAGACATAACTCTAACAAGTTGAAATATAATAATAAGAAGTGTAGGTTTGTGGGAGATCTTAGGAAAACATGTACATATTATTTCTACCACCCAATGATCAAAGGGTCTATGCTACTTAGCATGTTGTTTTCCTAGAGGAAGTGTTCCTTTATAAGAAAAATGGTGGGAGTAGGGTAGATATGGAAGAGGTTCCAATACTATAACTCGAGGACACTTCTCCTAAGATACTAATTGAGATTTACACATAGACAACTTGTAGGACTTCACTTGTGCCTATTTAACTTAACAAATATGTGAGATATACCTCTGATTGAAGAAGTGTGGTACAATACAGTGAGGATGTGGTTCCAAAGCCCTATGAATTAACAATCTTAGATATTGATTCCAAGAGATGTGGGAAGAAGCAATGAAATCCGAAATAGACTATGAATTCCAATCAAGTTTTGGAACTTAGTAGACCCACTTGAGGGTAGAGTATCCACTATGTGTAAATGGATCTATAAAAGAAAGCTTGGAGTGGTTAGCAAGGTGAATAACTTCAAGTAAAGGTTTGTTGTAAAAAGATATTGTAAGCACCCGGAACGGGACATCCGCGGATCTCCCCCTCCCGGCCCCTACGCTTGCTTTGGTGACTTGGTGGATGGTGTGTTATGTAGGTGTGGTCGCCAGGAACCAAAGGCTCCAAAATATGGTGGAATGAAAGAAAATGAAATAGAAAGATGACCGTCGTACCTTTGGAAGTGGGGAGATTGTTGGGTTCTGACTTCTCCTCTCTCGGCCGGCCGAAAGAAAAGAGCTTAGTGAGTCCTTCGTCTTCGATCCGGTTGAAGCTCCGCCTCAATCAGATTTACCTAAGAATGTCCATAAGAAAACATAGAAACAAGTGAAAAGATCATTAGTTCTCGTGACAGTGTAGAATCATGCTCAAATTCAAATGTAAACATGAAAGAGGGAAGGAACTGACCGGATTGGGACTAAATCCCAACCCTTATTTGGAAGGTTTTAAATATATATATATGTGATGCAAAATGATCTAAGACATGCTAAATAACTTGATGAACAGTGCTAAGATGAAAAAGGAAGACAAAAACTCGATTAAACGGACGATCGGAATCCAAAAATAACAAAACAAGCTTATGTCCTTCCTGGTGCCCTGTATATCGGGCGCCAGGAGCAGGTGCCCCCTTTATGGGGCGCGTTGACCAAGTCAAAGCGCCCTGTATACGGGGCACTAAGTCTGGCCCGAACAGATTTTCTTCTCCTCTTCGCGGTGCCGCTCCAGTCTTTGGGAGGCTTCCGGGACGAAGTAGGGGCTTCTCCTTGTAGAAAATATGCAAATGAAGCTAATGAAAGGTAGTTTGGATGCTGGATGTAAGAGGAGAGACGGATAGAGGCTCTCAAAGTTGGAGAAAAATCATGTTTCTGGGTGACAGAAACAGAAGGTTTTTAGGGTTTTTGGTGGACGATTTTGGATCGATTTGAAGGTTTGTGGGGGATGAGAATGGCT